>CM051399.1:7537826-8737826 GCA_028052125.1 Melia azedarach
AATTAGTTTTTTCACCCATAAAAGTATAAAAAAGAGATGGAAAAGGTGTTTTATGTTAAGTCAGAGGGGTGTTACCTGTGAATTAAACCATTCTTTCTTTCTATCTGTGATTTCGACAAATCTTAGAGGAGGTATGTGAAAATTCTCCTATTACTATTATAATTGTGTATATTTAAATATTTTACTATTTTTTCCATGTATCAAATTATTAATTAATATATATGCAATTTATTTTGATATATAATTTAAGTTAAGGGATAATGTGATTTATCCCCCTAGCTTTTTGGGAAAATGGAGATATCTCTGTGACTTTTTTCTTAATCTTACATACCCCTAATTTTCAAAAAAACTTGAGATACTCCCTAAAATACTATTCTAAGCACTATTCTAGATATAAATTTATTATTTTACCCCAAACTATTAAAAATATATAAAATAATTTAATTGTTTTTATTTTTACTATATAATAATCAATAAGATATTATTATAATAATTAATTTAAAAATTATAATGATATTTTGACTGTTAATTATTTTCTTTTAAATTTGTTAATATTTTGTTAATATTTTGACAATATTAATTATAAATAATTTTATCATTGATCATTTTATTAAAATAACCTATTTTAAAAATTATATATAATAAATATTGTTAAAATTCATTGTCAATTTTCTATAATTTTTTTAGTTGTAAAAAATTTATTGTAAAAGTAAAACAATTAATTTTTTACAACTAAAAAATTTTCATATTGTAATTTTTTTTAATAATTTCTTAGTATATTTTATGTTATAAAACTTTTATAAATGATATTGTTAAAATTTGCTTACAATTAATGTTATAAAAGTTGACAATTAGGAAGATTTTTAACTATATTAATTATACATAATTTTTAAATTGACTATTTTAATATAAGAACAATTAAATTATTTTATATATTTTTAATAGTTAGGGGATAAAATAGTCAATTTATATTTAGAATAGTGCTTAGAATAGTATCTTAGGAGGTATCTCAAGTTTCTTTGAAAGTCAGGGAGTGTGTAAGACTAGAGAAAAAGTCAAGATAGTATCTCCCTTTTCTCAAAAAGTTAGCGGGTAAATCACATTATCCCTTAATTTAATTTATTTTTTTATTATTTAAGAGAATATTTTACTTTAATTTTAATATATAAGTAACTTATTTTTCTTAATAAAATATAAATTATTAATTATATATAAGTTAAATTTTGGGCTGAAGCTATTACATATGCATGCCATCTCATTAACCATTTACCATCAGTTGCAATTGGGGATAAAACACCTTTGAAGATATGGTTTGGAAAACTTGCAAATGATTATGATTCTTTACATGTATTTGGTTCCACTATTTATTACCATGTAAAAGAATAAAATAGGGAAGGGACTAGTTCAGGGATAGTAAACCCTGTTCTGAGCCCACCCTATTGCCATCCATATCCACGAGAACTAAAATGTTAAAATTGAAAAAAGAAATATTTTAATTTTTTTATTTCTCAAAGTTGAGATGCAAAATTATTATTACTTTATAAATAATTATGGGTAATTTTCAGTTTTTCATTATTATTTTATTGACAATTTTCACAAATAACCTTAATTTCTTAATAATACTTAGCGGTGTCCTTCATTTTTTGATAAGTCATCAATAATACCCCAAAACAGAATAAAATAACTCATTTACCTTTATTGTTATTAATATTATGTATATAAAGACAAAAACGATTCTATATAGTTAAAAAAATAAAATTTAATTTATATATAATTAATAATATATATTTTATTGAAAAAATGAGTTATTTATATATTAAAATTTAGGTAAAATTTTTACTTCACTAATAAATAAATAAACTTAAATTAAATTATATGCTAAAATAAATTGCATATATATTAATTAAAAATAATTAGTTGATATTACTATTATAATTGTGTATATTTAAATTTTTTAATATTTTTTTCATGTATCAAATTATTAATTAATATCTTATAAATATTAATTTATTTTATTTTTAATTAATTCTTCATTAATCCTTCCTCTCGCTGTTTCTTTTGCTCCTTCCTCTCCTTTCTTTTCTTTCTCTTTCCGCGCCTATTTTCCTTTCCTTTTCCTCTCTCCTTCCCTCCTTTTTTTCCTCCCCTCCCCTTCTTCCTTCTATCTCCGTTCCTTTTATTTTTTTAATTATATAAGGTCATTTTTGTCTTTATGTACATAATATTAATAACAATAAGGATAAATGAGTTATTTTATTTTATTTTAGGTATGATTGATGACTTGTTAAAAAATAAAAGGTACTACTATATTATTAAAAAAAAATTATTATTTATAAATTAAAAATTACCTATTAATTATATATACATTATTGAAATTTTAAAGCTCAGAAAACCGCATGCTTCCACCTTCCCTCCCAAGTTGAAATCAGATGAAGCAAACAGCAAAACATCATGTCGTCACAACAAAGCCTGAATCGTTAGCCACTTTATCACTTTAACAGCCCGTGGCATTCACTCTCCATCACCGGCGCGTGAAAATCGATTTCAACGCTAAGCCGCCTTGCTTAGCCAGTTACAATACATCAGAGCACGTGAGCCATTAGCTCAGAGACTACTCAACGCTAATAATATTTTCATCCCTGAAGTTTAAAATATAACACATTGGAGCAAATATTATCCAATATATACATTTTAGTCCCCAGCATAGCACATTTCTTTTAGAGTAAGACAAATACATGTTTAATTTAACTTTTTTTTATTGACCAAAACAGTTTTCTAATATTAAAAGATGTTATAAATTTTTTATAATATTTAAATTATTACAAAAGAAAAACTTTTAAAAATTAAAAATATTATTTTCCTTTTAGTAAAAGAAATTTAAATTTTATACAAGAGATTTTTTAAATTTTTTAAAAAATTAAACTGTTTCAAATATTTTATTTTATTTCAAAAAATTGTGTTATTTTTATAATATATCATTAAAAAATATTTATTAAAATATTTACTTAATTTTTATTATAAATTATTTATAATAATTAAATAATTAATAAATTTTTACTAAAATTTTTATTATATAATATTTATTTTAAAAAATTTATTTGAAAAGTTATATTGATTGACCCTAAACAATAAAGGCCGAAGGGAGATTAAATCGTTAAAATTAATAAAATTATGTTCTTATTTCTTATTTTTTTAAAGTATAGAAACAAAATTGTTATTATACCAAGAACTCTTTTCACCAAACGCGCGTGTCGCATCCTCTCCTACTTTTCATGGAGCGTCCACTACACGTTTCTCTACCGCGCGTGGATACATCGAACTCAGAAATTAAGAGAGAAGGAAAAGAGAGAATAGCGTAGAAACAACTCGTCGAATCCGATAAAAAGGAAATGAGATTATTTCACTAATCACTCCCGCCCACGCCAACGCTTCTTCATCGCTGCCTCGATTCGATCGCCGTACATATCTGAGATTTAAAAAATTAAATAAAAAACCCTAATTTCTCTTATATTCTCTAATTTTTTAATTTATTCTCAATTCAGTTCGCAGCTTCTCATTTCAACATTTTTCCGGTACCGACTCTATCTGTATTTCAAAATCTGTTCAATTTCGTTTGGCAAATTTAATTTTTCCGGTAAATTAGGGTTTCGAATCGTTTGGAAATTGGACTGCTTTGGGTTTTTGTGTAATCTTAATTTGTTCATATTTTTGCCAGAATTTGAAGGGGTTGGTTAGTTGCTTTTTTTATTTTTAGAATAAAATATTAATTGTGGATCTGAAATGGATAGAGGGATAGATCCATGTGGGCAAAATCGTAGCTTCATGTTCTTTGAATATTATATTAATGGTATTATCTGTCTTGTAGCGTGAATCTTTGCCTAAGCACGTTATTTTGATTCTTCGTTGCTTTCTTCTGTTATATATAAAAAGTTATTGACTTTGCTGTGAATGTTTTTATCAGATGCACTTTGGTTTCTCCAATTAATTCATCGCTCTCTGATCTAGATTCTTCGCTCTTTACGAGGCAGGTGAGAATTTTTTTCTATTATCGGGGTCTTGGCCAGTTAAATTGAAGTTAATGTCTTCAAAGTTCAATTTTGATATCAATCTTCTGAATTGATAATGGTTATTTGATTGCTTTCCTACTTGGTTCTTAAATTTTACAATGTGTTCCTTGAATTGTTGTTATTATTATTTTCATTTGCTTAACAGTTTGATTATTTCAATATCATTTTTGTGACATTTTTCCAGTTCAAGTTATGTTAATAATGTGCATACAATTCGGAATCATAACCAGATATCTGTTTGTTCTTTGAATCTGAAATGACTGGAGCATGAAATGTGAGAATATTATAAGAGAGAAATAATTGCTCGTTGGTTTGCCTATCTTTTATGAGTGTTATTTTAGCAGAAATCTCTCATCACATATGTTGGCAGTGCATGGTTTAATTGTTTGACCGAAGCAATGGGTAATTGGGATATAAATTGTTGAAAATTAAGCTATATGTGAGGTGCATTTGCTGTTATATAATCATTTGATCATGCAAGTACAATATCGCACTCTTTTGAGTAAATGCATTAATTTGATGCTTTTGAAACTCTCGGCAGTGTTAAATTCTTTATCTGGAAGTAAAGTTGAAATTTTGCTTGTTGGGCATTCCCAGTAATGCTGTCCATAGGAAGACCTCTTGCTAGATTGCAGAGCTCTTTCTGCAGATTTGACAATCTAGCATATAGCATGATTTCTTCAGGGAGGATGGTGTCTTTAATTTTTGTATATTCACTGTCTAATTTTATGGTGATGGGAACGACAGTTGTAAGGGATATCCCTAAATTGTTGCAGCCACATTTTCTTGTCTGTATAGGGACATTTTTATCACATGCTCCTCCTCAACACACTTTGTCCTTTTTGAGGGGATGAATTTTCTGTTTAAATTATTGTATTTTCCCCATTTAATCCCTGAGAATTCGCAGACAGCAATATATCTTACACTGAATCAAGGATATGTAAAGTTGTAAAATCTAGGATGGAGGATTTTGCAATAGGGAAAGGCAGTTATTTAACTTACACCGTCAAAATATGCTCTTGTTGTGGAGTTATGACTTGCTTCTTCCACCTATAGAGGATGCAATTATAATGAGTTCTTCTGATGTTTCAATCTGTGACATGACTGTTCCTTCCCCTGTTTGCTACTTGATAAACAATGCTTGGCAAAAGAAAAGAATCAAAGAAAAGTTATTGGCGTTTGAACTTGGTATGAGTACTCTCGGTTAAGGATGTGGTGTCAATAAGGATGTGCTTGGCAAGTGAGTTACTCTTAGATAAAGAATTCACTTCTGAAGCAAAGATGAGATTCATGTATTTATGTCATCTACGTTAAACTTAGTGATTCCTGACCACACATCAGTAGGATTTGAGTTTTTTTTTTAATCTTTTTTTGAGGTTCTGAAAACTCATCAATTGGATCAGCATTGGAATCCTCAATAAGCAGTGCTATCTTGTCAGTGTCTAGGGATTTTTTTTTTTTTTAATCATTGTTTGATGTTTCAAAAACTCAGCACTGCCTATTAAATGGTTTGCAAATTGAAATCGGCCAATGCAATGCGGATCAGCACCAGAACCCTCAAGAAGTGGTGCTATCTTGTTGGTGCCTAGGGATGGATCTGTGTTTTAGGGCATTGAACATCAAAGTCAAATGTAATTTTTTCTGTTTTTCTTTTTTTCTCATATGGTGTTTATTCATCATCCTGTCTTTTGCAGAATTTTTTTAATTAGTTGAGTTTTGTTGTTCTCATTTGAGTTTGTTTGATGTTTCAAAAACTCATCAGTGCCTATTAAATGGTTTGCAAATTGAAATCAGCCAATGTGATGCAGATCAGCATCGGAACCCTCAAGAAGCAGTGCTATCTTGTTGGTGCCTAGGGATGGATCTGTGTTTTAGGGATTGAACATCAAAATCAAATGTAATTTTTTCTGTTTATTTTTCTGATGTGGTGTGTATTCACCATCCTATCTTTTGCAGAATTTTTTTTAATTAATTGAATACTACAATCTCTTCTGAGAAAGAACAAATCAAAATTTTTTTCCCATTAATTCCTAGGTACTTGTCTGCATTCTATTTAAGCACTTCCTCTTTTCCAATAGTGAGAGAAAGTTATCAGGACTGAAGAGGAAAGGCAAAACTAGTGAAGGCAGCATAAGCAATCACTCTTAGGATTGTATGTTGAAAGTTCTCAGAATAATGTAAAATATGAGATGACTAAGTCCGTCATTTCAATCAAATGGATCTCTTCTCCGTTAACTTGAAGTATGAACTGTATGCTACGCAGGGTAGCATTTTTTAGCTGGTACATGTTCATTTCTTTAAACTACCATTTCTTGGGTGTTTTTGCTAGTGCTATGAGTTGCATACTCTAATGAGATGTGAGATCTGGTTAGGAGTCTCTTTTTAATCAATGGTCTGAGATAAAACGGATTCTTGTTTGCTAACAGCCCACGGTAGGGTTCATACATATGTTGATGTTGCATGATTGGTGAAAGTTTAGCTGACTATCAATGACAATATATTTGCTTGTACAAGAGCAGCCAAAAATAACTAACCAATAATTAACTATTAGTGTAGCTTGCTTTCTCAAGGTAACTATACTTCTCCGTGAAGTAACTTTAATGGAAAATGTTCCTAGCTGTTGCTAGCTGGCTGCTTTTAAATTCTGAATATACGAGCAGTTATGGTGGTATATGGGGTATACAGTAGCTTTTTCATGGAAGAAGCTGAATAATTAAAGCATTTTGCATTAGAAAGATGTAACTTGACCTGGATATTATGGAATTGAATGAAACTTTCACTTATTTAAAAACATAGTTTGTTTTGTTTTTGGGTAATAGTTCTCCAGGAATAGTGCACTTGTTATTTGTTTTGTACTTAAGGAAAAATAGTTTGTGTAATTTGTTGCTGATAATTGATAGAAAATAAAATTTCTTATATTTCTTTAACTATGATAACTTTATAATAAGTTGTAAAATTCCTTTTTCCAGTTGTAGTTTTGAAATGGCAAAAGGTAGCAAAGGAAGGCGCAGGATTGCTTCCCGACGATACAGGGCAACCCCATACTCATTGCCATCTTGTAATCCTAGTATCTCGGAGAATCTGTACCCAAAAAAGTGCTCCAAGGCCTTGGATAAGAAAGACTGGGAAGATGCAACATGTTCTGTGTGCATGGAGTGCCCACACAATGCTGTTCTTCTCCTTTGTTCCTCCCATGACAAGGGTTGCCGTCCCTACATGTGTGGAACAAGCTTTCGATATTCAAACTGCCTTGACCAGTATAAGAATGCATACACTAAAGTAGTCTCATCAAATCAGGGACAGTCCTCGCATGGTTCAGTTGATAATCCAATTGAAATAACTGATTCTGGTTT
Source organism: Melia azedarach (assembly GCA_028052125.1). Classification (NCBI taxonomy): domain Eukaryota; kingdom Viridiplantae; phylum Streptophyta; class Magnoliopsida; order Sapindales; family Meliaceae; genus Melia; species Melia azedarach. The sequence goes on from CM051399.1 coordinate 7,545,247, forward strand.
GCCCGCGGAGAAGTGTGAAGTTATGGAGCTTGCCTGCCCCCTTTGCAGGGGCCAGGTGAAAGGGTGGACTGTGGTGGAACCTGCACGAGAATATCTAAATGCAAAACAGAGAAGTTGTATGCAGGAGGACTGCTCATTTGTTGGAACTTACAAAGAACTGAGGAAACACATGAAAGCAGATCACCCGTCTGCAAGGCCACGTGAAGTAGATCCCAATCTTGAACAGAAATGGAGAAGGCTTGAGCGCGAGCGTGAGCGGGACGATGTGATCAGCACAATAAGGTCAACAATGCCAGGAGCAATGGTTTTTGGAGATTACGTAATAGAAGGAAATCATTATGGCTTCGAGACAGATGGAGAGGATGGGAGATTTGATGCAGATTCCGCAGAGGGGAATGGAGGGTTTGAGGTGGGCTTTGATAGTAATTTGGTGAATGTGTTTCTGTTGTTGCATGCATTTGGAGCATCAGGGACTGACCTCAGTAGACGAGTGAGGCAGTCCGAGAGGACGTTACACCGATCATCAAATGAGAATGATGCTGGAATTCGCCATACCACTCCCATTGGTGGTTTAGATTTCTCCGATCATGATGACGAAAATGACGGAAATGATGACCACAGTGGTATTTCATTGGTTAGCCGCCTCCGCCGCCATGGCAGAGTGTTGTTGAACCGTTCAGGTAGGAGACGTAGGCGTAGAGAAATCAATGAGGTTAGAGATAGATAAAAAATCGTTCTTAAATGAAAAAGGAGGATGGGAACAGGTAAAGGTTTCTGTTGATACAATAGTTGTAGGAAGAAGAATAATTAGGAAAAGAAAATATATGAAGGATTTGACTTCACATTGGATATTTTACTTCTCATTTATTGCACATTTTGCATGATGATAGATTGGCTGAGAAAAAATCAAAATGGGAGGTGGAAAAATATATGTTTTTTCTTTCCCTGTTGTGTAATTTTAGATGTAATTTCCCAATTTGCCTTTGCCCTTCTACCTCCTGTATGCCTGACTATAAATATTGTTCGTTATGCAAATAACCTTTGTAAACATTGTAATTTCTTTGGTCATTATCATCTATGAAATTATGTTCATTGTAAATACTCTCATTAAGCTTTGTTTATTTTACATATAAACATGCTTACCTGGGAGATGGGAATCATCTAGGGTGACCCATTGTTTCAATGTTATACATTTTATCTTAGGTTATGGCTATGTGGTTTGCTTTCTGTGAGTAATCCGAGCTCAATTGCTTGGGTAATAATGTTTGAGCTTTTACAGTAACGAAGGAGTTGGTTTAATTAGAGATGACAAAATTTTTTACGTATATATATATATAAATAATATTTAATTAAAAAATATATAATTCATAATTTTTTTAATTTTATTAAATAATTATTATATACAAATAATACTACAATATTTTGTTATTGATATTTTTAATTAAAATAATATAAGTAAATAAAGAAATGAAGAAAATAAGTGAGGACGGGAACTTTATTTCTTATATAAGAATTTTACTTTTATTAAATTTATTTTTTTAAATAAAGCATAAAATAAAAGTCCTAACCTCATCACGCCCTACCCCTATCCTTAGGTTTGATTCAATGAATTTATTTATTTTTCAGATAACCCTTGTCGTCGTCATCTTGGCCATGCACGCATATATGCCCTCGGAAAGGATTTTATTAATAATATCTCAAAATTAATTGAGATTTCATCCTAACTAATGGATGACTATTATGAAAAATTGACGCAAGTGATTAACTTTTGAACCCAATGTTTTTAAATAATTATTATTTAAAATATATTTTAAAAATGTTCTAACTCAGATTTTTTTAATTTGAGCATGTATTATTTGAGAGCAACTAAATCTTTTACATATAATTCCTTTAGAAAATTTTGAAGTATATACGGTGAAAGTTAAAAAAATGAAAAATCAATTTTATCTTTATTATAATATAATAATAACTGCATTGATAAGTACAATTAAAATTTTTATTAAAAATTTAATACAAAAAATCATTCGCACTACAATAAACCAGTAAAAGATTGAAAAAGATAAAAACATACTTTTATCACGTTTTAAAATTTCAAATTGATGATAACAATCTAATCCATTTTTGGTCAAATGAGTAATTGACAAGAATATTTATTGTTATAGAAATAATAAATACTAGTAGTTGATATGGGCAATTTGGGAAGAAGAAAATGTTGCTCATGCACATCCATGCTAAGCATGTTGTCTTATTAAAAAGTATGTGCTAGGCAGGTTGCCTTAAAAGGAAAAAAGAATGAGCTAAACACATTGTTTAACCAATAAGTATGTGCTTGGCTGTTTAAGAACGAATAAGAATAAGTTAGGCATCTTGTCTTACCAAGAAAAACCAGTTAAGCACCTTGTTCAATCGAAAAGTATGTGCTAGGCTGCATAGGAAGGAAAAAGAATGAGTTGGGCATATTGTCTTACCAAAAAGAACCAGCTAGGCACCTTATTCTACCAAGAAGTATGTGATAAACTGTTTAAAAAGGAAAAAAAATAAGTTAGGTATCTTATCTTACCAAGAAGTACCTTATTCTACCAAGAAGTATGTGCTAGGCATGTTGTCCTAAGAGACGATAAAGCCTAAAATCTAGTTGTGAATAATACCATGCATGCCATGCGTGTAAATAGTATCGTTGTAAAAGTAAACTCTATCCAAATTGGACATTTGGCCCCAAAGTTCAAGACTTAATCCAATAGGTCCAATCCAAGCCTAACAAGTACAAAGGCAAATCACGCAAATTTTATCCGAGCTTGTTAGTGTGTGGAGAGTTTAGTTCGATATTAAATTCTAAATGAAGATAAATTCTAAAAAGAGATCTCGTTAACGATGAGGAGTCTATACGAATAAAGAATCAACTAGTTTGAACTTAAAAAAAAATCTACAATGTAATCTAAAAAAATGAGTGTTAAGAAAAAGAGAGGGGTATGTAAAAAAAAAAGATATAGAGGTGAAAAAAGAGAACGAGAGAGAGAGTTTTACTTGTATTGTGGCAATCCTATTTTTTGAATATTAATAAAATCTCCTCCTAAAGATCTGCCTGTAAACATAAGTTATACGTTGAACCATGTAAATTCTGGTGTCTTGTTTTCTTGTTTCTTATTTATTTTGTGCTAAATCTCTAATTATACCGTTGACCAAATTTATACATTAACATTTATACTAAAATTATGAATTTTAAAAACATAAAAAATGCTTTTATTTAATATATCAAACATATTAAGTCAAATAATATTTCTTACAATTTTGAAAACATTAAAATTACCCATTAAATTTATCATCACAAAAATTATATCACGATGAATGTTACTGATCAACAATTTCCTTAAAACACAAATACAAACTAATATTAAGAAGAGTGAAACTAAAACTAGATCAGAAATTTATTTTTTAAAAGGTTTTGAATGAAGTAAAAAACCTCACGAAATACCAAGCCTTTGTTTCTTACTGATACTCTCAAAATACCAAACTTTTTTTTCTTACTAATACTCAGAATGTCCTATAAGCATTAAGCGTGTTGAAAGGGTAACTAAACCAAACAATTTCTTCTCATTTACAATTGGTAAATGTTAAATTAGATTTCTCTTCTAAGATCAAAAGAACATATAACAATAAAAAATTGCACACTGGAAGCCTTTTTTTATCTCACCATATTTTACATGGAGATTTACGTAATTTAATCACAAGGGAAGGCTGTAAAACAATGAATGCTTGCCAAATCTTTTATTGGCAACTTGCTATGTATTATCTTTTGTTGATTGCTGCTAATTCTCCACACCAAAATTTGGTCAAAAAATGACATTTCCTGTACCGTTATAAACTCAGTTTTCTTCTTATACCAGTTGGTACACCGTAACATACCGGTGAAGCCCCAATCAAGAAAGGGAGTTTGCACGCTTCACGAGCTTGGGGCATGAATGATCCAAGCTTTGGTCGATGATCACAACCATTCTTATTCAAACCAATATCACAGTCATTAGTTTCGGGTAATTTCTTCCTAGAGATTTTCTTCTTATTACCTTTACCTCTTCCATTCTTGGCCTCGTTTTCTTCAACAAGCGATGTGCATTGGTTGCAATCTGCAGAAACAGTTGATCTTTCTCCCAACCAAGCATCAAGCATGGCCTTGCCAAATCGATCAATGTCCTTATCTGTTACATCCCATAGATTGGCAACAATGACAGGAGAGCCGGCTAGCAGATAGTATAGAGGAGTACCTTGCGGAATGTAACACCCGTTTAATGACAGAGAACCACTACTGCATCCCATAAGGAAAGTAGCAGCACACTTTTCCAACTTCAAGAGATCATGCCTTGAAATGTACTGTGCCCCTGTACCACCAGAATTAACATTCAATATTCAAACAGTTGCTAACAAAATGTTACAGATGAAAACACAACTGTTAACTTATCATACCACTTCCATGGCCAAAATATAAAAAGAGGTCGTGACTTTTCAAGGCTGCAACCAATTCTTCGGCACTGGGTGCAGATCCGGCCTTTCCCTGTAATTATTCGAACAAAAACATTGCTTAAGAAATTTTTTCTGAGTCAAATTTGACATTGTTAGGCTAAGAATTGGGAGACACGCATTACTGATTAAAAGAGGTTTACATCCATAAGATAGGGCGGTGCAATGAATCTAGAATTTAAAATTAACATCTACCCTTTCTTTCATTCTTTCTCATAACAAAGGCTTTACCTCCAAGTTTTGATCTTTACACCAGTCCTCAAATTCAAATTGGGTGCGGCTGAGATCGCCACTAGGATTTAACAAATAAAATGCATCCAAGGGGTCTATCAAAGGAAAAGTAGCAACAAGGCCCTTAACATGCTCTTGATGGTGATGGATTCTCTCCAGTGTTGCAGATATGCTACCAACAGAGGGCATGCGATATACCTCCTGCTTTCTTAGTATAGGTATATTCTCCCATGGAAGCATCTGCACATAACCATTAATTTGACCAGTTAGGTTTAATCTAAGTGTTTGAATCATCAGTCACTCCAAAATTATGCCAATAAATTCCACACTTCAATCAGAAATGTGCTAAATGCTTAATCAGCTATATTATCTGTCAAAGTCCAACATATAGGCATTAGGACTACATAGCAGGATTTCCATTCTGGTGATGAACTTTTCTCTGCTCAGAAACAAATGTCCAGAGGAGAGGGACTAAAACCCACAAAAGAGGACACAATGACAAAAGTTAAAGAAGTCCAGCTTAATGCTTCAAAATGAAAAGGGACTGATCTGAACTCCATTCTTTTAAGATCAGACAAACCTCTACACAAGCCTTTATTTATCATACACCAGTGAACAATATAAAAGAGATTTACCAGCTGAACCCAATAAATCACACTGAATAACAGAAGAAATATAACAGCAAACCCTCTATAGCACATAGACTGACCGTAAATTTAATTTCACACCTATCTACATAGTTAACCAAATCCTACCCTAACCTTGGTGCGAGCGGGATCTGATCCTAAGACTTCTTTTACCACCCAACAAGAGCTTAGTCTAAATAAATAGACATTGAACACATGAACTGCCAAAAATAATATTAAATAAATACAAAGAAGAATCTTTCAAGCCTCACCTGTACTTCACAATCCAGCACTAGAATTGTAGGTTCTCTATTTACAGACTCCTCTTCTAGTTCAGTCACTGCTTCATGTATTAGCTGAAGGGCTAACTCAGAAAGTTTTTCCACTCCATTTGATGCCCCAGATGATGTACTACAACTATCATTATCATAATATCCAACTGCACCAATGTAGCAACCTTTCTTGGAACAGAGCTGTGCTATACATTCTTCTTCTTTAAAACCATCCTTCAGAGCTCCAAGAACAACTCTAAGAAGACTTTCATTTACATCAATTTTACATTTTGATTTCAGATCATGGGCAAGCCTTTTATGTACTGCATCTATGGTCTTGAAGTTTGACCATTCTCCCAGAAGCATGTATTTCCAAGAACCCAACCATGAATCTTCTAATTTCCTGGCCGAGGACAACAGAAAAATTATGTTAGGATCTACCAATATACCACTTCTAGAAAATTGAATCTTCTAAGCCTAGAATAAAAATATGAACAATTGTGGATGGCACCCTATGTCCATATATAATTAAAAACTGTCATACTTTGTTAAGTAGCCAATTGCTTGAAAAGTTTAAGCTTACAGTCAAGGGGCTATTAATAGTATTGAAGCTCTAACATGCACAAAAACACGTGGATCAACCACCAACCTAACTCTGAAAATAAAAGCAAAAACAAATGAAACTTGTTTCAGTAATTAATTGAATAGGACGTTGGCACACAAGACCCCTTGATCAATATAGCTCCAATACAATGTTACTACTGAATCCAAACAGCTTAAGTTCATAGGTAAGGGCCTAAAAGTAGTATTAAGCTCCAACCAAGTTGAGTGCTATAATTAAATTGACCAGCAGAAAAACTGAGAACTCTAACCATGAGGTTAGATTGACATGTTGAGCAGCTCTGCCCTGACAACCACGAGATAAATACATAGATATAAATAAAGCAACTACCTTAGTAATTCACCAAGACAGTGATCAAGCTTTTTCCTGTACATCCACCACAAGGACCTAGTCCTTTGGTTATCTTCTGAGGGAAAAGCTGAAGACGATAAATAGCTGTCTTCAAGTATCAGTTTAAAACCTGGAGCTACTTCATCAACTATGGTGGAACCCCAGGGGCAGTGCCAATGTCTGCCACAGGTCTTTTTCCAATACAATTCCCCAAAGTCAATATTTGCATCATCTTCATTTTCTGCAGGTTCTGCTGAGTATTTCAAAACAGGTATCATAATATATACACTCATGAACAATTGCGTGTATTTCTGAATTTATGGATTCCTGATCATCTATATATAAGGCAACATACCTTCTAGTATTTTATTTACTGGCAGGAGAACAACAATAGGTTGAATTTTAGAATTCAAGCGTGAGAACAGCATCCATGCATGAACACACGAAGGGAATGGTAGCAACTCTTGTAATAAATTAGCATAAGCACCTCCAAGCAAAGTCACACAGATAATTGTGGTGCATGGAAGGCCCACAAAAAAATCTTTTACAAATTGTTCAAGATCTTTGATGGACTCAGGAGAAACCCTGCATCAAGATGTAAATAAAGACACATTTAGGAAGGTATGATTTGCTCCAAGAAAAAATGCAGCAGCTCAGACCTGAGTGAGTTGCACATTTCTGTCCGAGTGTATGATGAGCCAGGTACATGCAAGCCCTGCAAAAATAATTACCAGATCCAAGAAAAGCTATATGTCAAGAATTATCGAGAAAAATTATGCATAAGTTGATGCTAGGTACTTAGTAGGTATTTTTGCTTGAACTAGAGAAATAAATATATTCAAGGAAAAAAAGGGAAAGGTGGACATGCTTTCTAACATACAACAATTTGGCACAGAGCAACAAAGATGCTTATGAAAAGAGCAGGATCAAGACTGTTAACATACTTGCCTGACCAGTAAGTATATGCAGCATGTACAGGACTATGGCTGTAAATTTTCAAATAATTCTTCAATCCCCTACTAAGTAATTAAATTCTTCGATCAGAATGGATGAGAGCAGGAGAACAGGAATGAAGGTAATTTTCACAAATATTTTGAGAAAACAATTTATAACTTAAATTTTATGGTTTTCACTTTTTCTGAAGAAACATGAAAAACACCGAAGTGGTGTTTACAATGTTTTTCACTTTCTATCTCATAATTCTAAAGAAAAGTCCTAAATATTTCATCAAACACATTTCTCTGCTTCCATATTCAAAAGAAAACTAGACGTCTAATCCAAAAACGTACATTTTCATCTTCAAAATAAATTAGAAAACACCATTTGAAATTAATTCCACATACACCAAAAATTTCCAAAGAAAGTGCAGTTTCTAGAAACAGAAAAATTTTAGATTTTGAAGCGAGATAAACATTTTGGGAAGGAGGATCACTGAATTGCAATTTGAAGGACCTTATCTCAAATCACTTGGCGTGAAATTTTGTAAAACTTTAATGTTTGAGCAACTCTCAAAAGAAATAATAACTTTTACATGTACATCTTAATGTCTAAGGAACACTCAAAAGAATTAGAATTTATACATACATTACACAAGTAATCATTACAAGACTCAAAGAGAATAGATCAAATCATGGTGTATATATACATCATTCATGCACTTTAGTAAAAGTCAAACAATGTTTGAAGATAACTTTTTTTCTTTTTCCCCACAAAGACAATCAAGATGACAAAGTGAATACAAGAAAGCTCTCTAGATAGATTAAAATGATGGGCGTTGAAAATCAGGAAACCATACTTAAAAGAAGATAAGTAATAATTATACTTGCTTCCAGCCAAAAAGAAAGTGGGAAGGTTGAAGATTGAAGATAATCATGCAGATTTACCTCAGGATACAGAAGATCTTGTGCTTTACATCTCCTACTCATATTTGATAAGAATTGGTAACTGAGATGAGTTCCAAGTGAAGCTTGATGGAAAAAAGAAGCCCAATGGCTTTCAGAGAGTTCTTTGCTAGAAGATGACAGAGAAAAATGCTTGCTTGTGGAAGAAAGTATATACATAACAGCAAGCAATCTAGAAACCTGTTGTATCAAAGATTAAGGAAAAACATTTAAACATCACAAAGGGTCACAGAATAAAAAATAAAGTAAAGATGGAGAAAATAAGACCTACAACAATCAAAACAATTGGAAACAAGAAGCAACTGCCACTAACAATTAAGTTAAATATAGAACAAAACTCAGAAAATCCATAAAAAAAAAAAAAAAGAATTCCACATCCAATTTCAAAGGTACTACAAGGATGAGGACCCAGCTCTACATCTGACCTAAACTTGTTTTATTGAAGTTCAAACAATTTCTCTTTTAAAGAATATACACAGAACTCCATAACAAATCAAATCCATCTATGCTGCAAGCAGATCCAATATATGTGATGCAGGACAGTAACCAAAAGAGAAAGGAAGAGATGAGATGCAAGAAAGACGAAAGAGGGGGAAAAAAAATTAAGGCAGAAACCACAAAGACTACTGGGAGAAACAAAATTTTTATCATATCAATACTGAAACAAGCAGCTTAGAAATGTAACATGAGGCCCCACTTATACTGGTCAAATCCTATTCAAAAAGGAAAACTAGAAATGACATAGACATCTGCTAATATGTGAAGGAAAAGGAAATGGCTCAAAAATGTGAAACTGATGCTTCATATGCAATGATACAGATCCCACAATGCGGAGCAGTCTTGGAAAATTATCAGTGCTCTGGTTCAACAACTCCATTTATCTCCAGATAAATTACCAAGAACTTATTCTAAGCCAGAGTTCACATCATTGTGCAAATAAAACCTCAAAATGGAGGACATTAAGAAAATCAGGGATGAAAAACTCATGAAGGAATCATGTCTTCCTTTATGAATCAACATGCAGTCTTCTGCTTCTGGAACTTTTAAAATATGTTGGATGAAATAATTTAGATCAATAAGAGAGTAAGGGATTAACCTTCTGAAAAAGAATGGGAACCTCGCAGCAGAGCACAAAGGCCAGCATTAACCAAGAAACTAATTGCTGCAACTGAATGTTGGACAACTCACAGCAACTCTTCCTGATGAAAAATTATAAACCAAGAGAGAAAAGGAAAAAAAGTTAATTATGCAAAAGATATGTTTACAGAGAAGCTATCAGGGGTGAATCAATGATAAAATATGATTTTTCTAAAATATGATTCCTATGTGCATAATATACACAAGTCAGAAATATAACAGATATTCTAGGGTGATTACATTGAAATTCAGATGACAATTATAAGGCTGTAGTACCAAATGCTCCATTACATATTTGTAACCCAATAAGACAATGTTGTCCATGTAACTATAATGAAAAAAATAAATAAAATAAGATAAAATCTGCTTCTCTGGCAGAGATTTGTGCTTATACAATGCTGCAAACAATCTAATAGAGGATTATTGGTGGCTAAGATTATTATGACTCCTCACAGGCCAGAAGTCTGATTACACCATGTCTTTAAATTACAGTTGTCTTTTAAACTTTACAGGTCATGTTTTCAACATATCACTGTCATTTTAATGAACATGTCAAATTAAATTACTAGGACATAGAGAAGTCAAAATCGATTAGACCCTTTCAGAGAAGTATCTAGCATTATATAGTCATCCATATCTTAACTGAAATGAAGTTAAAACTTAGTACATCACCTTAAATGTTTGAAATGTCAATAAGTATCTAACACCACTACCAACAGCCAGAGATTGATATTTAAGAGAATAAAGGAATCATAAACATGCTGTAAATAAATAAGTTGAGGCAGTGTTAACCTCTCTTAACAAATAATACAAATCAGAAACATTAGTGCCTAGAATTACAAATACCTGATTTTCTTAGGCCCATAACCCTTCAGAGAGAACCAACATATGTTGTAAAGTACTGTTGCACGTTCAACAGCAAAAACATCTCCCGAGAACTCCTTGCCAATTAAATCAAGCAAGAACATTGGTGGAAAAGAAGAGTAAGTATGACAAAAAGAGTCTCTGCTGAGGAGGATAGACACACTTTGCAAAATAATTTTGTGTGCCTCGTGAATTTGATTGCGATTTTCGAAACATTTTCCTGAAGCAGAAAAAAGATATTATTTCTTAAGAAGGAACAAAGAAAATGAAACTCCACATAATTGGCTGGTCAATGCTTTAGGATAGGAAACAACTTCATGTTAACACAAGCATCCACATGTATGTGAAAGTGTAGTGCATATCAGTTTGTACAAATATTTATCTGTTCATATAAAGACAATATCCTTTTCCCTCTCTCCTAGACTTGAGTACCTATGGCAAAAATTCTTTCAATCATGAAAAACTATTTGTTTTCTATGTTGTCTTCATCTATCAACTCTCAATTCCACCCTCTTCCCAAGAAATTATTCAAAATCAACATATTTTAGCATGTCATTAGAATTTAATACTAAAAAAGGTCTATAGCAAGTGAAAGGCAAAACCCAAGTCATTGCTCAATGATTACAACTATAAATACAACGCAACACTGTAACTGACCCCCATGTGGTCTAAATTGAGAATTACATCATCTATATCAAGTCTAAAACACTTTTACTTCCAGGAGTAAAAACTGATATTAGATACAAAGAAACTTGCTATAACAGGTTTCCCCTTTTCTAATCCTATGTTCATTGACATAGCCAAACAAGCAATAGCCAAACAAGCAAACTAAACCCATTTTAGACCCATGGCTGCATTGATTTCCAGATTAGGGAAAAAACTATTGGTTTGAAAATATTCTATACACCATAGTATACAAAATTGCACACATTTTTTACATTTCTAAGCATCTCTTTACTTCCCCTGCCTTTCCTTAAACTAAGCTGTCATAGTGTGCGTGTGCATGCACAAGGAAACTCATCTACCTTAACTCAGTATTCATCTCTGATTTTCCCATTTTACCAGGAGGAAAGTTCCTTTTGATTTGTAGTGCATGAAGACACGGTACAAACTTGTGCTGAGAGGAACACAATAGGGTAAGTAGAGACAGTTCACTGTTCCAAGTCACAGGTCACTTGCAGGCTCTTTTTATGGACAACACAGAATTGGAATTTATTCCTGTTTTGAAATTGGGCACTATTGCTAGACACAACCTTCAAAATCAGGAAACTTGTGAGATATTAAATTCGGACATGTGGCCCCTAGGAGAGTTAAACCAACAACCTCTTGGTTGAAAACCAGAGGGCATACCACTCAAACCAACCCTTTCCTCAGGTTCACTTTCAAGTACTCAGTATCCTTCCACATTGCTTCACTATGATGCATACACACAGAGAGACACAATGTATAGTTGCATACATAATTACACATGTAAACTACTGCATGCATAGATTATACAGCTATATAAGAGAGAACCTAACACCATTCACTAAGCTCATACTTTAGTCAAGGCTGCAAAGATTCCCGTCATATAGCACCATACTCATTCACAAACTAATAAGATCTCAAAACATGTTCTAGTAGAGGAATTGAAACCCAATAATGTTGCCCTGACTGCTTCTAAAACTATAATCTTAGTAAAAAAATTTCCAACCTCATACGTTCGACCAAAACATGCATGTAAACTCCCGGCATTCCACTAAATCTGCATAAAATAATCAAATGACGGATACTTAATGCTGAAACAACTAGCGCTTTCTACTTCAACGAAACTAATAGACAAACAAAGATCAAGTTAGGATAGCATTGAGAATTCCTGCAAAAAATAATATAATAACTAATATTATGAATTGAAAAAAAAAAGGCAGGACAATTGGAAATTTTAATTCCCCTCTTTATTGGTGGCATGATAGCAGTAAAGTTGTAACAAACAGTTGCAAGCATACCTATGCCGGTGAGTACTCTCAGTGACAGACGCCGGCGAACAAACTCCCATTTTATATTTACAAAGTTGACCAGTAATCTGGATTCAATAACTTCCCCAGGAAGGCACTGCCAACACTTCATTTTGTTGCAAATGCAGGTACCAGCATCAACTATACAGCTTTTTGTCTCCGAGACAGACTCCTCTTGACTAGGAGTATCAGAAAGATTAGATACATTGTTGCCTTTGGTCTGTTTTGAACTTCCTCTTGGCACCTCAATGGAACCATTTAAACATTTGTTTTGAGAAGACCGATATTTGGAACGAGTTATCCTGTAACTGGGCTCAGGTACCAAATATAGATCCTTTAGCAAAGATTTTGGTGCATTTTTAGTCTTTCTACACTTTTTCCCATCCACCTTTTCATTCAACCTGTTCCCTGAAGTAAGTTCCATTGTTTCTAGCTGAGGTAAGGTGGAATCGACAACCTTTTCTACATTTTCTACAGAAGCCTTTTTAAGTAGTGTGCTCTCAGAGCTTGCTCGTTCAGGAAGACTTATTGAGTTTTTCCACTCAGAAATATTTAGTTTGTCTAAGGCAGATCTGTAGATTTCTTCAGCATGAGATAACCTTTCAATCGAAGTACTCCCCATAGCACTATCAGAACAGTTTCTTGATAGGTCACCAAGTTGCTGATCAACAGTGACATCTAGAATGAGTTTGCACTTTAAGCAGGATAAATTGCTGCTTATCAAAATTTGTTTAGAACTTTTAAGTTCCTTTTCTGCCAGGTCCCATAGCTGTTTCTTACGGTATAGTTTTCCTAGTGATATTTAACAGAAAAGAGTAAGCTATAGCAACGTTTCCTTTTCACTACGGACTGAAAAAAAGCCAGACAGCACTTATAAACAATGACTACAAGTTGATTTTCATACCTAAGACTGAAGAAAAAGCAACAATAAATTGTGGCAAACTTTGAGAGCAGGAGATGCTTTTTCCCCACACTAAAAAGGTTTCAGCCTCAACTCCATTACCAACTAATTCATGGATAATTCCAACCTGCATGTGTAAAGCAAAAGAACCAACCATAAGATATAGGTATCTATGTTAGTTCTTAGATTTGAGCATGGATAAATAAGAAAAGATAACTAAAACCTGTAGAGTACTTTCAAGATAACACTGTAACACATTCCATGGACTAAGATAACAATCATCCACATTCCATGAAGAAGCATCAAAAGACCAAACTTCACTAGCAACTGATCTGGCTATTTTGAATTTTTTAGGACCATAAGTTGGCTTCTGACTATTGTCCCCAGCTTCATCATAAATTTCCACCTGCTCCTCAACAGAGTATGAAAATTTTTCTTGAAAGAGTTGAGTGCGTAGTCGATGGGCCTCTTTGGCATATGAAAGAGCCTAATAATTACGAAACTAATCAGAAAAGCATTTGACAATGAACAAGAGAAAATTATATAGTAATTATTGAAACTGTGGGTGCTAGTTCGTTCAAGAGGCTATATTCCTGTATTTAAAAAAATTATTGAAATGATGCTAAATCATGTCTCCATGAAAATCAGCAGAAATGAAGTTCGAAAAAAAATCCAACAAAGCCAAGATGAGTGTAGCTCTCTTTCAGGAACTTCCAGTAATTGAAAACAGTTTAGAATAAATTTAAAACCATAAAAGGGGAAAAGGAAATAGTTATGCTAAAGACAATCCCAATATTTCCAGCTTATTTATCTACTTTCATTCCTAAGGGAGGGAGAAATATACCTATTTCCTCCAAATGCGTGTATGTGTGTATATACATAGAGAGAGGGAGAGAGAGTGTGTGTGTGTGTGGGTGTTCTGTGCACGCGCGAGCTGGCGTATAGGCATTTTTTTGAGGAAATTTTTTACAGAAAGACTAAACTGCATAAGAACGAGTCATGCTATATGCTGAACAGTCAAAAACTTTAGGCCAGAACTAAACATGAAAAAGGTGCCCTTTATATCCAACTCTGCTAAAGCTGAAATTAAATATAACAATTTTCCTGTCACCAAACATGGATTCCACAAAAACAACTTTGAAAGTAAACTTTCTGGTGCAATAGACAGAAAATATGAAAATTCAACAATGAAACATTCTAAGCTCTTCCATAAGTTAGATGGTTCAAGTTTTGATTTCTGGGGCCATGGAATGAACTCCTTCGGCATATCAAATAGACATTTACTATTTGGATAAACTTTTAAACAGAAGAGGCAAAACCGTGACCTGATGAAAGGAATATTAACTAACTAAAGTTGCAATCAAAACATGATACAATCTCAACATTATCAATTTATGAAAACAAGATAAACCACACTGAGAAATCAATATACACAGATCACACCAATCTAAATTAACACCCACACAGGCACATGATTATTAGACTTTTGACAAACCTCTTCCATTTCAAATTAGTTTAATCTTTCACTCCATGTCCAAAGTTCAGAATCATTTGCCTGAAATCCATTATGAAGTTTTTCTTTACAAAGGAAAGTCGTATCCAAGATTGATCATAAAATGTTCAACCCACATCAATCACGTCAGCTAATAGCATAAAAAATTCAAATGTTAAAGAGTGAGATATAAGGTTTCTCTCACTTGCCCAAGGAATACTAATGTTTTATACTCCTCGTAGAAGCACTTGAGCAACTTAGGGAAACCTACAGATAGACTACATTGATTATCCAGAGTCATAAATAAAATTGGTTTTCTGTTCTGTCAAAAAAGAAGAAAAGGAGAATCTACAAATAGACTTACAGCCAGAGTGAACAATAATGTATCCTTAACAGTAATGCTTAAATTACATTTCTCTAAAGCTCATGAACATCTTTTAAGAATTTAAAGAACTTTCGGCAACTGAATTTTGAAAGCAAATCTAATGTTGCTTACCTCAAACAATCGCCCATTTGCAATGAGTCTTTCACATAAGTCATAGTAGAGATATCCAACAAGAAAAACAGAACGCAGGGGTAGAGGAACCTATAAGGACAGTAGCAGACAGATGAGAGATTATTTTACATCAATAATGAAACCAAAAAGAAGAATTACGAGAAAACTATTGCTACAAGGAAAATTCTTACACTTGAAATGAGTTCAGAAGCAGCCTCTTTAACATCATTGATTGTGATGCCTGATTGAACAGAACTTGTGCGATTGTAACAGCCATGAGAAGAATTAGCAAAAAGAAATAAGAAGCTCTGTTGGAATCCAATAAGCAATGGTTGGGATTCCTTTAAACAGCTTATCCAGAAATCAACGGACTTGGAAGGTTCCCCACATTGCTCTGCTAAGTTAATGAGGAATGCGTCATTCACAGGTGAAACACAAAGAGCATGACTAAGCCTTCTACTTTCCCACAGAATGAACAAGCACTTTTCCAATGGAACATTCTTCCATTTGAATAATCTAATCATCAGTTTATATATGTCTTGGTGAAATTCAATGCATCCCTGGAGATGAACAAAAACAAACAAAAAGTTTAAAAGAAAAAAGATAAAGTAACATAAAACATCCAAAACAATATCGCAAAACCAACAGCATCCAACCAGGGCACAAGCATACCTTTATTGATAACAAATCAACAACATTGTACAGTAGTAACATTGTATTTTCAGAGAGCATATTGCACTCGTCATTTGCAGAGCAAGTTGACATGCTCAACCACAGATTTAGTGCAGCACCAATATCCTCAATGACTTGCTGTTTAGAAGAAAACCAAGCAAACAATCAGTAAGGAGAAATACTTTAAAGGAAATCTTAAGCATAGATATCAAGTGAACATATAAAACCATTAAACATTAATTACTCAATTCTGGAGACTAGCCTTTTGCATTAACACCTTAGAGTTTGGTTCAGCTTCCTGGGTACATAATGCACGTAAGCAATATGTCACAGCTAACTGATGATGAGGCAAAGTTGCATGTCTAGATGTGCCATCATACATGCCATTCTGTTTCAGAAACTACTTCAAGTTAGTCACAAATCCAACTCTAAAGAAGAACAAGATTCAGATATACAGGTTTTATGCACTAGGAAGAAATGGGAAGAAAAATAAAAGAACTAAGTAAACCACCATAATAGATATTGCTTCTGACAAACACTGAATACAGGCCTTCAGACCTTCAGCTCCCTTGGCCCTCAACACCCTTCCTTCTCTAAGTAAAATTCTCGACCTCTGTAAACAATTATCCCTCGTACTGTACACACTTTTCTGAAGGATACTTATAATTTTCATTTGCATTCTCTGACATAATTCTGGGCCCAAAGCATTTAATTCTTCATATGCATGAAGCTCCTGGAAATGTTCCAGGACAAAAAATGTAGCGCAAAATGCTATTAGTTATAGGTAAAGGTGAAGAAACATTATAACACTACTTCAATTCAAATGAATGAATAAAATAAGCATTACACAAAAGGGCCTAACCTCCTCTAAAATAATGCCAATTGTCTTCTCTGACACTTTTTCCGAAGCTGACAGCAAATAGTATAAAGTTGGAGGATCATCCTCTACATCTGAATTCTTACGAAGTCTACATTCTATCTGTTAATCAATGAACAATCAGAAAGGATAAACAACAAAAATTATAGCGAAGACATTTTGAGGCTTTCACATGTTACCTTAACCCACTGTTTCACCAAAGGCTTCAGACCTGGCAGCATGCTAAACAAATTGGCAGCAATAGCCCAATTTTCAAGACTCTCTAGAATTACTTTTTCCATCTTCTGACTACCAGAATGATGAAGAACATCCAAAAGGAAAGCACTTCTTGTACATGCCTCATTAACAAAATCTACAATAGCACCTTCTGACAATTCACCATGGCTCCCATCTGACTTGCATTCAAACATTTTGCATAGAAGTACCACACAAGCCCATGAAGCTCTACAACATAATTTTAATGCCTTTGAAGCCTGCGAAGGAAGATCAATAACTCTAAAACCATGACCGTTGAGTACAAAAGAATTAAACACAAAATACTTTCTTTCAAGTTAACTTTTAAGAGATAGGAAATGTGTGAAGATGTGTGTGTCTTCCCAGTCTCCTCTCTACAGATGCCAATGTTACATGCCTAAGTAGGTCACTAACTCTTTTCCATGGGGCCAAATCTACATTTTCTGGATCTTCCATGTCCACATCTGTGTATCTTCATGGTCTCTTCTGTTCTTATATGTATAGGTATTATTAAAAATTCAAAAATTGACCCTGTCCCCTTTATAGTGGGAGGTTACAACTTGATTAAAAATTCAAGGATACACCTTTTATAAACCCAAACTCCCCAAATGATATGGTGCCAAAATGGAGTATTGCATTTTCAAGTCTCTATGGACAAGAAATATTTGCTTTTAGACAGTTTTCACTGCTAAGATAATAAATTCAGTAAAGAAGAAAATTGTTGGAAGAATAAAATACATTCAGTGAAAAAGAGGCCTATACAACCACAAGGATACAGAAACAGCCAAAATCTCTTTCATAAATTAACTACACTTTTGTATCACCTAAATTTCCAGAGATCAAGGAACCTTTACCAAATGTTGAACTTAATCTAGTCAACTAAGTTTTGATTATATGTTTGTCTATTAATTATCTGGCTAATTTACTTGGTCCCCCCTGTCTTGATGGCAGACAGCCAATGTATGAGCATTAGCAGAGAAGAATAGTAGCAACAAAAAATCTGAAATTAGTTACTTCTTATTGACTCCAGCCAAATCAATTCGATATTAAACATCCACAAACAATTTTCAAAAATGAAAAGAGAAGCAACCTTGACAACTGAAAAGCATAACACTATGATGAGCATTTTCGTAGCAGAAAATGCAACTGCAAAGTGAAATATTAAAACAACTTGAAACAGTCATAAATAACAAGTTTATCAAACAGAGACCAACATAACTTTGACAAACTAATCCTCACACTGAAGTGATATTGTTTTTATTGACTAAACTGGTTCATGGTTATGAGTAATATGAGAGTTTAAATGATATACTGCAGTCCTTACCCATAGACTTAACCTTTTATGTTGAGAGGTTGTTTAACATAGTATTGATGCAAGGTTGACCTAGAGATCTTCAAATCACCTCATTGTCTCCAGTATATTATAAAATGTATTCTTAGATTCTGTTGCTATGTTTGTGGTTGTGGTTGTGGTTGTGATTGTGTATGATCCGCATGACTTGCAGGTGAGAGGCAACACTGAATCTTTATTTACTACTTTAGGGCCCTTACCCATATGCTTAAGCTTTTGGGATTACTAATTACTCAACTAAGAAACCATATCACTGCATGAAGGTACCTCTTTAACTTGATTATTTCTGTACAGAAGTACACCAATATTGTAAAGGGAGGCAAATAGATATTTTAGTCCTTGAGGTTGAATCCATTCACTGGCAATGATGTGCTTCATTAGATTCACAGTCTTCTGAAATAAGAAAAGATAATGCAATTAGCTAACCAATAATTAAATATTTCAATCTCAATTGATAAATAAAATGAAAATTGCATGATTCGTATCACTAAATTAATAAAAAGAATTCAGGAAATCTTTGTATTGCACAATAGATTGCCACCTTCAAGCTATGATTTGTTGTGATGGAAAGAATAAAGGCAGCCACAGCCACACAAAGTATTGTCTTGCTATCATCAAATCCCCCTCCCACTCTTTCAGATGCACAGCTGCACAAACAAATTTCCAAAAGTTTAGCACTTTTAGACACTCTAAAGAATGGAAGAGAAGTTTTCAAGAAATTATTTCCAAGTATTATGTATCTCCACTATCCATAACTTGGACTGATCTCGTACTCAAGCAGGCTGCCACTATATATCATTTTTAATGTTTTTTGCATGTACATTACAAAGCAGCCTTTCAGGGCCTTAGGTATTTATTCCTAGCACAGTCAAAGAGTTACCGACAGTGTAGTAGCATATATAACTCAAAATAAAATGCAGTATACAGACCATCACCCTTCTGCTATGTCATTGCAAAAGCAGAAGTCTCAAAATAAATAAATGAACATCAGAACTCTTTCAGTGCACAAGCAACTATTACAGTAGAAGTTATGGACCATTACCCTTTCTATATGTCATTTCAATAGCACAAGTTACAAAATTTAAAATCACAGTAGAATATTATAACTGTCTCAGTCCACAAGCAACGCAATTTGAGAGAATTAAATACAACAAATGAAGACATGGGAATTTACTTGCCTTTGGAAGAAAATGAAAACATCGGAAAAGTGCTCGAATGCATCCTGTATAATGCAGAGATGTGGATGAACAGAAGCAGATTCAATTTCAGCAACTAACTCCTTTTTCTCCAAATTTACTAGTTCAGCAAGTGGCTGGCACAAGAATTTCAATGCATTTAAGTAAGGCAACATATAAGCTTCTTTATTTTTCTCCATGGAAGTTATAGAGGCCTCATGACTAGAATCTGACTGTAGACATATTTGACTAGCAGATGAAGCAAAATTCTCTTTGCAGCAAACAGAAAAATAACTTCTCGATGCACCAAGCAAAGAAGTTAAATTGTGCAGTTGCTCTCCATCATGAAGTAAAATTCTTATTGCAAACTCATCTTTTGCACCTTTGGAGGATGTTAAATCACCACCTCTAAACTTAACAGCATAGTTGGTCAGGCACAACCCAGCAGCATAAAGCCTCAGCATCAAATCAACAGCTGACATAACCTGCCACATGAGTTTGACTTAAACTTATACACAAGTTTCCCACCTAAATAACAATTTAATGCCATAAATAGCAGAGTGCATGCAAAAGATACCTGAGGAAAGTCACCTGCTATGTGATTTAGATGTCCTGCAACGGTACTACAAAAAATTGTACCGGCAGCGCGACATTTGTTGGCACAATAAGAGACAAGTTCAATGAGCTCTATTCCACTATTATCTGAGCCAACCTACCACAAAGTAAGAAATTAATTATACAATGATTTGGCATATTAGAACTGAACAATAGAGTATTAAAACCACCAAACATGGGGATTCAAATATAAACATCATATTTTTCCAACTTAGAAGCCAGCACATCATTGGTCCAAAGCAAGTATTGTCATACTGTTAATTTGATGCAGAAGATAGGAGGTTACAGCATGGTAAGTGCAGTATGGCCTGACCTCAACACTCATAGATAAAGAAAAGCAAAAGTATAAAAATGTGAGAAAGATACAGCTCAAAAGCTTTGATTCTTCTTATATTGACTGGATTTCTTCGGTATTTGTCAAAATTCTTTCAAAAAATGACAGATTAAATGGACAGCAAAAGCATAAGAAATTCATATTATGCATCATTATCCTGCACAACAATAAGTTAATAGTTATTTTATCATCCTTGTTAAAGATGTTGTGTTAGTTAAATGTCCTAACAGTTCTTTTTATTTCTTTTGGATTTCCAACACTAAGCAATACTCAAGTTCTAACATTTAAGCACTCTTGTAAAAAAAAAAAAAAATACAAAGTTTTTGAGACTTTCAGCAAATTTAACGCAGAAAGAATTTGCTAGTGAAAGCTGCAAAATTGTTGGAAAGCAGGACAATAACAAGCCATTTCAACTTAAGGGGGGGAAACAGAAATAAAAATAGCCATTATGTTTTGAAGTTTACAAGATATCATACTTTATGAAGAAGAATTAAGTTCCCCAGACAGTAGCTAACATTTGAACATTGAAAGGTAATTTAAGAATGTGGCTGATTTGGGAAAAATAACACTGTTAAATTAGAAAAGAGAACAGAAGCATGAGAAAATTCTCAATGTAAAACTAAATACAGTAAGAAGTAAAGGAAGACATTATAGTTGAAATTAGAAAATCAACCCAGAATGAGATATCTGGTCATAATAAAAGAGCAACAAGGAAATTCATATAAATCAAAAGAGAAAATACATATCTGAACATCTTTCTTTAACTGGTCAAATTCAGACAGCAATTAGCCTACAGGGATCTTATTCTAAAGCAAGAGAAAGAACAAGAGAAGAGAAAGTTTGCTCTTGGAGCTTAAAAGATTGTTTTCTCTGTTTAACAATGAGCCACTACCAAACGTATAACTCCAGGCCTAGAACATGCTATACTATTTATAATCCTACCAAAAAGCAGTTTTCTCAAGTCAACATCATATAATTGGCATAAGCATTAAACAAAGTTAACTGAAATGTCAGTTATAGCCATGCAATACACGAAACAGTGAGCAATTTACTATGCTTGTTATATAACTATTATAAAACCATATAATTAAATAGAATCGGTTTATTCTGAAGATATATTGTCACAGAATAAAACTTAAGAGTCATTTTACACGAAATTAGATTCATTATTTAAGTGTATGTCCTGATTGTTAAGAATCTTTTGTTATAAATTATCTTCATCTTACTTTGCATTGACAGGCAACAGAGTCCAACACACAAAGGACAATTCCAATGACAAGTGAGGGATTATTCTCCTGAAGCAAGAACAGAGACGAACACAGCCGTCGGGAAAACTGCACATGGAGAAGTTGGTTAACGATTGCTTAAAGATGTAACATAATTTGCTGGACATCTGAAACACAGTCACCTTGCAAAATTGATCTTTCATTGATGACTTTGTGTACTCAGTCAATGTAGCCACACAGAATTTATGTACTAAATCCCCATTAAAACACATTAGCTCTCCAACCAAATATTGAGTGCATTTACCAAGATAGCACACAAGCACCCTGTGCAACTTCTCATATGCATTTGCATCTAATACCCTGAAATATTCAAAATCAGAAAAATTAATAAGTCAACTGTTTATCTCTGTCTGAAGTCTAACAGCAAACTTACACCTTCTTATACTATTAATTCTCAATTCTTCACATACTAATAATTTTGTAAATTAAGTGACATAATAGACACCGGTTAGTTACATCCTGATACTAGAATTAATTCTTTTAAGACCTTGAGCGAACAGAAATTTTTGAAAGGCTTCATCAAAACTCTAAACCCAACAACAACCCCAAAAAGTGATCATAATTATACAATAGTAAAGTTTAACAGTACTGTTTTCTGCAGGTAATGTATATAAGAGAAACCCATCTCAGCCAAGGCAAAATTCTAGAAAATTTTCAGTGTGCTCAATGTTCAAAACTAAGGATTACCGCTGAACCTCTATCCTTTGTAATCTTTACAAGCTCGGATTTCTTAAACTTCGCAACATTTTCTTAACTAATACAGACAAAACAAAATTCATCCTTCTAAGAAATAAAAAGAGAATCACCTGAACCAATGACTAGCCTCTTCAACCAAGCCAAGCACTCTCCTGTAAAGCTCTCCATCCTTCCTCTCCCGCGTTGCCGCACACTTAACCATCACCGCAACAATCTCCACAAAAACCCTTGCGAACTCCGAATCACTAGATTTCCCTTCAAAATCCATCCCTCTAAGCTTCTCCAAAACCCTAAACCCTTGGCTCTCGGCCTCCTCATGCTTCCCCGACGCCTCCAAGCAACTCACCAACCGCAGCCTCTGCGACTGAATCATGTACGGCTTGCACGATAACTGCGACGAAATGGAATCCAAGCAGTTCAAGCAAAGCTCGTAAGTATCGAATAGTTGGGTGGTCAGGCTTGGGTCTTGGGCATGTGAACCACTAGAGAGGCGTTTTTGAAGAATAGAGAGGGATTTATTGAGGAAAGAGAGGAATTTCTTGGCGAGTGCACGGATTTGGGTTTGATTTTGATTTCGGGTTTTGAGATCTGTGAATGGGCGGAGATAATCAGAGAAGAGAGAGTAAATGGGCGATGAATTGGAGGATTCAAGTTTGGTGAGAAGAGAAGATTCGTCTGATGACGCCATTACTGAGAGAGGAAGAGCAGAGGGAGAAGAAGAGTGTCGAAGAAGATTGAGGAAGAAAGTGAGCGAATTTATGGGCGCCAAGAGAGCTCCCAAAAGTTCTTTTCAAATTTTCAAAGGGCATAAAAATGAGATAGGGTAATTACGTATTCTTCCCTATATTTTAGTAAACTAATAAATTAAGATTTAAATGTATTATTATAACATTTTAGTCCCTAGTTTAGTAGTATTATTATGGGTTTTAACCAAAAATGCCCCTATTATATAAAAAGAATTCGAAAATATCCCCCAAGCTAATTTTCATTCAAAACTGCCCCATTTTCTCTCATTTAGACCGAATTGCCCTTATACCCTTTCTTCTTTCATTTTCTTCTTCTTTCCTTCTTTCCTTCTTCCTATTCTTTACACACTTAAACAGTAAACTCTCCAACCTTCTTCGTTTTCCTCTTTCTACTTATACATTATATTGACTTTAAACAAAATCTTATTGTTAAGCTATTATTTAGTGAAATAACAAGATTTGTTGCAAAGGTAAGTAGATGTAGTGTGGTAAATTGGAGAAAATTGGATAGTGCTCAGTTCGTCGAGCTAGGGAGGGACTTTTTAGTTCTGTTTAACTTGAAAGTACAACTAGAAACTAAGGCAAAAAAATTCGTCTTCTTGTTCGAAAGTTACTTTCTAGTAAAGTTTTGAGTTAGGCAGAAAATTAAACTTTCAAGTTTAATAGAAAGTTACACTTTCAAGTTTTACAGAAACCTAATCTCAGGTTTTTTGTGGTTTTATGGTGCAGTTATGGAGTTGTTGATTACAGTAATTACTCAGTGTGGAGGTTATTTGGAACGCACTCCGAACGGCGGTGATCTTTATATCGATGGCAAAGTGATGCCCTTTTCTGTTGATCGGAACATAACGTATGAACAGTTCATGCAGATTATGTATGCTAGATATAGGATTAATCCAACTGAGAAAACTATCAAAGCAAAAGCGATCTTTGTTGATTGTGCACAAGTTTTGAGAATGCCTCAGACAGCAGCGTCTATTAACACTGAATCTAGTTTTCATGCCTTTATAAATGTTGCGAACACAGCTTTTATTAATGCAAGGGGTCATTATTATTTGTATCTGACCAAAGAACCAGTTTATGGTGGAGAGCATTTCAGACCACAAGGTTTTCCACAACGAAGCACAAAGGGAGCGGGAGCTACTATGCCCCCATTCAGGTCATCTAGTGGAAGTAATCAATTTGACGGTATAATTCCTGCATCTTTGGCAGAGCAGGCACAATTTTACAATGAGTGCAATTACACAGATGGAGGGGCCAGGTTTGAAGAATACAACTCTCCACCAATGCAAAATGAAGAGCCTCATAATGTCGAGCCAAATGCTCCTCAACCCGAAGATGATGCAACCACTACAGATAGAGGTGTTTCTCCCCCTCGCTGTAGACCAGAAGAACAGCAATACGATGATCATGAATATCAGTACAAAGGTAGAAACATTGCTGATGAAGAGGAATATGAGGCAACAAAAGATATTGGTGCTCGTGGTGCATATAGAAATAGCTCAACAACCATTCCATCAGCGTCAAATCAATACATCTGGGTGATGCCTCCTATTCCACCATCTACATACATGCCAAGTGATGTATTATCTAGTTTTGGATCTAGGGATGTGTCTATTGGACAGATTTACAGCACCAAACAGGAATTGCGAGATAGATTATGCATGATGGCCATTAGAAATCACTTTCAGTACAAGATTTACAAGTTTGATACGACTCGATTCGTTGCAAAGTGTTTTAACAATGGTTGTAAATGGCGAGTACAAGCGACTAAGAATAACTGTATGCATATTTTCGTGTTACTCGCATTGAACTAATACATATATGTGAAAATATGCAATTGCAGGATGGGCATTAACAAGCAAGCAGTCGATTAATTGGGGAACTTGTAAAAGATAAGTTCAGAGATGTCAGTCGAATTTACACTCCAAGAAATATTTGGGATGATATCCAAAGCGAATATGGGATTCGTCTTCCATACACAAAAACTTGGCGTAGTAAGAAGGTAGCTTTGCGGATTGTCTGCGGAGATCCGGTTGAGTCATTTAAGAGACTCCCCATATATTGTCGTGTGTTGGAGGATAAAAATTCGATGACTGTGACAGTAATTGAAACAGATGATGAAGACCATTTCTTGTACTTTTTTATGGCATTAGGGCCTTGTATTCGAGGGTTTCGCAACACCATTCGACTTGTTATTGCCATTGATGGTACTTTTCTGAAGGGTAAATTTCGAGGCACATTGTTTATAGCATCTGCCCAAGATGAGAACGACCAAATCTACCCATTGGCCTTTGGTATTGCCGATTCTGAAAATGATACTTCGTGGGAATGATTTTTACTTAAGTTGAGGGATACTATTGGGACAATTGAGAATCTGGTTTTCATCTCAGATATACACAACAACATATTGAAGGGGATCAACTCTATTTTTCCTAAGGCGACTCATGGTTTTTGTATTTATCATATTTCCGGGAATTTGAAGGCTAAATACAAGATGCGCCAACATAAGATAGACACGTTCCTTGCCGTTTATTTTAAGGCCGCTGATAGATACCGTGAAAATGAGTTCGCCAAATATATGGACAATCTCAAAATCATGCATCCAGAAGCAGCAAAGTACTTAGAAGATGAGGTTAGACTACATAGGTAGGCGAGGGCACGGTTTCCATCTAGGCGATATGACATGCAAACCACTAACATAGCTGAGAGTATGAACTCCGTGCTTAGACATGCTCGTGCTCTGCCCATCATTCCTTTGGTTGACTTGGTAAGATCGTTAGTACAACGGTGGTTCTATGAACGTAGAAAGTTAGCTACTGCCAGAGATGGATACTTAATTGAGGCAGCCCAAGCGAAGTTAGATCAGTAGATTGAGTTGTCACGTACCATAACCGTGCATCCTGTTTCACGTTTTGAATTCAAAGTGAGGGAACGAGAAAATGTTGAGGTCGTTGACATATGAGCGAAGCAATGCAGTTACAAGTACCTTGACATCCAACAACTACCATATAGTCATTCTTTAGCCGCTTGTCGACATATTCACCTCTCTCATCACTCACTATGCTCGCATTACTATACCACTAATGCTTAGGTCACAGCCTATGCAAAGCCTATTAACCCGATTGGCAATGATGTTGATTGGATGGTTCTTGACACTATACGAGGAATTACTGTAAACCCACCCAGACAACACTTGCCTGCTGTTAGACCAAGGAAGCAATGAATCCCTTATGTTGGGGAAGATATGATTTAGCGAAGGTGTTCTCGTTGTTTACAAATTGGTCACAACCGCACGACATATCAGAATCCGATCCCACTTAACCCAATGCAGTGACTTTCATTTATAGTTTCCAATTATTTTTTACTTGTAAACTTTTCGGATTAAGCAGTGTGATTGTGTATAATGTTGCATAAACCATGGTTGATTTCATTAGTTCATGCAAATTATGGCAAAGTTGTTACACTTTCTTTGACTGTATCATGTTCAAATTGTTAGAGTTTATATATGATTGTACCATTTCACGATTTCATATATTAAAAACGTTACATTCTGGAAAACTAGAAAGTACACTTTCGAATATGCTTAAAATAGAAAAAACTAGAAAGTACACTTTCTAGTTCAATGAAACTAGAAAGTACACTTTCGAGTTAGTGAAAATTAAAGCATACTCGAAAGTATACTTTCTAGTTTTCCAGAATGTAACGTTTTTGTTTTTTAGTTAATTAATTAGTCATAATATAATTTCAACTTGTTATACCATATTTGATTATATTTGTCATTAAGTTTTTTTATGTAATCAGATTTGCATTTGATATTTACAAAAATGTATAACAACAATATAAAAATTAATAGAATAGATACACTATAATAAATTAATAGAATTTATACACTACAATAACTGTCCCGCCCATAAATCTATTGCGACTCTAGTCCTTATATGGGCATCATCCTCTGGTCCAAAATCAAACGGACGCCCTAATCCTAAATACTGTATGAATATACAAGTGAAGATCCCACAGTCCCCTGAATTTGAACGCTGCTGTGGTATACCCTGCCTCGGTCGAATGAAAGTGAAAGGCGTGAGACACTGAGTCACATCAGTGCGATACCTGTAAAACTCGGTCTGATGCAGCAGGTAGGGAATATAGATACATAACGGCTGCATAGCAGAGTCAATATCAGCATCCCCATGGGCAGAAGGAAGAGAATTATAGACCGTGATCTCTCTACGACGAAATGGATCTCGCAGGCTACCCAATGATCACCGCCCAGGTTCAAAGGCAAGTACACAACATCCACCTGGACCCAATCCCTGTATAGCCTGCAATGTCGTCCCATCACGAAGGACTCTATGTCCGAGTTCGGGTAAAAGGTGCCTTCGGCCATTGCTCCTGATAGGTACCCTTGTATGTAACTTGAAGCGCAATCTATGAAAATAAGAAATTGAAATGATATTGTAATAAGGAAATAATCAAATAATGAGTAGATAATCTTAAGAAAAGAAATTCATCGAAGATTTACATAGAGGTGAAGGGACGCTACAGTCCAATACTGTGGAACCATCTATCTGCAAACTAGCTGCTAATGCGATAACATGACAATATACTCACTGATATGCTGTATTTATAAATAAGTTATTACAAAAAGAACGATGGCGTTGATGAAGATTAAAACAATATCAAAAAATAAGACAACAACAAAATATCACTTACGCCATCGTCCAACCATCGCCTTGCCTCAAAGACACCATTAATCCAGGACGATGTCAATCTCCTTGTCTCGCCCTCTATGTAAGCACCCAGGGTAGCAATCCACTGAAGGAACTAACAGAACAGGGCATCCGGAACTGGGCGCAAATGAGACATCTGAAATCTTGGCCCATACTGCAGCCAACTCCTGATTAGCCCACCCAATCGCTGCCTGATTAGGTTGGCATATGCGGGCTGACGAGAAGTCGTCCTCTGGTAGACATGACGGAATCGTGCCTGGTCATCCAAACGAGGTAGGTCAGTAACATGGGCACTGGTACCCCGATGAGTATCGACCTGGACATAAATATTAGTTAAACTTACAATACTTGTGAAAGATATATCAATAACACACACAACAAAAAAGGTTAAAGTCATTAGACTGGGTAAATACTAACCTGGCCGTCTTGCCTGTCATCTGGAGGCACTATCCCTCGAATCTGTTGGATCAATATATGCAAGCTATCAAGTAGTTGCTGCGATGATATATCCTGCCTCGCACTAAACACCTGTAAATCAACTCGAAGCATGTCGAGACGACTAAGAATATCATGACTCTAAAGAGGCAATCAGCATGGGTATCAACTGCACGATCATCAGGGTCATCGCCGAAGAGCTCCTCGCGATACTCGGGGCCATGGACGCTATAAAAGATAACAAAAAATTAGTCATTAGACTGCTCAACTTATCTATAGTTCATCCATATCACAGCCATTTTTTATGTGTTCATACCTTCTTAGGTCTGCCTGGAGTGGGAAATGTCGTGGTTGTCTGGTCTACATCTGCGAGTGGAAGAGGAGTAGATGTCTCAGCCGTGTCTGGAATGATAGGAGAAGACATGTCAGCGGCCTCGACTGGAGGGCTCAATATCTCTGTTGGGGTCGGGTCTTCCATAAAAATAGTCCCTCCGTATTCCCCTTCATCTACGCCTAGGAATCCAACCACCTGCAAGTAATACGGCCGCCTTCACTCCTCCTCAGTGGGATCAATTTGTTGCCGTACAATCAGTGACTGCAAGAACAAATTATACGTTAAATTATTTTTCATCAATGTGATTCAAAACAAAAGTTAATCATGTAAAACTAGGCCAACAAAAATTATTAAATATTGAACATTAAACTGTAGATGGGCTCAAAACGTGTGTCCTAAGCATCCTATCGCAGATGTTCTTTGTTCCTATCATCCATCTCAACATCTGTGGCAGGAATTGGTTCATGCATCGTGCGAACTGCCTGCCAACAGTGGGTAGGACCTCGTATATCCAGATCTGTGAACATAATTATAACCAAAAATATTTTTAAAAAAATCGAATAGAGTCTCCTTTATAACCAGGAGATCCTAAAATTTAAAATCTTGCATATAATCACCACAACTACCACCAACCAATACTTTTTCAACATAAAACACAAACAAATTTATCCAACAAAACAAACCAACCAATCAAACCAAGTATATATCATACATCACAGTAACTTAATTAGTAAATTAGAAGTAAGTATGTACAAGCTTTCAAGAATACCTGGAATGCCACTGGGAACCCGTCAAGATTATATTTGCTTAAATAACTCTTACCCTTTGCTTTGCCTCTGCCAACTTGACTCGGTAATGGGCAACCTGCCCTCTCAGAGCTCGACTCAATGGTCTATAAGTGTATCGCCAACAAACTGAGCCCCAAGGATACTTGTTGAACTCATCCAAGTTATCAACAAAGCCCATCAACCATAAATCCGCAAGATATCTCCCAGCTCGTTCGATCACGACACGCTCAAGCACATAGTAAAGTGTTATCTTCACTGCATTCATATCATCAATAGTAGTAAAGTCAAGTGCATAGAATGCACTGTCAATGTCATCTAGGCTAGGGGGCAGGCTTGAGTCCAAAATACAAGTCTTGAAGCCTATGGCTGTCTACAAAAACTTCCGGGTATGGCCCAAATGTAAGCCCAGTAATCAGTGCAAACTCTATACGAGAGAATCTTATGGGTGTCTCTCCGATTAGAAACCACATTTCCTGCTCATCCCCATCTATCTCAACCTCGTGCAATAAGATTTTATGCACCAGGTTCCCTAAAAAGCCCAAAAATTGCAGATTTAAAAAGTGTCCTAAGCATCTTTGCTTGAATATACGTTGCTGTTTCTTTGTCAATTTTCTCAAAATTTCACTCAATTTTTTACACTTAGACAACATCGTCACCATGGCTAGAAAATGGTCCGCCTTCTTTGTCTTTAATGTACTGCTAACTGTCACCATCACTAACTGCATCAAAACAAAATAAAATTTTCATTATTTCAATATTTCATCATTTCAAAGCAAAACCATGCTGCAAAATCAAAGCATTATGTATTTCTCAAAAGTTATTGAAACACTCGAAACTATAAAACATCACGTGACTAGAAACTAGGATAAAGTTATGACTCGAAACTACAATATATCTTGACTCAAAAATAATATAACTCAAAACAAGAAAATACCTTGACTAGAAAGTAGAAAAATACCTTAACTAGAAACTAGAAAATACCTTGACTAGAATCCAGAAAATACCTTGACTAGAAACTCGAAAATATCTTGACTAGAAAGTAGAATATACCTTGACTAGAAATTAGAAAATACCTTGACTAGAAAGTAGAATATACCTTGACTAGAAATTAGAAAATACCTTGACTAGAAAGTAGAATATACCTTGACTAAAAACTAGAAAATATCTTGACTAGAAAGTAGAAAATACCTTTACAAAAAACTAGAAAATACCTTGACTAGAAACTAGAAAAATACCTTGACTAGAAAGTATAAAATACCTTGACTAGAAACTAGAAAATACCTTGACCAGAAACTAGAAAATACCATGACTAAAAACTAGAAAATACCTTGACTAGAAACTAGAAAATACCTTGACTAGAAAGTATATGCAAACAAGGGACTCGAAACTATAGGAAAACACACAGCGCGAAAGTATAGGCAAACACGCGACTCGAAAGTACACTCTATAACGCAACACAATTTGATGTACTTTCGAGTTAAGACATCCAACAAACTTTCGCGTCGTGTAATAAATATACTTTCGAGTAAACATGACTCGAAAGTTTGTTGGAATTTCTTGCCGACGCCTTGTTTAACAAAATCCAGCCACACTCCCCATCAATGTCAACATTTCACTCAATTATTTAATAAACTAATTACATCCTAACATATCTAACAACTATTTCATGCAAAATATCCAAATTTATACATATAATCATGCAAATTTCGACTAGAAAATCAAACCCTAACCTGTTATCGCAAAGAGCTGCAGAAAATTTCTGCCGCTATTTGTCACTGTCAAACAATCTCCAATTGTCTTCAAATTGCAATTGTGGGATGCCTTTGGTTGCTCGAATGTGAGGTGAAATCGCTCGAATGTGAGGACAATCGAAACTGTAGTTGTGTTTCGTTTCTGTTTCAAGGGGGTATGAGGGCAATTCGGTCTAAATGAGAGAAAAATGGGCAGTTTTGAATGAAAATTAGCTTGTGGGGCATTTTCAAATTTTTTTTATATAATAGGGGCATTTTTGGTTAAAACCTTATTATTATTATAATAGTAGTGCTATGTTGTAGGAGAGAAGGTTAAAATACAAACGACATGTATGTATGTACTATTTAGTACGGATGGTAATTTTTCTTGTGAACCTGGGGTTTGCCTTGTTTGAGACAGAGATTAGGGAGAGGTTTTTCAAAATTTTTAGATTCGAGTCAAGTTTGAGGATAGGGATGAGCCTTTTTCTTTATCCGTTCTAATTTCCCAAATTTAAATTCGAAATTTTTGTGAATAATTACGTAAATATCTATTTTATTTAATAAATAATTATAATTTTTATTTTAGTCAAACAAATTTTTTAAAAAGGTTTATAATTTTTTAATTTAATCAATAAAGTCCTGGATAAATAAAATTTTCAATTTAATCAATTTTAAATCATTTTACAATAAATAAATTTTTTTAAAATAATCATAAATTAATAAAATTAAAAAATTAATAATTAAATTTAGAACAATAAATTTTGATAAAATAAAAATAATAAATTAATGTCAAACAAAATAATTAATTTGTAATTAATATGTTGTAATGTAGTAATATGAGATTAATAAAACAAATAAATTCTTAAAATTTTCTTTTCTCTTTAGATTTCATTTTCTCTTTTACTAAACAAAATGTTTTTATGCAAAATTATCAAAAAAAAAAAAAACTCTAAGATTCTCTTTTTCTCTTCATATTTCATTTCAAAATGACTGCATACATTTTTCTAACTTTATCCGTTTCATAAAAAATTATATCATAATTTACTAATATAGATATTTATTTTTCTATTTATATAGGTTAGTAAAAATACTAAAATAAATATATCAATCAAACTTGATATTTTGTAGTAACAAAATTTTATTAGCTGTAATATTTTATATAAATTGTCTCAATCAAATCAATGATTATTGTCATTTATCTTATTTTTAACAATTAATTTAAGAAAGAATCAAATATTTATTTTTATTATATTATTTTGATGACATATGAAATGGTGATTCAGATATAAATAATTTATTTATTTATTATTAAAAAGATATAAAGACCTAATTTGTATTATGATATTTGATAAAAGATTAAAAATTAATGATTAATAATTATATTAGCTAATTTTGTTAGATAGCTTAAGTGTATAATCAAGTCATTTAATTTAATATTTTAAATATGTTTTGTGATACTTGAAATTTTTATCAATGTATTCTTTATTTTGAAAATTTTATATTATATATATAATATATTAACAAATATAACTAATTAAGTTAATTTGTATGAATATGTTCAAGTAATCATATAATAATATATTATTATATTATTAATTTATATAAATATTATATTATGTCTAAAACTTACATACAAGCTTTATAATTTATAATAATAAATTATATTAATATACATTTTTAAGATAAAATTTCTTTTTCAATCATTTATTCACATTATATGTGAAGCTATATTGAAAATTAAATTAATAATTGTTGTCAATTATCTTGTTTTTAACAATCAATTTTTTTAAAAAATTAAATATTTATTTTTATTATATTATTTTTGACAAGTTGTTGTACTAGGGGTGGGCAAAATCAGGTTTAGTTCGGTTTTTATAAAAATCGAATCGAACCCGAAGTATTTTACAATGAAATCGACCCGACTTGAACTGAAGATATTCGGTTTGATTCGATTCTGGCCCAATTTCGGTTTCACAACACTAAGTTTTAGTTTGGTTTCGGAACCTTTATATTATAAAATTTCATTTGTATCCTTATTTTATATTATAATTATAATAAATAAATAAATTTAAAAAATTATTAATTTTAACCCTTATTATTATGTATATTTATGAAACGTATTATCAAAATATTAATTATTCATAATTTATAAAATTATTAAGAGGTTAAATAATATTTTATAATAGTTTCGGTTCGGTTTCAATTTAAACCGAAATCGAACCGAACTGATCATTCAAAAACCAATTAAAACCGAACTTAATTCTAAAGTCGAATTGTTCGATTCGATTCAGTTCAGTTCAATTCGGTTGGGCATTTTTGCCCACCCTTAGTTGATACATGAAAATTAACCATAGACTTGGGGCCAAGTTCAAGCCAAAACTATGTCATTTTACCACGTAATGTATACAAAGAATAAATGGACTCAAGCCACTTTTTCGGACACAAATTGTAGCCGTAGTGTAGAAGATTACAGTAGTTCAAAGTCTAGTATAAATCAATATAATATCCTAAGTCTAGCCCACTTGAGTGGTACTTAGGTCCAAAAGGATCTATTATATGATTAAGCTAATACATGAGGTACACAAAAAGTCTAAAAATGCTTCTCTTTTTAAAGCCCAAAATTTAGAGTCTTTTTTAGTCCAAAGTCTTATTTTAATTAATCTAGTATTAATTAAAGGGAAAATTACAA
This sequence comes from Melia azedarach, assembly GCA_028052125.1. Taxonomy (NCBI): domain Eukaryota; kingdom Viridiplantae; phylum Streptophyta; class Magnoliopsida; order Sapindales; family Meliaceae; genus Melia; species Melia azedarach. The sequence continues at coordinate 7,579,323 of CM051399.1, forward strand.
CTTGCCCCCTGTCAGATTGATGGTTACTTAATTCTCTCCCTATTAGACTAAAATATGCAAAAAAAAACCCCTGTCGTTAAGAATTTTCTGTTAAGTTAACAGAAAATCTGTTCTTTTACATAAATACCCCACAAATTGCCCTCAGACTTTTAATTGATTTGCGTTGACTTATTAATCCAATATTTAAACTAAAAATAAATAAATAATTTTTATTATATTTTTTAAAAAATAATATTTATTTTAAAAAAATTAAATTTTATAATAGGGAAAATTACAGTTTCCCCCTTGTTAAATTGACCCTTACTTAATTTTCTCCCCATTAGATTAAAATACACAAAAAAAACCATGCCGTCAGTTTCTAAACAGAAAAAATTAACTTTTAAAGGGCAAAATAGACTTTTAATGAAAGACAAAAATGACAACAAATCTGACATACATTAAACTTTTACTTATTAAAAATTTAAATAAACTAATTTTAAAAATTTTAAATAATTTAAAAACTGAATAAATTAAAATAAAAAGAAAACCCTAGACCTAAAATTGATTAATATTTATCTAAGATAATAAATTTAAATTATTTTATTAATTATATAAAAAAATTTATACGTTTAAATATTCATGTAAATTAATTAATATTTATCTACAAACTTAATTAATGTCTATTTAAATATTATAAAATTTAAATTATTTTATAAATAAATTAATATTTTTAAATATCTAAAAAAATTATAAATTTAAATATTCATGCAAATTAAATAATATTTATCTAAAAATTAATTAGTGTCTATCTAAAAATATAATATTATAAAATTTAATTTTTTTAAAATAAATATTATTTTTTAAAAAATATAATAAAAATTATTTATTTATTTTTAGTTTAAATATTGGCTTAATAAGTCAACGCAAATAAATTAAAAGTCAGAGGGCAATTTGTGGGGTATTTATGTAAAAGAACAGATTTTCTGTTAACTTAACAGAAAATTCTTAATGACAGGGGGGTTTTTGCATATTTTAGTCTAATAGGGAGAGAATTAAGTAACCATCAATCTAACAGGGGGCAAGTTGTAATTTTCCCTTAATTAAAATAAGTATTTTATTCTAATTAAGATTCACTAGAAAAGGTATTTTATTGAAAAATAAACTATTTAAACAAAGTATTTCATTACAAGTACGAGTCTTTAAATTTTCTTTCTAATTAAGATAGTTAGGATAAGTGTCTTATTCCAAGAATAATTAGAATAGATATTTTATTACAAGTATAAATCCTTGGACATCTCTTTCAAATAGGATTAAATTACATTAATTTAAATCTTAGATAAAGTCTTGTCCTAAGAGAGTTTAACTTATAATATAATAGGATCACATATTATATTAGAACTCTACATCACACACTGTATAAGGAGACGTGACTCCACATTCAAAGGGGCACGATCAAGTTGGATTATGAAAAATCATCATCAAGAGATTATATCTAATCACATTCTAGAAAGAGATTCATTAGCTAAAAGTCCTAAGAGAGCTCGTCCTTGAAGAAACACCTTTTCATTTGTAGCAATGCTAGAATCTTTGTCACTTTTTGGCTATCTTTTATCGTCCAAGTTAACCTTAAAACACTACCCTAGTGTCTTGTCATCTTTCCTACGTTCTCTAGCCCTAAACTAGTTTTAGACTCCAAAATCACCTTGTCTCTAACCTTAGTTTGTCAATCGCAATTGGTCATATTAAATACCGCTGCAAGCGACTTCTTTCAATATCAATTTAATTCCTTCATGATATGATTCACCATTAAGCCATTGTGTTTTTTTACATTCATCAAGGGACTAGCTTACTCCCACACATACCATGGACTTATAATTTGGTTATGTGTTTTTTCTAAGTATTGTTTAGGTACAGAAGCAGTAATAGGTGATGGTAGCAGATCTATCTGTTCAAATCCAAGCCAGTCTCCTAAGGTTACAACATTACAACTCTCGAACCAACAAATATGATTCAAGGGATGTAGCGAGCCTCACTCTTTGCAACTCTGAAAAGGAGTATAAAAGCTCAATTTAGATTTAAAGATCCAATGGTATCAAAGCCCACCGAGACCGATACCAGGCCTACATCAGTGATCAACTAATCACGATTCGGCATGTAGATTGGGTAGATTTCTCCCGTGAACACACTTGAAATGATGATTTCATATATAAAAAATTAATATACTATTGCTAAGAAAATATAAAAATTTGATTTGTATTATGAGATTTGATAAAAAAAATTAAAAATTGATGACATACTTTCAACAACAAATTAAAATTTTCTAATTGTAGGAGATGGATTTTGTTAATACTTTAAATATGTAATCAAGTAATTAAATTTAAACATGTTTTTGTGATACTTGGGATTTTTATCAATATAATCTTTATTTTTCATAATTTTATATTATATATATTATGATTTAAATAATTCAGATTTAATAATTATAATTACTAATATATATTTTAGATTAAAAACAATATTTAAGTATTGTTAGATTATACAATTATTTTATATTTATAATAATATAAATTAAATATTTATTCTTTGTTAAATATAATGCATTTATATATTTTGATGAATAAATCATAATAGTGTGTGTAGTGGTAAGGTAATTGCATACATTTTTCTTCAAGTCTTGTGTTTGAATTCAAATGATTGTAATTTCTTTTCATCTAGTATAAGTCAAATGAGTCAATAACGGGTCAAGGCCCGTGAGGATCCCGAAAGCAAGGATATCCCTACCTTGTCCTCAGGGCCAAGCAGGGACAGGATTGTCCCCACCTTATTGCCATTTCTACTATGTAGGTGCAAGAGAAGTGCATGGATATATTGTGAAAAAATCCCCAATAGAGTGAGGAGTACCTTAGAGTTGGCAAATAGGTTGGCACGACCCATAAAATTTCAACCCATGTAGGCTCACGTGTCGGGCCAACACGGCTCGCATAGTAAAATCTATAGGCCCAGTTCAGCTCACGGCACGATTACTATGCATGCTGTGCCAGCCCGGCCCATCAGAAGACAAATCCAGCACAACCCATAAGCCAATTTGAGCCACCCATGGACAATGTTAAACATGAATAGTGACCCAATATTAATAGTAAATTACTATTATTAATATATTTTATATTATAAAAATTAAAAATTAATTTAAATTAATACAAATTTATTGACTAATGAATAATTTGCTAAAATTAAAAATAATAATAAATTAAACAAGTTTAAAATAATAATATATTTGATAAATAATAAGTTTACGATATTTATTATTTACTATTAAATTAAAATTTTAAGTGAATAATTGTAATTTATAATAAAATATGATACTTAATTATACTTTCATTGCAATATAATTAAATATTTCAGATATTCATACATATAAAATTATAAACGCATAATATAATTATCATTCATACTTAGTTATAGTTAACATCATGTAAAGATATTAACAATCATCAATTTATTATACTTTTATTTTTTTAAACAAAATGTTATATATAAAATTATAAATTAATTTTAAAATAATTGTTATCCATAAAAAAAATTTATACAAATTCTATATAATTATAATAATAAAAATAAAAATTTTATGTTTTATTTATTTAGAATTCACACTTTTTTATTTTTTTATTAAATTTGAGCAATTTAAAATTTATGTGCATTGAGTTAATTCTTTAATTTAGTTTGTAACTAAATAACTAATTAATGGAAGTAGTACAAATATTTTTCATTTTTTAATATTACAAATTACAAGATGCAAATTTCTTCTATTTAATCATTTTTATTTCATTTTTTTATATATAAATAACAAATTACATTTAACAGTACAAATAAATATTACAAATTATAAATTTACAAATTTTTTTTTTCTAATTTAGGTATGTTAAAATTGAAATTAAAAAAATATAATATAATTGCTGTATAAATTCAATATAATTATGAAATTAAAAACTTATATTTAATCTATATAAAATTTTATATAGTTAGATTTAAATTTAAAAATTTATGTAATTTTTATTAATTAAATTTACATGAGTAATTAAATTTTATTTTAATAATTTTATAAGTTAAGTTTTATTATTTAAAATTACTTTTTTATTAATTATAAACAGTAACTACTATTTAATTATGTTAAAATTACTATTTAATTATGTTAAAATTACTATTTACGAGCTAAATAATAACCCAAATAATAGAGTGACGGACTCAAGCCGGCCTGCCCATTTTGCCATCTTTAGAGTACCTTGCTCCTAGCAGGATTCGAAGCCAACAGTAGCTCCTTTGGCTTCTAGCCACTCAGGCAAGGCTCAAGTAGTTTGAGATTATAACAATTTTGTCCCTAAATATTTTCAACATAACAAATCAAATTAGAATATACTTTATCAAATTAACATTTTAGTTACTGGTGGTGATGGCAAGCTGTAAAAGTAAAAGTTTTTTTTACTTAATTTTATTATATTATATAATTAGGTATATTTATTTTTTTTAATTTGATGTCAATTTCAATATATTTTGTATTAAGCAAAAGGTTATTTTTTCTTTTTTACTCAATCTAAAAATGATTTAATTAATTTTTTCAAAAATATCGTAATTTAATTAATTTATTTACATGCAAATGTAAAAGATTTTGGTTTTTATATTTTTTTAGTTCAAAAATAAATATATCATTCAAATTTTAGATCAATAAATAAATAAACAAAGTGTAGGGACTAAATTGTTGATATTGAGCAAATGATGTCATGTTTTATTATTTAATTAAAGTTTAGAGATAAAAATATTGTTATCCCCAAAGAAATTTATATATCTACAATTATAACATTTTGGTACCTAAACAATTTCAACACAACAAATCATAATGTAGTTTGCTCAACTGTAACAATCTTATCCCTAATTGTTAGTGATGGCAATGGGGTGGGTTCAGGATAGATTTTGGAAACCGTAAAAAGATGAATACAACAATTGTGAAAGATGCATTGCTCGTACAAAGAAGATGCAGCAATTCAACAACGTTTTTAAATAATGATTAGATGGATGTAACAAGCACTTGGTCAGGGAGAAGCATTGACGGACAACATGACATGGATAGTATTGAAAATAAGCTTAATAAAATCATAATAGTATTGATAATGATGTTAATGATGCTATATATTTGTGTATCTATGTTATTAAGACCAGAAGATGCTAAAGATAATGACATTTTAAAGCAATAAAATAATTATAAATTTGTTTGATAGTATATTAATAAAATCTGCATTGAAGTTTTTTGACAAAGTAAATAGAGATTGGTATAACCATAAACTAAATAGCTAATAGACATAAAATAATTAATCCATGGTTATCAACAAAATTTACATCACCACCTAAAATATGCATGCATTGTCTTTAACTTGAACTCAACTATAATCAATGAACACCGTTGAACACAACTCCCATGCACAGATTACTATAACAAAATAACCATAACCACAAAATATATACCTTGGCAATTTTACAAAAGGCTGCAGAAAATTAAATTGTACTTCATGTCTTCAGTACCAAAATAATCTACATTGAGTTTGAACTATTCTACCAACGTACTGCATAAACATTTATGAGAAATGTTAAAATTCGCACATGGCAGCATGCAGTTACCATCATATTAAGTAAATGAATAAACATTAAAATATTAAATTGCCAATTAACATGAACCCTTTAACAACTTGTTAAGTGCTACTACCTTCACCAACATCACCTTCACCTTGAGGCCTTCTCTGTCTTTTACCTGTACATATATACATGTTAGATAGAATAGTTAGAGAGGGTTAAAGGCCTAAAGTGATAATTTAATGCAACACTTGTACCTCTTCTCAAATCTAATGGAGTTGACAGACATGCAATAGTTGCTGATGGAGCTAGTAATGCCTGCAAAGAAGCTTACTTGGTTCATCATCATTTTTGAAAACATGTATTTATTTCTCAACAATATGAAATTAGAAAATACCTTACTTAGTGGACAACCTCTCTTATTATGGCCTAGTTGCTTGTACTTGCCATATCCCAAAGTGTATTGCATTACTTCTGCTGACTGTTCTTAATGTTTCTCTCTTTTTGTTGAGTTTGGGCTGCCCAACTTGAACTCTTTTTACATGAGGTTCCAATTGAATCATGTTACTCTTAAGCCAGTTTGCACGATTTGGTAATAGCCGTGTTGTTGAGAGTACCTCTTAAGGTATGTATCTTTTGTAAGAGACATATCAACATAATTAGCAGAATTAGCACTACTTTGCATAATATATGCTAATGCATGCTTGCAAGGGATTCCACTATTTTGCCATCCTCCACATTCACAATAAGATTAAGCCAGATCCATAATATAATATCTTATTGTCAACAACATGATTCAGTACCTCGAATTCAATTAGACTTGCTTTGATAACAACTAGCTTCCTAACAGCCTTTATAATCTTTCCTCTTTTCATATGAACTCATTGTGGCACACCATCCCAGTCTACTGCCTTCTACCTTTTTCGTACAAGTCTTTTCATAACCTACAAATATATGAACTTTAATAGATCAACGAGTGGCTTCCTGCGATAATCATTAAGCACACCATTCTACAATTTTGTCATATTATTCGTCACGTGATCAGATCTAAGAAAAAAGGAGAAAGAGTGGCAGATCCATAATATGGGGTTATTTTGCATCAATTATGTGTATACCTTTTCATCAGCCAACTTTATGGAATCATTATAATGTTGAAATCAATATAATTTGTTACCCTCACAGCCTGCCAGAATTTTTCCTTGAGTATCTCAGCAAAAAATAGCTTCTAAAAATTGGCAAAAACATGCCTAGTGTAGTATTTGATATGAGCATTTTCAAAATCCTGAACACAGGCGGCAATTAATCCCTTATGCTTGTTAGATATAATGGTGAGGGCCATTCCATCTAACATCTAAATATGATCCTTCAATAGAGTGAAAAAACAACCCCAATTATCTTTGTTTTCTACTTCACACACTGCAACAACCAATGGATATATTCCATTGTTAGCATCCGTGGAATTAGTTGACAATAACACCTCACTAAACCTATTTTTCAAGTGACATTTGTTAATACCAATAAATCGTCTACATCATTCCACGAACCTTTTTGCCAGTGCATTATAATGTTTAAAGTAAGCCTTTCTACCTACCTACTCTTGTTGTATCTTAACAGTTGCACCCTTATTTCTTGAAAGAATTACCTATGCATAATCTTACAGCAACTTATACGACTCGACCCCTCCTGGAGTCCGAGACGAATCCTATACAAATATGCACTTTTCTTAAACATTTTTATAGTTCACACATAACACAATTTCATAATAATATTTATATGACCTCAGGCCTCCATTATCCACAGTCAGTGAGGCATCATGCCTCATCAAAACATATATAAAATAATATTTATATATACATACATTTATACATGATGTGATCAAATAGTGTTTATGTAGCTGAGTAGAGTGGTCTCAACCTCGATTATAAAACTTTATCCTGCACGATACGTTGCGTACCTGGAGGAGATAAGAAAAATAGGGAGAAGGGTGAGCTCACAGCTCAGTGAGTGGATATACATTTTATTAAATTTTTTTACCTATTTCATAAATAATTCCTTTAAACTACATGAACAAATCATGAACCATATCATAAATATAATCATAATAAAATATTTATACTTGCATGTGCAACTCAGAAATCATTCTTACAAAAATATACGTTAATCATCATTAGCCATTTATACTGTTAACCATATAGTTGAGAAAGATCATATCACCATACAACCCATAACAAATCAATCATCCTTATACCCAACTAGTACCCAGGGAAAAATCATGCTTGGCAGAAAATATCATCGCTCAAGCAGAGAAAATACTATACTCAACCCGATGGCCTTGTATCCTTGTTCGAGGAGCCAATATCATATCATATCCATGCTCAACCCGACGGCCTCGTATTCTCGTCGAGGGAGCTCATAACATTATTATGTATGTACATTTCTATAGGTCCCAAGGACCCATTATCATATCTGATGGATTGGTATTTTGTAGGGTGCTTCAAACAATTACAAATCATAATTTCACATTTAATACTCTTTTTCGCATAAATATTGAATTCTCACATATAATATCACTTTTCATTTTTCATATCACAATTCAACATATCCATAAACAAATCAACCATAAAATAAATAATAATCAATTTCACGTAATCCAATAATAGCACAACACAAATTAAATATCACGTCAAAATCAATCAAATTTCACACGTGAAAATATAATTTATTTATAATCTAATTTATTTCCTATATAACGTAATTAAATCATTTCTCAAACAAATTCCACAATAATATAATTTAATTCAACTATAATAAAATTAATATTTAATTTTATAAAAACATATAATAATTTAAAAATAATATCCACTCACAGTAAGTAGTTTAATTTCTGGAGGTTTTAGGATTTCCTGAATTTCCTATAGCAGCTATGCTTCCTAAAATATAATAAATAACCGATTGTCATCAAGATTTATTCATAATCTAATGATTATTACTAAAATTAATTATATAAATGAATATACTATTCATGTAAACTAATTTTCTAACTAAATAAAATTCTAAAACTGGATTATATAATATAATTTCTAAAAGTAAACTAACATAAATTAGAAATCTAACCAAATCTCTCAATCTTCCCCTTTCTCTTCTTCTTCCCTTTTTCTTTTTCTTCTTCTTCCTCTTTCTTCTTCGTTTCCCCTGCTCTCTATTTTTCTTCTTTCTCTCATTTCTCTTCTCTTTCTTTTCTCTCTTTTCTCTTCTTCTCTCTCTTTCTTTCCCAAAATGAAAACGTAAACCTTCCCCACCTTTATTATTTTAATAAAAATATCTTATATTATTATATTATATAAATATCTAACTCATTTATTATTATTATTATTATTATTATTATTTTAATGGACACCTTGCATGCTAGGTGTCACACTTTAATTCTAGAGATTGCGAAGTTTCGATTCTTGTTCAAATAAACTTTAGGTTTTTGTGATTTCTTAGCATTCACCTCTATAATCTTCACTCTTGCAGTATCGAAAAAGTAGAACATGATTTGAATGGTCAAGGATAAAGAAAAACGTTGGATTTGAATATGTTTTTTTTATGACTTTGACATTTGTTTGGATTACGTATGATAAATCCTAAATGTCAGTGTTTTTATTATACTTCTAAAATTTTACGAGTCATTTACTATTTTACCTCTGAAAGCCTCGTTTTCTCATTATCTCAAGTAATGGCTAGACGAAACAAGGTATTATTTAAACTTCAAAGGGTGATGGTTAATTAGTTCAAACTGAGGGGAATCTAGGGCAATTTCTCTTGATAAACTTTTATGCAATTATAACATTTTCATCCATAAACATTTTTTAATTAATAAATCATAAAATAGTTGGCTTAATTATAATAATTTCGTCCTTTACCAACATGAAACTGTAAAAAATTAAAATAAATAAAATCAAGAACTAATTTATTAAAATTACCATACTAAAATAGTATTTATTTTTAATGCCTAAAGTCTTAACATAATTAGAATTTGACTTTGACTGAAGTCTGAATTTAAATGATATTTTTCCTTAAAAGTTTGAATATAAGTGTTAGTTGTATTGTTGGGATTTTCAAACTTTCATATTTATTTGCAAAGGTGAAAAATATGATGAAGTTGAAATAGAGACTGAAGAAGAAGATTATAGAGAAGGAGAAAAATTTGATACAATATAACTAAGACTTTGACAAACATTAAGAAAATTTTAAGTTATAATGTTGATAAAACTAACAAGACAACTAAAAAGTAAGAAATTGTATTACAACTTTTGACAAACAAACTGAACAGCTAAGACGTGATTTTGAATTAAGAAATAAATATGTTAATTTTGAAAAATACTTAAAAAATGTCATATTAGACTTTGAAAAAGATGCAACACTGAATTAGGGTGTTGAAGTTTTACTAGAATTTTCCAAAAATTGGTTGGATTGACTTTGACAATAAGCATACTGTAAATAATTGACCATAACTACTTTTAGAGAACTCTAAATTTGAAATCGTAAAATTCTTTAGAAAGCTTACTTATTTTTTTTTCTAGAGGTACCGACTTTATTATGAAATCTTGTCTCAGTGAATAGATTAAATTTTAATTTTATTCTACTGACAATGTCTTTACAACTTAACAAATTAGAGTAATAACCTTGAATTTACTGGCACTTAAGTTTTGATCTTGATGTTCGGGCATTCTTATGTCAAAGAAGTTTAATACTTATTCTACTCACAGCTTATTTAATAGATTGGATTGAAAGTTAAATGAATAATTTTCTAATTATTAAGGGATAATGTGTTTTGCCCCCTCACTTTTGGAGAAAAGAAAAATACCTCATTGAGTTTTTGTCAATTCCAAATACCCCCTAACTTTTAAAAAAATATTGAGATACCCCATGAGACACTATTCTATATACTATTTAGATTTAAATTAACTATTTTACCGCTCAACTGTTAAAAATATATAAAATAATTTAATTATTCTTATTTTTACTTTATAATAACCAATATAATTTTATTATAATATTTAAATTTAAAAATTATAATAATATTTTAATTTTTAATTTTTTTTAAATTTGTTATTAATTTTTTAATAATATTAATTATATATATATATATTTAAAATTGATCATTTTATTAAAATGGTCAAATTTTAAAAATTATATATAATTAATATTGTCAAAACTCATTATCAATTTTTTATAATACTGCTAGTCAAAATATTTATTTAAAAATTTTTACAATTAATTTCTTACAACTAACTAAAATATTTTTATAGCAAATTTTATTTTATAAAAGAATTTACAATTAATGTTGCTAAAATTTATTTATGATTAATGTTGTAAATAATTGACAATTAAGAATTTGACAATATTAATTATATATAATTTTTTAAAATAGATTATTTTAATAAAATATAATTTTAAAAATATGTATAATTAATATCATTAAAAATTAATAATAAATTTAAAAGTAAAATAATTCAGAATTAAAATATCATTATAATTTTTAAATTTACATATTCCTCTCCCCTTCCCTTGCTTGTTCTCCCGTCCCCTCCCTCTCCTTGCGTTCTTTTCTCTGTTTTTTCCTCGTTGGCCGGCACCCTCGTTCATTTGAGTCTAAATAGTATATAGAATAGTATCTCAGAAAGTATCTCAGTATTTGTTAAAAAATGAGGAAGTATTTAAGATTGACAAAAAATTTAGGAGAGTATTTTTCTTTTTCCAAAAGTGAGAGGGTAAAGCATATTATCCTAATTATTAAAATTAAAATATATAATAAATCATATTTTAGGAACCTAATAGTTATTTTTCCCATTAATCAATTTAATTGAAGGTTAAGGTAGCCGTGGTACATGATATTGAAAATTGGACACGGTTGATTATGCGACTATCCGTTTAAGTTGTTCGAATTGGGCCCGATGAAGCTCAATTGGAATATGATATCGGGAGCATAACCCGGGCCCATTATTCTGCTTACTACTTCAATAACCTAACAAATCTCGTGGAGCGCTTCTAATTCTTCCTAAAACCCTAGAGGAAGTTGCAGAAGTTGAAGAAGCACGCAGAAGCACCGCCGTTTTCGCCGCTACCAGCATGCCGAAATCCAAACGTGACCGACCAGGTACGGTGTCGTATTCTTGTTCCGTTGCTCGCTTAGTTCCTTGGATTTTTCTGACTTGCTTTGATTGTGTAATGTCTAAATGAACGAATTGTAGTTACCTTATCGAAGACGAAGAAGAAGGGAAGAGAACACAAAGAAGTAATCGTGAATTCGATAAGGGATTCGGCGGAAAAGTACAATTCGATTTATGTTTTCTCTTTTGAGAACATGAGAAATCTTAAGTTCAAAGAGTTCAGAGAGCAGCTCAAACCTACAAGCAGGTGGGTTAGGGTTTTTTTTTTTGTTGGTTTCCTTTTTTTTATGGGTATTTTGAAGCCTATAGCTTCGTTTGTTTCATGGCTGCTCTGTGCTATTTCGCACAATATAAGTAATAAATTAAGAAAAAAATTACTTATTTTGAAGGCGTTAATCAAATTTAATTAGTAATTAGTTATGATTTTTAGATTAGTATATAATTACATGCTAATTAAAATAGCAATTAGGGATTTTAATGAACTTTTTTGCAAAGTGCTTAATGTATAAGTGCTTATGTACTTGCGTTTACTTTAGCAGTGTTATAGGATTTTGATTTTACTTCTTTTTGTCAGATTTTTTTTGGGGTCAAATAAAGTCATGCAGGTTGCTCTAGGTCGATCTGCTGCTGATGAGATAAGACCAGGCCTTTATAAAGTTTCTAAGGTAAGCTTCATTCTTTAGGAGTAAGTAGCTTGGGGTGCATATGGGAATGCTGCTAAGTGCTAACAACATTTAAGGTGATTTTGGCTTGTAAAAGAGTGCTTTTTTTCCTTCAGTTTTTGGTCAATTATTTGAAATAAATTAAAGCTAATTCTTTTTTTTTCACCAAAATAAAACTTAATTGAATGCTACTTAATATGTGCTTTCATAAAAAGTTACTTTTCAGATAAGAAAAGTTAAGCACTTCCAACTCCCAAAGACTTCCTTAACAGTGTTTTCCATTTGTGTTGATTAAATTGTCTTTCTTCCCAGCTTCTTCGTGGAGATTCTGGACTGTTTCTTACCAATATACCCAAAGAAGAGGTTGAAAGGTAACTTTTTAAGTCATGTAGTTGTTTTTAAATGTGATGTGTTGGGCAGGTCTAATTTCTGTTAATTATACTTCCTATGTGTGTGTAATGAATGAAATCTGGTTTCTGCTGGCATCGCTTTTGGATATGTATGTTGAGTTCATCTGGGATACTAACATGTTTCTGGTTAGTTGGATGAAGAGGTGAAGATTGGTGTTGCTTTATTATTTGTACATAAGTTGTAAATTAATATTAGGCCACAGTTGGTGAATAGGGGATCCAAATCATACTTGCTTCTCGTACCTAAAGCCATTTAGATGAATTTGTAGATTATTTGTAAATTATGGTGGTGAAGTATTTCTTAATTTTCTTCAGAGGAATGTAATGTTGTGTAAGTCTTTCTAGCCAGATATTTGTATAGTTGGATATCTTTTGGAAATTTTTATGATCATTAATTAATTTCGGTGATTCAAATGGAGCATTGCTTTGTTCTCTATGTCCTTAGAACACAACTCAGATTTACCTCTTGGTATTCTTAAAGTGGCAAATTAGTGTTTTATATTTTTAGAGTTGCAATTGGTGTTTTATATTTTCTGCTTTTCATCTAAATCTGTGTTCCTTTCATTATCTTTTTGCAGTGTGTTTAATAAATATGAAGATTATGACTTTGCAAGAACAGGTAGCATCGCAACAGAAAAGGTTGAGTGCTTACTTGCTGATTTTTTGGGCAAACAAACATTTGTAATCGTATTTTGGGCTTTAGCTTGATTGTTAGTCTAGTTAGGGATTAAATTAAATTCTTATGCTCTCATTACTAAGGAATAAATATTTGAAGATTCAACGCTTCAGATATCATATGTGGTCCTTGTATACTAGTATTATAACTTGAATATGCTTCCAAAATATTTCAGGTGGAACTTCCAGAAGGTCCTCTGGAACAGTTCACACATGAGATGGAGCCCTTTTTGCGTAAACAAGGGATGCCTGTTCGTTTGAATAAAGGTGCATTATTGCTTTCCTTTGCCTGTTGCCCTCGTATTTGAATACTGCAAAAGGTTGGATGTTGTATTAAATCTATTGTGGTGTGCAGGTGTTGTAGAACTTATATCAGATTTTGTTGTTTGTGAAGAGGGAAAGCCTTTGTCACCTGAGTCAGCTCGTATACTGGTTAGTTCTGGTCTCAACATTATTACTAATTTATAATGCTTAGGAGAGGGATGTTCTTCTTGTTTATTTCAGTAAATGAATGCTGTTAATGTGTTTTAACTCTAGCGCTTTGTCTTTCATGGTGTGTTTATCTATAAATCTCAGCATCTCGGCATCATTCATGGTGTCAGTATTACTAGTGCAACTTGGTATAGCGGTATTTTATTGATAGTATGTTCAGATTGTCCAATAATATTCAGCATCTTTAGAGTATTTCATTTTAATTGAAAGCTCCAGGAAGTATCCTGGCGTTTTGTGTATGATATGATTGGCTTCGTCTGATTATTTCTTGGTTTTTACCGTCACCATTGCTTACAAAAACTATCACTGCAACTAAATTTGCTACGTATGTTTTGGCAGCGTTTGTTGGGGATCAAGATGGCTACTTTCAAACTTCACTTAATTTGTAGATGGAGCCCAGAGGATTTTGAACTTTATAAAGAAGGACTTGATGAGTCAGATGTGGATTCTGCATAAGGCAAGTTTTTACTAAATTTTTGTAGTGTAATAGGCTGAATGTGCTTGAAATATATTGAAAATCTTAAGTTAATGATATTCGGGGATGGTGATGTGGTTTCGAAGTTACAAACCAATGAAGCGGCAGAGGCTCCTGACCCTCTGTGCAAAGTGAAATTAGATTGGAATGGCCTGTAATTCTAAGTTTTGGGGTTTTTATTTGTTGAGTTGATGATACTTTTGGCGTGGGAAATTTTTCATTTTTTGTTGTAATATCATATATAATGGTGATGTTACCTTCTAATTACTGACCCTCTCAACAAGAAATCTAAATCATATGAATGTCATTATTCTAAATACTGCAGGTATGATATAACTTTTTAAATAGAATTCTATGGAGTGGACTTTTTTTTTTTTAATAAATAGAGCTTTTATAAGTGAAGTAGACTTTTATAACTGAAGTTTTTGATAAAGGTTTACTGATCTTTTGGTTATCACATATAACTTTTAGTAGAAATTGTGTAATTGATTAAGATTTTTAATACTAACGTATTAAAAAAATTTATATAAAAAATATTTAAAATAAAATTTTGAATGCATCTTTTTATTGTTCTTCAAAATTCGAAAGTTTGAATTGCGTATAAATTTTTGTGGAGATTCATAAGTTGAAGTGTATGTAAATTTTTATGGAATAAGTTGATTTGGAATATTATAGCTGAAGTGTCTTCAATGTTCAATAAATAATCTTAAACTTCTATTACAATTACTAACTATGTTGGTACTTGTTCCAATTCGTAGTTATTTTGTATTTACTAAAAAAATTGATTATATAAATAATTGTAACTTATATAATAGAAATTACAATTATTAAATAAATATGAGAAGTTTATATGGTAGGACGACTGTGAAATTCTTAAAATGTGGCCTATTATACATTTTAATCTGAATAAGTTTAAAATGATCTATTTAACTTATAATGGGCTAAATAAATTTCTGTCCAAAATAAGTATTAATTGTATTTTGTTGCTCATTTTTTAAGTTTTGGTCCTTAAAAGTATTGTTTAATATACATTCTAATTCTTACTAGCTTGAAGATTACCTATTTCACTCAGCATTTAGTGTCAATGATGTGTTCAAAATAAACAGTTTTCGGTATCTTAGACCCCAAGTTTCCTATATGTTTAATTTCAAGAAATAAGAGACGAAAGGAAATTAATACTTATTGTAAACAAAATTTATTTAATGGATTGGTAATTAAATGAATAGATTTTAAACTATAGTAAAAATATTTATTAGACCATATTTTAGGGATTTGTCTTCATTTTCTAAATAATTTAACCCATTCAACATTTTAAATTAGAGTGAGTTTATTTGTATTCTAAAATATATTTTCAAAACATAATAATATTTGATAAGGCAACGTTTCTATTAAAATAATTTATTTCTTTAGAAATTTAAAGACAAACTATGAAGTTGAATTTTATTTTTTAATTTTTTTTATGTGATTAGGCTTTTATTTTCTTCTTATGAGTGAATTCTTTTAATTTTGAATTTCTACCATTTGAGATTTTTACAAAACGCTAAAAATATTAAAAGGCAAGAGTTAAAACGACACTATTCCTTTGTTGAAATTTTGGACTTTTGTCATCATTAGTGTTAATATTTACCTATTATAAATTAAAAAACATTAGACCTGTTATCCAAGAATTTGTTCAGACGAAAGAAAGTGTTAGGGATGTAAAACTCTTCCTAGAAACTCCACTTAAATTTAGGGCACGTTTATTTTTTTATTTGAAATTTGAGTATATCTATTGTATGAATAATTTAAATATATAAATTTAAATAATTTAAAAAATATATTTATTTTTATTTATCATGTCTAAATATAAATATTTAAAAACTACGAATTTTATCTACCATATTCTCGTAAATAACTAAAATAAACTCTATATACTAAGAATTAAGTAAATTGTATAAGGGTATTTTATTCAAATTTCATAAAGCATCAAGTGGAAATATTTTAACTTATTTTATTTCAACATAATTACCAAGTTTTTAGTGTTAAGTTAGAAAACAAATAGTTTTGAAACATCTGAATCTTTAAAGTTGAATTATATTCATGACTTCATACCGAAAAACAGACAGGTACTTAGTGTCAAATTTGACAATAATTCCATTTACATTATTTTCCAACATAAACCTTTCCCTACAACCACATTAAATTGCATACAAAATTTAATAACTCACTAGCAATATATACAAACCTATAGAGAATAGAGATTATTCACCTCTGCTGAGAGTTCAACCTTCTTATGAAATATGCAAAAAAACAAAGCAACAAGTAGGAGAAAGAGTACAAGAAGAACAGCTGAAATAGGCAAGTGATCATGGTGATACCCAAAATATTCTACTATGAAAGAAGCTACCGACCTGCTTTCTCCAAATACAACATGACTTTGTCTATATCTCCATGTTGGGATGTTAGCAACCCACTCAATGACCAAGACGAAGGAATCAAACACTACATCCACATCCGCCATTTGGGTATTTGCTGCAAATTTAAAAACCATAGTGAAATCAATATTTTCCCAAGCCATACTCTTTTTACTACTATGGTAATTAATTAGGTAATGGTAGGTTTTAAAAGTTTAGCTAATTAGCCATATAAGTCTTAATAGTTTCAAAATTTATCTTAAAAGTCCTAGTGTCCATAAAAAAAATTTTTTTTTACAATAATACTCTCATTAGTTATTATAATTTAAGTCTCTCAAATTTTTAAAAAATAAAATATGTTTACTTAAATTTTTAATAATATAAAAATACCCTTAACTTTTAGAAAGGATAAAAATACCCCTAACTAATTATTTATAACAAAAAATAAATACTTTATCTCTATGTTATTGTCTTAAACTTATAATAACTAATGAGAATATTATTGTAAAATTATTTTTTTTTATGAACACTAAGACTTTTAAAGTAAAATTTGAAACTATTAAAACTTCTATGGTTAATTAGCTAAACCTTTAGGACGACCTCTATGATCATTACCTGTAATTAATTAGTCTATAAAATAGTCGTTGTAATATTATATTCTTCTAAGGTTTTTTGTTACATATCTCATAGCTTGAAACATATAACAATAAATTGAGAACAGTTGTTGTAAAATTGTTACTTGAGACCATATGGGTTAGTTTGCATATAGGCATTACAATACTGTATTTCTCTAAGATTTTGGTTTCATTCAAATTTTGGTTCACATTTGTTCACATTTTGTTACTCTAACGCATAGAGAATTTGAGAAATACAACTCATAACTTGAGACGTAACAAAAATTTGAGAAATGTAATAAAAAATTTAGTGCCCTATAACATTAGAGTCAATCTAATTTAGTTTTAAAGTGTTACACAGTATATTATTCCAAGATAAATGAAGGCTCTTTATTGAATAAATAAAATAAATAAATAAATGACAACTATATAAGAGAATAAGTATTTTATTCCTCGAAACAAAATAAATGGGAAGTGAATTTGATTAAATCCTCAAATTTTTCTAAAATTATAAAACCAACTTCAAACATAAATTTGGGCTCTAAAACAATGAAATTTGACTAAAAGTTTCAAAACAAAGTATTATTTAACAAAGTGTCAATTTATTTTTTCATTTGAAATGGATACTGAATATATATAAATCAGAATAATCATGAATAATATATTTATCTTTCATTATAAATATCTGAGAATTAGTAATTTAATATATCATATCGTTACAAATGAATAAATAAGCTCTATACATCATGAAATAAATAAACTTAACTCAAATTTTAGACTTTCACATTTATTGAATAAAAAAAATCCAGTGACAACTATATAAGAGAAATAAGGATTTTATTCCTCAAAACAAAATAAATGGGAAGTGAATTTGATTAAAATTAGAAAAACAACTTCAAACATAAATTTGGGCTCTAAAACAATGAAATTTAACTAAACTTTTTGAAGCAAAGTATTATTTAACAACGTGTTAATTATTTTTTCATTTGAAATGGATATTGAATGAATGATATATTTATCTTTCATTATACATATATGAAAATTAATAAGTTAACATATCACACCGTTACAAATGATTATTTAAACTCTATAGATTATGAAATAAATAAACTTAACTCGAATTTTAGACTTGAACATTAAACGTGAAATTGTAACTCAATTTTATTCCACAAAATTACTAAATTTTCAAAGTTAAATTACGAAATAATCCTTCTTAAAACGCATGAATAACTAAAACTGAATTATATTATTTATAGGGTTACTTACCATTTAGAATCATAAGCCCTGCAAAGAGATTGAACATTTTGTAGACAGCAGAGGATAAGATTGTAGCTAAAACATGGCTGGTGGTCAAGGAGACAAGCAACATTCCACATTAACAAAGAAGAGCAATGAACAGAACATAGCATAGAAGTACCAAAAGACTTTGTAGGCTGAACCATCATATCCTATCATTGGATATGCCAATACCATGAACAAAATTGTTTGGATGAATACATAAGGAATTGATACATGTCTTTTCTTGATTTTTGTTTTTTATATCTTTGGGTTTATTTTTTATTATTAAGTTAAATCAATCAGATTGGTGGAGAATTGATGTTTAGCCATATACTAGGTAGTTAGTATTTTATGCAAATAAGTAGGGCAAGTGTCGTCTCTTTAGGAAGAGTTGTTAAAATCTTTCTATAAAAGTAATGAATGAGGAACAAATAGGGAACAAGTGATTAATATTTTATTTGTTTTCCTTTGGAGATAAAGCTCTCTCGAACGAGCTTATCCTTTGTTATTCTTCAAAATAGGACGTGGAAAAATAATTTTCAGCAGCTCCACTATACCAAAGTGCTATTAGAGCCAGGGAATGGAAAACATATTAGAGCAATTAGAAATGGCCATGGGAGAAGTTTCTGGTCAAGGGGACACTCTTATGACAATTAACAGAAGCTCTTAATAAACTCACTGATCGAGTGGAACAAATTGCTATTCAGACTAGTAAGCTTGCAGGGAACTCGATAAATCATCCACATACGCCTAATAAAGAAGAGGATATGGCAATAGTTAATAGCACACCAATTATTCGACAAAATGCCACTGAAAGTCAGTTCTTAGTATCATTTATGCCAAAAGCAGTCAAAATTGATTTTCCTTGCTATGAAGGGAAAGGAGATCCTAGCATATGGTTATTCAAGGCAGAGTAATTTTTCCAATTACATGAAATTCCTACTTCAGGTTGCGTTGCTTTAGCTTCTTTTCAACTCAACGGGGATGTTCACTTGTGGTATCAGTTACTGAAACAAGAATTGAGTATTGTTACATGGAAAAAAATTTAAAGACAGGTTGAATTCATGATACAAGCTAAACCAATATTTGGATTTCTTTGCCGAACTCATTCGCTCACAACAAACAGGAGCAATACAAGATTATCAAGAAAAATTTGAAAAGCTTTTGACTAAAGCAGGACCTATGGAACAAGCAAGACAAGTGAGTTGTTTTGTAGATGGTCTTCGGGAATCAATTCGAACAGATGTTAGAGCTAATAAACCACATACTCTTTTAGCAGCAATTGGGTTAGTAAGGCTATTTGAGGCTAGGGATCAAAGCCAATGTCGAAGCAACCAACCAACCATTCGAGCAACACCAACACCACGAAATAATCTAGGAACATTCCCTATAAAGAGAATGACTACAGATGAGTTAAATGAAAAAAGGCGCAAAGGGTTGTGTTTTAAATGTAATGAAAAATTTGGTCTTGAACATGTTTGCAAAAAGTTATTTCTCATTCAAGCGACCTTGGATAATAATGATGAAGACGTTGTAATGGAAGAAGATGAGCCTTACAAAGAACAAATTAAAGAAAGACCAAAGATATCACTTCACGCAATTGCTGGAACCTAAGCACCTAAAACCATGCGGACTAATGGTCATCTTTCCTACAAGCCAGTAACAGTGTTGATTGATTCGGGTAGTACTCATAACTTCATCAACGAGCACTTAGCAAGCAAAGTTGGATTACTTCCTATTCTCAATGGAAACTTAGAGGTAATGATGGCTTCAGGTGAGAAATTGTCTAGCCCAGGTAAATGTCGTCTAACCTCGTTACAACTGCAAGGCTATTTTATTCGGTTAATGTCTATTTACTTCCTTTAGAAGGATGTAACGTGGTATTAGCAGCACAATGGTTATGCACACTAGGCACAATTACATGGAATTTTTCTAAGTTACAAATGAAATTTGAATTGTATGGAAAGACCATTATTCTGTGTGGCCTAACAAGTACAATAGATAAAATAGTCAACAACTCAGAACTTCAGAAACTACCACAAAGTGGAGAAATTTTATTGAAAATGCTGCCCATTGAAAAGAAGAGTCCATGCCAACATAATTGTAGTCCTCAAGTTCAACAAATTCTCAAAAAATACAACAAGATGCTGGCTAAACCACAAGGTTTGCCTCTAAAACGAGCCTGTGATCATAAAATACCATTATTACCTGGCCAAGGACCTATATTAGGGAAGCCATATTGCTATCCTCACTTTCAGAAAACTGAAATTGAAAGAATAATTTCTAAGTTACTGTCTATAGGTGTGATTAGGAACAGCAACAACCCATATTCATCTCTGATTATCTTGGTGAAGAAAAATGACGGATCATGGAGAATGTACGTTGATTATAAGGCTCTAAATCAAATCACTATCAAAGATAAATATCCAATCCCTGTAATTGACAAACTATTGGATGAATTGCCTGGCGCACAAGTGTTCTCCAAGCTTGACTTACGATCATGCTATCATCAAATTCGTATGCATCCCATAGATGTGGAAAAGATTGCATTCAAAACTCACCAAGGCCATTATGAGTTTCTAATAATGCCTTTTGGGCTAACAAATGCCCTATCAACATTTCAGGCCCTTATGAATGAAGTATTTCATGATTAATTAAGAAAATTTGTTTTAGTTTTCTTTGATGATATTTTGATTTTCAGTAAACCTTGGGATGAATATATTAAACATTTATATATTGTATTTTCAATTTTACAAGCTCATGACTTTTATGTAAAATTAGAAAAGTGATAGTTTGGCCAAAGGGAAGTTAAGTACCTAGGCCATCTAATAACAAGTATAGGAGTTGCTGTAGATCTAGAGAAAATTGAAACCATGCTTACATGGCCCAAGCCTCAAACAACTAAAGCTCTTTGTGGATTTTTTGGACTGACTGGTTACTATCGTAAATTCATCCAGAATTATGGAAAGTTAGCAAGTCCACTTACTCGAATGCTTAAGAAAGACTCATTCAAATGGGATGATTTGGCTTTGGAGGTATTTTCAAAACTTAAAGCAGTCGTGACACATCCACCAGTTTTAGCTCTTCTAGACTTCTTTTAAAGTATTCATTATTGAATGTGATGCTTCTGGGACTAGAGTTGGGGCAGTGCTAATGCAAGAATGACCAATTGCTTTCTTTAGCCGAGTGCTCCACGATAAACATCTATTATTATCCACTTATGAGAAAGAATTTCTGGCTTTGGTTCTAGCAGTGCAAAAATGGCGATCTTACTTGATGGGAAGGAGATTTGTTGTGCGAACTGATCATCAAAGTTTGAAGCATCTATGGACTAAAAAAATTACAACTGTGGCTCAACAAAGATGGCTTTACAAGTTGATGGGATTTGATTTCATTGTGGAGTATAAAAGTGGAACGGAGAACATGGTTACATAGGCTCTTTCGAAGAAGTGTGAGAAAGAATCAAGGGAGTTATGTGCAATCTGCCTATTTGTACCAAATTGGGTTGATGCCAGATTTGTAAGCTTTGATGAAACGAATTTAGAGTGGAGAAGCCGTAGGACCAGGGAGATTTCAAGACAAAATCATTTTTTTTAAGGATATAATGCACTTAGTAGCTGATTCTCATTTGATTCCTACCATAATTGATCAATTCCATGGTAGTACATATGAAGGGGTTGTTAAGACTTTGCAAAGGATACGTTCAAATTTTTATTGGGTTGGTATAAGACAAAAGGTCAAAAACTTTATCAAAAGCTGTGATGCACGCCAAAGAAATAAAATGGAGTAACTTGCATCGGCTGGTCTACTACAACCTCTTCCTATTTCGACGTGAATTTGGGAAGATTTTATCGATGGACTTCTAACTTCCAATGGTAAAATAACTATTTTTGTTGTAGTTGATTGGCTCTCTAAATATGCTAACTTTATTACTCTTTCCCATCCATATACGGCTGTTGAAGTTGCTAGAGTATTCTTTGATAATATCTTTAAGCTACATGGAATGCCTTGCTCAATTGTTTGTGATAGAGATTCCACGTTCACTAGTTCTTTTTGGCGAGAGCTATTCCTTCTAAATGGAACGTCCTTCAACTTTAGTTCTAGCTATCATCCACAAACTGAGAGACAAAACGAGGTGGTGAATTGCACTTTAGAGATGTATTTGAGATGTTTTTCTGGTTCTCAATCTAAGAATTTGAATCGATGGCTTACATGGGCAGAATACTGTTATAACACCAGCTGGCATATTGCCATTAAAAGCATTCGTTTATGGAAGGCCCCCTCCATCTCTTTTATCCTATGTTTCTGGGACAACAAAGGTTGCAGTGGTGGAAGAAGAACTCTTCAATAGAGATTAGATTGTCAAGATTGCTCATGAGAGGATCAAAGAAGCTCAAGTTAGAATGAAGCAAGTATATGACCGTAAGCACAAGGAAAGGGAAATTATAGTTGGTGATATGGTATATTTGAAGCTACAACCCTACAGACAATTATCAGTATCTATGAGGAAGAATTTGAAGCTCTCTGCCAAATTATTTGGTCCTTTTAAAGTCTTACAATGAATTAGAAAAGTGGCCTACAAATTAGAATTACCTGCTTCTTCATGGATACACGCAGTATTCCGTGTTTCATTATTGAAGAAGAAAGTTGGAGAAGAACAAGTATAGACGCAGCTTTCACGCATAGATGTAGCAGATGAAAAATTGATTCCAACTCTACAGGCTGTGTTGGATCGCAGAGTCAGGAAGAGAAAGCATGAAGTATTGATTCATTGGCATGGTCTGTCTCCTACTGAAGTTACATGGGAAGACAGAGACTTCATTAAAAATCATTTTCCTAACATTAGCCTTGAGTGGATCGTAGAGTCAGGAAGAGGAAGCATGAAGTATTGATTCATTGGCATGGTTTGACTCCTACTGAAGCTATATAGGAAGATAGAGACTTCATTAAAAAACAATTTCCTAACCTTAGCCATGAGGACAAGGCTGAAATTTAAGAGGAAGGGAGTTGGTATGTGTCTTTTCTTGATTTTTGTTTTTTATATCTTTGGGTTTATTTTTTATTATTAAGTTGAATCAGTCAAATTGGTGGAATTGACGTTTAGCCATTAACTGGATAGTTAGTATTTTATGCAAATAAGTAAGCCAAGTGTCGTCTATTTAGGAAGGGTTGTTAAAATCTTTCTATAAAAGTAATGAATGAAGAACAAATAGGGGACAAGTGATTAATATTTTATTTGTTTTCCTTTGGAGATAAAGCTCTCTTGAACGAGCTTACCTTTTTCATTTTGCTTTCCCTTTGTTATTCTACAAAATAGGACGTGAAAAAACAATTTTCAGTAGCTTCACTATACCAAGAACCTCAACTATCACCTAAAAAAATGTACAAGTAAGTATTCACATTTGAGTAGGAAGTGTAACATGTTGGAGAAAAATATTTTAAAACTATTATTTAATTTTGTGAGTTATATTTTATAAATTGTTATTAGTGTATGGTGGTTACAATATTTATTTTACACCATTAATCCTATCAATTATTTAGATTTAATATATGAGTTACAAAAAAATATTAATGTGTTTTAATATTTTCTTTAAATCTTAAAATATTTTATTAGTATATAAAGAGTATTTTGTATGCATTTTTTATGTACAAAAAAACCCAAAAAAAAAGAAAAAAGAGAAAACTATATATCTATATGTTTAAACAAAAGTTATATTAGCAATCGTAATATCAAAGACTTGACGTTTAGCTTCCGGTGATCATGTTCATCGAGGAAATTGGCTGCAAGCATTGGGTTGAGTCATGAAACTATAGAGAACCGTCACTACCCACACAAGGGGAGGACTCTTTAGTTTTAGGACAACATTTTTTAACGTGCCTCACTATGCTCAGGCCAGTATTTCTTTACTCTTTTTTACTTTAATTTATTATTTATTTATTTTAAATACTTTGTTTACAATTTATATTTATAATTGTAATTGTGATATTTATATATTTAATATAATTTTAACAAATATATCCAGCAGTCTAAAACCAAAAAGAATTTAATTTGTATATTTTGTTAGTAAATTATCTTCGTAATCTAAAGTTAATATTTTGCATTATTTGCATATGTGTCTATTGTGAATTATGTCAAACATAAATTATATTTTAATTGGATATAAAATTGTGTGACATGTATTGCCTGAGTTTAATAGAATTTTTATCATTATTATTTTGTTAAAATACTTTGATGCATCTCTGCTTGGAACAAATTACTGTATTTTGTCCTCTTACAGATAAGACAATATTTGTCGTAAAATTACGTTGAAAATTCATGTTTCTCTTAAATCAGCATTTGTTGTTTTTTATTTATGCTAGGGAAGCAATTGTTTGAGATTCTTTTGTACTGATTGCCATAGGCCAATAGTCATCTTTATATGATGATGAAATGATATATACTGCATGCTTTGGGTTTAGATCTCATAAATAGTTATATTCGTATCATATTAACCTTTTAGTTTTGCTAGTTTTGTAAATATATTATTATTATTATTATTTGTGAAAATTATTTATAGCTTGTGCCTCTATCATTGGTTGGAAGATATGAAATTTGCTTTTATGCTAGATTTATAAACTAGTGATTATTTTTTTTACCAAAATTTTCATGTGGGACATACCTGAATAAGTCATGTGAATAATGTTTTCTTTGCCAAATATGTCATAATTAATCTTTTGTTAAAACTATTAACGTGTAATATTAACGTGTTAATTCAGTTTATCCCATTTCTAATATTTGGTGTGAGTGATATTATATACATCTTCAATTTGCCTTAAGAATCCTAAATTATATATAATACTTATCTTGGAGCAAATTGTTTATGAATGTGGTTTGTCTTCACGAATATTATTATATGTGATTTATCATTATTTTTGTAATTCAAAAGTTTTGACTTGCTGTATTTTTGTTATATGAATAATTGAATGATATATTAATTTATATAATTTTTTATGATGTTTTGGATTACTATTATGCTATCTTTGTGCATAGCTATATTTAATTACTATGAACGCATTAAAGAGTGATAATAATATTGTGCCATAGCAAACACATATTATAATATGTGTATGCAATGGTGGACTATTAAATATGTTATGATAATATTGAGAAATTTATTCAATTACTAAGTTGTGTTAAAGCATATTTTTGTTTTGAATATTTCATTTTTTAGGAAAAACTATATGCTATTTAACCAATAATTTGTTGTTAAAATTTTCATTAAAAATTGCATGATATTCATGATATTCCATTGAATGGTTTAAGCATAATTTTGTAATAGAAATTTCATAAATATTTTATGCATAAGTAAATAGCATATTAAGAATTGTCATTATTAATACTTGACAAATAATTACTATTAAAGAGTTAGTTAATTCATAATATTTGTGTAAAGGAGATTTATTAGGTTATTAATGAGAATATTCAATTGTTTTAGTAATTAAAGATATTAATAATAGTATAATTTACAAGAAAATTTCAATTTGCAAAATATATTGTGCATATTTAGAACTTTTATAATTAACTATGATAATATTTTTCTTTTAATTTTCCTTTCTTTTTTAATAAAGATGGTGGTGAATATTAATATAAAGTATGTCTATTTATTTAGTTTTCACCTTATTCACCGTAGTTAAAAATTATAGTGTTTTGTGCTTGAAGTTATAAAGTATGAAGTGTTATACATTATTTGATGTGGTTATATATTATTTGTAGAGTATTAGCAACATAGAATTTGTACATGTGAGTAATACATACATTCATATATATATTTTAAAAAAGAAAGAGATATTAATAGAAAAATTTATATTTCTCATTCACAATATATAAAATCATTTAAGACATTTTAGAAATAAAAATCTTAAAGTATTTCTCAAATGTGGGGATTTCTCATAATATTTTTTTTGGAGATTATTATTCTATGAATAATAATAATTTAGTAAAAAATACATGTGAGAAATAGTAGTTTCAAAATATTTCTCAACTATAGGAGTTTGTCATAATATTTTCTTGAGATAATAATAATTAAGTAATAAAAATACATATATATAATAATAAAATTTAATGTATTTGCACATATTATATATATATATATATGTATATATATTTCCGCTCATCCCTATGGCATAGTGCTACAATTTGTGATATTAGGAATGATTTTTATCCTGAATGAGTTCAAAGCAAGTAAATTCTTGCAAGGTATAGGTCACATATACTTTTGGAGAACTCACCTAAGTGAGAGTCGTCATAGGGTCGCGACTATGGGAATTGGGTTATTCTCTAAAAACTCTCACTGGAATCAAGATAAAGCACATGGCCATTAATAGCACTAACCCGTATATCCAAATCTTAATTACTATTATATGTGTTATAGTTGAAGTTTGATCGAAGGATCCGAGTTCAAGACTTAGTTTACTCAGGTTCCTCAAATGAATACTTTAACACTAAGTATAGGTTCAAGTCTGAAAGACACCTATACCTATTGCATAATAGAAGATTGCTAATATATATTTTGTTATCATTTTTTTTCTTCTTAATATATAACTAAATTTTCATATTTCATTTCCAAAGTTTTTAAAACATTTTTGTGGGGGAATGTTGGAGAAAAATGTTTTAAAACTATTATTTAATTTTATGAGTTATATTTTATAAATTGTTATTATTGTATGGTGGTTACAATATTTATTTTACACCATTAATCCTATAAATTATTTATATTTAATATATGAGTTACAAAAAGATAATAATGTGTTTTAATATTTTCTTTAAATCATAAAATATTTTATTAGTATATAAAGAGTATTTTGTATGCATTTTGATGTACAAAAAAAAGAAAAAAAAAGAAAAAAGAGAAAACTATATGTCTACATGTTTAAACAAAAGTTATATTAGCAATCGTAATATCGAAGACTTTATGTTTACCTTTCAATGGTTGTATTTATCGAGGAGATTGGCTACAAGTATTAGGTTGAATCATGGAACCATAAAGAACCGTCACTACCCACACGAAGGGAGGACTCTTTGGTTTTAGGACAACGTTTTTTAGCGTGCCTCACTATACTCATGCCAACATTTTTTTACCCTTTTTTACTTTAATTTATTATTTATTTATTTTAATTATTTTTGTTACAATTTATATTTATAATTGTAATTGTGATAATTATATATTTAATAGAATTTTAATAAATATACCCAACATAACAAAGTGTGGTTGATTCAAATAATATGAATTGAATTATGATATGAAAGTTATATTAAAATTTTAATTTTAATTTATATAATGTTTGAAGATTAAAATATTTAAAAATTTAATTAACAATAATTTATATTTATATTTATTTAATATTTATTTAAAGTTAGAAATTTAATTTTGAATAAATATTAAATATAATATATGATTAAAAATTAAAATTTTTAAGTAAGATAAGTGGCTGTTTTGCATATTAGGGTTGAGGATTTAAATAAATATGATATATGAATAAAAATTAAATTGTTATTGATTAAAATTTTAATTTAAATAAATATAAATTAAAATTGTTAAATTATATTATTATTAATTAAATTTTTAATTTTAACAAATAATAAATAAATATAAATTAAAATGGTTGAATTAAAATATCATTAATTAAATTTCTAATTTAAATAAATATAAATTAAAATTATTATTATTTAAATTTTAATTATTTTAATCTTTTAAATATTATATAAATCAAAAATTAAAATTTTAAAATTTTAACTTTAAAAATAATTAAGGGTATTATATTTATTTAAATAAAAATTGATAGTCAACTAATGGTTTAGAGGAGGTAAGTGTTTCTTTCATCAAACCTTCAATCGAAGTGTTAAAATTTTAAACCTTAAATAAGGTATGTGTTAAAACTCTTTTCATTAAATTGATAATAAAGTTCTAGGTTCAAATACAAGCAACCAACTTTTATTTTTATATTCAACAGTCAAATTATTCAAATTAAATGGGTCAATCCAATTATCCACTTGAATCCGACACGATTACCTAAAAAACTATTAGTAATCGTATCAACAGATTGGCGAGTTAATATGATCAACTTGACACGATTACTATTTAAATAGAAATTGTATCATAAATGAATTTGCGGGTTAAGAATGTTAAATTGAATACGACTTTATTAATAAACGAGTAACACGAATATGATATGAATTGTAATCATGTCAATTCTGCTCAACCGAAACCCATAAAATTTGTATCGAATTTACAGGTTATATCCAATTTTATTGCCCCTACCAATAATCCAAACGGATGAAAGTTAAGTGCAAAAACCATTAACATATAATAACATAAAAAAAATGACAATTGATAGATGTTAATAAATTAGTTGTCACTTGATAATATATTAGTTGTTTGTCAAAATATAATGTAAATTTAATTTTTTATTTACTTTTTTATCCAAATAGATAATACTAATTAATGAAATGAACTTTTAAATATTTCTATAATTAGCAGGATTTATCAAGTTAATCTACATGTTAAAATAATATATATTAACAGTACGAAGATGATAATGCTTTCACGTGAAGAATGAGAGCTTAGGCATGTTTCACTTTATGGACATGATCGTTCTGGTCGTGTCAGAAATCTTAAGAGGATCAGGATTGCAACATCGAAAGATTTTGTGGAAGATATTGTTTTATAAACTATATATAAACCTGACAAAATTTGGAAATCTTTGCATACCATATTAATTAACAATATTAATTAATACTGGTATATATATATATTGTAAAGACTGAGACAGACCATATAATAAAATTAATTGGAGGAGACTAATATGGTACAAAACAAAATTATAAAATATTGTGGAGAGTAGCTTTAATTTGCTTTTCTCTTCACTTGACCATTTGAGTGATATTAATTAAACATTAAGATTTTCTATCTCAAATTTCCATCTAAACGATATGATATTCATGCAGTAGCTTGTAAAATGACAACTATCTTGCCATTTATTCTAGGAATGTGGAATTATTTGAGATAAAAAAATTTAAAATAAAATTTTAGTACATGTAAACATTATCTCAATGGATAAGTTTTATTCCCATGTGAATCACGATAGTTTACTTAAATATATATATATATATATATATATATATATTAAACATATATAATTTTTTCAATATTTAGTGTATTACAATTATAAGATATTTTTTTAATAAAATTCTAATAAATTTTTTATTGTATATATTAATAAATATTTAGTTAAATATTAATAAATTTATATTATATAATATTTTTTAAAAAATAATTAATTTCAAAACTATTATTAATATTGCCTCATAATTCTTAAAGTTTTTGTCTTTTCAGATATTTTACGCCAAATAGTAACTAAATAGATATCCAGACAGGTTTGACTATTTTAAATCACTTGTCCTCGAGTTTTAAATTGAAAATTGAATTGAAACAAGGAAAATAAAATATAGGTCTGCTAATTATTCAAATGTTCGGTATGTGAACAAATTCGGAAAAAATATTCAGGTTAATTTAATTTGAGTGAATCCAATAAAAATTAAATTGTATCTATCATCTTAAATAAGTTTAATAGAAATGACGCTTGTGGCTAAAAGTATCATCAGTAAATAATGCAAGTTAAACCGCAAAAAAAAAAAAATTTCTAGTTGAATTGCAACTATTAACGATCAATTATCAGTAATAAATCCTGATGCCATGAATCCCTAGCGAGACCAAAGACATCTAGAGGAAGTTCGTAGGGGACTTAATTCCAATATAGTTAAAAGAAATTCGAGTACATAAGATAAACATAGATAATTAAATGGAGGAAGTCTCTTTATTCAATGACGCCACCTAAGAAGCATCGTCGTTTTATAACAGAAGAGCATTAAGAAGTATCGTTGTTTTATAATAGAAGAACATTAGCATCGTTTTGTAAGGGAAGAACTAAGGATCCATTTTCTTTAGCATAAGATTTTATATTATTTATAACTGATAAATTTATGTATATTTAACTGTTGATTTTAAATTTAATATATGTTTTAATATAATGAGACTACTCATTATTCTTCTATATATATATATTTTTTACTTCACATATAATTTATTTCTAAAATGCATGTACTATTTATGATATAACAAGTAAACGATAAGTTAGAGAGCCTACATTTATAATATTCTAATTACTCATTTGTTATTTTATGAATATTTTTTTTAAGAATATTTGACCATATCTTATCTTAATGAAAAAATATAAATATTATAAAATATGATAATAGAATGTAATATCTGTATAGAATAAAAATAAAATACAAATATTTTGAAATATCTTACGAATATTTGTATAAAATATTTATTTTATATTTTTTAATTAAGTAATAAAAATAATATCGTTTTGAACTTAATATAAAATTTCAATTATAAGTAATCCTAAATATTTTTCTTTATAATATGATTTTTTGTAATATATTTATTAATATAATTACTCGAAAGAAGAAGATAAATATAATAATTAATATAAACCATCAATTTAATAAATTTAGTATTATATTGTTAAGATGCATATAATACCTTATGCAATGAATAATATATTATTATACTATTTTGTAATATTAATATATATTCTAATGTTCATGAAAGTTTAATTAATTTAATTAATATATTTAATTAATTTATGATATATTGTCTACTCTTTTTGGGATATACAATTATATCAGTATATATTTTTTATTTTTTAATTAATTTTTTCTAACCTTCTATTTGGAGATTATACCTTAAAATATAATTATGATATGTTAATTATGAAATAAATCATTTGCATATTATTTATCTGAAATAATTTATAAATTTGCACTTAATTGGATGAATATTGTTGTGCGAAAAATTTAAGTTCAAGGAAAAAGTGGATAGTTTAATTCAAAAAATTGATCCATTAAGTTGTAAAATATATAGGTAAAAAATAAAATATTTCGATTGCATCACACATTGTTTAGATTTTATCTAAATTTAGTCTCTTTTTTAATTATTTGATTTTTCATTTATTAATCAAAGTTTTATGGAATCTGTGAATTATATATAAAGGAATCAGATATCACTTTTTTACTTTTTTGAGTAATTGAAGAGAAGAAAATAAGCGTTTTTGTTATTTTCAATATTATTATCTATTTGTAGTTTCATTAAAAAAAATTAGTTTTAAGTAAGTTAGCTTAATATTTTTTTTTGTTATTTTAGTTAATTTGATTATAAATAAAAAGATAGTAAATATTATTATCGTATATTTTTATAATTAATTTTGATATTTAAAAATAATAATAAAATAATTATAAACGTAAATTAGATAATAAAATTATTTATTTTATTTTAATTTATTAACACGATATGTTAATTTTAAAATATTAAAAATTAAATTATAATTTAAATTTTTTAAAATTTATTATTTTTTATTAAAATATATATAATTTATAAATATTTATTATAATATAAATATTAATAAATATTTATTTAAAAGAATATTAATATAATATGAATATTAAAGATATTTTTATTTTATTGTTGTTATTTCTATTCACGTTTTTATTTTTATTTTTATTTTTTTAATTAATAAATTAGAAATATTCTTCTTTTAAAATATATATACATATATATATTAATTGATCAAAGTAAATAGGCATGTGATGCATGCAGACTAATCAATGCAGCTTTTTGATTTACTCTTTGACAGTACGATCGAATATTATTAATATGGGTATGGTGCGTGAAAAAAATCTAAATGCAGACTAATCAATGCGAGGACTGACCAGTGACAAGACAACGCATCACATCTGGAATTAATTCCTGATATTCATCTTTTATTGGATGGAAAATTAATTATTAAGACTAGCTAGTTCACATATTCACTCTAAAAATGGCATTATTACTATTCCACTTTACCCAGTGGCGGGCTCCAGTGGCCTGACCCTCCAGATTTTGAGAAATTTTTTTGAAATTTAATCTTTTAAAATTTATTTTTATTAATTTGATTTCTACAAATTTTGAATCATTTCATTTTGACCCCTTAAATTTAATCCTATCCTTGCTTCTGTGTTTCTCCCTGATCTCTCTCTCGATCATATGAACCTCAACTTCTGTTGCCGCTAGTGATGATGATTTCTTCATTGTGGGTTATTCACTTGAGCACTTGACTTCCACGGATAAGCTGTTCAAGCAATTTGAATCATGGATGTCAAAACGTGGCAAAAATTACAAGACATGGGAGAGAAGTTGCCTAGATTTGAGATATTCGTGGATAACCTGAAGCGCATAGCTAGGAGGAACAAAGAGATCAGTAGCTATTGGCTTGGGTTGAATGACTTTGCTGACCTTACCCATGAAGAGCTCAAGAACTCAAACCTGAGCTCTACAGAAGAAGAAGATCACACTATTCATCGTTTAACAACAGTAGAGCATTAGCATCGTTTTATAATTAAGATTACTTCATTGCAAAGCAAAATGCAAATGCAAATGAATAATATATACCCAATCCCATCTTCTCCTTCACATATCATTGACTCCTAAAATGTACTAACTTATTTGCTTGGTGGATGCTGAAAGCCAACATTTTAGAATATACAAATTATTCTTTTGTCGTTTTGCGAATCACTTATCAACTGTGGCTACATAATTAATTAACTAATTAATAATTCAGCACATGAAAATTAGTATGTGCTTAATTCCTAACTATACATAATTATGTATATTATAATCTTTTCGTGCTTCACGCTTTCACCTTTTGTTAATTAGTAAATTGGGGAGTATTCCACTTTCAAAAAAAGAATATTAGGGAATATTCCCTTTCCTAAAGAAAGAAATATATATTAATTGTTAAAAAATAGCATGTGATGCAGGCAGCTGCTGCACGCTTTGTCATTATTTTTGAAAATATAAATGCAGAAAAATAATTAAGGGATATTTTCACATAACCCCTTAAATTTTATTACATTACATATGAGAGAATGCTTGTGAAAATGTATAAAAAGGTCTCTATTGCTAGTTACTACAGTTTCTATTTAGTTGACCATGTATTAAACGTTGTGAAAGTATTAAATAATTAAAATAATCTCATAAATACGTATTAATAGAGCTCTATCCCTATCAATTTACTTTTTTTTTTAAACTTTCAACTTATTTTAAATATAGCATTTAGAATTCATAAATTTTTTATATTTGGTATTATATTATTATTATTTATTTATTTAATTTTATTTTTATCTAAAATACAATGTAGTAATTGTTGTTGTTATAAGAAAATATTAAAAAAAATTAATTTTTTATTTTTTAGTTTTC
This sequence comes from Melia azedarach, assembly GCA_028052125.1. Lineage (NCBI taxonomy): Eukaryota > Viridiplantae > Streptophyta > Magnoliopsida > Sapindales > Meliaceae > Melia > Melia azedarach. Next base: position 7,613,413 of record CM051399.1, read on the forward strand.
TTATTATTTTTGAGATTGCATAATATTATCATTTTATTATTTTTATAAAATAAAAAAAGATAAAAACTAAAAAATTGATTTTTTCTTACTATTTTTAAAAAATAAAAATGATTACTTTTCATTCTTTAATAAAAAGAAAAATTGTTCATAAGAAATAAATACATAATAATAATAATGATTAAAAAATATAAATTTCAAGTATCACATTTAGGTTAAAAAAAATAAATAGTTCAAAACAATTATGATTTTATTAATATGAATTGATAAGATTATTTGAATCATTTAATATTTTTATAACAGTTAATATATGATTAATGGGATAGATATACTATAGTAGTAGTAACTAGTAAGGGAGGTTCCTGTATATGTTTGTAAACCTCTTTCTTACTTGTAAATTTCACAAACATCAGGGAGATATGTGAAAATACCCCAACAAGCAATATTGCATATTCAGTCAGATGCCAGAACTGACCAAGTGACAAGTCATAGCAGCTGGAATTAAGTCCTGCTATCCGTATTTTAATGGAGTGGATATATGAAAAAAAAAAATTATCTTTTCGGTACTAATATTAATTAACAATATTTTAATAATGAAAATGGTGATTTGGAAAATTAATTAAGACTAGCTAGTTCCCTTTAAAGCAGGGATAATACTGATCTTCTTCCTTCACATATCCACTCTCAAAATGGCACCACTAGTACTCCACTTTACTCATTCCAAATTCCTGCTTCTCTGTTTCTCTCTTATATCTCTCTCGATCATGTGCTCCTCAACTTCTGTTGCTGCTGGCGATGATGATTTCTCCATTGTGGGTTATTCACCTGAGCACTTGACTTCCATGGATAAGCTGTTCGAGCTATTTGAATCATGGATGTCAAAACATGGCAAAAATTACAAGAACATGGAAGAGAAGTTGCATAGATTTGAGATTTTCGTGGATAACTTGAAGCACATAGATAAGAGGAACAAAGAGATCAGTAGCTATTGGCTTGGGTTGAATGACTTTGCTGACCTTACTCATGAAGAGTTCAAGAACAAGTATTTAAGATCAAGACTCAAACCTGAGCTCTACAGAAGAAGAAGATCACAGTACTACTCCTCAGGTGAATCATTATTCCGGTACAAAAATGTCAAGGCTATACCCGATTCTGTTGACTGGAGGAAGAAAGGAGCTGTTACTGAGGTCAAGGACCAACGCAAATGTGGTATGTATACGTACCAAGTTATTAATTAGAGCCTCGATCGATGGATCTCTCTGTGTTTAATTTTTTGATTGTTCTTGACGCATGGATGCATGGATGTTGCAGGTGGTTGCTGGGCGTTTTCAGCAGCTGCAGCAGTAGAGGGGATAAATCAGATAGTAACAGGAAATCTAACTTCATTATCGGAGCAACAGTTGCTTGACTGCGACACCATTAATAACTTCGGCTGCGTTGGAGGTGTTACAAATTATGCATTTGAGTATATAGCCTCCAATGGACTCCAGACTGAACAAGACTATCCCTTTATTTCTTTTGATGAGGACTCACCGGCAGAGTCCTGTAAGCTAAAGGTAATTAAATTATATATCGTACTAATTATTGGTTCATTTTAATTAATTAATTGGTAATTGATAATTAGTGAATATAAGTAATTATCTCCGTGCAGACAGGTGATGTAGTGAGAATCAGTGGACATGAAATGGTGCCCGAAAATGATGAAGAAAGTCTGCTGAAAGCATTGGCAAATCAGCCTGTTAGCGTAGCCATCGAAGCTAGTAGCAAAGATTTTCAACATTATAAGGGGGTATTTAATTTATATTATATATTATATTATAAATATAATACGTATAAGATAGCTAGCTTCTCATGGTCATCACCTAACACACCACAAAAAAGTTCTTCTGCAGAGAAATTAAGAAATTAATTTGTTGCTTAATTAATTGGATATTGCAGGGTATATTCAACGGGTCTTGTGGGATTTATGCAAATCATGCAGTGACAGCAGTTGGGTATGGATCAGAAGCAGGGGAAGCAGATTCAGATTACATAATAGTGAAGAATTCATGGGGATCCAAATGGGGAGAAGGAGGATACGTGAGAATTAAGAGAAATACTGGACAACCCAGAGGACTTTGTGCTATCAACTATTTGGCTTCATACCCGATTCTCAAAACCACAGATTAATTAAGTATGCAGCTGCTCTCTACTATGCATGACTAGTTCTCATTGTTATCTTTTAATTTAATTTCTTAATAACAGAGACTGAGTTTAGTCATTAATTTTCTGTTTCTATTTTAAATATCAAATTTTTATGATATGTTGGTATATGGTTAAGGTATATACGGCTTAAATTAATTAGTCTGCAAGTGCAAACCCGGTTCATTCAAACCAAGCCAATAGCTACTGCTAATGATAACTTAAAATCAGTGAACTTTTAAGAAATTAATTTAATTTTGATTTATTAGATGCATGTACGTCTTGTTCTCTGATTGCTCTTCGACAATCCCATCCCCACAATGTTACAGGAAAATATTGTTCTTTAAGTTTAATTTGTATTAATATATTGTTCTTTAATATATATAATCAAAAAAATCTTACGTGATCAATTTTTTTTTTCAATCAGATATATTTTTTATTTTCTCCTTGCCTCCTGCAAGAACCTAAAGGGCAAATACATTCTGAAATTAATTAAAACCAAATTAATTACGTATTGCTATCATATATATATATATATATATATATAATTGCCTATCTTATTTAAAAAATATTCTGTTATGTCATCGCTATATAAAATAATCGCAATTACATAAGATAATCGAAAAATGGTGATTCAAGGGTAAAACAGTAAATGACCTAAAAGATTAACAAAGAAAAGGACAACTAACACATGAAATTTGGCGGACATAATTTAAACAAATATTCTATTATATCTTATCCCTATATATATAAAATAATCACGATTAAATAAGATAATCGAAAAATGGTGGTTTAAGGGTAAAATAGTAAATGACCTAAAAGATTAACAAACAAAAGGAAAACTAACACATGAAATTTGTCGCACATAATTTAAACAAATTCCACAGTCATAAAAAAAACTCAAAATCAGGTCCATGGTTTTTCTTTCTTCTTGACTGTCCACGTATTCAGCACCTTGGTGGAAAATTCCTGATTACCCCTTCATGTTCGAGAAAATGCCCCACCCCTAAAGTTTGAAACTTACCCCGTTACGTCCCTCTGTTGTATGTATGAGTTAACGGTAATACAATCTCACGAGCCGCCCTAATCATTGACGGTGCCCCACCACAACCCCACACAGTCAAAAATATTTTAAATCCATAAAAAAATTATAATAATAAATAAACAATAAAATAATATTTTTTTCCCCCGAAATCAGAAAAGACCCTAATTATCTAACTTCTTATGTCATACTCATAGCCGCCTACCAACTCCCTTGCTCCGGTTCCAAAGCCTTCTATCCATGCTGCTAAAACTTCCCTCAGTCCTTTGGCTACCACTAATCCACCACGCTCTACATTGAATTGAGGATTCTTTCTTATGCAAATAAGGATGCACACAAGAGTAAAGATCCAATTCAGCTACCTAGTAGTTTCATTACAAGAGCAAGAATGAAGAAATTCAAGGATGCATTGAATAGGATGATTCAAGGCTTGTGGGATGATCTTGCAATAATTCAAGAGTGTACGGAAGAGTCAAATATCAAGCTTGGACTTGAAGACAACAATCAAAACTTGGTAACTTTGACACAAGTACAAGAAGGCAAAACTTGAAGATTGGAGCTTTTATGAGATTCGAATTCTCAAATCTGTACAAGGCCATATTCGAATGATGTTTCAAGGCTAAAAAAGCATGTAATTCGAATGGGATCTTCATCAAGATGCAAAATTTGAATTCCATTTGCCATTTGGACTAACTTTGCTACTTAAGCCCATTATCTATCTTAGTTTTATTTATAAACATATGTTATTTAATTTGTTGTATATTTGGGCTATTTATGTTAATCATTAAGCCCAAATTCAATTTATCTTAATTTAAGTTAGAATAATTTTAGTTTTGTGGCCAAACACTCTTATTAGGGTTACTTATTCTTATATCCTTATATATTTGGCTATGTACTCAAAATATGGATATATTACGTTTTGAATGAAAGCTAAAATTAAGAGTGTTTTCTTTTGTTTTGATTCTTGCTTGAATCAAGATTTTTACAATCAAAGTTAATTACTTTGAGGGTATTTTATTCCAAGATTCTATTTCGCAAGTTGAAATTGAGTCGCAGACTTGGTTAAATCTGATTTAGCTTTTCAAGGAGTTGCTTCCATGCGTAAAGATATTGGGTCTCAAGTTTAATATGCTAGGGGTTCGTATCACTTTCTTTTGGGTTTAATTATCAAATTGGGAATTCTTTTTTATTTAATTTTGCTGTTGTATTTTGCTACTCGTTTGGCTTCCCGCTGTGTTTGGAAATATTGGTGTTGCTATGTTTGGTTTGGCTGCTGATTTTGCTGTTGAAGCTGGGTTTTGCGTTGTTGGCTTATTGGTTTGCTGCTATGGCTGCGGATGATTGATCTGTTTGGTTGGATCTGGATAATGTTGAATTGCTTGGAGATCATTTTTAAAAAAAGATTACATATTTGATTTTGTTTGTGAAAAGGTATTAAATATTTTTATTATTATATTAATCATATCTAATTGGGCCCTGAGTCCCATATGTGAAAAAATGATTACAAATAAATTATCAATTATATTGGATCTAGGCCGTGGGCCTACATTGTCAGACCCATCACCCATTCCAAACAGCCATTCTGGGTATTACGGTAAAAACAGCCCAAAAAATTGATTTCGCCGTTATCTCATATAACAGAGGTACGGGTAATTTTCAAACTTTAGGAGGGGGGGTGATAGGGCATTTCCTCAAACATGAAGGGGTAATCAGAAATTTTTTCTCACCTTGGCGGTACAGTGAGAGTGAAAATGTTCACTTTTTCTTGCTGGGTAAAGGTCGTGGGTAGAGGTGGTAAACTTCGCGGTCCGGGCCAGCCCGGACTGCGAAAGAAAAGTTCAAACGGACTCATATGTCGGGCCAGCTCAGGTACGTAAATTGTGTTGAGCTTGCCCGAGTCCAATTCAAAATCATGAAATCCGACACTGCCCATGAAGCACGGGTTACACGGGTTGTTTGACCAAATTTGACTTTGGGAAATATGTAAAAACTTACATTTTTAGGATAATTCAAAATCAAGGAGTCCCGCATGGCCCATGAGGCACGACCCACACGGGTTGTTTGATCAACATTTGACTTTGAAAAATAAATAAAAACTTACATTTTTAAGATTTGAACACACGACTTGCAAAAGAGAAATGCAATTACATTGTTACTACACCACTTAAATTCAATTAAAAATTAATATAAAAATATATTATTTAACTATAAGTACATATTTAATTTGTATTATTTAAACTTATTTTATTAATAGAAAATTTTTTTATAAACTAAAACCACTTCAATTTAATAATTATAGTAATAATAATAATTAATAATAATAATCTAACATAATTTTATTTTTAACAATTAATTAAAAATAATTTTAAATTATTCATTTGATTAAGAATAATTTTATAATCTAAATTATTTTAAATTATAAAATTACTTTATATAATATAAAAATCTCAAAAATAAAGAATATAAAAATAAAAATCTCAAATATCATAAATTTAATACCAAAAAGACTAATGAAATCATAGAAATAAAAAATCTTATATATAACATTAATAATCATTAAATAATTTATATTTATGAAAAATATTATCACTTACAATAGACGATGAGTGACTATGAGGGAAAGATATAATAGTGGGGGGATTCTAGTTTTTTTATTTAAGATTTAAAAATTTATATAATAATTTAGTTTTACAATAGGCTGTATTAAATTTAATGTGAATTTAAAAAATATTAAATTTATTGATTTAAATATATATATATATATAATGTATTTAACAAAAATTAACTTCTACAATTACAAGTTTTTAATTTATTATTAAAAAATGTATCATCAATTTTCAATTTTTCATCAAATCTCATAGTATAAATCAAATTTATTATATCTTTTTAACAATAATAAATTAAATTTTCATACATGAAGTCATTATTTTACATATCATCAAAATAATATTATAAAAATAAATATTTGACTTTTTCACAAAATAATTGATGAAAATAAAATAATTTATAACAAAAATCAATTGATAACAATAATTAATTTAATAATCAATAATTATTTATTAATCGCAAATAAAGAATAGTAATTTAATATTATATCTAGAAAATTAAATAAAAATGATAACTAATTACGTTTAGATCATGATTAACCAAAATTTTAAATACTTATACTAACATATAGAATGAAAAATTTATAATATGATGTCAATCAAACTTAATAATTTTCATAAACATTATTTTATTAATAATTGCGATTAAAATATAATAATTGAATATATTGATAATGAATCATTATAATCGTATTAGTATATATATATATATATATATATATATATATATAGTCTAAGTCAAATTTATAAATCAAAACAAATTTTAAATTTTTAAAAGAAAATTATTATATTTCTAATCAAATTTATTTTATTTAAATTTAAAAAGTATGATGTTAAAATATAAATTATTGTTCCTTCAAACAATTATAAAAAAATAATGGTAATAAAATTATATTTGAATAATGATTAAAGATAAAATTATGATTAAATTATACAATTTTTTTTATCAATAATAACAATTCAAAAATAATATTTTTAATAATATAAATTAAATATTTATTATAAGTAAATATATTTGATTTAAAATTTTTGATAAGTAAGCATAATTGGCCTAGTGGTGAAGTGGCGATTTGGTTTCTATGAGGTCTGTAATTCGAATTGTGATGTTCTAAATTTTTTTGAAATATTGAAGCGCTCAGTTAGGCTCGTGGGCCAATCCGGCCTGACATGAGCCCATGGGTCGGCAAGGCCCGCCATGTGCTCTTGCCTACCTTGTGGGCTTGCAATCTTGGCCCAACTTAGTCAACTATCGTGTCGTCTCAAGGCCGGATTATTATTGTTCGTGGACCGTATTAGGCCGTGTTTATACTATTGACGAATTGTGTTTGTGTCAGATCGGACTGGCCTGGTTCGGCTCATTTGTCACCTATAGTTGTGGGTTTGGGTTCTTTTATGGTTAAAGCATATGCAGTGCATTGTTACAAGTAGAGACTTTTAATTTATTAGCTGGCTTAAAACTAACTCATAAATAAGTTATCTAATATTGCCCTTAGGGTCCCATTATAATATGCATTTAGATGATGTATGGAAGCTCTTTCTCCTCTAATGGCATGAGTGTAACATGCATAAACAAATTTGATTTATGTGTTTTTAAACATAAAGGCATAAACATGCATATAACAAATGTGATGCATATATTCACAATTAGGTATCTCACATTTTTTTCTTTGAATATATACTTTGTGATTTATGCTTTTCGTAGATTCTTCTTTATAGATTGTTACTTGAGAATTTGTGGAAGTATGAAATTGGTACTCTTTGCAAAGTTCTTTCTTGCATAAGGAATTGCCTCCTATATCCGAAACTGCGAATAAAGAAAAATGGTTAAGTATACTTTAAGAAAGAAGCAATACCATAGTTTACAAAAGAACTTCATAATGCTTTAAATAAAACTATCTATAACTTTATATGCTTGCAAAATGAATCTAAACTCTACCTATATCAGCATCCCGTTAAAAATTCAAGATTACAATGAAAAATTGTCCAAAAATTAAGGGTCAATTTGATATGTAATTTAAAATTTTGAATTGCATTTGTTAATATTTAAAAATTTATTTGATATAATACTTGAAAACTATTTTTAAATTTAAAAAGTAAGAAAACATCTTGGATATAATAATTAAGAATAAAATAAAAAATATTTGTTTACTTGAATATTTTTTTGAGAATAATTTTATATCAAAATTTTAGTAATGACTAATAGTTAATTATTCCATTTTATTATTTTAAAAATATTAATGGAAAATATTGTATAAAATTTTTTGTCACTTCTTAATTTTACTATAATAAAATTATATGAGTGTATATTATACACACACACACACATTGACACACACATACATATAATTGAATAGGTTGTCAATAAATTCGGTAATTAGTTATTAGTTCAATAATAAAATAAAATTCAATCTTATGTACTTCAAAATTTCATTAAAATCATATATATCAAATAACTATGTTTGAAAACTAATAACTAGAATCTCCTTTACCAATCATGACTCTTTATCAAGTTTTTTTTTTTAAGAAATTCTAAGAAATCATATATGTAATTTTTCATGTAGATTAATTACTAAAAAATTATATATAATTTATTTGGATTAAAAAATCATAATATCCATAAAAAGCTTGATTAAAATGTATCAATGAAAGAAAAATTAAAAAAAATTGTAACTTATAATAAAAACTTAAATTAAAACATATCAATAAAGGAAAATTATTATTAACACATAATAATTAAAAATAGGTTTCTAATTTTTGTTAAAGATAATAAAAATGAAATATCTTAAAATTTTAAAATTGAGACTATATATATATATATATTATATAAATAAAAGACTTTTTAAAGTTAAAAACCTCTTTTCTAAGTTTTTAAAAAAAATTGTATTTAAATTTGATTTGAGTAGTGTTAAGAAAAAAACACAGAAAATGACTTCTTTTCATTTTTTGATTTTATAGCAACTTTAAAAATTCTATTTAAAAAATATTTTTGAATAGAGTTCTGATAAATTTAGACGAGCACGATTTTTTATATTGTTTATTTTCACAAGCTCAAAATCCTATTCGCATACTAAATCAAACAGGTCTTAACCTTCATTGTGTGTCGCCATTGCTGTGTTCATTTGAGGTTTTGTTTAATTTCAATTACGAGTCAATTTGAGGGATAATTATTTTGGGGGAAAATATTTAAGGTTGATTTGAGAAAAAAGTGATTGAGGAAAAAATAATTAGGGTTTTTTTAGAAAAATTGAACTGGAAAAAATTTGGGTAAAGGTAAAAAAGAGTTGGGATATTTTGATGAGGGTAAAATTTTTCGTTTGCTAAATTTTTAGATAATTTTGAAAATATAAATTACTTTTAGGGACCAAACCACCAACTTTTTAAAGCTGAAAGAGCCAAAATTATGCCTCAAGACAGAATTGATGGTGCTCTCTGCCCTAGGATAGAAGAAGTGGCGTGGCCATGCCACTTGGTAGTGCAGTCACGCCATCCTTCCTGCCCTCCTTGTGCCGTTGCACTTGTTGGATTCATTTTGGACGTCTTTTTGGGCTAAATCTCATTCCTTAGATAATTTTTGGATGGCTTGATTTAGATAGAACTAGAGTTATATTTTTTAGAGGTTTGGGGAGAATTTAGCCATATTTGGAAAAAGAATAGGTTGGAACAAAAGAAAAGACGGGAGATAGGGATAGGCTTGGAGAGAAAGAGAGGGCATTGTGAAGCAAGCAAGAAGAAGTTCTAAAGAAAGCTCTCCAAACACAGTTTTTCTCTCTTTTCTCATCTTATTTCATTGTATTAAATTTAGTTATTTGTGAATAGTTGAGTTTGTTGTTGATGGTTAAACTCATGATGTTTGGTTGTAAACTCATTTTCATGAGTTGCTAAATTTAATAATTATTTAATCTTTTGAAAATATTGATGTTATGATTTTGTGTTATTATTGATTAATATCCTTATGTTGCATATTTTTCATGAATATAATGCAATTAATTAACTGGCCATTAGTAAGTTGATTCACGGACCAATGAATATTGAAAAACATTTATTGTGTTTAAATCGTGTGACAAACACCGCAAATAACATATTAAACAGAGTTGTATTAATATAGTTTGTGTTGTAGATTTAGTGATTATTACCAGTCGTAAATCACGTAACAAGTTTTTGGTATCGTTTCTGGGGAGTATTGAGTTCTTTTAATATCTATTTAGGTTAATATTGAATTTAATTTAAAGTTTATGTTTGTTTTTATCGCAAGTGCTTCCTTTGTGCATGAGAAAAGCTGGAATGCGGTGCTTTATTGCCTATCAGTCATGAAATTAAGAGAACCTGTAGAAGAAATAGAAACGATAAGAGACAATCAAAACAATCGCAAACTTGCACCATAGAACCAAATATTGGGGATAATGTTGAGGCCAAATATCAACGAGCTTTAAGGGAATATGCCATTCTGATAGTTAACGGAGCTTTGACCAACATTAAAAGACTAGCTATTCAAGCTAACAACTTTGAAATCAAACCAGCCATCATTCAGATGATTCAAATCTCAGTTCAATTTAGCAGGTTATCACAAGAAGAATCAAATGCCCATATTGCAAAAGTTTTGGAGATTTACGACAATTTTAGACATAATGGTGTGTTAGAGGATGCAATAAAGCTAAGATTATTTTTATTTTCACTGAGGAATAAGGCGAAAAGCTGATTGGGTTTACTTCACTAGGTACTATCACCACTTAAGAGAACTTGGCATAAAACGCTTGGCAAAATTCTTCTCTCCAATGAACACAGCAAAGCTACAAAATGATATCACCATTTTTATGCAAAATGAGATGGAGTTACTATATGAAGCTTGGGAGAGGTACAAGGATATAATAAGAAGATGCCACACCATGGCTTACCTAAATGGCTTCAAGTTCATACTTTCTATAATGGTTTAGGTGGTTCAACACGAACACTTGTTGATGCAGCAGCGGGAGGTGCTTTAATGGAGAAAACTATTGATGAGGCTTATGACTTGTTAGAGGGGATGACTTTCAATGCTTATCAATGGCCCATAGAATGCTTAACATCGAAGAAAGTCTTGGGAGTTCATGAAATAGACAATATTTCTGCACTTATTGCTCAACTGACTACATTAATCAAGCAACTGGAATATAATTATATTATATTACAATAATATAAATATTATATTATAATATATTATATTTATAGATTAGTGTTTATTTAAGATTTATTTTATAATATCTAATTAATATATTGAATTGTTAATTTATCATAAAATAAATAAATTTATATTTTAGTATAATATATTGATTAATATTTAGTTATCAATGTGTTATAAAATAATATATATTATTATATTAATATTTATTTTTTGTTAGGCGTTGAAAATATTTTTTTTAGCTAATCTGTATTATATAAGGATATAATTGTTATTCTTTTAATAAATTAAAATTTTTACGGGTATTTCTAAAACTATCAAGATTCAAGTTAATAGTCTAAATTGTAGGGACTCACATGTTACTACGATAAACACTATTAACTAATAGGTGGGGGATCTAAGAAATTTTCAAAATAACTAAGAGATCATGGGGTATTATGTCAAACAACAAGGGAGAATCGAGGATTCTCCCTTATAAATTCAAAATAGATCATTCATAAATTTTTTGTAATAGATTATTTAACAATAATTATGATAAAACTTTTACATATAACATTTTTAAAACTACAATAAAATTGTGCAAAGAAGATAAAATCATCTAAATAATGAAATGAATGTTATCCACTAATAGTCTCCATTTCAATAAATTTATGATATAATTTAATTAACTTTGTATATATAATTTATAATTTTAAAAAATAATGTAAATTAAGCTATTATAGCATAATTTAAATATCTCACTTGAATAGTATGTAATTTTTTAAAACTTTTAAATTGAATTACTAATATTTATTTAATTTTCTAACTAAATTGTGTCAACATAAATAGTTAAAGTATATTACTCTCTATATATAATTTTAATAATTTATGTGATACTCAACTTGTTAATACATAATTGTTACGTTAATAATAGTATAAAAATTAAATTATTTAATATGTTACAAAAAATTAAATAGTATCATATTCTTTTGACTTTAAAAACTATCGTTAATTGATAGTTAAATAAGAATGTTCCATTAGTTAATTTAAAATAAATTTTTTATTTTGTATTAGTTGTAACTAGATTTAACAACTTTCTTTTAGATGAGCTTTGTTAGTGATCTAAATATCTAATAAAATAAACAATTAAAATCTTTAAAAGAATAAAAATTCAGTTTATTTATGTATTTAAATTTAAATATAATAGAAATATTATTTAATTAACATAAAAAATATAATGGACAAAAATAAAATTATTCTAATAAATGTGTTAGGTCAACCCGGTAATCCATTTATAACATATATATCATAATTTTTTTTTTAAATTAGGAGTTTGACTATTTGAGTTGTTAGAGTTTTAACGTTCTTATAACTCTGCATTCTTTCACAGTTTCACTTCTTTTACTATTAGATCAAGTACATACCTTTCATCTCATCTTTGGCGAGTGGATTCTCACCTTCAACACCATCAAACTCAGAAGATCGTAGTTTATCGTTTTTAGTTGTATTTTGAGCTGCTCAACCACGCAACCACTCCAGTTTCTTTACATTTTACGTTGCACGTTCAATGCCAGTTAAGGAGTTGTTAAGGTAATTATCGTATCTACTTTGTTTGATATTAGAACAAAGTGTGGTAGACCATGCATGAACAAAGTATTTACTTTAATAATTTATGTTGATACCAGATTTTGTCACCTGATATCAATTAGTAAATTTTTTTATAGGTTATGAGAAAAATTCTTTCTCTTTCTTTTTTCTTCTTTATATATTGTTATTTCCCTAATGTCATTGAGATTTATATTTAATAAGATTCTAATGGGATCATAATTTTAAGGAGCTTTTGAATACCGATTTAAACTCTGGGATCTAATTGATTCTTTTTGGAAGGGACTTTCTTAGGTCATCATTTTATTGGCCTGGCTTATTGATTGAGGAATATTATGGACCCATCGTATTTTGGTGGGTTTGTTGGCAAGGTTTAGTGTAAATCCCTAGTGGTACGTATTTTGTATATATACACGTTAGTTTCTATTGGTTTGTACGTAAGTAGCTTAATACACTTAAGGTATTTCTTTTGAAATATTTTATGAGTGTATTTAGTATTAGATAAGAGTTTACTTAGAAAGGCCCAAATATAAAATTAGAGTATCAATACATGGGTGTATTTAGTAGTAAGTGTTGGTGTACTTAGTAAGGCCCAAATTATCATTTTAACCCTAAGTATAAATACATCATGTTTCTTGTTTTAGAAAGAGAAACACCATTTTGCAGATTTTAAGAGAGAGAGAGAGAGAGAGAGAGAGAGAGAGAGAGAGAGAGAGAGAGAGAGAGAGAGAAGAATTTGAAGAGAAAATTTAGTTTTCAAGGAGAAATTAAGAAGATTTAAGGTAATTTTCTCTCCTCTTTAAGATTTATTGTGTTATATATGATTAGATTGTGTTTTGGAAGTATATTTTGTTTGAAGATTACATGAATATGCTGAGTATATATTGATTTGAATTATTTGTGGTTATGAATATGATTTGGTGGTGGAATTGGTGAAGAAGTTGGTAGAAGATGATTGTTGTTGTCAAAGGAAGCTTTTGCAGAACTTAGACCTTGAACAGTAGCTTGATCCGAAAATTTTATAAAATTTTATATGTCTTATTTTGGAAAACTGATTTAACTAGAAATATTAGGCATAAAAAGGGTCATGATAAATTTTATTTCATTTGAAAATGTTGAATATTCGATTTTATATGAATTTTCCGATCTGACCTTGAGAAGCTGAAAAATGTTGATTTCTGCAGATTATATGAATTGTATAATTTTCTGGGTTAACCAAACGGTATCCAAAAATTACGAAATTTTACAAACCTATTTCTACTTATGTTTATTATATCATATTAAAATTTCATGCCCTGATTCTATGTATATAATATGTTATGAATTTTCAAAGTAGTTTCTATCACTGAGAATGTGCAGTTTAAATTGGTTTGGACATGAATTATGTCTTCTAAATTTTATCATGCTACTAAATATGTGTCTATATGATTTCTGGAACGTTTCATGGTCATTGGATAAGTGTTCAATTTATTAAAAATCAGATACTTAGATATACTCAGTGATGCTCTGTTTTTGGGGCCTAGTTGCTAAGTGTTATAAATGACAAAACAAATAGTTTCAAATTGAATTAAGGATCTATATTTTTATATGAGGTTATATAATGTTTCATTATGACTATATTCTGATTTCATGAGGAAATGATATCATTTAGGATATAAGAAAAATCGTTGACGGGCCTAAGGACAAAATTAGTATGTTTGTTTGATAAAATGTTATATGTTGGATTTTGTGTAATATGGCTTATGAGATCAATTTTGATTTTAGGATTTATGTGATTGTGTGATCTTGGTGGGAACATCAAGAGGTAAGTATACTAGACTTTTCAAATGGGATCACAATGAATATATACATTTATGTGTGACTATGTTACAAAAGTTTTGGAATTGTGTATTAATATGCAAGCATCAATTTGCTTATGATTATATGCTAAAATATTTGTTTATAAATTTGTGTTTATGTGCTGTGCATGAGTCATTAAGCATTGACATTGCCATGCACACATGCATAAATGATTTTGAGAAATGAGAAAGTGGTTTTGTAAGAAAAATATTTGTGAAAGTTAAGACTCCGTATTTTTTTTAGGGTATCCGAATTCATTACTTTCTTAGTAGGCAATTATAAGTTTTTGGAGCCTTTTGATATGTGTGGCCATTCCTTCGGGTTTGGTATATTCGATATGTGTTATGTGTTCCGTATGACATGGGAGAGACCTTTGGGTACCCTTAGGACTTGTGAGTCTTCGCAATTGTGCGTTGACGGATTTGTGCATGTGGGAGGACTCGCCGATGATCAGGGCGAGGGTGTGGCTCTTACCTTCGGGCATGAGTGTTTATTGTGTTTAAAATTTTATGCCCCACTTGCTGATACCCCATATACGGATAGTCATCGACGGGTGACTCAGGCTCAATATGTGATATGTGAAGTCCTACTAAGTAGTAATTGAATAAAGATATTCCTAGTTAAATGTAAATGAAAGTTTAAAAGTGAATGATTGTTGAGAACAAGTTTGATGTGATTTTGTATCACGTATTTGTAATGAATATGGTTATTATCATGTTACATAATCATCTCATGCATTATATATTTATTATATATATATGTATGTATTTTTGTCTATGAAAAACTAGTATGCTTACTGAGTTTATACTCATTATAGTTTATTGTGATTCCCAGATAAATGATCGTGTGCGTAGTGGATTTGGCGAAGCTTCTGCTGTCCCTTGGTTCCCTAAGTTTAGGACATTGGCTTGTATTTTATTCTTAGTTATTAAATATGATGGCTTGGAGACTAGACAATGAAGACTTTTTGAATAGATTTTGTGTTAATAAATATTGATAAATTTTCCTAGTGAAATGTATTTCTTGATATATGTTTGATAGATCACTCTTTGACTTTTGCAAGTCGGGGTGTGACATTTAGCCTCCTTGTAATTAGGTTTTGTTTATGGATATTTGGTAAAGTTACAATAGAAATCAGTTAGCCATAACCTCGAGTGCACGAGTCTAACTTACAATAGAAATCGTTAGTTATGACCTCAGGTTTATGGGTCTAACTTACAATAGAAATCGGTTAGTTATGACCTCAGGTTCATGGGTCTAACTTATAATAGAAATTGGTTAGTTAGTTATGACCTCATGTTCACGGTTTTGACATGAAGTACCCCAGTTTCAGAAGTAGTTTTTTTACAACTACTACATGAAACTTCAGTTAGAGCTTTTCCTTGAGTTCTAAATACTCGAATTCTATGTTGTGTTTTATATACCAGATATTATTGATATTATTGTTTATTAGACAATAATGGATGTAATTAGTGGAAGGTAGTAGATAGGCATTTATTTATTATTATTGCCTAGTGGATGTAGCTAGTGGAGCTTGTTTATTATTATTTTGAGGCTATAAATAGCCGATTGAAATATGCATAAAACAAGTAAGAACTAAACATTTTGAAGGGAAGTTATTCGTGCTCTTCTTATCTCTACCTCTTGTCTTCAACTCTTTTAAGGCAAAGCTACTCTTACAACTATATATACTATTAATTGCATCCCTTTACCAGTCCATGTGTATACTAAATTAGAACCTCGAGCACGACTGTGTTGTTTTTCTAAGATATGGAATTGAACACAAAGGTTATAGATGTTGGGACTCTATATCTAATAGACTTCGTATCTCTTAACATGTGATCTTTTAGGAACATCAAATGTTTTCTTTCCTATCAAATTTTAGATCCAAATCTTCTTTACTCCTTTGTTTACTAACAATTTTTTAACATTATTTCCTTATGAATATGATATAGGTCATTTTATTGAGAAAACGATAGATGTATCTACTATAATACAACCTATCTCTAAGTAACTGACTTTGTCTGTAACACCCCCAAAGTGGTACATATTATGTATACATACATGTCATTTTCTATTAGTTTGTATTTAAGTAGCTTAGTACACTTAAGGTATTTCTTTTGAAGTATTATATGAGTATATTTAGTATTAAATAAAAGTTTACTTAAGAAAGACCCAAATATAAAATTAGAGTATTAATACATGGGTGTATTTAGTATTGAGTATTGGTGTACTTAGTAAGACCCAAATTACAATTCTAACCCTAAGTATAAATACATCATATTTCTTGTTTTAGAAAGAGAAATATCATTTTGCAGATTTTAAGAGAGAGAGAGAGAGAGAGAGAGAGAGAGAGAGAGAGAGAGAGAGAGAGAGAGAGAGAGAAGAATTTAAAGAGAATTTAGTTTTCAAGAAGAAATTAAGAAGGTTTAAGGTAATCTACTCTTCTCTTTAAGATTTATTGTCTTATACATGATTTGATTGTGTTATGGTAGTATATTTTGTGTAAAGATTATATATAATGTTGAAGATATATTGATTTGGATCATTTATGGTGATGAATATGATTTTTGTGGTGGAATTGGTGAAGGAATTGGTAGAATTGATATCAAAGGAAGTTTTTGCAGAACTTAGACCTTGGACAATAGCTTGATCCGAAACTTTTATAAATTTTTATATGCCTTATTTTTAAAATTGATTTAACAAAAAATATTAGACTCAAATGGGTCATGATAAATTTTATTTCATTTGAAAAGGTTGAATATTTGATTTTATATGAATTTTTCGATTTGACTCTAAGATGCTGAAAAATATTGATTTTTTGGGTTAACCAAATGGTCTCTAAAACTTATGAAATTTTACAAAAAAATTTCTACTTATGTTTACTATAACATATTAAAATTTCATGCCCTAGTTCTATGTATATAATTTGTTATGAATTTTCGAAGTAGTATATATCACTCAGAATGTGCAGTTTATAGAATCTACAGAGTGCAAAATAAAACTTGTTTAAAGTGGTTTGGACATGAATTATGTCTTCCAAGTTTTATCATGCTACTGAATATGTGCCTATATGATTTCTGCAAGGTTTCATAACTATTGGATAAGTGTTTGATTTATTAAAAATCAAAGACTTAGATATACTCAGTAGTGCTCTGTTTTTGGGGCCAAGTGGCTAAGTGTTATAAGTGACAAAAAATAAATAGTTGCAAATTGAATTAAGGATCTATATTTTTATATGAGGTTATATAATGTTTCATTACGATTATATTCTGATTTCATAAGAAAATGATATCATTTAGGATATAATAAAAATCGTTGATGGGCCTAAGGACAGAATTATGATGTTTGTTGGATGAAATGTTGTATGTTTGATTTTGTGTAATATGACTTATGAGATTAATTTTGATTTTAGGATTTATGTGATTGTGTTATCTTGCTGGGAACATCAAGAGGTAAGTATACTAGACTTTTTAAATGGGATCACAATGAACATATATATTTATGTGTGACTATGTTACAAATGTTTTGGAATTATGTATTAATATGCAAGTATCAATTTGCTTATGATTATATGTCAAAATATTAGTTTACAACTTTATGTTTATATATTGTGCACGAGTCATTGAACATTGACATTAGCATGAATACATGCATCATTGATTATGAGAAATGAGAAAGTGATTTGTATGAAAAATATTTATGAAAGTAAAGATTTTGTATTTGAAGGGTATCCAAATTCATTAGTCTCTTAATAGGCAATTATAAGTGTTTATGGAGCCTTTTGTTTTGTGTGGCCATTCCTTCGGGTTTGGTACATTTGATATGTGTTATATGTTCCGTATGACATGGGAGAGACCTTTGGGTACCCTTAGGACTTGTGAGTCTTCACAATTATGCGTCAACGAATTTGTGCATGTAAGAGGACTCGTCGATGATCAGGGCAAAGGTGTGGCTCTTATCTTCGGTTATGAGTGTTTATTGTGTGTAAAATTTTGTGCCCCACTTGTTGATACCCCATATACGGAACGTTATTGACGGGTAACTCAGGCTCAAGATGTGATATGCTATATTTGAAGTCCTACTAAGTAGTAATTGAATGAAGATATTTCTAGCTAAATGTAAACAAAGGTTTAGAGTGAATTAATGACGTGCACAAGTTTGATGTGATTTTGTATCATGCATTTTGGAATGAACATGATTATTGTCACGTCACATATTTATCTCATGCATTATATATTTATTCATATAGATGTATGTATTTTTGTCTATGAAAAACTAGTATGCTTATTGAATTTATACTCATTTTAGTTTATTGTGATTCCTAGATAAGTGATCATGTGTGTAATGGATTTGGCGAAGCTTCTGCTATCCCTTGGTTCCCTAAGTTTAGGATATTGTCTTGTATTTTTTTAATTTAATAAATATTATGGCTTGGAGACTAAATACTAAATACTATTTGAATAGATTTTTGTATTAATGAATATTGATGAATTTTCTTAGTGAAATATATTTCTTGATATGTTATGTGTTTGATAGATCACTCTTCGATTTTTTACAAGTCGGGGCGTGACATTGTCAACTAGATCTGACATAGCTCTTGAGTTTTTCTCCTCTAAGTCTACCCAGTCACTTCGTCGATCCACTAAGGTGAAAGAACTACCTGTTAAACTTAGAGATTATAATTATTTTTCTACCACACTTACCTTGTATGAGCATCAATTCAATTCTAAGGATTCTTTTATCTCTATTTGGCAACAAGCAATGGCAGATGAAATACAAGCTCTTGAGAACTCTCACACTTAGGATCTAGTCGATCTTCAACTTGACAAGACAACAATTAGGTGTAAGTGGATTTATAAAATAAAAACTAAAGCTGATGGCTTCATTAATAGATACAAGACTAGACTTGTTGCCAAAGGATTTACCCAAGAATATGGGATTGATTATGAAGAAACTTTTGCAGCAGTTGCTCGCATGACTTTGGTACTACGTTTATCAACCATTACTACTATTCATTGATGGTGACCTCACCGAGGAAGTTTATATGCAGCCTCTTTTTGGATATTCTCATCCTCCTCATAAAGTGTGCAAGCTTTGTCTTATATAGTCTCAAATAAGCTCCTCATGCCTAGTTCTCTAGGTGCAGCTTTACAATTCAACAATTTGGTTTTCACTCTATTTATCATGACTCTGCATTATTTATCCAACGTACAAAACATGACAACATTCTTATATTAATATATAGGAATGACATAATTATTACTATAGATGATGTTGATGGTATATCTGAACTCAAGTCCCTTTTTCGATAATATTTTGAAATGAAAGATCTTGGTAATCTTACTTACTTTCTAGGTTTTGAGGTGCTCTCTGATTTTGATGGATATTATCTTTCTCAAGCTAAATATGCGTTTGATCTTCTAGCTAGAGTTAGTTTAATTTACAACAAGATCACTTCTACTCTGCTTGAACCACATGTCAAACTTATGTTAGATGAAGGGATTATACTCTTTGATGTTACACTTTACATGCAATTAATTGATAGTCTGGTTTACCTTATTGTCACCCGACCAGATATGTAACAGCTCAGCTCATAACAGATATTGTACGCTTTAAGCACACAGCTCGTCACGATTTTATTTTCGGGGCTTTTTAACCTAAAACGCATCTATTAGGGGTTGGAGCTTATTATCTTATATATCCAGCATCTCTCCCATGCTTTGCTGATGTGGGATTCGCCTAGAGTGTCACATACACCCCCTTAGGGACTAAGTAACCTTTAGGGACTCAGCGTCCTCGCTGATGTTTGTCCCACCATCGCTCAAGAGGACACGCAGAGTAGTTATGATACCAATTGTAACAGCCCAGCTCATAACAGACATTGTTCGCTTTGGGCACACAGCGTCCCTAAAAGGGGTGTATGTGATACCTTAGGTGAATCCCACATCGGCAAAGCACGAGAGAAATGCTGGGTATATAAGATAGTAAGCTTCAACCCCTAATAGACGTATTTTCGGTTGAAAAGCCCGAAAATAAAACTGCGACGTGCTGTGTGTCCAAAGCGGACAATATCTATTATAGGTTGGGCTGTTACAATTAGTATCAGAGCTACTTCGCGTGTCCTCTTGAGTGATGGTGGGCAAACCTCAGTGAGGACACTGAGTCTCTAAAGTTCGCTGAGTCCCTAAGGGAGGTGTATGTGACACCATAGGCGAATCCCACATCGACAAAGCATGGGAGAGATGCTGGGTATATAAGATAGTAAGCTCCAACATCTAATGGATGCATTTTAGGTTGAAAAGCCCGAAAATAAAACCGTGACAGTTTGTGTGCCCAAAGCAGACAATCTCTGTTATGCGTTGGGCTGGGCTGTTACAATTGGTATCAGAGTTATTTTACGTGTCCCCTTGAGCGATGGTGCGGCAAACCTCAGCAAGGATGTTGAGTCCCTAAGGGTCGTTGAGTCCCTAAGGGGGTTATATGTGATACCCTAGGCGGATCCTACATCAGCAAACCACGAGAGAGATGCTGGGTATATAAGATAGTAAGCTTCAACCCCTAATAGACGCATTTTAGGTTGAAAAGCCCGAAAATAAAACCGTGACAGGCTATGTGCCTAAAGCGGACAATATCTGTTATGGGCTGGCCTGTTACAATTGATATCAGAGCCACTCTGCGTGTCCTTTTGAGCGATGGTGGGGCAAACCTCAGTGAGGACGCTGAGCCCTTAAGGGTCGCTGAGTCCTTAAAGGAGGTATATGTGACACCCTAGGCGAATCCCACATTGGCAAAACACAGGAGAGATGCAGGGTATATAAGATAGAAAGCTCCTACCCCTAATAGACCCATTTTGGGTTGAAAAGCTCGAAAATAAAATCCTGACGGGCTGTATGCCCTAAGCGGACAATATCTGGTATGGGTTGGGTTGTTACAAGATATCTCTTATGTTGTTCATATTTTTAGTCACTTTATGTCTGCACCTCATTCCATTCATTATGCTGTTGTTCTTCGCATTCTACGTTATGTTAAGGGCACTCTTTTCTAAGGGTTACATTTTTTCACACGTTTTGCTCTTGAGCTTTACATGTACTCTGATGCAGATTGGGCTGAAGACTTAATTGATCAATGTTTTACTACTAGACTATGTCTCTTCTTAGGCAACTCTCTTATTTCTTGGCAATGTAAAAA
This sequence comes from Melia azedarach, assembly GCA_028052125.1. Classification (NCBI taxonomy): domain Eukaryota; kingdom Viridiplantae; phylum Streptophyta; class Magnoliopsida; order Sapindales; family Meliaceae; genus Melia; species Melia azedarach. The sequence continues at coordinate 7,635,008 of CM051399.1, forward strand.
GCAAACCACTGTTGCGCGCTCTAGTACTGAAGCAGAATATTGTGCTATTGCTGATACTACCCAAGAAGTTATTTGGATTTGTTTGTTGTTAAATGATATGGGTGTCCCTTTTCCAAAACCCACACCTCTTTTTTGTGATAATCGTAGTGCTATCTAGATTACATATAATGATATTTTTCATAAATGACTAAGCAGATTAAGACTGATTGTCACTTTATTCGATAACATATCACCCAAAAATATATTACCCTTCACTCCATCTCCTTCTCTGATCAAACTTTTGATATTTTTACTAAGGCTCATCTTTCTGGTCGTTTTCATGACTTAATATCCAAACTCAAGCTTGGTTCTAATAAACCATCTTGAGTTTGACGGGGGAGGGATATTAATGACATTATTGTTTATTAGATGATAATGAATGTAGTCAATATAAGGTAGTAGTATGTAGGCACTTGTTTATTATTATTGCCTAGTGAATGTAGCTAGTAGAACTTGTTTATTATTATTTTAAGGCTCTATATAGTCAATTGTAATATGCAGAATATAAATAGAAATAAATATTTCTTTGTCATAAATCATATTCTTTTGTCACCATGTCGTGGTGGGCGATATCTTCAATTCTTGAGACGAGGAGACGAGGTAACGATCTCACGGGTAGTGCTTTAATGAATGCGAGAGTGACTTTCAGAATATAGGAGTCGGATACTCGGCATGTTGGTGTATAGCAATGCGAGTGACGTATGAGAACCTACAAGGTCGTTTTGTTGGGTTGCAGGCTTCAAAATTAGGGAAACTAAATGTTTTAATAATTTGCTCAAGAGTTATTGCGCTCTTGATTTCGGTTCTTCGGTTGGAACATTTCATTTCTTTTGCTGAGGAATTTTATGCTACATATAGGGCTTTCACATGTGAAGTCATAATTCCCTCCTTTGTGTTTTTCTTAGGCATGAATGGTTCTTAAATGTGTATGAAATCTATGCATGGAAGTGATAGTCTCGATTATTCATGTGTGCATGGCAACGCATGTGGGGTTTTGTGCCTTGGCGATTGATTAATCAACTTGGCCATGTATGGAAAAAGCTTAATTGGCTTTATATATATTAAAAGAAAGAAACAATTATGCAGTAATTGATGGTATATTATAACTCTTTTCATGTACTAACATTGTTTAATGCGCTCCATATATTATATAATGATTTCATGCGTGTTATTGATGTAATCATTAATTAGCTTTAACAAAAATTAATGTCGTATCAGCTTAAGGCATTATAAGGCAAAAACTCGAGTTTTTAATATGATCCGCTAGTGGCTATATTTATGTATGTATGTATGTATGTATGTATGTATGTATGTATGTTTGTATATATATATATATATATATATATATGTAGATTAAAATAAAAACCATCTCTAGCAATAGAAACATTACATTTGATTTAGCTAAAAATGAATTTTTAAGGAGATGTAATAATAACTGCACGCATGCATATTATTTACCTTGCTCCACTTTCTTTGATCTTATCAGAAATAAAATGCATGGACTGTTATCCTTGGTGTGAGGCCTTTACTGAATTAATTGCATATTCATAAGGAAATATATGACCATTAAAATTAAACCAAATTAATGGATTTAATCTAAACCAAAATGGCATGTCTAGCACTTTAATTCTCATTTGTTAACTTTAATCACAAATTATAGGTGGTCAATCCATAATTCATAAGTAAAGGTATGAAGATTAATGAACAAGAAATAATCTCAATCATTAATTAAAAATTATTCGCAAAATACCTAATACAATTGTAGTTGTTAAGCCAAACTCCCACAATAAGTTTGTCCTTTCATTATCTAGTTCAAATCAATGAAACCAAATATAAAATTCTAAACATATTGCAAAACAAAAGAAAAACTTACGTTCATCAAGGATTTACCCCCAAGGTTTTGAATTGATTGATCATCTTCTTCAAACTATTGGTGAAAATTACTTGATATGAAGGATGAAACTAACATATTTATTACACTAATTTAAGAAAAGAACAAAGCAAAGAAAGGACTACTCCATTAAGAAAAGAGAAACAAAGAGAGGACTCACTGTAAGGGTGCCTAAAAAGATCCCCAAAGATTATCAAAATCACAGTTTATATAGATAATAGTAAGGAGGCTTTACATGCGTCAACACATGTAAGTTGCAGAATTCATTAGTATCTTTATTTTCCAAATTGTAGCTCACGTTTAAATGTCTCTCACGCTGAATTAGAGAAAGTAACCTTCATACAATTGTGTATAATGAAATAATCTTTCTCATGATTTAAGAATCGTGTCCTTTGGATGTGTTTAACTTGAGATATGATCCAAACAGTAAAGCATGCTTAAAATGCAATGTTTACACCCACTGTCTGAATTATGACTACTTAAGATAGTCTAGATGCATGAACTAGAAATTATGAATAACATTAACGTTTTAGTTGTCTGTCTCATATTTCCACTGCTTCACGAATTAACGCAATTGGTGTAATATTCAGAAAGTTATGATCAAAAGACAAAAAAGTATTCATAGGTCAGGATGCACATGGGCAGACCATGTTTCATTGTGGTCATGATATTGATTCATGCTTAAGTAAGTTGTATGCAAGTGGATATTTTATATCTTTAATTGTAACTTGCACTCCTTTCACACATATATACAGAATTACACCACATAAATACTTAAATACAAATATTATACTCATGTCATATTTTATAATTACATATATTTGCATGTATTTGAGTTCTATACCATTAAAACATATAAATTAGGGTAATTTTTAGTTTAATCAATTATTTTGTTGACAATCTTTATAAATAACCTTAATTGTTTAACAATAATCAGCAGTGTTCTTCATTTTTTGACAAATCATCAACAATACCTCAAAACAGAATAAAATAACTCATTTACCCTTATTGTTGTTAATATTATGTACATAAAGATAAAAATGACCTTGTATAGTTAAAAAAATTAAATTTAGCTTATATATAATTAATAATTTATATTTTATAGAGAAAAATGAATTACTTATATATTAAAATTAAGGTAAAATATTCTCTTAAATAATAAATAAAATAAAATAAATTAAATTATATATCAAAATAAATAGTAATAATTAATTAATTAATCATAATAAATAAATTAATATTTATAAAGATATTAATTAATAATTTAATATTTTATACATAAAAAAATTAATTAATTAATAATTTATTTATTATTTTTAATTAATATATATGCAATTTATTTTGGTATAGAATTTAATTTAAGTTTATTTATTTATTATTCAAGTGAAAATTTTACCTTAATTTTAAAATATAAGTAACGCATTTTTCTCAATAAAATATAAAATATAAATTATATATAAGTTAAATTTTATTTTTTTAACTATACAAGGTCATTTTTGTCTTTATGTATATAACATTAATAATAATAAGGATAAATGAGTCATCTTATTTTGTTTTAGGGTATTATTGATGATTTGTCAAAAAATGAAGGGTACTGCTGAGTATTGTTAAAAAATTAAGGTTATATATAAAGATTGTCAATAAAATAATGGTTAAAACTGAAAATTATCTTATAAATTAAAGTTATGATAATAAAATTTCGCAATTTATATATAAATAAATCTAACAGTGATGTAATATTGTCTTGTAAAATATATGTAAATGATGTACTTTTAGACAAGGAGGCTAGCCATGTATGCATGACCTTAGGCAATAATAAATGTATAATGCCAGTTATTCAAAAGTACATGATATCGATTAATCATGCACATGTGATATCGGTTTTAGGTCATATGTGAAATCTAGCCATGCACTAGACTTTGCTATGCATGAAATATATTCTTTACTTAGCTTTAGTTATGCACGCACTAGTTTGGTTAGGCATATATGGAGTCTACCCATGCATGAAACTTAGCCATGCATGAAATTCTTTACTTACATAAATATATATGAAAATTATCCAAGCATGGGGTGTTTAATTGTTTTAGTTACATATATGATTTTTGATCATTTTGGGAAGAGTTTTTTATTTTATTTTATTATTTATTATAATCAAAATGTTGTTTTTTCAAAGAATTTTACTTAAAAGGAACTAACTCCAAATATGCATTTGGCTCAAGGAAAACAGGTGTAGTCAGTACCTTAGGATGCAGTTTGGTCCAGTGAGACTTAATAATCTGGTATCACAAAGATGCATATAGCTCATAAAAAGTAGGTGTGGTCGGTATCTCGGGAGAATGGTATGGTCTCGTGAGACTTAGTTATCCAGTAGGCTCACAAAGAGCAAGTGTGATCGGTACCTCAAGGGTACAGATGCATTGTTGTGCTATTCTGGGTTAGGAAAGTCAGTACCATGGTGGTATGTAGGTGCCCTTATAGACTTATATATTTTGGCACCCATAAGTGCATTATTGTGCTTTTCTTAGCTAGAGATGTCAGTACCATGGTGGTACATAGATGTGCTTTTGAACTTGTGTATTCTAACACTAAAGGATGTATTGTGGTGCTTTTCTGAGATAGGGAAGTCGGTACCATAGTAATATGTAGATGTCCTTTTGGACTAGTGTATTTTGGACATCAAGAAGTGCATTGTTGTGCTTCTCTGAGCTAGGAAAGTCGGTACCATGGTGGTACGCAAATGTCCTTTTTGACTTATGTATTATGGCACTAAAGGGTGCACTGTTATAGTCTTCTGAGCTCGGAAAGTCAATACCATGGATAGATATTTTTTGGACTTGTGTATTCTGGCTCTGAGGAGCACATTGTTATGCTCTTTTGAACTAGAGAAGTCGGTATCATAGTGGTACGTAGATGTCCTTATGGACTTATGTATTATGGTACTTAGGGGTGCATTGTTGTGCTCTTCTGAGGTAGAAAAGTCAGTACCATGGTGGTACGATAGATGTCTTTTTGGACTTGTGTATTTTAAGTTAAAAACGAATTGATGTATTTTTGAATATACAAAATAACTATAATGAATGAATGTTTGAAAATAGTAAGTAAAAAATAAAGTAAACATAACTAGAGAAGTAAACAAAAATTAAAAGCAAAATTAAAAGGAAATAGATTCTTAGCTAAACCTAATATAAAGCTCATAGATTTCCTTTGGTCCAACATCATCTTTAGTGGTCTGGTTGTTGATTCCCTTTGCTATAGGTTCTTTAATTGATTTCTTGTTGTTTCAACATAGAAGTTTAGATATTCATTCCTTATTAGGCCTTCAACGTGCTTTCTTAAATTAATACATTATTCTATAGTGTGCCTGTGGTCTTGATGATAAGAGCATATTTTGCCTCTATTATGTGTTTTTGGGGGTGAGAACATCTTTTATGGCTCGATGACTAAGCTCTTTGCCTAATATCTTCCAAGATAGTTTTAGGTGGAGTATTCAATGGCGTAAATTTTTCTACTTCCTGATTGACTCTCTTGTATAATGAGGGTTTTTGTCTTTTTCAACTTGTAAGGAAAATGTTGTTTTTGTTTAAGTTCTTGGTCTCCGAAAGCTAGACTTCTATCTCTATAATCTTGGCCATTACAATTGGTCCTCTAGTGCGACTCATAACCACAATCTATTTTTCCCCATATACCTTGTCCTGAGTTGTTGGCTTCTACACTTCTCTCTGGTTCTTCTTTCGTTCTAAGGTCTAATAGTAGTTAGGAGAACCTGACTTGTTGGAATGCCTTTCTTGCTATTGTTTCTTATTTGCTTCCTACTCTAATAGTATTCCCTCTTTTATCCTGAGATAGGCGTTTTGGTCGGTATCATAATTCTTCTTTGTTATCTTGAATAAGAGCTAACTTACTTGGAGTCCTTTCCTCAATCCTTCAAGAGCTATGTCTTTATTGTATACACCCGAGCCATGACCTTTTTATTATACCGATCTATGAAATCATTTAAATTTTCTTTTTCTCCTTTTTTAATTAATAATAAGTTCTTCACATCTTTTTCTAAAAATAAAGCTCCGAAATTGTGAAAAGAATGAATACTTCAATGTTTTAATTTCTGATACCAAATCCTAGCTTGCCCTTCCAAAGTAAGAAAGAAAGGTCTACACATCTCATCTTGAGTCAGGCCCTGAATATACATTATTTTTCTATATCTTTCAACATAGAATTTATGATCAGTTTGTCCTGAATAAGGGTCGATATGAGGCATCTTGAATCCCTTAAGAAGGCATAAAGTCATGATGTCGAGACTTAGAGGACAAGCCATCTCATAATCTTCAGCCTTATTTATTTGCTGCCTTTCTTCTTTAACCTCTTGTAACTCCTTATGTAACTACTTAATCTTTTCCACAAAAAAATGCAACTTCTTTATTGAAGAAGTCTACGTGCTGCTTAGGTCCATTTGTTAGTTTGACCTTGTCACTTGGGTTTATAACTTCCTGAGTTCCTCCACTAATCCCATTTGTCTAATTCCTCTTGAGGTCTCCAACTTTGTTGCGCAGAGAGTCTGACTATCTCCCTATATTGCCATGATGTCTGTCATCTCCAGATAAAGTATGTTCATCCCAAATTGCTAATAATGGTGGATCTTCCCATTGCTTTTTTGCTGCTTCTCTCCACTCGTTGATCGTCTTTTCTTGTTCCTTCGTTTTTTCTTGGAGTTTTAGCCTTTGCCTTCTTTCATCTTCCAACTTCTATTTCAAGTCTGAAGGATATTGACTAGTCTTTGCCCTGATATGTCTGATTATCTCCTCCATCTGCCATAATTTTTCTTTTTTCACAAATTTCTTTCTATGAATCTTTTGCCTTTTTGTCTTTTTCTCACAAACTGCGCCAATTGTTGATACTAGATTTCGTCACCTGATATCAACTAGTAAATTTTTTTAAGTTGTGGGAAAAAGCTTTTCTCTTTCTTTTTTCTTTTCCTAATGTCATTGAGATTTATGTTTTAATATGATTCTGACATAATCATAATTTTAAGGAGTTTTTGAATATTAATTTGAACTATGGGATCTAATTTATTCTTTTTGGAATGAACTTTCTTAGGTCATCATTTTATTGGCCTAGCTTATTGATTGAGAAATATTATGGGCTCATCCCATTTTTGTGGGTTTGTTGCAAGGTTTAGCCCTCCCTGTAATTAGGTGTTGTTTCTAGATATTTAGTAAAGTTACAATAGAAATCAGTTAGTCATGACCTTAGGTCTATGAGTCCAAATTACAATAGAAATCGGTTAATTATAACCTTAAGTTCACGGGTCTAACAATTTATTTATCCAATAAAGTAAAAGCCTGTCAAGTGATCCATTGATGAATGTATTTGTGTGATGGACCATTTTTCAACCTGATTCAATGATTTATTTTATTTTATTTTGATAAATATCTTTTAATTTATTTTAATTTTCATTAAAGAATAGAAACATGAGATAAATTATAATGATAATAAGTAGGGATGGTAGAAAAATCCATAGGCTTAGGGCTCTAGACCAACCTGGTCAATTTGGATCAGTCCGCGGGTCGAAATTTTTCATAAAATTGAGTATTAGGCCTGGCATGGGCCTAAAAAAAATAATAACTAGCTTTAAAAAGGGCTGGGTATGAGGATGGACTTCTCTATCCGGCATATACCCCCTCCTTGAAAAAAAAATCAAATAATTTTAGATAACTATATATAGGTCCATATTTTTAATAAAATAATTATATAATTTTTATATTTTTTATTTTAATCAATCAAAACTTTCAAAAATTTTGACAATTAAATCTTTTATAAATTATGATGGTTGTTGTGAGAATTTTTATTATATTATTTTGATGATAAGTATATTAGTGATTTTACATATAAAAATTATTTATTATTATTGAAAAATTGAAAAATTAGATTTGTATTAAAAAATTGGTGATCGATGATATATTTCTTTAATAATAATTAAAAATTTAAAAATTATAAAAATATTATAAATAAAACGGATTTAACCCCATTTTCTTTAAAGAAGTTTACTTAAACTTCTTATTCATTAAATGTTTTTATTACTTGTAAGGTGTTATTATAATTTATACTCGCCGTCTTGTACTATATATATATATAAATACTCTTCTATCAAATAATCATCTCTTATTTTAATCAAGGATCCTTCAATTGAATAGAGTAATTGAATTCAATAAATTAAATTTGGTGGATAAATTGAGAAAAGAAATTATAGCATTGAAATTGTGAGTTATAGTAAAATATTATTTGCATATTATATTTATTTTATTTATAATTTGAGCTAATAGTTTACAATAAAAAGCTAACTTTTGGTAAGTACTTTACATTTGTATTCAAAATAATAAATTTAATATTTTTTCAATATTTATGTTAAGTTTAATACTGGTAAATTATTATAAAATTAAATTATATACTTTTTAAAGTCCTAAATTGTTAATTATACTTACACACATTATAATTAAACACTTCTTCTCACAGTCACCCTCTATCAAAAATTGCAAGTGAGAATAATTTTCGTAAACATGAATCACTTGATAATTGTTGATTTTTTTTATATTTATAATTTTACTATATTTTGGTATTATTTTTGCAATACTTGAAATTTTGAGCACAATACTCTTCAATTATCATATTGGAGAATTTAACATTTAATATATATATATATATATATATATATATGTATAAAATAATCTTTATAATTTAAAATAGTTTAGATTTAGTAATTATAATTACCTATAAATAATTAAATATGTATTCTTAGTTAGACAATTTTATTTAAATATTTTAATGAATTAAATAACTTTTAAGAATTTAATATTTTCTTATAGATTATATAAATTATTATAAGTTATTGGATTTGAAAAATAGATTTAAACCATTTTTAATAATTAGATTAGATTTGAATATACATCAAATTTAAATAAATTTTAATAATCGAATTTGAAATAATGAGTTTTGATAAAATAAAAATAATCAATTAATGTCAAATAAAATAATCAATTTATAGTTAATTAATTAATATCTTTTAATATAGTAATATAAGATTAACAACGACAAAAAAATTATAAAATACAATATAATTTATATAATCTTTATTTTTTAATTTTCAGTTTTAATTATAATATTTATACTTTTATTTTGTTCCTAAAAAAAGAATTAAAAAGCTTAAAATTATGGGTTTAGATTTGAATTTTGTAAAAATAAAATTAGCAAAAATAGCGTGCTTACTAAAAATTATGGGCTTGATATAAATAGTGGTGGCTTACTAAACATTATGGGTTTGATAAGAAATAGGGGTGAGCTTGGTAAAACGTTATGGTCTTTGTATTAAATAGTCAGTGAGTGAGTGAGTTTTAATAAAATTATTGTCCTAATAATAAGTTAATTATAATTAAATAGTAGTTAAACAATAGTCAAACTGGCCAATAAACTGGGCTAAAGATTTATTATTTTAAATAGCCCAATCCAACATACTCTTTTTTTGAAAAAAGAAAGGATATGGGCTTTTGTTTTTCAAATTAGGCTGGGTCTTGAGGATCGTAGTCCTTGAATTTTACCTAGTCCATTGTCATTCTTAATAATAAGTCATAAGTTTTTTAATTTTTAAAAGAATATTTTATTATCCAATTGATAAATATATTATTACCTGTGATATTCTTAAAATAATATATTATTATTATTAATTATTTGTTATTTTTATGTATAGATGAATTCAAATTCTATAAAGACTAATTTTGCATTAATTCCTAATATTGAAGGTTTCTTAGATAGACATGAAGTCAATTTAGATAAATCGCTAAACGTCTTACAAGAAAAATTACTTTTTTTGATAAACTATTTTCAATTATTTTAAATTACTTATGGTAATAACACCATTAATGACCAATAAAAAATTAAGTCATCGAAAATGAAACATCTAAAAAAAATAAAGTTATATATTTTTTATGGTTAAATTATTGTCAAAAATAGATAGAAGTACGTTCGATAAATAAAAATATTTTTGCGATAAACATTAGTAACAATTATAACTTTTCGTTATAAATAAAATAACAATTTCGCGATTACCTAATATTTATACGTTAAATTTTAAAATTTTAATTTAGTCCCTTATTTTTCTTAAGTAACCAATTGACATAAATATGTCCAACCTTAGTAATTTCGTCCGTAGAGACTAAATTGTAAGAATTGAAACAATATTGTCTCAATTATGAATTTCAAAGTAGTAGCGGGCTAAATTGTTATTAATCCTCATAAAAAAATTTCCCATCCAAAATTTGTCAAACCCTAATAAGCTACTACTTAAGTGGCTGAATATAATGTAAGTGCCGCCGCCAACTGCAGCAGCAAGAGTGAGGGGAGAAAATTAGAAAAATAATGTTCCCAAGTCACCTGACGTTGACAACCTGTTTCACCATCTCTAATTTCTGCACTTTCTTGAATTGTAAGTGATGCTGTCAATTTTTATGGATATGAAATTTATTTTTCTTTTCTTATTTTATTGATTTTAAATATTATCTGACTTCTTTTATATGAGAATGAATTAATTTAGGGTTTTGAAGTTTTCTTGATTTATATTTTTATTGAATTGTGTGAATAGGCTGGAGAATTAGATTAACTTGATTTTTGTTCTAAGATGTCTGTTTAGCAAAAGTCTTTATTGCTATTATGTAAAGTAAAATAATTTTACTTAGAGATTGTGTTGTTTATGAATTTGTGATATATATGACAATTATCTTGTTTTTATTTTTTAACTTTTAGTGACAATTGCTTAAATATAACTTTCCCTTAGTGGTTAGTGAGTTATTATTATTATTTTTTTTTGTACATCTTACTATACGAATTGAGAAAAATATTTTCTTTGTTGATATTAATTTGGTCAAATCCATATGTACAATCATTGACAATAAGAAAAAATCATGTTAGATATGTTCATAGAGAAATATATAAAATTTATTTTATTTCTTTGAAGTTGTTTATTTTTATTAATTATGATTGACTAATTGATATTACTATCTCTAATAAGGGGTTAGTTGTAAGTTTCTCAATAAAGATGGCAAAAAACATGAAAGATTTGGAGCCAAAGAGAAATTGGGATATCGAATAACTACATTGAATTGAAAAAGAAGCTTGAAGAAAAATTGATTATAAATAAATAGAAGCCAAGAATTGTGATAGAATTATGGTTGAATTTAAATGATATCTTTGATGTAGAATTTAAAATAAGTATGAAATATTTTATAGGTATGCATATTTTTCATTTGATTGCCGATTAATGCTCTTATGGTTGTTTGTGAGTGTATTCTACCCTCAAAATTAACATATTTTCGACATGTCTATGTTGTCAAAATATATATTTTCTAATGATTAGTCCTTTATTTTTTTTATTACAACTAATTAGTAATATAACTTTTAATTAACCGCAAATAAGTTTAATTCTAATTGCTTTGATTGGCTGAAAATAACTTTGGTTGTGGGTTTGACAAATTATATTATCGAAGTAAGATTTTTCAATTTGTGATGGCACATAAGCATACAAAATAATCTCATTTATGATAGTTAGTCGAAAATAAAATATTTTTAACTAGCTTATTTATGACTGCTACTACAACAATTGAAAATAAGTATTTATGATAAGAGATATTGTACTTTACCCCCATGACTTTTGAAAAAAGGTTGTATAACCCCTAAGTATTTGAAAAAGGTAGCATACCTCCTTAAATTTTGGAAAAAGTCTAAGATATCCTAGAATTACTATTTATATCTTAATTTGATTGTTTTACCTCTCTATTATTAAAAATATACAAAATAATTATATATTTTTACTTTATAATAATCAATATAATCTTATTGTAATATTTAAATTTAAAAATTATAATAATATTTTAATCCTTAATTTTTTATTTTCTTCAAAATTTATAATCAAATATTTATGAATATCTAATTATGTATAATTTCTAAAATATATGATTAAAAAATTATGTATAATTAACTATATAAAATTTGTTGTCAAAATTTCTTAAATTTTTATATAATTATACATAAATTTGACATTATTAATTATAAATAATTTTGACATTATTAATTATGCATAATTTTTAAAGTAAACTATTTTAATAATATAATTTTTTTAAAAATATATAATTAAATATTATATAAAATTGATAATAGATTTGAAAGGAAATAAATAATTAAAAATTTAAATATTATTATAACTTTTAAATTTAAATGTGAGAATAAGATTATATTAGTTATTATAAAATAAAAAATAAAGATAATATAAATATTTTAGATATTTTAAATAGTATGGGATAAAATAGTAAAATTAAGATGTAAATAGTAACTTTAGAGGGTATCTTAGACTTTTTTCAAAATATAAGGGGTATGTTGTTTTTTTTCAAATAATTAGAGGGTATATCACCTTTCTCCAAAACTCATGAGGATAAAGTACAATTTCTTTCAATAATATATTACTTATTACAATAGGATTGCATTGTTAAAAGGTGAAAAACTCAGAAGAAAAGGAACATCCAAGTTATGGAGTATGTTTATGAAGACGCCAATTGATGCATATGCAGATGACAAATTAAGAACTGAGTATAAGCTATGTGAAAAAATATATATTTGTGACAGCACGTATGGGACATGTAATATGATTAAATATATGAATAAATGTTCTAGTTTGTTAATTTCACATGATTCTCATCAAATACTTCTAGCATATAATGAATTTTATTTCTCAACATACTCTACAATTTGAAATTAATGTGTTGGCATAAGAAGATTTTTTGAATACTGTTAAAGCAGATGTACTGAAAATGTATAGTAGAGAAAAAGGTGAGATAAAAGTATATTGAAAAAGATTCTTTATAGAATTTGTTTAATATCTGATTTACAGATTTCAATAACTATTGATGGTTATTTGTCTCTCACTATACATTATATTAATAAAAACTGGATTTTATAAAAGAAATTGTTGAATTTTAGCTTAATGTTATTTTCATATAATGAGATTTTGTTAGTTGAAAAGTTGTTATCTTTGTTGTGTGAATGAGGGATTGAAAAAAAGATATTCTCAGTAACATGGGATAATGTTTTTACTAATAGTTTGTGTTGATTTGTTTAAAATGTCATTTGAGACTTAGGAAAGCAGTTGTGGTTAATGGAGATTTTTTTCATATTCATTGTTGTGCCCATATGATCAATTTAATATTACCAATTTTTTAGTGTTTTTTATGAAATTATTTGCATATTTTTTAGGTTAAAATATCCTACTTTGAATTTATATTTTCTAAATGCAACTTATATGACATTAAAGGTATACTTAGTAAGTATAGATGTATATTTGGAAGACATGGAAAAGAAGATGTTGAATAATTATTGAAGTATTGGTATGATTTTATATAATATTGACTTTGTTAGTAATGTTAGATTATTGTTACAAGATGTCATTTATCGACTGGGTATACAAAAAAAATTGTGATCATGATTCTAAGGAATTCTATAGTGTTCAGGATAAATTATTTTTCTTTTTTAATAAATATATGGTCAATTTTAGAGTATGTTCTTCTAGTACTACATATGCAAGTTGATGATATTCATATAAGTGGAATATTTGATGTCAAAGGCGAAGAAAATTGGAATCATGCTTGGAGATAAATTTATATATTTTTAGCTATCTTTTTATTTTTAAATATATATTAATATATAATGCAATTCAATTTTAATTATGGTTGAACTTGGTCAAGTTTTTTCGAATTGTCATATGAAGAAATAGTTACTTACATAACAAACTATTTGACTTTTAACATTTTTATATTATGAGAAGTAGATAATGACTTGTATGATAATGTTGGAATGCAAACTTGATTTAGCCTAATATAAAATTTGAACTCGTAAAATAAAATGAACTTGTAAGTTTTAGGTCTAGAAAATTATAAATAGTATATCTTAGCCTTTAGAAAGATATAAGAAAATATCTGAGGGCGGACAAAATCATGTCCGGTTAGATTTTTATAAAAATCGAATCGAACTTGAAATATATAAACTATGAGATTGAACCACACAGAACTGAAGTAGTTTAGTTCGGTTCGATTTTTGCTCAACTTCGATTTCTGAATGGTACTTAGGTTCCACTTCGGTTACGGATTTTCACTTTTATAAAATTTTATTTGTCTTTGGTTATATTTTAATTACAAAAAATAAATATAATTTTAAAATTTATAATATTTACTCTTATTTTTATGTATATTTATATAAATTATTAGTTATTTATAATTTATAAAAAAATAGGGGGTTATAAAAAATTTTACAATCGGTTTCAGTTCGGGTTTAGATTGAATCGAACTGATTATTTAAGAATCAAACTTGATTTATAATATTTTTGCTTCTTAAGCTTCTCACACTTACAATGAGAGAATTTATCCTAATTTATGATATGACATCTCTTTAAACTAGCGGTTGAGATTATGCCAATACATCTAATCTAATGGTTATAGATCTTATTTTAGAAATATCTAGATTTTTTTTATAAATATTTAGATATTTTCTTACATTTTTCTAGAAGTTGGGTTATACTATTTATGATTTTTTACGTCCAAGATTACAAGTCTATTTTATTTTATGAGCCCAAATTTTATAGAGTCAAATCAAGCTTACATTCCAATACCCCTTTAAACTTGATTTGGTGAATTTTTTATCTTTTTATACTTTCACAAATTTTAATTCTACGATATCTTGTAGAGGCTTCTCTTTTATCATTACTGTTGTTATAGTTAAAAGTTTCTCTCTATCTTTGTCTATGTCCACAACTTTGTCCTCGGCCATTCTCTTTCATGTTGGGATTTTTTTGTTGTCAAATATTTTCTTTGAAGGTGAGTTTTGTTTGGAGAACTTACCCCAATGTTTCTTACTTTTTCTTTTTTTCATATGCTTATGTTGGGTCTGTGAGCTTTTCAATGATCATAAACTTTAAATTTGTTGCTTTAATTGTCATAACAATATACTCAAAATTTGAATATATGAAACGAAGGATTTTCTGCATAATTTGAATATTATTTAAGATCTCTCCATTTTTTTCAATTGATTAGTAATTGCTAAAACTTTAAAAAAATATTCAGAAATTGATTCATATTCTTTCATATGTAAAGATTCAGACTTGCATTATAAAGTTTGAAGACGTACTCTTCACTATTTTGACAAGCATCTCCTGAGTTTCTTTAGTCATGGTTGCATTTGAAACCTTTTCAAAACCATATTCATTCAATGCTTGATAGATGGGGTAGAAAGCTTTCTTATATCTCTTTTTAAAATTTTTCAAGATATCCTTTTGGAACTTGAGTAAGGGTGGTCCAATATTTTGGTACCTTAAACCCTTCCTCAACAACTTCCCACTTTGAGCTTTAACAAAGTCTTCATCTTGAAATACAATTCATAATTTTCTAGGTCCAAGATTTTAAAATCCATTTTATTTTATAAGCTCGAATTCTATATTAGACCAAATCAAGTTTACAACCCAATATTTTCATGCAAGCCTCTATATAATTTTCATAATATAAAAATTTTAAAAGTCAAATAATTTATTGTTTAAATAACTATTTTTTCACATGACAATTTAAAGAAATAAAATAAAATAAAATTGCTTTATATATGAATATATATTTAAAAGTAAAAAGACAGCTTAAAAAAAATAAAATTTATCTTAAGGCATGATTCCAATTTTTTTTGTTTGATATCGAATTTTTCACTTATATGATCTAAAAGAAGGTAAAAAAAAATCCGATACTTCTATACTTATTAAGTATTTCTTCAATGTCATATAAATTACAAATACAATAGAAAAATAGAAATTTGAAATAGGATATTTTGACTTAGAAAATATGCAAGGAATTTAAAAAAAACACTATAAAATTGCTAATATTAAATTGATAGTATGAGCACAATAACGAATTTGAAAATAATGTTCATTAACCACAAGTGATTTCTTAAGTCTCGGTTGAGAGTTTAACAAATTATCACTAATTATTAATAGAAGCATTATACAATGTTATGAAGAATATCTTTTTTTCAATACATTATTCACACAACAAAGAAATCCCATTACATGAAGATGAAATTAAGCTAAAATTTAACAATTTTGTTTTGAAAAATTCAATTTTTATAAATATAATGTGCAATGAGAGACAAGTAACCGTCAAATTCTACTAGGAACTTTCTCCAACAAGTCTTTCATTTAAGCCTTTTCTCTATTATATATTTTCAATACATTTGCTTTAGTAGTATTCGTAGATGTACCTTGCACTTTACGCTGGAAATACTAAAAAATTCTTCTTATACCAATATATTCAACAAATTAGAAAGATGCCTCATCATAGAGTATGGAATAGGCGACAACTGTTCAGAAAATCAAACAACTTGCTCAACAATTACCATCACTACAGATTTTTTCTTCAGGAAGAAGAATTCTACAGACTGAGGCAAGTGATTACTTTTGGGCAGCTATACTCCTTGAAGAACAAAAAAACAAAACTAGAAAAGTTTGCGGATACAACAATGGTTCATTTTCCACTTCAGAAGTCCATTACCACTCAACCTTCAAAGAGATCTTAGCCATTAAAAAGGGAATTGAAAAAGTTTCAGATACATCTGATCGGCCATCATTTCTTGTTAGGAATGGACATGTCAAATTTTCGAAGAATGCTGCAATTTAAGCAAAAGCAAATATCTAATGGACAATTATTACAATGATCAACATGGTTTTCTCAATACTTCTTCACTGTCTCACATACAAAAGGATGATAAAATGTCCTTGCATACATGCTCGCCAGGCTAGACTCGTTTAAAGTAAAAACCTCTTAATCCACTCAACTTGTCATACCAGCAATTAACATGTTCTATCCAGAAACCCCACACCGGATCGTCGATGATCCAATGGATATTCGACCCCTAGAGGTTACAAGGTTACTTTCCAATATGCTATTCTACTAGTCTCAAATGATAAAAACAGAATGGCAACACTATCGGGTCCAAGTACTCCGACAATAGGGTCCCCAAATTCTTGGTAGATTGGAAACAATCCATCCTAAATATTCCTTCATGCACTTCTTTCAAATTAAGTGCATTTACAGAGACTTCTTAATAGTCCACGGTCTCTAGTCTATGTGGTATCTTCTTCACGTATACCACATTGAAATCGAGTTTCATATCACTAATATGTTAACATGGTTTTAATCACAACATTAGCCTCGAAATACAACCCACTATATCTAACCCAGCTTGGACACCCCTAATGGAAGAATGGTCATTTTCCTCACCTGGTTTAAAACTATAGAAGAATAGCACTAGAAATTCAAAAGATTTTCTTTCAATAAAAAAAATATTAGGGCAGTACAATCACAAGAACATGTCATCCTCATGTTCAAAAGAACCAATATTCTCGTGGCAAATAAACAACAGTTTTACTACTTTTCAGAAAATGAAGAATACGAAATTCTTCCCTACAGTCTTGCTAGACTTCCCCAACACAATCCAACAGAATACAGAGAGTTCCAAAGAAGAATATCAGAGAAGAACATGTACATTTCAACAAAGCTTTGGCCCATTTTTTCACAAACGGCCCTATGAAATTTTTTTCCTGGAAAGTATAAAAAAGAGACCACTCACGCAAAGAAAAACTTTTACACCTCTTTTGACTATTAGTCATCCATATCCCAAGAATGACTCTCGTTTACTTTGGATACATCGTTTTCATTTGCGCCACTTGGACCGCTACCATCTCACTTTCAAGATTCCCAAAGCATAAATGAATACAAAAGCCTTGAAGCCCTTGAGGAAGAATTATTCAAAGAACAAATTAGGGATCACATCACACGAGATTCCCTCGAGCACCAAAATATGTTGGAAGATGATGATTGATTGAAGGCCATCATGAGGAATCTTTTATACTTTTAATAAAGTTTATCTTTTTAATTATTAAAGTTTGAATTATTGTAATATTTTATCGTCTTATTTTTTGTGTGCTTTTAGACACCCTTATCTTTGTAACCCTATATAAAGGAGTGTTTTGTGTTCAACAAACAAAATGAAGAAAAAAGGGAAGCTTGGAATGTTAACCTTTCGTTTCTTTTATTCCATGGTAGCTTAAACAAATCGTTCTTCTTTCTATATCAGAAATCTCTAACAAAACAAATCATTTTAATTTGTTTATTTTAAAAAAGGAAACAAATTTTGAGCAAAATTATATCTTTGTTATTAAAATGCTGCGAGTTTTGGAAGATTCCCTTTAGTAAACATAAGAGTCTGCCTGTTGTAAGTTGCAAAGGGATAGCGTAACCGTTGGTAGAATGCCTTGTTTATCAGGGACGGTCTTCCCTCCCAATTATGGTTGTTTTTGTGTGTAAATTGGTAAAATAGCTACGTGGTCTTCACTTTCGGGCTTGGATTCTTCATCTATTGGTCCTAGTTTAGTAATTATAAGATTTTATGGATACTGTGAACTGGGATTTATGGCTAATTATGGGTGGTCATGAACTGGTGGAGACAAGGTTGATGGTGTAAAGGTTTGTGGTATTGGATGGCTCTAAGGAGTTGAGGTAGTAGGGGCATAGGTATGAGCTTTGGATTGCCTATATTGCCTTTTGTACTGCTCGTTCTTATTCTAACTATTGTTTCTAACGGAGGAAGAAATCTCCATTACTAAACATGCATTTGTAGGCAGCTTGTTGAGTCGACAATAGTTGTAAAACCTTAGGCAATAGTGATGGAGGTTGTGCTGATGTTGACATATAGTCAAATGGACTATATGGAGTAAAGGGTCTTTGTTGTGTATGGTTGTTTCCATCAAGGTGAGTTGAGCCTTAAGGCTGTTCATTTCTCTTTGATAGTGATCAAAGGGAAGGTAGAGCTAAACATGTCTCATAATAGTCTGATGCAAGCGTTCAATATGCTGTTTAAAAGCTTCAACAGGTGCAACAAACTGATGTTGTTGTTGTGACAATTGTGCTTCAATCTTTGCTGTAGTGGCATCAATTCTTTGTAAGTATATGTTATAGGCAAGAGAGTCTTTTGCTTACCAGTTCAAGGCTGCTTTTGCTTGTGAAACAGGTTTGATTTTCCAAATCTGTCTTTCTCCCATGACTAGGTTTTCATTTGGATCTGTTGATGGAAAATATAGGTGGTAAATATTGATAGGTGCAAGTCGTATGTCCTGAGGAGGATTAAGGATATCCACCTAGGTATACGCTTTAGTGAGAGCAGCATGGTAATCTTTTCGTTATTGCCAACATCGATTGATAATCTATTTATTTTTCAATGAAAGAACAAGTCTTTTTTGTCCTTACTTTATTCATTTCATTAGACTTTATACTTTCTATTTAATGATCCTAATATAAATCTAGATCATTAACAAGATCAGAATTTATGGGAACAAATAAAAAATAAATAAATAGCTATAGGGATATATCATAAAATTGGATTTTTTTTATTCTTTATTCTTTCGTATGTGGTGGATCTGGTGGAAGATCATCCCAACCTGTTGGTTTCAAAGGTGTCGAAGTTTGTGTCGGAGCCGAATATCGGACAATGAACTGGTATTATACTATATCTTCACAAGGGTATCGTATCCAGGGATACGTTTCTTGTAGGCTTCAGAACTTATCTAAGGTTCTAGGTTTAGGAAGTTTCTTGTGTGGTCTTGGTTGACCATCTAGAAGATGTCTAAGAATTCTGTAAGTCATTCGGAGGTCTTCTAGGCAGGTAGGACAAAATCATCTTGGGTCTTTTGGATCATGTGGTGTTATGCACCAAATTGGGTTGTCGTCTTTTGTAAAGGCATAGATTTTTGGGATAGTGGACTCAATTATGAATTGAGTAGGAAAAGCAATGTCTGATCTTTTGGCTGGCTCAAAGCTTATCTTTGTTCTGCCACTGTTTGTTCTTGTGAAAGTGGGCTCTGTAAAAGAGATCTGGGTAGTTGTTGTAGCTAGTGGTGCATGTTGTTTTTCATAATTTGTTACCCAATCTGAGGGAAAAAGCTCCTTGAGCTTTTCTTTAGTGATATGTTTAGAGATGTAGGTATAGCTGGGTACTTGATCTGATTCCACGTTGATGAAGATGGAATCGGCAGTTTAGTTTGGAAAAGCAATATCCATGGTGAGATTTTGAACACGATAGATCAATTGGTAGTGAAGGGTGGCCATGTATGTCTGGACATATGAAACAACTCCTAAGATCTAAACTTGAAGTTTCAGAAAAGAGGAGAGTTGGGGGTCATTTATAGGCATGCAAAGTTTGGGAACATAGTGACCATCATTGTTCCAGCATTGAAAGTTGTTTGAACTATTCTAATGCAGGCATGTTCACAATGAGAGAATCTGTGTCAACAAGTACGATTCTTGAGGTGACCAGTAGTCCTTTTTTGGTATGGTAAGTGAGAGCGAACCTTATTCCACCAAAGTAGATGTGGGTAAAGCTTTCTCTGTTCCAATAGGAGATGGGGAAATCTGGGATCTCAATTTGAACAAATTGTTCTCCCGGTGTTGTTGGGAACTGGTGAGCATTGAATCTGCTACACTAGACATATTCCTTAATTTTTTGTTGAGGAGGATGGATGAAAGCTTTTATGGAGTAAGCAAAGGAGGATAATGGGTTTCTGTTTATATGGTACGGGTTTAAGAAAGGTAATTTATCAATAGGAATAGAATCTAATTTAGGGAAATATTCTATTTTATATAGGCTAAATACTTTATATGCATGGGTTTTTTGGACGGAGTCGATTGAAAAAGATGAAGAGGGAGCAGAGGAGAGAGATGAGGAAGATCTAGAGAGGGAAGAGATGGAGGATTTAGATCTGGAAATTATAGACTTTGATCGGGGAAACATAATGATGAACATTTCTTTCTCACACGAAAATCATAAAACAGAGCTAAAAATTTTAAAATATTTATTCATTAAGAGAAACTATAAAACTAATCTGTTATGATATGGAAGATTGAACTAAGCCGCAACCATAGAGCATACTGGGATCTTATCTTGCTTTAAAAATGGATGGCTTTGATACCAAAATGGAGAGGGAAGACCGTCCTTGATAAACAAGGTATTTCGTCAACGGCTGTGGTTACCCTTTGCGACTTACAATAGATAGACTCTTATGTTTACCAAATGGAATCTTCCAAGACTCGTAGCACTTTAATAACAAAGATATAATTTTGTTCAAAATTTGTTTCTTCTTTTAAAATAAACAAATTAAAATGATTTGTTTTATTAGAGTTTCTGATATAGAAAGAAGAACGATTTGTTTAAGCTACCATGGAACAAGAGAGATGAAAGGTTAACATTCGAAGCTTCCCTTTTTTCTTTATTTTGTTTGTTGAACACAAAACATTCCTTTGTATAGGGTTACAAAGATAAGTGCGTCCAAAAGCACACAAAAAACAAGACGATAAAAGATTACAATAATTCAAACTTTAATAATTAAAAGACAAACTTTGTCAAAAATATAAAAGATTCCTCATGATGGCCTTCAATCAGTCGTCGTCTTCCAACATATTTTGGTGCTCGAGGGAATCTCATGTGATGTGGTCCATGATTTGTTCTTTGAATAGTTCTTCCTTGAGGGCTTCAAGGCTTTTGTATTCATTTGGGCTTTGGGAATCTTGAAAGTGGGATGGTAGTGGTCTAGGTGGCGCAAATGAAAATGATGTGTCTAAAGTGAGCATGGGCCTTTCTTGGGATGTGGATGCCTGATGGTCAAAAGAAGTGTAAAAGTTTTTCTTTGCCTGAGTGGTCTCCTTTTGATGCTTTTCAGGAAATTTTTTTCATGGGGCCGTTTGTGAAAGAAGGGGCCAAAGCTTTGCTAGAATGTACATGTTCTTCTATGATATTCTTCTTTGGAACTGTCTGTATTCTGTTGGATTGTGCTGGGGAAGTCTAGCAAGACTGTAAGGAAGAATTTTGTATTCTTCATTTTCTGAAAAATAGTAGAGCTGTTGTTTATTTACCACGAGAATATTGGTTCTTTTGAACATGAGGATGACATTTATATGATTGTACTGCCCTGATATTTCTTTTGTTGAAAGAGAATCTTTTGAATTCCTGGTGCCATTTTTCTATAGTTTTAAACCAGGTGATGAAAATGACCATTCTTCCATTAGGGGTGTCCAAGCTGGGTTAGATATAGTGGGTTGTATTTCAGGACTAATGTTGTGATTGAAATCGATTAACATATTAGTGATATGAAACTCGATTCCAATGTGGTATTTGTAAAGAAGATACCACAGAAATCAGAGATCGTGGACTATTAAGAAGTCTCTGTAGATGCACTTAATTTGAAAGAGGTGCATGAAGGGATATTTGGGATGGACTATTTCCAATTCACCAAGAATTTGGGGACCTTGATGTCGAAGTACTTGGACTTGATAGTGTTACCATTCTATTTTTATCATTTGAGACTGATAGAATAATATATCGGAAAGTAACCTTGTAACCTCTAGGGGTTGGATATCCATTAGATTGTCTGTGATCCAGTTCGGGGTTTCTAGATGGAACATGTTATTTTCTAGGATAACAAGTTGAGTGGGTTGAGAAGTTTTTGCTTTAAATGAGTCTGGCTTGGTGAGCATGTCTGCGAGGACATTTTCTCGTCCTTTTATATGTGAGACGGTGAAGAAGTATTGAGAAAACCATATTGCTCATTGTAATAATAATTCTGAACAGTTGTCGTCTATGCCATACTCTATGATAGGGCATCTTTTTTAAGTAGTAGCTATAAAGGCTTAATGATTGGGGCCAATTTTGGGACAAATTCATCCATATAATTGATGATTCCCAAGAATTGCTGGACTTGCTTAGTTGTAAAGTTTTCATCAAAAAAATCCTAAAGTTATCTAGCAATGTAGGGTTGCAGTTTATAATTTCCTTTTGAAATTTTCATTCCCAAGAACTCAATCTTATTGGAGAAGAAAACGCATTTCTTCTTTGACAGCATTATCCCGTGCTGTAAGAGTAAGTCATGGAATTGTCATAAATGGTTCAAATGGGAGGTTTCATTCTCTGAAAGACCAAAAGATCATCGATATAGATTAACATGTGCTTTGCCATAGAGGCAAAAATCTTTACCATTGTCTTCTAGAATATGGAAGGGGCCGTCTTGGGACCCAATGGCATGACAATCCATTGATAGTGATGATTAGGAATGTAGAAAATAGTTTTGAATCTTTCATCTGGTTTGATTCCTAATTGCTAGAATCTTGCTTTTAGATCAAACTTGGAGGAAATTTTTGCCTTAGTAAGATTAGAAAAGAATGCTTGTCTGTTTGGGATTGGGAACTGATCATCTATGAGGAAGAGGTTGAGAGGCCTGTAGTCAATAACAAGCAGAAGTTTTCCTCATATTTGTTCACTACGTTTGTTGACATAAAATGCTTGACATGCCCATAAGGAGTTTGTTGTTTCAATAAGACCATCTTGTTGTAGGCCTTGGAGTTCTGTGATTGCTAGGGACAGATGCTCATGGCTCATGCCCAATTGGCTAGCTTTTGTTGGGCTTAAGTCTTCGTGCTTTTTGAAAGGCAAACTGATCCAAATCTCTGAATTTGCCCATAATGAGCTTGAACATTTAACTAGAAACTTTGAGTGAGATTCCGCGGCTGATGTGGGCAATATATATGTTTGGATGTCTTGTTGTGGGCTGATAAGACTGTAAATTGTGGGCTGGACCCAAGAATGGAAATAAGAACGGTATATTAGTCCGTTGGACTTGATATGAACCTTTTTCTTAAACAGTTGGGCCAGCATATCAAATCTAATAATGAGATCTTTATTGAGGGTGTTTGAGCTAATGAACTTATGCTTGATAAGCAGGTCTGGAAAGAATTCGATGTAAATGAGCTTGCTGATAAGGTCTGTTTCAAAAATTCAATTGTTGGCCACTGGGAAGTGTTGGGTATGACTTTTCTAGTATTCGAAAGGGATTTGGTTTGGATGGAGGATAAAGGTGACTGCTCTAATGTCTATGAGAGCAATGAGGTCAACTAGAGTGTCATATTTGGTGAGTTGGATTAAAACTGGAACATTGGGGATAATGAATGGTTGAGAAATGGATAAAATAGAGGGTAAGTAGGGTTGTAATTGATGAATTTCAAATGCAAGTTCAGTTTTTTAAGAAGAGTCTAAAGAGAACTTTTGGTCTGTGTCTAAGTGAATATCTGTCTGTTTGTCTGTGATCATGAATAACATATCTGAATCTTCTGAATCTATTTCAGAAAGATAGTCTTCAATGTCTGATCCAATGTCTGGGTAATAGTGGTTTATTGACTTCAGAATTTTTTCTTGCTTGTTCTTGTGAAGGCATTTCTTTGCAAAATGACCAGGCTTTTTGCAGATGAAACACCGTGTTGATTTAAAGTTAGTCTTTTTCTTTATGAAGAATCTCCGTTTTCTAATGAAGCGTCTTTAGTTTTGTATTCTGACTGTGGTGATCTGAAGAAATGTTTCTGATGCTTTTTCCGCTTGTAAGAACAATCACATGAATCGTTGCCTTTGCATTTAATCTTGAGATGTGGCCTATCACAGGCTTTGCCAAACTTCTTTTCAATGATCGAATAGTTCCGTAGGAACTTTGAGCTATTGCAGAGCTTTCGGAGTTGGTTTTGAACTTGCTGATACAAATCTCTTAAAGAGACTTGTGCGAGGCCAATTTGTTGTGTTTCAAAATAGCTGAGGGTTTTAGCACCAAGGGGTTCCAGAAGCTGGTTCATATAAGATTGCTTCATATTGGGATTATCTAGTCCACTGATGAGTTAAAATCTCTTATGAACCTTTTTGAAATGTTTGTCCAAATCTTTAGGCATGAAGGGACAACATTTGAGCTAAAAGAACTCTTCACGTGCTTTGTCTTGGACATGGTTGGACTGCCGAGGAATTCAGTATAGATGTAGAACATGAAATCATCAACTGAAGTAGAGTTAATGATTCTTGTCTGTCTGTAGTCTCCCAAATGCAACCACCATTCTCTGAAAGATCTTGTCATTCTGGATATAAAGTCCAAAATAACTATTCGGAGAGAATTGTCATGTTTAAGGAGTTAAGCATTACACCATGATGTCATTTCATGAATGAGATTTCTCTATTCTAAAATTGGGCAGTCATCAAAAGTGAATAAGTGGTGTCCACATTTTCTTCAATTAAAGAACGTTAGAAAAAATGTTTAACAACTTCAAGGGAACCTTAGAAAACATTTGAATGGCTTTAGAAAATGTGAAATGTCTAGATTTTTTTCTTCAATCCATTGGAGGGCATGGGTAGGGCTAGGGTGAGCATGGTTACCGGGGTTGCTGTCGATTTTTTTTTTTGGCTGCGAGTGAGGTGGCTGTTGAAATTAGGGTTCAAAATACAAATTACAGTTTTTGTTTTGTTTTTGCTTTTTTTTTTAATTTCAGCTCTTTTGATTTTAATTTTTGGGCAAATGACATTTGGAGCCTTATTTTATTATCTTAATGACATTTATACCCACTTTAAAATTAATAGTTAAGGACACTTATTTCTATCAATTTTCTCTGTTATTATTAATTTTTTACTCATATTAATTGGTTCAATGATAAAAATACCCTTAAGACATTTATTTGACTAATATAATAACATCAATCATTTTTTTAAAAAAATTTAGTTAATTTTTAGTTAAATAAATTAGTTATATGAAAATAATTTTATTTCAATTAAAAAAATTAAAACTTTAATTTATTTTTTATTTTAAATTTTTCACCTTTCTATTATAATTTTTCATTTTAAAGTTTTAACTTTTCTATTTTTTATTTTTTACCTTAATTTAAAATTTAAACAACACTCATTTATTATGAAATAATAATCATAAATTCTCTAAATGATAAGAAAAATAGCCACTCATATATTATGAAATAATAATCATAAATTTTTTAAATGACAAGAAGAAATAATTAAAAATAATGTCTATGGTGAAAGTTTTTAGCATATATTCAATTTCCTTTAAGCAAATATCATTGTTTTTAATTTCTTGTCTCTTAATTAATTTTTTATTATTATTTGCTAATATATGCGTGCTGTTTCAATTATAAATTAGGGTAAAATGTTAAAAATAAAATATGAATAAAAAAGTGAAAACTTTCAAATAAAAAATAAAAAATAAAAAATAAAAAGGTGAACTTTAAAATAAGAAAATGAAATTGAAAATAAATTAAACTTTTATTTTTCTTAACTGAAATAAAATTGCCTTCATACAACTAATTTATTTAACTATAAAATGATAAAAAAGACTATTTATGTGATTATAGTAATAAAATATTATCTAATGTAAGAGGCCCAAGACAATGCTAGTTTCTTGTTCTTCCTATTCGTTCTTATTTGGATCCCAAGAACATAATTAGTCTCTCCCATCGGAATTGCTCAACCAGCTGACAGACATTTAAAAGTGTATATTTATCAATAGATATATTATGATTTTGCGATTAAAAATATTATTAACTCTCCCACAATTAGGTATTTTCCTTTACATTGTTTCAAAAAAAGATTTGGACTAAATTGTACAAAATAATTATTTTATGCAAGTTTTGTATAATGAGCATATTTCTTATATCGTAAAGTCAATTGATATGATTCTTGGAAAAAAGAACAAAGACTCATTACTTCATAACTTTGTAAGCTAATGCTTTGATCGTACAAGCATTTAATGGGTCAAAAATTGGGCTTAAATAGAGTCAACCATAACATTTGGGCCAATTCAACATGTCTCTGTATTTGGGCCGTATCTCCCAAACTACGTATCCCAAAATTATATGCTTAAGTGTTCTAGAGATCTTACAATGAGAGGATAAACATATGTAGTTGGCTTTGCTACTATAATTATATTGAATATTTTGTGAGTTATAATCAATAAATGTTTAAGATTATTTCTTGATCATTATTCTTCATACCTTTGATTGTAAATTATAGATTGGCCATATCTAATTTGTAATTAAAGTTAGCAAATGAGAATGAAAGTGCTAAACACACCATCTTACCTTAATTAAGCTCCATTGAACAAGTATTTAAATTAAATTCAGTCATTTAAATGGTCATATGAGCTCCTTATAAATATAACAATTAATTAAGTAGAGGCCTCACTAAGGATACATTTAAATTAATTGGAAGTGAGAATTTCCATAATCATTGGGGTTTTCTGGGTTTAGTGAAAAGATCAATAATCTAAACTTTGGGATATCTAACTACTTCACCTAATGTATGACATGAGTAGAGAGCTAGCCAACTCCCATTTTATTTCATTATTTTTCTTAAATTCATTATTTTTATGTTCTTTGAATTTATTTAGCTAATCATTTAAACTGAATTTGCATCAAACCCCATTTGATTAATTTTTTAATTTAATAATTAAGAGGAAACTAATAAGAATTTAAACCATTGCAATTCTTGAGAGATAGACCTCAAGGTGAACTTGTCACTAGCTATTAGTAATTCGTGCACTTGTGAGCATTTAAAATTTGCACATTAGATGTTTGGCGCCGTTGTTAGGGAGTTGGCACTTAAATTCTTTAATTTTTTTCTTTGTTGCTAAATTTTCTATATTCATTTGGTTGTGGTAGGCTATTCGTCCTAAGATGTTTCTTTCTTTTATTAATTGTTTGTTTTGTTTATGGTAGGTTTTGCCTCCTATCTTAATTTTCCTTTTTCTTTTGTTAATGTTTATGGTAGGCTTTGCCTCCTATATTAATTGTATATGTATTTTTCTTATGGTTGGTTCTAGAAGCACCACGTACTTTTTTTTTATTATTTATTTGCTTATGGTAGGATTTGCCTCCTATATTAATTTTATTTTTGTTTTTCTTATGGTTAGCTTTATGTTACCACCTATTTATTTATTTATTTTTAATTTATTTTGTGTATGGATGACCTTTGCCTCCTAATTTGGTTATTTCTTTTGTTACTTGTTCTGTATATGGTAGGCTTTGCCTCTTAACCTAATTATTTTGTCTTTTGTTAATTGTTATAATTTTTATGTTTGTCAAGAGGAAGGTTGTACTACCTTTTTTCTTTTTATTTGTATTATTATTGTTACAATATTTTGTTTTTCTTAATATATTTTTGTATTGTTGTGAATTTTATTTTTATTTATTTGAGTATTTCATTTAGATCATGATCTGTATAGTCTCGAGAATTTGATTTTAAAAGACCCTATCTACTAATTTATAAGAAAATTAGATGGGAAGTATATCCTCGACCCATAGAGGGCGTTTAAGTCATTACTGGACGTAAAATTAGAGGAATATATAAGCCAAAATCATAACTACTTGGTTATTTTATTTTAGCATTATGTTAATCCTTGCTTAGTTGCTTTTGTTTAAGTTTGTTTAAGGTTTTTGTTGTCTTTCAATAATCATCATTTTAGATGATATTCCCAATATTTTACCTCTTTTAATTTAGAACCTTGAAGATAATTTCAAAATCTAGTTGGGGGAGGTATAGTTGATATAAGTAGTCATTTTTATTTTGCCTTAAAAAACAAGAAAAAAAAAGTGTATATGTTATCATTTTTATTTTTATTTGATTGATCCAATATAAGTGAATGATAAACCTTTATTATGAAATAAAAATTGAAACAAACATTGAAAATGAGGGAAATATGTCTTCTGATGATTGGCAATACATAATATTACGTGCATTCCTACATCCTATTAAAATACTTAATCTTAAGCAAATCAAGGATTATACCTTGATAACAGGAATTCTCTACAAAAGGATGCCTGGAGACATGTTAGTCAAATGTATGTCTCTAGTAAAAGGGCAAACTATTGGATCCTTAATCTAACATTGGGCTTATATGTGAATAATTATGCTTTGTAGATTGTTAAATAAAGTCAAACTCGAATTAAAAGTGATCTACTAAGGTTTTGGGTAATTGGGCTCTGATGTATCTAATAGCATGTGGGTCTTTAATGTGTAGAAACTAAAGGGTAATTTCTATTTTTATGATGGGCTAAAATAGAATTATCATATGATAATAGAAATATCATATCCAGGTTGGGTTAACCCGACCCAGTCCAGCCCTTGACTCGATTAAAGTAGATCGGTCAACGATCAATTGTTGACCATTGACATAAATTTTTTAAAAAATATTAATTAAATTTTTTTTTTTTTTGGGGACCTGGGGCAGGATCTGGGTTGGGTTAACCCGACCCAGTAGGCTCCTGACACGGTCTAGTTGACCGTTGACCGTTGACTGAATTTTTAAAAAATAATTATTTTTTTATTTTTATTATTATTATTAATGAAGAATTAATTTGGTATATTTTTAAATTCAAATATTGATTTGTTATGGCATATATATATTTTGACATAAATTAATTGAAGCAACACGTTCCCAAAGTGACCTCTCTTGTGAAAATTAATTTTATTTTAAAATATAAATGGTTTTGTATGTGTAACTTATGTGAATATTAATTGGCCCAAAAGAAAGTTAATATTTAACAGAATTATATGTACATTTTTTGGTAATAAATGCGTGATAATTATTCGGTTTTACATATGAATAATAAATCGACCCAAAGGAAGGTTTATTTTTTGATATGTTCTTATTATCAGTGTTTGATTACTACATAAAGATATCACTTACTAGTTAATATTTTGTCTAAAGATAAAATATTAATGTAGTGTCCGGTATCTTGAGATGAGATTTATCTTATTTGAATTTAATTTTGTTTTAGGACTTACATGAGTATGCTTTTTTTATTGATTATTGTTCTTTGATTCAGCTTTGACTCATACTAATATTATTGCCAACATCAACTCCATTCCTTTGCTAAATGGCTCAAACTTCAAGTCATGGAAGAAGAACCTTGAGATAGTTCTCGGGGTCTTGGATCTAGATCTTGCATTAAGAGAAGATTGTCCTCCACCTCTTACAGATAAGAGTACCTCTGACGATAAGAGGGAGAAAAAAAGGTGGGAGGAATCGAACTGCATCTGCATGATGATAAAGAAGAGAGCCATTCTAGAAGCATTTTAGGGCACTATGTCTAAAAAGATTACTACTGCTAAGGACTTTCTTGCTGATATTGAAAAGCGGTTTGTTAAGAATGAAAAGGCTAAAATGTGTACACTTTTGAAAAATTTACTTTCAATGAGGTATAAGGGTAAAGGTAATATCAGGGAGTATATTCTGGAGATGTCTCATCTTATTTCAAGACTAAAGGCACTTAAACTTGACATCTCTGATGACTTGTTGGTGTGTTATGTTCTAATATCTCTTCTAACACAGTTCGGTTAATTTAAGGTGAGCTACAATTGTCAAAAAGAGACTTGGTCTCTGAATGAGCTCATTTCACACTGTGTTCAGAAAGAGGAAAGGCTAAAGCTAGAAAAGACAGAAAGTGCTCACTTGACCTCACACCCTAAGGACAAAGGCAAGAGAAAGAAGAAGGATAAGGATGTTGCAGATACGGCACCTCAAAAGAAACAGCAAAAGAAATTGAATGATTCTGAAGGAAATGGTTGTTTCTTCTGTGGAGTTGAAGGGCATAAGAAGAAGCAATGTATTAATTATCACGCATGGCGTGCTAAGAAAGGTATGCTTCTTAACTTGGTTTGTTCTGAGGTTAATTTATCTTCGGTGCCTAGACACACATGGTGGATAGATTTTGGTGCAACAACTTACATCAGTGTGTCTATGCAGGGTTGCCTAAGTTGCCGAAAGCCAAATGATGCTGAAAGATACATCTATGTGGGTGATGGCAAGACAATGCAAGTTGAGGCAATTGGAAAGTTTAGATTATTGTTAAAGATTGGATTTTACTTGGATCTTGATGAAACATTTATTGTACAGTCTTTTAGACGGAATTTGATTTCTATTTGGACAAATTTGGTTATTCTTGTTCATTTGGAAATAGAAAATTTAGTTTGTTTCATGATTCAAAATTAGTTGGTTTCGGTTGTTTATTAGGTTACGATAATCTTTATTCACTTGACACAATTACTTCATTTAATGAATCCCTACACTTAAGTTCACATGGCATTAAGAGAAAATTAATAAATTAGAATTCGACTGCATTATGGCACAAACGAGTAGGTCATATCTCCAGATGGAGAATAGAGAAACTTGTGTCAGATGAAATTCTCGATCCCTTAGATTTCACAGATTTTGAGATTTGTGTTAACTGCATAAAGGGAAAACAAACTACAAAAGGAGATTTGAAGCCAACAGGACACTGGATGTCTTAGAACTTATACATACGGACATTTGTGGGCTATTCCCTATGGTTGTTTGGAATGGTCAACAATACTTTATAATGTTCATTGACGATTTTTTCAGATATGGCTATATATATCTCCTTCATGAAAAGTCACAAGCTCTGGATGTGTTCAAAAATTACAAGGCTGAAGTTGAGAACCAACTTAGCAAAAAGGTTAAAACTGTCAGATCTGATCGTGGTGGTGAGTACTATGGTAGATATGATGGCTCAGGTAAACAACGTCTAAGGCCATTTGCTAAGTTCCTAGAGGAATGCGGTATCACCCTACACTACACCATGCCGGGTTTGCCCATCATGAATGGTATTGCTGAAAGACGAAATAGGACGCTTAAGGACATGATGAGGAGTATGATCAGTCATTCTACCTTACCAGAATCTCTATGGGGCGAAGCACTTAAGACTGCAGCATATATCCTTAACAGAGTTCCAACTAAAGCGACTGCCAAAACTCCTTATGAATTTTGGACAGGCAAGAAACCTAGTCTAAAGCACTTGCACGTTTGGGGTTATCCAGCTGAGATGAGGCCTTATATGCCCAATGAAAAGAAACTGGACTTAAGGACGGTGAGTTGCTATTTCATTAGATACTCTAAAAGATCTAGGGGGTACAAGTTTTATGATCCCAGAACTAAGTCGATATTGAGTCAGGAAATGCTTGACTCTTTGAGGATGTCGAGTTTGCAGGGGGAGATAATGTTAGGGACTTTGTCTTTAAAGAGGAATATGTTGATATTCCCACAGGTGTTATTGGCATCGATCAGGATTCGATTCCTGACCTTGTTCAAGACACAAATCAAGACAATGTTGGAGAACCTTTCATTCAAGAAATTATTTCAGAAAAACAAGCTCTAACACCTCAAGAACTTATGCCATTAAGAAGATCCACTAGAGAGAGGAGAAGTGCATTGCCAGATTATTACATTATATTTCTCCAAGAACATGAGGTAGATATTGAAGTGGATTGATGCCATGAATGAGGAGATTAAGTCCATAAAGGACAATGACGTGTGGGATCTTGTCCCATTGCTAGAAGGCGCGAAACCCATTGGTTAAAAATGGATATTTAAAACTAAGAGGGATTTAAAAGGTGATGTGGAGAGGTACAAGGCACGTCTTGTCGCAAAGGGCTTTACACAGAAAGAAGGCATCGACTATAAAAAGACTTTCTCTCCGATTTCTTCGAAAGACTCTTTAAGGATTATAATGGTATTAATGGCGCATTTCAATCTTGAGTTACATCAGATGGATGTGAAGACGGCGTTTCTCAATGGTGACATTGATGAGACGATTTACATGGTGCAGCTAGAAAACTTCGTGTCGGGAGACCCAAAGAATATGGTTTGCAAACTTAAGAAATCCATCTATAGGATCAAACAAGTATCTCGACAATGGTGTTTCAAGTTTCATCAAGTGATCATCTCGTTCGGTTTTGAGATGAATTTGGTTGATGATTGTATATACTATAAGTTCTGTGGGAGCAAATATATTTTTCTGGTTTTATATGTCGATGACATATTGCTTGCCAGCAATGATATAGGCTTATTGCACGAAAACAAGAGATTTCTAGTTAAGAATTTTGAGATGAAAGATCTTGGTGACGCTTATTTTGTATTAGGTATCCAGATACACCGGGACCGCTCTTGGGGTATTCTAGGATTGTCACAAAAGAGCTATATCGAAAAGATTCTCAAGAGATATAGCATGCAGGATTGTAAACCAGGTGATACCCGTGTGGCTAAGAGAGACAAGTTTAGTTTCAAGTAGTGCCCTAAGAATAACATTGAGAAAATGGAAATGTATAAGATTCCCTATGCCTCAGCAGTAGGGAGTCTGATGTATGCTCATGTTTGTACGCACCCAGATATTGCGTACGTTACTGGGATGTTGGGGAGATATTTAAGCAATCCAAGAGTAGACCATTGGAAAGCAGCTAAACGAGTCTTGCGGTACTTACAAAGAACAAAAGATACATGCTCACATATCGGAGGTTGGATAAGCTTGAGATTATTGGGTATACCGACTCTGATTTTGCTGGATGCTAAGATAATATGAAATCTACGTCAGGCTATGTCTTTCTGCTAGCTGGAGGTGTTATCTCTTGGAAGAGTGTTAAACAGTCTCTTATAGCCTCTTCCACTATGGCAGCAGAGTTCATAGCATGTTTTGAGGAGTCCAATCATGGAGTATGGCTGCGAAATTTTGTCACGGGGCTTCGCATAGTAGATGGTATTGAGAGACCACTTAAGTTATTTTGTGACAATAAGTCAGCCGTTCTGTATTCCAATAACAATATGAGCTCGACGAAGTCAAAGCATATAGACATCAAGTTCCTAGTTGTTAAGAAAGAGTTCAGAGCGGAGACATGTTAGTCAAATGTATGTCTCTAGCAAAAAGGCAAACTGTTGGATCCTTAATCCAACATTGGGTTTTTATGTGAATAATTATACTTTGTGGACTGTCAAATAAAGTCAAGCCCGAATTAAAAGTGATCTACCAAGGTTTGGGGTAATTGGGTTCTGATGCATCTAATAGGATGTGGGTCTTTAATGTGTAGAGACTAAAGGGTAATTTCTATTTTTATGATGGACTAAAATAGAAATATCATATGATAATAAGAAAGTTATCTAATATATAAAGTGGTCATGGTCTCCAGATAACACGTAATGTTATTTTTCTGATATCTTATCATCAGAAAATACTTACAGAGAAACAAAGGGCTCTTAAGTAGAACGTGTTAATCTAGAAGGCCAACCGCATGATTCTAAAAAGCAACTTCAGACTATTGATTCAAGTACGCTTTCGCTTTTATGTTGATTTATTCTTGATGATCTAACATGAATGATCCTATGTATTGAGTGATAGTTTTCACTGTAGATAATTATTTCTAACACAAACATTAATTCACAATCCTTATTTTGCAACATGTAACAAAGCAAGCAAGATTAGCCTTTACAAAATATTACAGAGAGTTGGCTACAAAAGAATTTGCTGCAAATTGGGTTAAAGGAGCAAAAAAAATGTCATCCGGAGTATGGATTATTAGAATGATAACAGTTTCATCTATACTCATAATTGCATTCTGTTAGTTACGTTAGAAACTAGAAATCCGGAGCTTTAAATTAATATGTCATGAGAATCACAAGAGAAGGCTGCATGGGTGACGCCCCCACACCACAACCTTGTTCGGGTGCGCTATGTCTATGGATGAGAAGGCCAATTTGGTCAAGAGGATAGCACACCCGTGTCATCTTGACGCATGGCTGCGCCACCAATTCTGCCTCCTCAGCATCCCCGCACCCTTGGCCGCACAACCCCTCCCCCATACTGTCTGGAAGTTAAATGACGTCCAAACTTGAATTTTGGCCTTTGGATTATGATTGGATGACTTGATTTGAACCTATCCTAGGTTTTCATACTATTCTAATCTTAGCCATTATTAACTAAGTATAAAAGGGCTTTTTTAGAGTTAGAAACACAAGGAGGAGAGATGAGCTGAATTTTCTAAAGAGATAGGGGTTTGGAGTTTAATAATTCATTGAAGTTTTTTGGCGAATTCTAGAAGAATTGAAGGCTTTGAGCATCCATCAATCCGAGTCTTCTCTTTTCCTTCCTTTTATCTCTTGAAATTTATATTTTGTAATATTGTTTAGACTATGTTTACATTTATAAATTTTTTATGATAATTGTTATGGATTTTTCTAAGCTAGGGTTTATTTTATATTTTAGGTACTTGTTGTAGCTTATTTGAAATATATTTTGATTGATTAGCATATTGTTAATGTTGGTACAATTTATTCACTTGTTTTTACCTATCCTTAATGCCTCTAATTTGTTAATTGATGAATTAGTTGATTGATGATGAATAAGATTGACTCTTGGGAGAGATTAATTTGTGTTATGGATTAAGAAAACACAACTTAGGTAGTTATGAGACCGGAAGGAGATCAAAACCTAAATAACCAAATTGACACTTAGGATCTTGTGAGACCAGGAGGTGATCAAGTCCTTAATAGTAAATTATAAGTAGAGCGTAACGAACGTGTAACTTAACTGAGTTAGACATGGATATTGATGCGGTTAATAATACATAGGGCTTTGTTCGACACTTGAGAGAGGGAAACAAGGTCATTTTATAGCCTGTGATTAGTGAATTGAATCGGAATGCATAATAATTGCTAATTAAGAAAAAAATGAGGTTAAGTAAATTTAAGACCACCCTAGAACTATTATCATAGAGATTTCTATTTCATTTAATTTAGTTCTTTTATTTGATTGTCTTTTTATCTTTGGATTTGTTTAATTAAATTAGTTTGCCTAGATGAAATTAGGTTGCCATAACCATATCTATAGTAATTAGCTATAATTTGAAAATTTAATCCTCGTGGTACAATACTCTTACTTATTATTTTACTATTTGATATGACCATACCCTTGAGGTTAGCATTATCGCGATTACAAGTAACCAAAAGGAAACCCATAGACTTCAATGGACATCGAAAAGGTACTTTATGGAATAAGGCCTCATATTCTGCAAATGCTTCAACTGGTATACACTGAGATGTCTAAGCCCCTCAAAAGCACGAAAAGTTATGTAGGAGATATATGAAGGAAAATATGGAGAACATTAAGGTAGGAAGAGATTATACACCAAGCATGTCGACTCAAGATATTAATGTACAAAATATGCCAAAGACTATATCAAGAAATACCCCACATGCCAGATTCATGGCTATGTACAACATCAA
The DNA here is from genome assembly GCA_028052125.1 of Melia azedarach. Lineage (NCBI taxonomy): Eukaryota > Viridiplantae > Streptophyta > Magnoliopsida > Sapindales > Meliaceae > Melia > Melia azedarach. The sequence continues at coordinate 7,670,977 of CM051399.1, forward strand.
CACCTGGTTGTCTTGTAGGATATGTCTTCCTTATACCCTTTCAACATTTGAGGGTTGGATCTTACAAGAATTATTCACCTTGTAGCGTGTAGCTATAATTGGATATTTGACATGACTTAATATTTCTCCAAATGGGTAGTGGCTACTTTATTAAATATGGCTAGTAGTTCCACTATAAGTAACTTTATGAAAGAAAACATTATATGCCGCTTTGGGATCCTCAACAACCTCATCATAGATAATGGAATTTTTTTTATCAATAGACAAGTAGAAGTTACACTCACTCATTACGAAATCACATAGAAAATATCCAGGCCATAATTCCCTAGGAAGCGAACAGACAAAAACTACTAAGACATTCTTAAAAGTCTTCAGCCAAATGGTACGTGAATATGATGCTGATTGAAGCGCACATCTAAATGAACATTATAGGCCTACAAGACCTCCTCTAAAATAACTAAGAGTTTTTTCCATTCGTGCTAGTATAAGGCACGAAAGTGAAGTTGAGATCAACATCCTGATTGCCAAGGCAATTCTAACAAAAGAGAAACTTATATTTCTTTTCTTTTATCATTGCTTGAGATAATAGATGAAAAACAAAAATTTGTGCAAAGATGCATGGATTCATACTATTAACAAAGAGTATTAGCATATGCTAAAGCAAACAAAACTGTAACCTTAATGCTAGTAACATAGTCTTTAAAATGGCTAATCACATCAAAAGAAAGTTTGTACTGCCAAATAAATTCGCTCAACAATGGAAAAGCCTACATATCATCAAAGAAGCACACAATAACTGATACTTTCACCTCACTACGATTGATGTATAAGACTTGTAGCATCCTATTAATGGGAAATGGATCAAAGGTAGTATTGCTAAGTCTAAACGAGCGTAACTTAGAGGCTGCCATGGCCCAAGTAAACTTGACTCTCTTTATCTTCACTCTAAGAAAGGTACATATCGAATCACTCGAACAAAAAGAGCTTATTTACAAGCTTCTACAATGATCAATTTTTCTTTGTTCATTTCTCATCCAAATTTCTTTGTAAGGAATTTCTTTAATTTATCTTACTAAATTTTTTCTTCAAAGTAGGATTCTTATTCTCATCTCAAAATACATTCAGTAAAGGAAAATTATTTCAGAATAAATTTTACAAAATCAATAATAACATGTTGTAGAAGGCATTAAAACAAAATACTGAACGTAGCCATAATACATGATTGAGGTATCGTAGAAATTTAGCATGAACACCCAAAAATATTCCATAATAGTGTAGAGCAACTTTAAGCCTCATAGATGCTTAGCAGTATATAGATAAAGTTAGATGCTCTTTAGGGACCATGATCCTTATAGAATGCCCATGCAGACTTAAGTAGCAAGGATGTTTCTTTAGAGGTATGTCAAGATAGTTCTATGTAAATATATTAGGGCCATTATAATGCCTATAGATTTAGGCCTTAAGATGCCTTTATAGAGATACACTAATGAGTCTGGGTACATACCTTGGGGCCATCACAATGCCCACATATACCTAAATGTGGAAAATTGCCCCACAGAGAGATGTCAGGTAGATCTAGGTAAATCTCCTAAGGCCATCACGATGCCTACAAATTTAAGCCATAGGATGCTTCCACAGAGAGGTGCAGAGTGAGTTCTATTAAATACCTTGTGGCCATCAAGATGCCCACGCACACCAATATGCAAGGATTCCTCTATAAGAAGATGTCAGGTGAGTTTTAGGTAAATACTTAGGGACCATCACGATGCCCATATTTCACAAAGAGATGTCAAGCAAGCCTTAAGGCAGTCACAATGCCAGATAAAAAACATAATACAATGAATAGATGTTTTTTAAAGGCTAAAATCATTATAAAATGCCCTCTGACCGGCACTTAAGCCCTGTAGGAAGCCTTTGAGGTGCAACATCTCAAATAGGAAATCAAACAAAGACTACCATTGGAACATTTACCTCAAGGTAAAAATTCTTTTTATGTTAGAATACAATATTTCCATGAAGAGGTTCACTCTTCATTAAATAAAAAGGGATGCTCATATAGGAAAGATATAAAAACCTTTATAGAAGGCTTATCTGACTATCTGAAGAGGAAGAAGATGAGCTATTGGAACCTAAAGAGACTACCATCAACTTTTCAATAATCATTGATTCCTTAATAAGTTTGTGATGAGAGCTTCTCCTTAATGGGATAGATAGAGCAGGCATTATAGGAGTAGTTTCTCACTTGGACAAATCTAATTTTTAAGGGTAGAGTTTTCGCAAAACTTTTGAATTTTCCAATATAAGTAGATTATGGAGTAGGAAACATGATTTTACTTCTAGGAATTTGTGGAAAGATATCAAAAGCAGAAAAAAATGTAGAGACATCAACAATAGAAGCATAAAATGTTATAATAGAGCCTTTAACTATTCATGAGCTCTCTATGTTATGCTCCTTACCATAAGGTGATAAGTTGCACAAATTTCAATATATTGCAGCTTTTATTTTCTCATGTTCCAAATTGTAGAGGTTGAGCTAACTTTCAAACGCTTGTACAAAAAATTAATTGTCCAAACCGGCCAAATCCTTAGGATGACGTATTGCATACTTGACAAGAAAAAGAAGTAAACATTTCCAATATTGGCAATGTCTACGTGTTACAATTTAGGATGACTCACGAGTTTGGATATGGTGAATTGGTTAATGGCCTTCTTAAGAGAAATAGCAGAAGGTATAGATTGAGTGGTATCATGCTAGTCCAAATTGCTTCCAAATGCGATGTGGTTAATAAGATAAAACAAAAACAGCCCCATGGGCATAAACAGAAGGTAGCTAATGTTGCTAATAACTCACAAAATAGGCACAATACTGCAACTACCCATTCTTTAATTACATCCGAACTTTTCAAAGACCTTCAAAATATGAAAATTCAACAAATTTAACGAAATAAAATAAAAAAAAATCTTTAAAAAATGAGCATCAATAAGGAAATCAATAATCCAACGAGTAGGCCCTTCAACTTCATTAAAATGTATCGAATCAAGCTGATGGTAAAAAAAAAACCCAAATACAGAGCAACCAAAAGAAAACAATGGCCATAAGCCAAATGCATAGCTTATGAAAACAAATGGTGTAATGTCATGTCCTACATCAGTTCTCTTCGATCCCTTTACAAGTAAATTTGTCTTTGAGTCTTCCAGCAAAATAAAAGATTATTCTAAGGATGAAATTTTAGTATAATGACTCTTTAATCAATGAAAGAAACTTCGAATATTTGTCGCAATGTCATGTCCTTATATAGTGAAAGGAAGGGATAAATTAATTTACTTTTCAAATTTTGAAATTAGGATTTTTTTGTTGTAATTGAATAAGATGGATAATAATTTTGATTTAAGAACTTAAATTAGGATTTATGATTATGATATATTATTTCATTTGATTTTTGAATTTGCATTTTAGTTTATCAACTTTTGAATTTTGAAAGCCAATTTTTAGCTATAAATAGATGATAGTATTCACTTCATGATAAGTGTATAGAATACGCACTTATCGGACACTATGATTTGAATTGGTTTGTAAATCCTCAAATTTAGTTAATATTTGATGAATTTTAGTGCTTTGTATAGAAAAGATAGCAAACATGCATTCAAGATGAAATCGGCTCAAGAAAGCAATGTCGGCAAAATCGGAAAGGAAATGGGGACCAAAATGCAAAGAATCTAAAGCTGAAGGCATGGCGCGGTAGTGCCATACCTGCACTGAAAGGCCATTTTTGGCCATAAGTGTGGTGCAGTCGCGCCACCAAGGCGTGTAGCCGCGCCACTTGTTTTGCCCCATTGTGCCCCCCGCGTAAATTAGGCGCTTCAGCCCCTCTTGGACGTGCTTGGACATTTTTTGGCCTTAAGATCATCACCCAATGGCCTAATTTGGGTATCTTTTAGATTTATACGTTTTTAGGATGATAGCCACCATAGCCAAGCAACCAAGAACAAAACTTTTTGTGTTTTTGAGTGAGAAAGTGAAGAACAAAAGGAAGATTCTATAGGGTGAAGTGGATTAATTCAAGTTGGAGCCTTTGAAAGAAGACTTTAAGGAAGCTTGGATCTTTAGTCTAGTTTCCTAAACTTTATCACTCTTATTTTGTATTTCATTTGAATATTATTTATTGAAATTGATGATTATAGACTACATGATGATTATGATATTGATAATTGTGATGGTTGGCTAGATTTCTTAATCTAGAGTCTTGATGTAAACTTGTCCAAACTATATTTTAATTAATAAGCATGTTTTTAATGTTATTATAGTTTGATTCAATTGTATTTACCTTGCTTAATGTTCTAATTTGATAATTTATTAATGAATTAGTTAAATTAGAGATTGATGAATTAAGTCTTGGGAAAGATTAATTTGTTTGTCATACTAAGTAAACACAATCTAGATGGTAGTGAGATCGGGAGGTAATCGACATCTAGATAATCAAATTAACAATTAGGATTTCAAGAAACCGGGAGATGAATTGGGTTCTAAGCATTAAATAACAAATAATTAATAATGAACGTATAATTATTTGAATTAGATAGGGATATCGACTTGAGTCATTGTGCATGAAACCTTTATTTACGCTCGGAAGAGGTGTTAAGGTTGGTTTTAATCTTGTGATTAGTGAATTAGACAAAAAATACATTAATAATGGCCTAGAAAGAGAAACATAGTAATAAATAAGCAAATTCACTAGAGACTCTTTAAAAGTTTCCTCTCTAAGTTCTACATCTTTTCAAGCTTTAGTAGAAGGAGGTCTCTAGAAGTTTAACTAATCCCGATATGTTTTTCTATGTATTGTTTTGTAGGTTATTTTCATAGTATTTACTAAAAGATCAAGATTTTTTTTTTCTAAGATTCTGTATGAGGAAAAATGTTAATATAGGTTTACTTTTCATAATGATGATGTTATAAGAAATGAGTGATTTATTGTTGAGCATAAAGGTATTTTATTAGGTTGTCATTGTTTTGAAGTAAGTAGATTTATACATAATTTATTGTAATCAAATGCTTAAAGCTATTGATGACAATTGTAAGCACGAATTTGATTATAAGAAATACAGTTGTTTCAAGCATTTTTTTTAAGTTTAGTTTTTTTTATAAACTAAAATCCGAATTTTGTTAGTTTATAAAAAAAAAATATTTTTTATTGTACTGTTTCATATAAATCATTGAATGTACTACACGAATTAAATATGAGAAATAAATGTTATTGAACCTACTATACATGAAAAATCATATTTAGCTCATTGTCTATACTAACTGTAACTTTTATTGTTATCGACTGGTTAGCTAGGATATTGTTTATGCACCTATTGACTATTAATGATCGGATTTTCGGAGTATAAATATACTAAATTACTATAGATGAGACACCGAGATACTGGTGATGCTATGAGACATGAGTTAAATATATTATTAAATATTGTGCTACATATTTTGTTAAATGTTATAAATTTTATTGTGTTCTAGTTTATTAAATGTGATATTCATGCTTGCATATTGTTGAATGTTTATACTTAAATAAGAGTTTTTTTTGTTATAATATTATTATTCTTAAAATTAATGTTTATGTATAAATAACTATTTTTCTTGGAAATTTGTTTACAATTGGAGATTTAATGTTTGATATTTGGAATAAGGAACATATGCATAGAGGTTATATTTTGGCTTAAGGTTTCAATAAACGTTTGTTAAGCTTTGAGGTTTTATATTGTTATTTGGAGATTTTATTTTATTTGTAATATTAAGGTCAATGTTATTTAAGGTTAGGTTGCACTTTAGTTTTTGACTTGTTGAGGCAAAAATTTGGGGTGTTACAGATGATTTCTAAATAAGAAACAACTCAACCACAAAGTAATCATAACTTCCAAATGGTAGCCTGAATGGTATTCTTTACCTGGAACAAAGACTTCATCCATAATGGAATCCCAAAATTCTCTCGATTATAAGAGCATTTTCAATTCGCTTCTCTACATCTGAAAGTTTATTCATCACCAATAACAGATAGGCCAAGACTAGTAGCCACATCTTCCAAAGTTGGTATAAATTCTCCCCATGGAGTTACATAATTATGAGTATCTATACTCTAATGTCGAACAAGCTACCATAGTGAAGACCAATCGTTTCCCATAGATAGTGTTCAAGAAATAAGAATTGGGGCAAAAATGTCGACACAACAAAGGATATCGTGAGTATCAATGTTTTCTCACTTCATGGCCACCCATTCATTCCAACCTTGCCTACAAGTTGATGTTGATCTATATTGTAAGGGAAAAGGTCTAAAATCATTTAGAGTAGCATGCAATCTAGAGATGTTATTTGGCTTAATAAAATAAGCACCTTCAAAAGCTAATTCATGTAATATCTCCTATGGGATAGTCTCAGTCTTGGAAGCCAATTTTCCTACAAAGTCATCTTCCATATGAAATCGATGATTGAAAATGCCAACAATTAAATTAGGAGACTCCATGATTCTATATTACAACATGAAGCAGAAAAAGATACAACAAGATTTAAAAGTTTTTTTATCAAAAGAATTATAAGTGCAAATCGAAGAAATAGACAATAAATCATCATATTACTTAGAGAAAAGAAGCAAGAGTAGTATTCAAAAAAGGGATAAGAATATCCTCGTGCTAAAATCGGAGAAAAGGATGTATGTAAGTAGCAATGGAGACATTAGGGACTGCATGACAATGTCAAAAAGTAATCGAGAAAATAAAAGATAATGTTCTTGAATAATATAAAGGAAACTCAAAAGGAAATCTTGTAGTTTTATGGAAATGGGCAATAATTTATAGTCACAAAAGTCAAAGAATTGTCCTATTTGTCAAAGAATTAAAATTTGACTGAGATGATGTCAGCTAGGTAGTCAATAAGTCATTCTTAGTAGTTGGTAGAATTTGAAGAGTTGAAAAGATATCATATAATATCTAATATTTCATATGGAAGAAATACAAAGTTGTATCCAATACGTCAGGAAGATGAAAGGTTGCCATAATGGTCATATGACAGCAAACAAGAACTTTGCATACGTTATGAAATATTGCCAAGGCAAAACGATGAGTACGGTGTAGATAGAAGTATAAAATATTTCAAAGGAGTTCTTGTTATTATTGATCGTATGAATTGCTCGCCTAAAGAGACTGCACACACCAATATGATTAAGGGGCTAATGTTGATACATGAAAATTGACCTTAGGTCGAAGCCTAAGCTCAAACATAAACTATGTCAAAAACACAAGTAGACCCAAACTGAACCCAAATCAATCTTTTCAAGCTAAAATTGTGGGTTATGGCATGGAAAGTAAAAGTAAGTCCAAGTTAACATAATGATTTTAGTCTAACCCACTTAGAGGGAACTAAGGTCTAAATAATTCATTATATGATTAAGCTAATGCAAAAGAAATACAAAAAGTCCAACACCTTAGAATATATCTTTAAATTAATTACCTTATTCTAATTAATTTATGATTATCTAAAATAAGCATTTTATTACAATTAGAATTAATTCTAAGGTATTTTATTACAATCATAAGTCTTTGAATACCTCTTGTAATTAGGATCAAATTACACAAATTTAACTTCAAAACAAAAACTAATTATAAGAAGACAAGTAACATTAAAATAGGATTACATAAAGATAATTATGTTCGACCATAATTATACGTCACACACTATAAAAAGGAACATGATGCGACTTTCAAGGGGTCTGACACACCTTTGAAGAAATGCCTTCCTTTTCAAGACAACACTTGCAATCTTTATTTTTCTATCTATTTTTCTACCAAAACACTAGTTTTTAAGCACTTCTGCCATCCTATTGTCTTCTTATTCATTCATAGATTATTTTGGTTATCTTTAGATTCTAAAAACACCTTCCCCAAAGCTTTAAATTCGTCATGTCGCAGACGAATATATTGAATATCCCCGCAAGCGAGTATATTCATATTAGTCCAGTTTTGCAATATTTACGACCTACCCTTAAACCTTTGTGCTATTTTATATTGGTAATGGGATTAGTTTGCTCTCACACATACCGTGGACTCATAATTTGTGTCTCATACTTTATCAAAGTATTGCAGGTCTAGTAACAATAGTAGCAAAGCTATCTACTCAAATAAGTCGATCTCCTAACATTATAATATCACAACTCTCAAGCCACCAATCAAAGACCCAAGAAACGTGGTGGCCCTTACCCCATGTAATTCAAAAAGGAGTTAAAAGCTTAATTTGAGTCCAAAGGCCTAGCATTATTGAAGCTCATCAAGAGTTACAAGGTCCATTTAAGCGACCAAACAATCAGGATTCGACATGTACATTTAGTATATTTTTCCCACAAAAAACATTTTAACTTAATAATTATATTTTTATTTCTAATTTTTTATACAAAATAATAAAATAAAACAAACTAATTTAACTTTTAATCCCGAGTATCAATATGTTATGAATACAGAGGACAAAATTGTTAATTATGAGAAAATTATATTATATTTTATTATTTTATCAAAGTCTAAGAATTAAAATAATAATAGCCTAACAAGTCAAACTAATTTTCAAGGGTATCATTCCAATTTCTCAAAATTCAAAATTCAAGAATATCTAGCACACACTAAAACCCAAGGGAACATCTAACCTTTCTCAAAAAATTTAGAGAGTAAATGAAAATACACAATGTTTAAGAATTTGTTCAACATTGAGCGTGAAACACAATAAAAAAATTTGAAAATGTAATGTAAAATTTGAAAAGATTGAGGACTCGAGCCCCTAGTGACAATAATTTTTTTATAAAAAATTCAATGTAAGAATATATGAAAGTGCTTAATAATTATGAAAATTAAGTTAAAGTTCTTTTGTATATAATTTCAATCTAATCCAAGAAAGATTAAATAGAAAAAATTACAAATAAGAAAATTAAGTTAAATTTCTTTTGTAGTTTTTACATTATTCCTGCTTTCAACAAAATTTTTTATTTTCTTATTACTATTATTGTTTTTTACTTTTTGCACAACTCTTTGCTAATTTTATCATTTTTATTTTTAAAAAAGAATGAAGTTGAATAAATTCTATTATTAAGTAAACATTTTAGTTTTAGTTTTGATTGTTAGTTTTTTTTTTTAATTTTATTTCCTTGACTGTATTACATTAAAAAACTAAGTTATATCTGTATTGATGTGCTTGGCTGCCAACTGCAGAAAATGTATTAAAAAGTGTTTTAATTTTTTTTTTAACATAATTAATCCACATTACAATGATTTTTTATTTAAAAAATTTAATATTTTTCTAATATTAAGCTTGTAAATTATAATGAGCAACACAAGACTTTGAAATGTATTAAAAATTAATTTCAAAAAGAAACAAAATTTAAACTTGAAACTAACAAAAAATTATTTACATGTGCAACGTTAAACTTGTAACTCATGCTACAACAAATTTTGTAAAACTTAAACTTGTTAACCAAATTTTGTAACACAAAACATAAAATTAGAAACTAACAGAGAATTGCTACAAGCAACAATGAACTTGAAATGTTCAGTACAAAACTTGATATGCTTAATGTTTGAAAACTATACACATTCAAATAAAAACACCACCACCAAAATGTTTGCATGAGTCCATTGGTTTGCTTAGAAGGCTCTAAGTGATTTCAAATTCAGAAATCAGAAGTTTAACCCATTATGATTTCGTAATATGCAAACTCATTTCACGTATCATTGTGATCAACTCAAAATCTTGATAGATGAAGCTCTATTCCCAGAATACAGTGTTTACACCTTATCTCATCAATCTAGCAAACTGTAAATGACAACTACACAGTTCTTTTGTTCATACTCACGCTGATGGAAATCAAGATGCTGCCAATTCAGCCTTTTTATCCTCCAAAAGCTTTAGCTCCTCACGCCAACCTACCACTTTTGATAGCTTCTCCGACTGCTCTTGCTTCAATTCTTGTTGCCCAGTTTTCTGCTGTTGAGCTTCCGCAAGTCGAATCTGCAGCCATGAGTGAAAAAACATGAATATGCAAACTTAAAATTGTCTGAGTTATAGTTAGTTGCTTCTGATGCTTCTACTAGAGCTTCAAATTTGCTGATTGCTAACAGTAGAGACACCAAAGTAGCTGACAAATATGCAGGAATTTTGGACTCAGAAATAAAAGAACAATACAAAATTAAGGCTATGCTAAAAAAGCTGAACAGAATCTTTATGACGTAAAAATATGCTGACCCTTGAGCCATGCTTTTTGCAAATCCTCCATCGTTGTTTTCACCAAATTAAATGCAGCACTTGTCCAATCAAACCAAATTTCTATAGGTATAGAAAATCTTTCCAATGGATGGATATAAAAGGCAATAATTAGCATGCAGTTGGCTTTTCTCGGATGTATGGAATTCATCAAGAATATATTTCCATGATTGATACTATGGTACAGATTGTCCCCGTGAATTTGATAAGAAATGACACTCAGAAGTCCAATATAATGCATTTAGAAAAAAATAATAAATGTATGTCTTACATAATACCATCTTAAAATAACAAATTCATGGCATATGCATATATGATGCTACTCATGTTTTTTTTTAAAAAAATTTACGAAAAACAAATAACCTAGAATCAACTAGAAACATCAAAATTTTGTTAATAAAAGAAATTACCAAACGGTGGACCAGCAGTTTAACGATAGAAACAAATACAAAATAAGAAAACTGTTAATCATGTATCAACAAAATCATCTCAAGTATCCTTGAATCAACTAGAACCTAAAGCCCGTAAAAAGCAAGAAAGTAGCTTTGTCCCATCAGATTCTTCTAATCTTTTCCAACGAAACCCAATATTCTTCTCTAAAAGTATTAAGAACAAAGAAAAGCAGGATGAGAAAAAATTATAGCGGCTATTGCTATCATTAGTGCATTGAATGGTACTATAATTTAGCAGTATGAAAGAAAAGCTTCAAAAGGTCCATTTTTCAAGGCTAGGTAATGAGATAAGTAATTGCATTTGGATTGGGCTCCACGTGAGTCAATTTGGTGCAGAAACTGTAAGATAGTGGAAAGTACGTTGCTAGAAATTCTAGCAGGGAAGGACTCAGTAACACAATGCGAGCAGTTGTCATTTCAGCTGACCGTCTGTCATTAAATTTATGGCTCAAGGCACTCACCTAACTGATCCTTATATGGTTAAGCAGATCAAGAAGAAGAACATTAACAATAAATTGGTTGCAATAAAATGATAATTAGCCACAAATCATATCCATTATGGCTACCGATCAACAAAAAGAGAAATTCAAAAATAGAGTACAAATTAACACTTTGTATTTCCCAATCTCAAAGTTGAAACTTTTCAACAAGTGTGATAAAACCAATAAAAGGCTCAGGCAGCAACCAAAATAGATGGGGATAAGGAATCAAAAAAATGAAGAGGATGATAAAAAAGTTATATTAAATGACATATCAGTAGGACAATTATTAGCCAAAAACCATCTCAGATTACAGATATATCAACCTGTACCATTAACACGCCCCAAACCAAAATCAATTTTGCTTGTGGCAATATCACAGAACTGAATTGCACTCAAGGAAAGACATTCCCAACTTTTAGCTTTGTATCCGTGCACGACGCAAGAGTTTCTCAATTTTTCTAGCATTTCTTCCTAGCATCAGCATTCTACTAGCTTCCTCTTCTGAAAGAGCTTTAAGTCATCTATTCCTAGTATTATAACAAGATTAAAACCCTGAAAATAAGGGGTGGGCTTTTTTATGGTTCAGTTTGGTTTTGAAACAACCCAAAACCGAACCGAATGGTTCAGTTTCCTAAAACTCAACCAACCAAACTCATTAAGTCGGTTCAATTCAATTTAGTTTGACTCTAAAGTTGTTCGAAATATTAACTTGTATATTTTGATTTTAAATTTTTTTAATGATTTTATATAAAATTAATCAATATTTTATCTAATTTTTTATTTTTCAAATGAAAAATCAAACTTTTGTTTAGTCATGGTTCGATTCTCGGATTGATAAACAAAATCGAAACAGAACCGAAAACCTCAAAGTAGTTAATCCAAAATCCAAACCAAACCAATATGATAATAAATCGAACCAAATTCATCAGCTCAATCTGGATGACCAGTTCTGCTAGTTTCCAATAAGCCAAATGTAGCATAGCGATGCAGCATGTACACAAGTAGGGAATTTAAGGTCAAGTTGGTGCTATTATATACTGAAGGCAATGTAAAAATGGGTAACTTTGCATTTTTTTTTTTCTTTTTTGTTTTGTTTTAGATTGATTCTAGGAATGTCAAAGAAAATTAGTAATCAAATTAAATGACTGAAATAAGAGCAATCAAATTCATTATTCAGAACTAAATATAAAATCTGAATCTCGTAGCCTTTACCCTTTAAACTAGTCCCAGTTGACCTGACAATCCAAAGCTATTTTATTTGCATTACACCCCAGGAAAGAGGAAATTTCCCTTGAAAAACCTCAAACATTATCTTCTTATTGCATTGTGTTTATAAAACGAAGCCAGATTTGTGACATCCAACAAAAGAAAATAATGAATATAGATGAGCTACACTTACACCAAATTCATCAATATTCAACTTTTGTAGCACGGATAATTAGAAAGTGCTTCAGAGTAATTCAAAAAAAATTTACACTATTTTGCTAGTTGAAATATGTAGCAATAATTCTACTTTAATCAAGAAAAGTATGACATCCAAAAAGTATCTCTAATCAATGAACAGTTACAGATAGTTCAGTCAACTGTGAACTTCTGGTCAAGGTACAGATTAAGTTTACCAATCGAGTTGTATTATGAAAGTCATTCTCATCCATTGCATGTGGATTGGGCAGAATGTTTTCTGTTGTATAATCAGCCACATTATTAACCTATTAGGTTACTATTGTTATAGCATCAGTTAATACAAGTTCTCCACAGAGGCATCCCAAACATGTAGTTGCCTTCTAGGCAATATGGTTTAGTTACAAATGCTAACTTGGATTCCAACTACATATGCTGCCAATTACGTATGGCTACAAAAAATTGATTATAGAGGAATTTGGTTAAACATAATTAAGCATTTAAAATATTTTAAGAAGGATTAGAAAATTAATGGTTCTGCAACTACATCTAAGAGCGCATCATTGTGATTAAGTTCATTTCACGGAAATATTGGAGTCATTTCTTTTTTGGTCTTAGTTCATTCAATGAGCTTATAAAATCAATAGTGAATACATGTTCCTAGTTTTAATGTACAATATTTCATTCTTCTTTGACAACCTTCTCAGTTATAGAATTTCAAATTTGTAATTTTTATCCTTACTAACCTTCCCTTGCAAAATATATTCCATTCTCAAACAATGTGTAATTCTCATATTCTTGTTCCCCTTTTGAACAAAAGTGAAAACACCACCACTATAAATTACTATATATTCCTTAAAGAATTTGTTAGACCAAAGGACCATGATGAACTTACCTTCTTTTTAAGAGCCCGAATTCTTTTATCAATGTCTTGACCAGGAGCCCCAGAATTGTTAGCGTCATTTGCATCTGACACAGGGGTCTCTGCAACTGAATTTGAAGAAACAGATAGTTCATTCATCTGAGACATCAACAACTTGGCAGATGCTGATCCATGACCTACATTTTCAGCAGGTAGCACTTCTTCCCTTTTTGTCTCCTCATCACCCATGGTTTCTACGTTTTTACCCTTTTCAAGAGAAGCCTGCCACAGGTAATTTGGTAAATTAAACTTGCATTCAGTATAAAGAGTGAAGAAGCTGCTTCCATGAAACTAGTAACTTAAGGAGCATTAGACTCTTCCTAGCGTTATCAAGACAAAAAATACCAGAAGCTTTAATTAGAATAACAGCAGTGATAGATCATGTTAAGTTCGTTACAGAAAATTAAAATTTTCCGGAAAGTAACCAATCTAAAATATTAATGTATTTGACCACCTACATGCTTTTAGTTAGGAAGACTACAGATGCTAAAGTAATTCTTGAATAAATAGCTTGCTGAAACTCAAAAATGATAACTTTATAGTGAAGGACTTCATACTATTCATTCTTTAAAATACTCTAATAACATGAATGACAAAATGGTCAAAAGGAATATGTTAGCGAAAATAGCATAAGTTGGAAATAATCGGTGCAGAGAGAAACACTATTCCACCACAATTTTCTTCTTCTCCTTACTGAAGTTCCCTTTCTCTTTAATTGCTCCTCATTGCAATCACACTTTTTCCATTCCACGACAGAGCAACAATAGTCACTATATGCCTAAATTCCAATCATTCCAAGAACTACAACGGAGAATGAACAAATGAATTATTTTTCTAGTCAGGATATCTATTTTACGGTCATTTCTTATTTAGATTATCATTTGTTTCAGGGACTAAGGGTTTTTAGAAATTATTTTAATTTAGAAAACAAGGAATAATACTTAATTATACTTGTATGGATTTTCATTTACTTATTAGGAGTAGGTCACTTTTGCTTATTCAAGGCATATTTTAGTTTCCTTTTAGTTTATGAACAGGCCATTATAGATAGGCCTTATGTTTTATCTTTATAGCGAATTGTGATTAGAACTGATATAAGGATTGAATTGTTTATCCTGCAATCTCCACAAACTTCTCTGCTCTCCTGATTTCATATCCTCCCTAAATTTTTATTCTATTATATCTTCTTCATTCACTTTCCTTCTTTTCTTCTTCTTTTCTTCTTGTCCTATATCAATTGGTGCAAAGCCTTCTAATTTTACACTAAATTTTAAAAAGTTTTATAGTTTGTAGAAAATTTATACCTGGTGCTCCCTCTAAGAATTTTCAACTATTTAAATTTATCTAATTCTGTCAAGATAATTTATCTTGTTGACAAAGAGATCAGGATAATCTTAAGGTTGTCAACCACACCTCAATAACTCCTAAAAATATCTGCAACTTGATAATAAGCCATATTTGGTTTAGTCCATACAATGTGTGCAATCCATTTCCTAGACTTTACAAATTGGTATATGCTTACAGCTATCCCATGGTTAATAGATTTCTATTTAAGGTTGAGATTTCTATTTCCAAGAAAATCTTAATGATATATATTCACTTAATTGTGCCAAGTTTCTTGAGATATTAGAAAGGGTAACCATTAGGAGATTGAGGGAGATGGGAAATTTTGGATGTTAAAGACATCCAAAGACTTTGCAGTGAAATCCTTTTTAATAGGATTGGTAGATGATTCTAACCCACCCCCCTTCAGCCCTTTAAACAGGATATGGACAGCTGAAGTTCCTGCAATGGCCGAATTTCTGGCTTGGCTGATTGCTCATAGAAAAGTCAATACCAACAATATGATTCAAAGGAAATTCTATTTTGCTTTTCTCCCCCTCGGTGGTGTATCTCAAGCAAAAGAGATGTTGAATGCATAGATCATCTCTTCCTTCTCTGCTCCTTTACTCTATATTGCAGAATCTTCTGAAAAAATATAACTCAAATTGGGTTTTTCCTCGTATATGTTCTGCTCACATTGAACACTGAAAACTGGGATTTTACTGCAATGCACTGGGATGACCATCCTATGGGTGATTCAGATGAGGGGAAAGAAAGAACATTTGACAATTATGCAGGAAAGTCTCCACCATCCTTATGGGACAGTGGAATTTCCGGCTTCTTTGCGAACAACAATGACACGAGAGCATCGAAATGTTCCTTTGTTTTCCATTATTTAAAATTGGAAAGTTGATATCAATTTATTTTGTTCTGTATGTGGCTATTCTAGGAATATTTCATTTTTGTGGCTGCTTTTGGACTCCTAACTTCAGCCATATACACACATATCATGCATAGATCAGGTAGTTAAAGTTTTCACCACCTAACTAGATTTTCTGTTCATTTAGTGTAAATCTTTTACCATCAGTACATTGCACATCTCCTGTCAGATGCATATATATATAAAGGCAAGTTAAGCAATGGATCATAAAATTGTAAGTCGGAAAGCTGCATTCAGATAACACCTAACTGGACTAAGATAATCTGTAGATAAGCACTGTAGGGAACTAAACTGGTATCATCAAAAACATAAATAATACCATAAACAATTTAATTTCCCAACAAACCAAGTTCAAGAATGAATAGGGCTAAAAGGTAAGACCCATTTAACGAAAATGAAAATCAAAATACCTGTAGCCGTTTCTCCTTCTTTCTTTCATTTCTCTTTACAGACTTACTCTTGGGTTTTGCATCAACTGCTGGATCATAACCAGGAGGTACCTCCTGCAATGCCATCAATTCTTTTCTCAACTGCATCCAAACCAACAATAACAACCAATGTCTACTCATTGATCCATTGAGACCAAAACAAACAAGTAAATAACAAATATTCCATCCATTTACTAAGAAATTGCCATTAAATTAAATTCAAATCCTAAATTTTCCATTTTAGACAACACAAGAAGGGAAAATTTTCATTCATTAGAAACTAGATACACCAAAAACCACATTGTATAGGGTAATGAACACAATTCTAGAACCCTAAAGAACAAAATTCTCCCATCTTCTAATTTTCTTCTCATTCTTGCTACTAAAAAGATTAAAGAACGCAAACAAAAGAAAGATACCAGAGCTCCTTTGGATTGATAGATAGCAACTTCTTCTTGAGGGACGTAACCAGCTCGAATCCGAATTGGTTTTCGGAGGGTACCGTCGGGTCTACGAGTGGGGGCCACAATTCTTTCTCCTTCTTTTAGGGTTTTGCTAATTTCTGCCATTTTATTCAGCTCGTCTTCGCCTCCTCCCCCTCCATTACTGGTAGCCATAGAATGGATACTTGGTTTATCAATCTAATTATTTGATTGGCTCTTTCTGAGATGTAATTGTCACTGCCACTTCACTGCTTACTTCTTCAGCTCTTGACAACAGCGACACGAAGAGAAGATTTTCGCTCTCCGTTTGGTTAATGGGGTGATTTTCATTTTGATCTCTCAAAGTGAGGATATTGTCAATATAACCCCAAAAACTTTGCTTTTATTATCTGTGTAAAATTTTTAAGAGATTCAATATAAATGAAAAAAAATGACCGATCTATAATTATAGGATCTACCTAAAATATTTGTTACTCTAAGGCCATCTTTGGTAAGCTACCCACTAGTAGTATTATAGTAAAGTATTTATGTTCCAGTCTCCATGATCACATTAAATTTAGATTCTCCTTAAAATGAGAGTAACTTTTACTCAAATTAAACATCGAGTAAACAATATTACACTCGTAATAATTTTGACTCTCAATTCCTAACAATATTTAATTTAAGTATCGATAAATTATATATGCAATTATCCTAAACATATTAATTCTCGTTTCGATATTTCCCCCTCAATTCCTTTTGATTCTTCCTTTAATTCTTTGAAAAATTTCTCATTTTGACCTTTCTTTTTCTTTTTTAAACTTTGACCACCTTAAAAAAAAATTTCTAATTTTGACTAAACACTAATTTCTTTTAGAAAATTTTACCCCAAAGACCACTTGAAAGAAAAACACAAGACTCCTCCTTCCTGTAAATTATTTTGAGTGATTTTTCAAAGCTTTCTCTCCCAACCTAAAATAAATTTCACTATGTTCTTCAATCTAAACATTGTCACTTTTAGTTTTTCAAGTTTGAATATATTTCGTGCATATTTGAGTTTAAAATTAGGATTTGTAAGAGGATGAAGGTGATCTATATTGTACTTTCGAGTTTAGACCAATTGATTGAACTCGAAAGTACACTTTTAAGTTTAAACTCTATACTTAACTCGAAAAATAGACTTTCAAATTTGGGTAAATTAATTGAACTCGAAAGTGTATCTTCGAGTACTAGTAAATTAATTGAACTTGAAAGTAGTGAATAAAATTTATTTGTTCTTTTTTTTGTTATGTGTTTATAGGGGTAAAAATGTCCAAATGGAGAATATTTGGTAAATTTTAAAAACATGTTTTTTAAGTGGTCAAACTTAAAAATGGTAGAAAAAAGATTCTCAGAATGGGAAAAGCCCTAATTCTTTCCGCGTAATAAACAAGAGTGTCTTGTCATCCAATATAAATGATCATAGTTGTTAGTTCTACCTATTTCTTTTCTTAAACAACAGTAAGATAAACATCATTTCGTACAAATAAACATTATAATTACATATATGCGCCCATATTCGCAAAAATATTATAGAGATTAATTACAATATACAACCAATAAATCTTAAACTTATTGAGGTACATGGAGAAGATAAAATAACACATTTACATTTACATTCACATTTGTTTTTGTTTTTTTTTTGTGTTTTTAACAAGAAAATAAATTTTAAACTAGAGCTCCACTAGAATATTTTCCACAACTCTTTTCTTTTACTTTCCATCCTTTGAGTTGATCTTCCTAATTGATACTACAACAAACTTCATGCAATAAACTTATTATTGTATAAAATCTCCCAGCTTTGGAAAATACACTCTTCAAATCTATGCATATAGATTTTCAAATTTTTAAATCTAAAAAAAGTACTACCCTAATATTGTGAATAAACAAAAACAAATAAAACCAGTATAATTCTAAATTTGGGTAGATATAAACCATCATTAAGTGGATATAATCTATTAGATAGAAATATGCCATCATAAATCTAAATTTAGGTAAAAACCTGCATTTATTGAAGAAGACAAAATAAAAAACAAAAGGAAATAAAGAAATCTCACTTGAGATAGAGTTCTCTAAAAGAAAAGGCAAGTTTTGGTAAGGGAGTAAAGTGTTCTGGCATAACAGAGAGAGAGAAGAAAGAGAAGGCAGAACCCTAGTTCTACCTCATTTTATCTTTACTATTTAATCTTTGCACCATTGCCACAATCTTGGCTAAATAAAAACTCAAATAAAACCCAAACCATGCTAAGATTTCATTAAAGGAAAGAAAGTAACAAGATTGCTCTATTAGTTTTGGTTATGGGAAATTTACGAGAGAATGTTATGTTCTCATTGTGGAGCCAATAACGTTATATATCAACCTAATGCTTGCAAAGTTGGAATTTTAAAATTTTTTTGTTTCTTTCATTGTGTGAAAAACTATGTTTTGAGTAGTGTACTCGGACAAAATTGTGTGATTTTTGAAGTATCCATATTATTTGTTGTATATCTTCATATGGTCATACACGGGTTGAAATAAACACATAATTAACATGTTTTATTATTGATTATTTTAATATTATATTTACTATTATGTTCTATGAGAGTTGATTCCGTTTATGAGTTAAGGAATGTTTGTGATTCAATAGATAAGGATTGTTGTTTCTATGATTTAGAGGATAGTGTTTTAGTAATTTAGGGTGTATTTATGGTAATTACACGATTTCAATCATTGATTTATTTTACTAAATAGTGAATTTGTAATGTTTTTAATTTGATTGCATGTTGTATTTATATGAAAATTACTAATTTTTGTATTGAAATTAAATGTGTTATATAATGATAGTGTATAGGCTATCGTTGAATAGAGTTGTGTTGTGTTATGTGCCCTATATAGATGGACAATGAAGGGGTTAGGCTAACAACAAGATTATGGAAAATGATATATATTTTGGTTTTTGGGTTGAGACAAAGGTTTTTGATTGTTTGAAAAGGTTTCTAAGATGGGGTATACTACTAAGAGGTTAAAAACTTTAGTAAATTTAATAGGATAAAAATGTATGGCATGTATCTCAAGATTAACTATTTATCTTTAAATATTACTACAATTAAATGGTTTAGTTGCAATAGACCTATGAAGAAATTCTCAATGAACTAATATTGTATTATTCACTAATAATTAAAAGGTTTTGTTAAGTTAGGGAATCAAAGTGAAATTTGATAATAATACAAAAGGACACAATTGCATAGCTCAATGTTTATGAATATTATCACATATTAATAATTATTTGGATTCCTGCCATAGAAATTAACCCTTGAACTTTGAGAATGGTTGTCTTAAATAAGGTAAAGGATCTCCAACATCTTCACTTGATTCTTATCAATTTGTAGCCTACTTATTACTTATTAAGTTGGAAGAAGACTATTTACAAATAATAATGAACTACAATAAGAAAACAAAACTCAACAACACCAATATTATTCCTATTTCACCAATAGACAACTCGTAAAACTGAAACTCCTTGTCCAGCACCCCCTATAAATACTAGTAGACGTTTCAAATTTCATATAGTGATTATAATCAAAATATATTTAATATCAATGACATTAACCCAAAATCTTAGATATATAATTTTAACGTGGTTTAGATTTTCCAATCCTATATTTACAAGGCCACTCCAAGAGAAAACAATACATAAGAAATATATGTGATACAAACACCAATGAATTTATGCAAACAAAAGACTCCTTATTTATTGTCGCTACCGTGTTGAATATTCTTAGATAGTTTTATTTTACGAGATTCCTTAGCTTCTTATGTCACTAAACTTCTTTCAATGAACATGACTTCTTCTTCCGAAGAGCAAAATCATAATTGTTTAACAATCCTAAAGAATTTAAATCCTTAAGTTTATCATAATATGAATTACAAACATTTAATCACCATTAAGTTATTCTCAATTAAAGTATATAAAAAATAATTGAACAACTTAAAAAAATAAAAAACAAAAATTATACTTTCAAGAAGCTCTCTTTGGACAAGTTTTTCACATGTGAAGGCTTAACCAATTTTGAAAATATTATTTATTTATAGAGAAACATAAGATCTTGTCCAAAGAGAATTTATGTTTCTTTATTTGTTAAATAAATAAATTTCCTAAATTAGGAAGGATTTTTACCTTCTTAAACTTCTTATTTCCAATTATTTATTTGAAAGTTAATAAATAATAGAGATATTTTTTTTTACAACAAATATATTCCTAATATTACAACAAAGTTTTTCTAGGAGTTTAGATAGATACAATTATAGTTCATACTAAAGATCTAGGCACATATATTTAAAGACCTCACTTTTAATGGGGAATGCCCCACACTCAGTGAGAGAAGCCCTACAATCTGCAGAGCTCGAACACACGCCCTTCTTAGGAGGTTATGTGTTCTAGACCAGCCAAGCTAGGCTTGAGTGGCTAAATAATGAAGATTAAGATAAACAACATAAAATTTAAAACACATGATGTTATTCTATTGAAATGCATGTAAAAAAATTAATATTATATATATATTAAACTTTTTTGATGTATTCTTATATAATAATTTTACATTCATTTATAAAAAAAATAAAAATAAAAACTTTATTCATTGACTAAGTCCTCTCAATTTCTTCTATTTGTTATCTTTTTTCTTACTTTTATTGTTATTCTTATTAAGTTATACACTTTCACGAACAAAATTCAATACTAAAACTATAATTTACTCGTTTTAAATTGATTATAAACTTATATAATTTAAATATACTAACTATTTTTTATTTTAAAAATGACAAAAACTCAAGGATCCCAATATTACTACCTTATTTTTTTTCACTTATTAATATTTTTAGAATATTTTATATTTAGTTTTTACATTTTATAACAAATAAGAAATAAAATGCACTTATATATAGTTAAAAAAATCAACTATATATCAATGTTAACAAAAAAAGAGCAACGTATCAAAGTTTGACAATACTTTTAAAATCTTCAAATTTTAGTAATGCTTAACAAAAGAAGAGATCAAGGGAAATTTATTTAATTTTTTTGTACAGAATATAATAAAAAAGAAGGTTGTAGAAAAATACAAATTCATGATTTTGCTTCATCAAAATAATTAATTATAAATAATTTGTGAACATATTTTGGTAGATTTGTGGGAGAAAATTAGATTTTAAAAATGGTTGTGGTAGAATAATATTAATTTAAATTACTTTAGTGATTATTTTAATTATTTCATCTTCTATAAACTCCTTTTCGTGATTAAAAAAACTTTTATTACTAAAAACATTATATCAAACATAAATAATTTCATTAATTTTCTTATGCTCAAAATTAATATATAATTAATTATTACATCATTACTTATATAAAACCTATACATCTTTTCCAAGATTATTGTATTTATTTCGTAAGCTGTCTCTTCTTCCATCTTATAAATAAAAAGTGAAAAAAAAATCAAAATTGCTTGCATTATTTGAAGATATTATTCCATCAATAATTGACCAATTTTAAAAAAATAAATACTTTTCATACATTATCATAAATTGAGTTAAAAATTTGAGGTAGTAAAATATAAGATTCTTACGTTTTCATATATAAGAGCATAGTTTGTTTATTTTTAATAAATAATCCTTGACCATTAATAACATTTATATTTACATAATTTTCATTAATGTGTACAATGTTGTAATTATTAGCTCAAATTATAAATTAGAAAGATATAAGGATGTAAATATTTTGATTATATAATGCAAACCATAAATGCATAGCTTTCTTTCAATTGATTGTCGAATTCAACAGTTGTATTCAATTGCTTGATGTTATTGAAGAATGACTCTTCATTACAATGACATGTATATATAGTAGAAATTAGAGACATAACTTTCTAATGTTAATAAATACAACTTAAGGGTGAGATTAAATGTAAAAAAGTGTTAAATCTAACATTTTAATACTCTTCCTTTAAATTATACCACTTTTAATTAATCTCACTCCATTAAATTTCTCAATAAAGGAAATATAATTGTTGAGTGTGATAGATGATGTTGAGTTTATCAAGTACGGGTTTGAGTCTCGGGCAAGTCATTATGATTATCACATCAAAATCATATATCTATCTAAATCAGTATTCTAGTTGATGTTGAATTTGTTAAGCATTGCCTCGTTAAAAACTTTGCCAGTAAAACCCAATGGAAAAAAATCTAGTTGAAGGAGAAAACGAGTACAACATACCATCTGCTAGTATATTTCCTATAATCCTTCAAATATTATGCTCCCATTCTCCCCTTGAGATGACATATATTAATTAGGCAATTCATGAAGTTGACATATATCAATATTATATACCAACTTCTCAAAAGTTAATGTGAGCAATGATTTGGTGAAGATATCAACAAAATTTTCAGTGGAGTGTATCTATTTAACATTAATTTGGCTATTTAGTTGAAGCTCATAAGTGTAAAAAAACTTTGGTGAAATATACTTTGTTTTTCACCTTTAATGTATCCTCTACTAAGTTGAGCAATACAAGTATCATTGTCTTTGTACATTATAATTGGAATGTCTACTACAGAAGATAACTTGCATATACTTTTTATATAATGGATAATAGATCGCAACTATATATATTCGTGGCTTGCTTCATGCATAGCTAGAATTTCAAAGTGATTACAAGAGGTGCCAATAAGAGTTTGCTTTGTAGAATGTCATGAAATTGTTGTATTACTATAAGTGAAAACATATCACATTTATGAAGGAGCTTTATGAGAATTAAAAAGATAACAACATATACAAAACCAACAAATAGTGGGCCTCAAGTTGGTTCATTAGAATAAAATAATCTCAAATTTGCGATTCCACAAAGGTAAAAAAATATGTTTGATGTCAGTTTAAGGTCACTGAATAGACTTAGAACTAAATCTGGTTGATAAGTTCATAAAGAATGCTATGTCTGATATGATACATTGTTCTAAATATAATAAAGCACCGATATTATTAAGATATGGTACTTCTGGATGAAGTACTCTCTCGCTTCTTCTTTAAGTCGAAAAAGATCATTTCTAGGATCAGGAGGCCAAATAACCATAAGAATACTTAACGGATGAGCTTTATCTATATTAAATAGTTTTAAAATCTTTTCAACATAAGCAAATTGATGGATAAATATTCCGTTAAACTTATGCTTGATCTATATGCCAAAACAATATCTAGTTTTTCTTAAATCTTTCTTTTCAAATTCTTTTTTCAAATATTCAACAAATTTTAGGAACTCTTTATCAGTTCCAATTAAATTCATGTCATCAACATTTACTATTACAATAGCAAAATCATATTCAGATTTATTTATGAATACCTACACGCATATAAGATTATTAACATATCTTTCTTCTATCAAATATTTACTGAAGTGATTATACCACATGTGTTGGAATTGCTTTAATCCTTACAAGGATCGTAGTAACTTGAGTGAATACGATTTGTTGACCATATAAATAAGTTGTCACTATATTCATACGATGAATATCAACACTCTTTGAAACTACCAAACTTATCAAAAAAAGAAATATAATTATATCCATTACAGGAGCATATATTTCATCAAAGTCAATACCAAGTCTCTGTGAGAAACCTTGATCAATAAGCATATATTTCATCAAAGTCAATATCAAGATTCTTTGAGACGGCCAAATTTTCATTATGTTTCCTTACAAATACCATTTATATCTAACGAGTTTGATATTTTCATTATGTTTCCTTACAAATACCATTTATATCTAACGAGTTTGATATTTTCAAGTATATGGACTACATGCCCCAATACTTTATATTTGGCAAGAGAAGCTACTTTTGCTTGAATTGCTTGTTCTTGTGTTTATATCACACAAACTCTTCTTTTGATGCTAAAAAATAAACTATTTAATCAAGTTAAAGAGCCAAGTTAATGAGAAAGGAAATCTTGCAAAAACAAGTATTCAAAAGTTGAACAATCAAGTCACAAGCTTTCGTTATTAATCGTACATCTCTTTTTGTATGGTTGTTTATATAGATAACAATTGTGTAAGCTTACATCCTCATACACACACATATTTTCACAAAATTTTATTTGTCAAATTCTATTGCATTAAAATAATAAAATTATATTTTTGCAAAAAAGCTAATTTTGAAATACTAATAGAAAATTTTGCAAGGTTTTCTAGACATAGAAATATGGACTATAATGCAAAACTTAGAAACCTTAAAACAGAACTAAAGCACAAACTTTTCAAATCTCCAGCAAATCGGTTATTGTAGTTGAACCTAGTTCAAGTTTGTCCAAACTTGATCAAATCGGACTAGACAAGACAAAACCAAACCGGTTCACCATAGACCAGAAAAAGCGAATTTTTGAAGACATAATGGTTTGAAGATTAGGTCGATCAAATTTGATTTTAGGTCGATTGAAATGCTACATTTCACTTTTGTTTTGATTTTAAAGTGATTTGGGGGACTGAATCTCAATAATAGTCGATCGAATATTTCAAAACTTAAATATTTTTTAGTCTAACGACTGGTTTTTTAGATCTATGAATATATTGAATCATTTTAACATTAATGTACAACTTTTAAGCATTTTCTTCAAGTACTAATCGTTTTCAAACATTCAAAAATCATCAAAATCATTCATTGAGCTTACATATTGCTTTATCTACATTCCAAACATCTTGCACTTCTATTTGTAACATTTTCTCTTGTGAGAGAATCTTTTTTAGGGTGTAATCTTACTTTTCAAATTCGTTCTTGTTGTATAAGAGTGAAAGAATTGACTCTTTCACTTGAGGTTTTTGAGATTTAAGTTATTGGGAGAGAGAAATCACTTGTTAGCTTGAAGAAGTGCCAAAAATCTCCTTAGTGTATTTGAAGTTTTGGGTGTTTCAAGACTTGTTGATAGTAAAATCTTCAACGGGTACTTGAAGAAGTGGATAGAGGCAAGGTTGTATCGAACCACTATAAATTCTATTGTGTTTGCTCCACTTATTCACTTATCTTTTTTGTTTGGCATATTATTTGAATTATGGTTGTGTTGAAAATTCAATTTGTGGTTGTCAAATTTTTAGAGACCCAATTCACCCTTCTGTTGGGTTGCACATTAACATGCAATGTAGGCACATGAGTCCATACATGCAATGTACACAAGGTTTACAGATATAGTAAATTCACTCCAAGCACTCAGAAAAATCTTCTTTAACAATAAGCAAGTCAAGAAAATTCTTCTGTCTTTGCCAAAGAAGTAAAAGGTAAAGATGACAATAATAGAGGAAGCTAAGGACCTCAACACACTTTTTCTTGATGATCTTATTAGTTCACTTATAGACTATAAACATAAATTTCAGATGATCGAGTGGAAGAAGAAAAATATTGCTTTTAAGTCATCAATAATTAAAAGTGACGATGAAAAAGAAAGAGAAGACATTGAAAAGGCAAAGACATTTATAACAAAGAGGTTCAAAAGTTATTCAAGGAACAATATGAACCTTGGAAGAAAATGATTCAAGGATATTTTGGGAGAATATAAAAAAAGGTGAAAGAAATAAGAAGAACCAAATCATTTGGTATGAATGCAACAAGCCAAGACATGTAAAAGTTGATTGCCTACCTCTCAAACACAAGAAAGGAAATAAGAAACCTATGGTGGCAACATGGGATGATGATGAAGAAAGCTTATCCGATGATGACTCCAACAATGAAGTTATTGATATGTGCTTTATAGAATTTGGAGATTATAAGGTTAGTGACTCTGAACCTTCTTTTTCTTATGATGAATTATTACAAGCATAACAAGAGTTACATGAAAATTTTGAAAAAGCAATTTCTAAAAGCCGAAGGTCTTAAAAAGAAAATTGGGGCATTGATGAATATATTCATTTCCTCAAAGTAATTGAATCTTGCCTTAATTATGAAAATGATTCTTTAAAAGAGTTGTATCATATTTTAGAAAAGGAGAAGGAAATGCAATTGAAAGAAATTGAAAAATTTAAGAAGCAAGCTTTTGATCAAAATGAAATTCTTTTAAAATTTACTAAAGATCAAAAGAAGTTAGAACTACTTCTTGGCTACCAAAAATGTGCATTTGATAAGAGTGGCATTGAATATAAACTATACTATGAATAAAAGTTTTACAAAAACTATTTTGTCAAACCTTTTCCTAGAGTTGAAACAAATGCTACATGTACTTATTGTAACATATATCAACACCTATGTCATAGATGTCCAATGAAAGTGAGTGCATTTGGTTATAAAATGAAATGGGTTCCAAAAGGAACCAATGCTAATACCCAAGGATCCAAGAAATTTGGGTACCTAAAACCTCAACTTAATTTTCTTTTGTGGGCATCAGGCAAGAAATGGTTTCTCAATAGCAGCTGTTGAAGACATATAACGAGAGACATTTCTTTTCTTTTAAGTTTTACTAAAAAGAAAGATAGAGGGCATCTCACATTTGGAGACAACGATAAAGGGAAAATCATAGTCTCTAGAAATATAGCTAATAAAGGCACCATTTTGATTGAGAATGTTTTATTAGTTAGTGAATTAAAACATAATCTCCTTAGTGTGAGTCAATTGTGTGATAAAAGGAACAAAATTTTCTTTAAACCTACATATTGCATAATCAATAATATAAGTGATAATATTATTGTGTTAGATGTCGGAATGTCTACACCATTGATATTGATTGTGCATTGATTGACAATAATTGTTTTTAGCACTATATGAAAGTAGTTGGCTATGGCATAGAATGTTAGGTCACATAAGCATGGATTTGATTTAAAAATTGATTTTATTGAAGATAAATCTGTGATGCCTGTTAACTTGGAAAGCAAGTGAAAAGTTCCTTTAAATCGAAAATGTATATATCCACTTCAAAATCTTTGGAACTTTTTCACATGGATTTATTTGGATCATCAAGAACTACAAGTCTTGTTAGTAAACACAGGAGAATTCCTAATTTCTCCCTATTGTTTGAGATAATACTCTGATACCCTTCTTGTATTTCAAATATATCTCGAATCCCTCTTCTTTAGATGGCAGTGTTAAGAATAATAACTTTTGAGTCCTTAAAATTTAGTTTATTAACTTAATTGGTCTTAATAGTTTCAAAATACCCATAAAAAGTTTAATTTATTAAAAATAAAGATTATACCCTCAAATAATAGTAGCTAACTAAAAAAATATTTTCAACTAATAACGGAAAAAAATATTAAAATAATAATATAAATTAATTTTAACATACTAAATATAAATTTATTTGAATATACTTTATTTAAACTTTGAATTTTTTTGAACATGATATCCATAAATTAAATGATCAATTTCTTTTTTAAAAATAAACAAAATATATTTTATTTTTTTAAAATTATAAAATTGATAATTCAATTTTGTTCAATATTTTGATAAATTTATCATGTTTAAAAAATTCAAAATTTAGATAAATTTTTGTTCAAAAAATAATTTATAATATTTTATTTAATATTTAATATAAAAAATATTATTTATATTGACTAATACATGAAAAATAATATATTAAAAAAATCGTATTATTACTATTACATATACAAATCTATTTATATTAGTTGATATGATAATGTTATATCATATTATAACATATTATATATTTTCACAAATAATTTTCAGTTTGAAGTATTTTTTAGTTTTGGAACCATTCTAATACCTAATTAATATCAAACTGTTAATTAAATGTAAAATAGATAAACTTATATTGTAATTATAATATTGATAATTATTTCGTTATCAATATATTATAAAATAATCTATATTATTATTTTAATATTTACTTTCAATTAGGAGTTGAAAATAATATTTTTTTAGTTAACTTAACTACTATTATTTGAGGGTATAATTGTTATTTTTTAATACATTAAAATTTTTATGGGTATTTTAAAACTTTTAAGACCAATCAAGTTAATAAATTAAACTTTAAGAACTCACATGTTATTATGCTTAATACTGTTATATAACGAAAGGAGATTTGTGATATTTTCAAAACATCAAGGAGGTATAGGGGTATTATCTCAAACAATAGGTGGAATCAAGAATTCTCCTTAGTAAACACTATGATTTTGTAATTGTAGATGATTTCTCAAGATTTACATGAGTTTTATTTTTAGTAACAAAAGATGAGGCCATTCACGAAATTTGCAAAGAAGATTCAAAACGAAAAAGGAACCACAATTGTATGCATTCACAATGATTATGGTGGTGAATTTGAAAATCTCGTTTTTGAGACATTTTGTGATGAACATGGTATTGCACATCAATTTTCATCACTAGGACTCCTCAATAAAATTGGCGTGGTTGAGAGGAAAAATAGATCAATTCAAGAAATAACTAGAACCATGTTACGAGAAAATTCTTTACCCCAATATTTTTGGGCTGAAGCAGTTAACACTGCTTGTTATGTTTTAAACTGGGTGTTAATTAGATCTACTCTTAACAAAATTCCTTATGAATTTTGGTGAATGGTAGGGAACCCAATATTAGTTATTTTCGAGTTTTTGGTTCAAAATGTTTTATTTTAAACACAAACGATAACTTGGATAAATTTGATTCAAAATCTGATATTGAGATTTTTCTTGGCTATTCTTTAACAAGAAAAACTTATAGAGTGTTTTAACAAACGCACATTAGTTGTTGAGGAATCCAGCATGTTACTTTTGATGAATCTAACCCTTTCTCTAGAAGCAAGTTGTTCTTGATGAAGATCTTGATAAGGAGGTTAAAAAGTGTGGGAACTACTCCCTAGACTGGAACATCAATCTATCATTGGAACTAAATGGGTATTTAGAAACAAGATGGATGAATCTGGTATGGCTGATAGGAACAAGTCTAGATTTGTGGCTAAAAGATACAACCAAGAAGAAGAGATTGCTTTTGATGAAACATTTGCACCGGTGGCTAAATTAGAATCCATTGGGATGTTACTTATATTTGCATGCTACAAAAACTCATTTTGTATCAAATGGATGTTAAAAGTATTCTTGAAGGGGTAGATCATGGAGGAAGTTTATTTTGACCACCTCCAAGATTTGAAAATGAATATTTACCAAACTATGTGTGTAAATTGACTAATGTCTTGTATGATTTGAAACAAGCCCCTCAAGCGTGGTATAAGAGGCTTAGTAAATTTCTTTTGAAAAATGGTTTTAGCATGGAGAAGGTAGATATTGTTGACCTTAGGTCACATAAACCTAAATTTTGATGATTACAAAATACACAGTTCAATTCAAGACATAAAAAGAGAATTAAGCTCAAAGTAAAGATTCAAAACATAAGTATGTTATTTTATTTTATATTTGTACTTGTATACTTGTGAATATAAGTGTGTATGGTGTTTGTGGCAAGCTCGAAAGGTTTTAAAAAATGAACCAAATCGCAAGAGTTTAGAACTTTAAAACTTGAAAACTAGATGAAATTGTAAGTTTTTCGAGCCTTGAAAATGGACTAAAATGCAAAATTTTTAAACTATAAATAGTGCTTGGTTGACCACTCGTGCCAACTCGATCAACCAATTTTCTGGGTTTTCAATTTTTCCCTCTTTATTTTTTGCCTAGTCGACCGGTTTGTCAAGGTCGGTCAACTGAACTCTTGGGTTTTTGGTTTTTTTCTTTTATGCCTTTAATCTAGTCGACTAATTTCACCAAACCAATTAACCGTCTTTTTAGAGAATAGTTGTTTTAAAGCCCATAATGGCTAGTTTTTGACACACATGTAAATTTGAGACTTTTCTTTTGTAACACATATTCTTTGAAGTCAATTTTGAGAAACTTGATAAGTTTATAAAATACATCATTCAAATAGATTTTAGAAGAGACTACTGCATTATTATTTAATTTAAAGTTCTTATTTGTGCAAAAATTGTGAATTTCATTGGTACAACTTTAATTTGTATGTTTCATGATTTATAACTCAATTACATGTAAATATGTATAATTGTGTAAGTTGGTATGTATATAATACTTATGTTGAAATAGTAATGTAGTGTATTTTATGTATAGGTGAAAGGAAGATCAAGTTGCAACTTAAAAAGGACAAATATAATGATTTTTATTCCAAATGGAAGTTGACTCAATTTGTACAATTTATATTCAGAGGTCATTTTCAAATTCGAAATGCTACATCACCAAATGTTTGACGTAATAAAATAAAATATGGTGACACAGGCAGGATAGCGGGTGGGATAAAAGCACTTTGTTGAACGCTGAATCTCGTTCAGTTATTTGACATAGTGGATTAAATAAACGTTCTAACGGATGAGATTATATATCATTTTTAACCTTAACGGCTCGAAACACAAGTGTCAAGATAATAATCCCATAAGGGACAAAATTAAAGGAGAATATTTTATTCAATGAAATATTGTCTCAAACAATAACTCTTTATATATAATAGAGGAAACTTAATGTTACAAGTTAACTCAAATAAGAAAATATAACTCCTACCTAAATAAGAAAACTAAGAATTAAATAACAAATTAAATAGGTAACAATAAAAGACTTCCTAAACTAATTAAAATCTAAAATTGTCCTACATCAGATTCCTCCTCTCTTAAAGAAAACTCATCCTCAAGTTTTATCTGGCAGATGAAATTTATAGTGCAACAGTAATTATCTTGTGACTTAAAGGAATAACTCTTCTCAGCAAACTTTCTTGAAATTTAGAAGAACCCAAAATTTTTCCTTTTTTTGTACTTGTTTGTAGTTCTTTTGAAATATGCATACTTGTAATAATAAACCACTTTTATGCTTCTCATAATGCTTTCCATATCTCATTCGATATACTCACCAACTAAATTTGTCTTAGCAATCAAATCTTCTTCAAGGATAATCATTTTGTCTTTGATATGAATAGGTAGAACCATGTCAATGACAGGTACGTTATCTTCAACTTGAATTTCTTGCACATGTTTAAGCACATTATAAATTTTCAAATTAAAATCAAACGAGACCTCTTCTTGTATAATCTTTAGCACATCTACAGTCGTCTTTTCAAGCACATCTTCATTAACTACCTCAGAGTCAACTTCAGTCTTATTATCAAATATCTTGTTAACTAAGTTGTCAATATCAACATGTCTAATAACTCTATCCAGGTCAACTTTTAGTTTTCTTTCAATTCCTTTAGCTAAAAAGATGGCATATGGTAATGTATGAATAATATATGACGACATTCGATCTCTTATGTCGGCACAGAGTCCCTCCAAAAATCTCTCAATTAAAGATTCTTCACTCTCATGAAAAAAAGAATACCCATAAAAATCCTCAAACTCTATAGCATAAGAATGAACAGATATCATACCTTAATGTGTCCAACAATAATTAAAAGGATTGAATGATGACTTCATCAATCGCTTCATCTAATTCCATGATTGAACTTTGTCTTTATAGCTTGCAAGTAACAAATTATACTCGTTTATCCTCAGGTATCCTCTCAACTTGAAAGAATTCTTCAACATCTTTCAGCCAAAATAAAAAATAATTTAGGACTGCATTTTTCATCAAACAACAACGCATGATTCATAACATAACAGACCATGGTTATAATTTTTTTTTTGATTTTTTTTTTATTTTGGTGAAAGGATGTATTGATGAATGTGGTTATGTTTAGCGGTTCAGGAAAGCTCTGTCTAGTACAGAGATAGGCTCTGATACCAATTGACATAAGCGGGATAGCGAGTGGGATAAAATAACCTTGTCAATGCCGAATCTCGTTCGGTTCTTTGACGCAGTGGATTAAATAAACGTTCTAACGGACGAGATTAGATATCGTTTTAACCCTAACTACTCGAAACACGAGTGTCAAGATAATAATCCCATAAAGGATAAAATCAAAGGGGAATATTTTATTCAATGAAAAATTGTCTCAAACAATAACATAGGTTCTCTATATATAATAGAGGAAACTTAGTATTATAAGTTAATTCAAATAAGGAAATATAACTCCTACCTAAATAAGAAAACTAGGAATTAAATAATAAATTAAATTGGTAACAATAAAAGACTTCCTAAACTAATTAAATTCTAAAATTTTCCTACATCATATGGTCCTACCATTTGCAGCTTGGACTTATGAACATCATTATGTATTTTGGGCATAACTTTCTATACAGTACACCAATTACAATTACTTCTTGAAGCCAATGAATCATAACAGAGGAAGCTACAACGTTTATGTTATGCACAAGTTCTAATTCATGCATCTGTGTGGGCCAAAATAATTATCATTCGGACAATAGTTGTCAATGTTTTAATTTGAACATGCATTAGTATTTTAAGCATAACTCCTACTACATAAGTTCAAATACTATGATTTATGAAGCATTGGAAAGCTTATTCATGGGGCCATATTTAAAGAAGATATTGCTCTATTTAGAGTGGACAACAGTCAAAAATATTTCTCAACGTGGACAATAATGTTATGATGAGACTTACTACTTGCATGTAATTAAATGTGTGAATTCTCCTTCATCTTCTCTATATAAACTTTGGTTTTAAAAGCTTAAGGCAATTTTGTATTCTCTAAAGGCTTTCATCTTTCTTCTTCATAGAATGGATTAAGAGTAATTTCTATATATATCATTAAAATGGATCCTTAATGCCCTAACATTTAATAATAGTGAATTTAAATTTAACAAGAAACAAATTCAAGTTATTTTCATAATATTTGGATACTCAATCTTGTAATATTTTGACCTTTGGACTTGTAAACTTAATGTAACCAATTTTTTGTGGACTAACACTTGGACTTTCAAATTTTTATTACTTGAGACAACCTACGGATGGGTATTACAATCTAAAACTTGCAGCAAGTTTTTGGCATCATTGCTGGGAAATTTCGACTTGTATAAAGATCACGTGTTCTAATTTAATTTAATTTTACTAACTCTAAATCTAACCATAACCTTAACATTTAACTCTTACCATTTTTCTTTCTTGCTATTTATATTTCTTGCTTTCATTTAATTGGGAGGCTCAGCCGCATATTTGTACTATCATTTTAGAATTATTTTATTTTTGTTATAAGGAAGGTTGTATCGCCTCTTTTCTTTTTATTTGTATTATTATTATTGTTCTAACATTTTGTCTGTTTATTATTATCGTTGAATTTTATTTTATTTAATATATTCTTAATGGGTATTGTGATCCTCACTCTAGTCACTTAGTGAAAGGTAACTATGAAGCCTTCTTTAGTAATTTGTTTGATTCATCTTCACATTCACACACATCAAACATCATGGCTGAAAATGAAAGTGTACACGGTGAAAATAAAATCCACATGTTTGAACTATACGTGAATACTTGCAAACTCCTCAAAATTCATCTCCTTCATGCTTTATTTTTTCTCTTAATGCAAATAATTTCAATTTTAAGCCTTGTGTGACTCCTTTACTTCCTAATTTCCATGGCTTAGAGTCTGAAAGTCCTTATTTGCACTTAAAAGAATTTGAGGAAGTATTTGTCACATTTACTGATCAAACATGCAGTGAAAATTTAATTAGGCTAAATTAGTTCTTTTTCTATAAAAGATAAAGGAAAAATATGGCTTAATTCATTGAGACCTAGATCCATAGGCACATGACAAGAAATTCAAACTAAGTTCTTAAAGAAATTTTTTCCAACACATAAAACGAATTCTTTCAAGAGACAAATCCAAACTTTTTGCAAAAAGCAAATGAAAAATATTTTTAATGTTTGAAAAGATTTAAGGACTTGTTAAATTTATGTCTACAACATGGTTTTGAAAAATGGTGAATGATAAGCTTCTTTTATGAAGTGTTAACACTAAAGATGAAACAATTTGTTGAAACAATGTGTAGTGGTGAATTTTTAGATAAAGAACCTAAAGAAGCTATAGAGTAATTAGATCATTTGGCTGAAAACTCTCAATCTTGGAAAACCACTAATTCTCCAAAAATTCAATTAGATCTAATCTTGCTAGTTCTAGTAGAGGTAAATACAACTTGAGTCAAGAAGATGATCTAAGTGCTAGAGTTGCTAATTTAAATAGAAAGTTAAAGCCAAGGAATTAAGGAAAGTGAAATAAGTCAAATCTGTGCATAATGATGAAGAATGTGAAATTTGTGAAGTTATGGGACATTACACTTAAGATTGCTCAAATGTTCCAATTTTTAAAGAAATGTTCCATGACCAAGCAAACTCTATGAATACTTTAAAAAAACCTTTCCCATCTCATTCTTCATATCCCGAAACGTATAATTCTGGGTGGAGAAATCATCCAAATTTTAGTTAAAAAAATGAATATGATGTCCATCCAAAGACCCTTAAATTTCCCACCATAACATTCATCATATTCAAAAACCTTTGAGAAAACGTTGTAAGCATTCATCCAAGGGCAAACAAACATAAATAATCAAACATCACAAGCCATTAATGACATTAAGAATACACTTTCAAATTGACTTCATCTTTAAGTGTTCAAGAGAAAGGTAAATTTCTTGCCCAACCACAATCAAATCCTACAAGTCAATTTAATGTAAATGATTCTAATTTAATTGGCACACAACCTGAGAATGCCAATTCTATCACAACTCTTCGAAGTGGTAAGATCACTAATAAAACTATTCCTAAGCAAATGATTCTAATGAACCATAAAAATCAATTGTTGATAAAATTAGTGATGAGCCTAAGTTGTATGATGTTGAAAAATACCCTATTCCTGCTCTTTTTCCTCAAAGACTTCAACCTATCTAAAAGCTTAATCAAAATTATGAAATTTTTGAACTTTTTAAGCAAGTCAAAATCAACATTTCTTTGTTAGATGCAATAAAGCAAGTTCCTTCCTATGCTTTCTTGAAAGATTTGTGCATAGTTGAAAGGAAGCTTAATGTACAAAACAAAGCCTTTTTAACTGAGAATGTTAATTCATTCATTCAACAAAGCACTCCACTAAAGTATAAAGATCCTGGTTGCCAACTAATTGTTTGATCTTCGTGCAAGTGTTAATCTTTTGCCTTATTCTATGTATTGACAATTAGGTTTAGGTAAGCTTAAACCTACCTTAATAACATTTTAACATTAGTCATTACATGATTGATCATTAAATATGGCACATACTTCCTCAAAATGAAGTGCAAATAAGGACTTTCAGATTTTAAGACATGCAAATTATGAAGTAAAGGAATCATACATGAATTAAATCTAAAGTTATTTGCATTGAGAGTAAAGATAAAGCATGAAGGACATGAATTTCGAGGAAGTTGCAAATATCCATGCATGGTTCGAACATGTGAATCTTCATTTTCTCCATATACACTTTCATTTCTGACCATGGTGTTAAATTTGTACGAATATGAATCAAATAAACTATCAAAGAAAGTTCCAGAATTACCTTTCACCAAGGGATGAGAATAATGATCACCATATCATCCAAGCATAAAAATAAATGAAAATAAAATTCAACAATAATAAAAAAAAGACAAACAAAATGTTAAAACAATATAAATAAAAAGAAAAGACGTGGTATAACCTTCCTGTTGATAAAATTAATAAAAATAAAAGTAACAACACAATAATTAACAAAAGAGAAAATGAAGATAGGTGACAAAGCCTACCATGAACAAAATAAACAATAAAAATTAGATGGTATATGTATAACTAGCTAT
The DNA here is from genome assembly GCA_028052125.1 of Melia azedarach. NCBI lineage: Eukaryota > Viridiplantae > Streptophyta > Magnoliopsida > Sapindales > Meliaceae > Melia > Melia azedarach. The sequence goes on from CM051399.1 coordinate 7,707,354, forward strand.
AAGTAAAAATGCAAATGGGTGGTCAAGCCTGCTAGTTAAATAAAAATAAGAAATATAAATAACAGGAAAGTAAAAAATGTTAGAGTTGGTAAAGAAAATAAAAGAAGAAGTAAACTTTATACAAATAGTTATTCTCCGACAACGACACCAAAAAATTGCTACAAATTTTAGGTTGCAAAACCCAAGTGTAAGTGTCTCAAGTAATAAAGATTTGGAAGTTGGAGTGTCGGTCCACTAGAAATTAGTTGTATTAAGTCCACAAGTCCAATAGTCCAAATATTATGAAATTAGAATGAATTTGTTAATTATTAATTGTAAATTCAGTAATTTTAATATTACAGCATTAGGAATTCATTTTCATGATATATATTCTTGATCTCTTTTTATAACTCAATTAAGCTCACTTCTTAGTTAATGCTGTTAATGGAAAGATGAATAATGTTTAAGCACAAATTAAGAAACCAAAAAACTAACCTTTAAATTGATGATGAAAAACTTTGCTCATTGAAATGTAGAAAAAATGTCAAAGCATTTTATGTACATTTTGTTAACAATGAATCAAGATTTCTAACAAATCAACAATATGTGCAAAATGAAATATTCAATCTATAGAAAAGTTTTACAATGAAGTACAAATTTTAGAAAAACATTATTATAAAGAATAAAATAAGAAGATTTTCCTAATGCTAAGAGGCAAGAGCTCTCCGCTTTACTATTGATCAGGTGGGCAGTATCCTGTCGTGGTGGAGGCTTGATGGGCCAAGTCACCTCGAGATGTGGCGTAGGGCTGAAAGGCTTAAGGAAATACGATTGTGCCTCTTGTATAAGCTTAAGCTTTTAGCGCAATGGCAAGGGCTTGATCCTACATGCAGTATTAGAGCTGGATCATGGGTTTGAGCACTTAGGAAAGCATATTATGTATGGCAAGTGCTAGGGGGATTATTGGCTAGTAGGCCAACATCCTAACATGGTGGAGGTTGGGTAGGTCGAGTCACCTAAAGACGTCGCGCATGGCTAAAAGTCTTAAGGAAATACGGTTGTTCCTTTACTATAACCTTAAGCTTTTAGCCTAGTGGTAACCGCATAATCCTACAATTACATGTGTAAACACATGTAAGCTATAGATTTCATCACGTTGTGCCTCATGTTTGACTATCTCTTATGCTGATTTAGAGAAAGTACTCTTCATGAACATTGTTTACCATTAAGTGAGCTTTCCCATGCTTCAAGAGTCATGTAAGATATGATTAAATAGTAAAGTATGCTCAAGTTGTAAACTTTGATAGCTACTGTTAGAATCATGATTAGAGATGGCAAAACGGGTGGGCCAGCCCAAGCACGACAGGGCCTAACTTGTAAACAGTACCACACGGTTCGACACGGAATAATTACTATTCATAACTCGATACGAAAGAACCCATTAGTAGGGGTCGGGTTGGGCTAAGTTACCACAACCCCAGGGTCAAACCGAGCTGTGCTGTGAACAGTAATCAAGCTGTACTCGGCTGAGTGGCTATCTATTTACGATTTATGGGCTACTGTATCGGGCTGTACAATAGTTTTTTTACTATTCAGCCCATTTATTAATTTTTATTACTATAATATGTTATTAATTTACATTAATTATAATGTGCATAAAATGACGGCAAGGGAGTGTGGTTGTGTGTGACGAACGATGGCCAAGGAGTATGTTATGGCTGTATGCGACGACTGCAGCGAGTGTAGCTATGTGTTACGGGCGATAGCCAGGGAGTGTGTTGACGACGGGTGATGGTAAGGGAAAGTATGGTTGTGTGTGACAGACAAAGGTTAAGGACTATGTTGTGGATGTGCGACGATGAGCGATGGCAGCGACTATGGCTATGTATGTATGTGACGAGCGACAGCCAGGGAGTGTGTTGTGTATAACAGATGGCAGCTAGGGAGTGTGATTGTGTGTAACGGATGGTGGCCGGACTAGGAGTGTGTTGTGTAATAAGCGACGAGAATTTTTTAATTTTTCTGTTTTTGAATAAAAAGAAGAAGTCGAAAAGAAGATTGAACTCTAAAGAGCAATTTGCTTATTAGGGTTTCTTTATATTTAATTTTTTTAACAATTATAACGTTTAAAAAGATAAAAAAAAAATCTTTATAATGTTGTTTCATCATTATGTTTGGGACATTATGATTATATTTGTAGATTTTATATTGTGATGTTGAAAATTGAAATGAAACCATTTAAACCGTTTGATACTTGAAAATAAAATGAAATCATTTTATTCATACAATTTAAATTTCTAAATTTTAAATTTAGTAAAACTTAAAAAAAATAAAATTTTCAACAAATGAAATTAATAATAAATTAATTTTTATGTATTTATAATTGTTAATTTTCTTCTATTAATTTAATTGTAATTAACTGTAATTTAGTCATTATATCATATATTTTTAATTTAAAATTTAAAATTTAGAACATATGATTGTCATTGAACTAAAGTTAAAATATAATTTGTTATCCTGTTATATTATAAACTTAAATTACTTGAATATATTTTAAGAAACTACTTCTTTAAATATATTCACAAAATACAAATAAGTATAATTGACATAATATGTATTTTCAATGCGCACTAGTTTGTATGTGTATATATATACAACAATTGATTAAGTTGTTAATTTGTTATTGTAATCTAATTAGTCATCATATTCTACTATAAACTTATATTATTGAACAGAATTTTTAAAATTTTATTGCCAAATTTGTATAATTAGTAATCTAATTAGTCATGATACTCTAATATCAATATTTATATTCTATTGATTATACTTAAATATAATTGAATCACCTTATATTTCATATCGTACATGAAGAATTGAACATATATGAATATAAAGAACAAAATATTAATTTATGTTCAAATTTAATTAGTCATTACATTTAGAAATAAATTTTAATTATTGATTATTATAAATATTATCATTCAAAAATTTGATTTGATAAATAAACAAATACAAAGAACACATTATTAAATTATGATCAAAATATAATTAGTCGTTATATTTTAAAAGAATTGTAAGTATTCAAATTCAATATCATGAATATTATCATTCAATATTTTATTTTAATTAATAAACAAATGTAAGCAATTTATAATTTGCTAAATATATTATTATTGCAAAATTTTTTTTATTCTTTAATTATTGTTATTTTTAATTTAATAATCATTGTTCAATTTTCAATAACTTTCAAATGATTCAAATTAATTTCCCAATTAATTTCTAAATTTTACATATTATACAAATAATAATTTATGAATAATTATCTTTTATAGTGATATTGTACATGAGTAGGCCTGTTGGGGTAAACACAACCCACACAGTCCAAATGGAGTTTGTGGGCTATGCTGGGCTACACTTAAAATAAAGGGAAATTACCCAAAATAACCATATTTTTTAATAAATTTACCACAATAATCTCTTTCATAATTTATGCACCAGAGTAGCCTAAAACTCAAAAATCGGACAGAAATACCCATCAAATAGCCTTTTACACAGCAAAAATAAAATTTCTCTCTTTTTTCTATTTTGAAAGTCCCAAATCGCCTAAATCACCCTTCTCCCAAAAACTATCCCAACTTGCCAAACCCTAAATCCACAAATTAAGATGAAAAATTAAAAAATCATAACTTGGAGGTGTCGGCAACATACTGAGGTTGGTTGCAATTGAAGACAGTGACGGTCGACGATAGTAACAACAGGAAAAGATCGACGAGGGTAACGATAAATTTATTTGTGCGTTTTTTTTTCTTAACCAATTGTTTAAGTATTCATCATTCTAAGAGATTATATTGTTGATTGGGTTGTTATACTTGTTATTTGAAACATAGTAAGCATGATTTATTTTATGAAAATGGGTTTGAAGTTGAAGATGAGCTGGGTAATTTTCTAGTGCGCAGGCTTTACTCGATAAATTTTGTCGAGTAAAACTAAGCCATACACGATTTTTAGGTGTTTTTCAAGCGTGCATGTCTTACTCGACAAAATTTGTCGAGTAAGGCAAAACTATACTCGACTTTTTTTGTTGAGTATAGTTTTGCCTTACTCGACATAGGAAAAAAAAAGCGTAAGTCTTAATATTTAACTTGAGAGTAAAATGTAAGTTTTTACAAATAATTTTGTGTGTGATATGCAAGAGTTAAAAACTTGAGTGTTCATTTATGTTCTAACAATTTACTTTACTTGTGACTAGAAATGGATGATCAAATCACATTGTCTGTTTACTATGGAGGATCGTGGGTGATGTCATCGGATAGTGTTGAGACATATATTGGTGGAAGAGTACGATTTTTAACTGTACAACGAAACATCACCTATCAGCAATTATTGCAGAGTATATACACAACCTTGGAGATGGATCCTGCTCAATTTAGTATTTCTATAAAAGTGAAGTTCTTAATAGCCGGTGAATCGTGGGGAGCTATTGCAGCAGATATTATCAATGATAGTGATGTGTTAGGTCTTATGCGACTAAATAGTTTTGCTGCTTATCAATCAATGCGTGGAATGCACCCATTATATATTACTAGTGATTGCATTATAAGAGAGGATCTAGAGCAACCTACAATTCCTTCTCCTTTGAGGCCTCAACCAATAATTCCAGAAGTTTATACAAGGCCTTTTGTGTTTTCTAGGGGTAGTAATGCTGTTAATGATTCACCAATTGGTCATTTGCCAACAATTGGATATACGACACCAAGACATTATACACAATGCTCTTCATGTCCCTGCAATGAAGATGTAGCTAATTATGAATGCTCACCACCCCACAATGAAGACCAAACACAAAACTACATCAACAGTGATTCGACTATGCGAAGAACTGAAATTGCTGAAGAACAATGTAGAATGAATTATTGTGATGAAGAGCCTACTGCAGGACATGATGTTGGGTCTATACCAAGTCATAGGCCCACTACATCAACAGAACGTGCAAACATCATGTTAAGTTCATCAATGCCTATTTAATGTACTCTTCCATTCCTACCATTGACCAGCATTGTATCGCATGATGCACAGTCTAGTTCAACATCCATGGAAGTAAGAGTTGGGTATATTTTTAAAACGAAGAAAGAATTGCGCCATGACTTGAGTATAATGGCATTGAGGAAGCAATTTCAGTTTACTATTACCTGCTCAACAACTACCCGATTCGAGGCAAAATGCATTATGCACGGATGCAGTTGGCGAATTCGAGTTATTAAGAATGATGGACCTAATGGGTACTTCCATGTTACACAAATGGAAGCAAATCATACTTGTCGAAGTGATCAGTTACAAAACGGGCACCGTCAGGCGAGCAGTCGACTCATTGGAGAGTTTGTAATGCATAACTTTGAAGACCCTAGTAGAATCTATACCCCAAGAAATGTTCAAAATGATATACAGAAAGAGTATGGGGTACTTTTATCATATCGATCAGCGTGGTTGGCTAGAGAAGAAGGACGTCAATTGGCAAATGGAGATCCAGGACATCGATTGGCAAATGGAGATCCAGTAGAGTCATTTCAACTATTACCACAATATTGCCATATGTTAGAAAACAAGAATTTGGGAACAGTAACACATACAGAAATAGACGACGACGACCATTTTTTGTATTTTTTTATGGCTATCGGAGTGTCCATTCACGGGTTTCGTTCATCCATTCGCCCCGTGATTGCATTAGATGAGACTTTTTTAAAAGGAACATATCGAGGAACTATGTTTGTGGCTGCTGCTAAAGATGGAAATAACAAAATATATCCTATTGCATTTGGGATTGGAGACTCCGAGAATGATGCTTCATTGGGATGGTTCTTGACTAAATTGAGAGGAGCACTTGGCCATGTATCTAATTTGGCTTTTGTATCTGATAGACATAATTCCATTGAAAAAGGGGTAAATACTATCTTTCCTGAAGTATATCATGGCTTCTGCATTTATCATGTCTCCAGAAACGTGAAAGCTAAGTATAAAATGAGACAAAAAAAGGTAGACAATTTCCAAGCGGGCTACTTTCAAGCTGCAAAGGCATATCAATTTTCAGAGTTCAATCGTCATATGGCTGATTTGAGGTCAATACACTTAGAGGTAGCAAACTATTTGGAGAATAATGTTGGGTTTTATAGGTGGGCTAGAGTGCATTATCCTGTTCGTCGGTATGACATATTAACAACCAACATAGCTGAAAGTATTAATGCACTCCTAAGAGATGCGCGTGCCCTCCCTATTGTTGCATTGATAGATTCAATACGGTCTGTGATGCAAGGGTGGTTTTACGAAAGGAGAGAGGAAGCTGCTAAACTTGAACCACATAACTTATCTAATGCTGCTCAGAAAAAAGTGAGTGAACAAGAGCTCTTATCACTTCCTTTGTCTATTTATCCTGCCTCTAGATTCGAATTTAAAGTTAAAAGTGCTGGACAAAATCATATAGTGGATTTGAGTGCAAAGAGTTGTAGTTGTAAGCGTTTTGATTTAGATGAACTACCTTGTGCGCACGCTTTTGCAGTAATTAGATTTGTTCGCGGTCAATATAATCCCTTATGCTCTCACTACTATATGAACGAGGCACTTTTATTGGCATACGCGGAAGTTATTCATCCTATTGGTGACCAGCATGATTGGATCATTCCATCACACGTGCGAGACATAAAGGTCCTTCCTCCAAGAGGGCGTGTTCCAACCGGTCGACCGAGAAGACAAAGAATTCCATCTGCAGGGGAAGACGTGATAAGAAGAATGTGTTCAAGGTGCAAAGAAGTTGGCCATAATCGTGCAACTTGTAAGAACCCAATTCGGGTGGAGCCCCTACCAAGATAGTGTTAATGAGACTGTCGAGAACTTTTTACTTTATGAAACTCTTTTATATTGAATTTGTTGTAATTGTAACATTGAATACAATGCTTTATTTTTTTTCATGTACTTACTAATGATTGTTAGTTTCTTAGAATCTACAATAGACTTTATCTTTTGAACTTTGGTAATATTTTAATTTACGAAATCAAATATATGTTCCACTAAATTCAAATATTTGGAAAAATAAAACTATTGCCCCTTAATTATACATGGAGATTGGAGTTTATAAAAAATGCATTTTTAGTCTTTTGTACACGAGCTCGACAAACTTCTATTTATCAAGCGCTTGACAATATGAATTTGTCATGCGCGGCTAATTAGGAGAAACAACTTTCAATTTTCTTTGCTTGACAAACTGCTACTTAGTACCATTTGTCCAGCATAACTTGATTGTCGAGGGCCTGATAATATGCAGTTTATCAAGTACAACTAATTAGGCCAAAATACTATTCTATAAACTTTGCTCGACAAAAATCTACTTATCAAGCGCTTGAGAATAAGTCTTTTGTTAAGTATTCCAGAACCTTTATTGTTTTTGTTGAGTGCAGCTTTATTATCGAGCGCTTGATAATATACACATCGTCGAGCGAGACCAATTACTTTAAAAAACCTATCATAATCTTTGCTTGACAAGGGATCGTTTATCAAGCATTTGAAAATTAGTTTATTTTCAAGTATTCCATAAACTTTATTCATTTTGTCAAGCGTGCCTTAATATTCGAGCGCTTGACGACTAAGATTGTCGAGTATTGATACAATTGTCCAAATCATACCTTATTTAACACAACTTGATTTTTAATACAATGAGATCTTCTCTAATGCTTAGTATAAGTTTATTAGTTAGGAGTAATCAATTAATTACTTGCATGATTATCTTTAGTATGTGTGCCAACAATTTCATTTGGTTAAGACTAAATAAAATTACTACAATAAAATACATACTAGAATGGAACACGTAATAAAAAATGACAAACAAAAATAAGATATATATATATATATATATATATATATATATATATATATATGCATACACAAAGATCCACATATACAAAAAAGGTTGCATTTATCTAACATGTAGTCAACTATAACAACTCATTAACAAACAAATCTACGGCAATCTTCCTCCTAAAAAGAGGGTCGTGCTCAGGTCCAAAGTCAAAAGGTCGTCCTAATCCTAAGTACTCAATAAACTTCAATGTAAAAATACCACAATCTCCGCTCTCTGGAGCCTGATGGGGTATACCCTCCAGTGGTTGTATGTAGTTGAAAGGTGAGGTGTTATCCTCCAAATAAGTTCGTTCCATATAGACCCCACCATGATGTAGGAGATGAGGTAACAATATACACAAAGGTTGCATTGCCTCCTTTATCTCAACCTCACTATGTGCCGAAGGCAAGGAATCATAAACTGTGATCTTTCTATCACTAATATTCAAGGCACATGCACCCCAATGGTCTTTACAAACCCGAGCTGGAATATATATCATGTCGACCGTCGTCCAAGTCCGGTGGACGCCCTCTCGGTCACCCATAACATGTTGCTCGATGTCAACACTGTCATAAAACGTACCCTCTTCAAGGACTCCATCCTGTACTCCCTGAAACGCATATGTCAAACTGGACTGGAATATAAAACAATAATCTGTATTAGAGTATAGTATACAAGAGCAAAGTAAGTAACAATGGATAATATTAAATACTTACGTAAAGATGAGTGGATGCAATCATCCACCGCTGTGGGATAATTGATGGCAATGCTAACTGTCAGTGAGCCACCATATCCAAGTACTCATCAATATGCTATATTTGACAATACATATTAATGTTAAACATTTGAGTGCAGAGAGAATTTATATATCATAAATTAACTATATTGTGTTAATACGTACACAATCCTCAAGCCATTTTCCAAGGTCAGAAACACCTTGAAGCCACTTAGGGGTCATCGTCACTCTCCTAGTCTCAATTTGAGCCTCTGGCTGCTTCAACCATTGTATGTAGTTTGCATAATGACTCTCAGAGCACGGGGCTATGGGATTTGGTGTATAAGAAGCTTCGTACCGAGGACGAGGTTTGTATTGCAGCCCTTTATGTCGTTTTTTACGGGGGATAGTGTATGGACTCCTTGCATAGCGACCTGGTATATATATCCTACCACAATGACTGAGTGCATCATCCCCCTGCGGCTTCGCAATGATACGAACGCTATCTCCCCCTAATCCTTCCTCATGTCAGACTACATTGTCTTCACCCTTACCTCTTGTATCATTGCACTGTATTATATTTGTCATGAATGTCATATAAGTCACAATATAAACTTGCTAAAATAACTGAACACATCAATTAAGTGTATGGATCAACCTGTCCCTGCAACAATAACACTAATAAAATTCTCAACAGTCATACCAATACTATTTTCTTACCTCAGGAGTCGATGCAGTTCACTTAAAGTCATCGACATCTTGTGGACCATAAGTATGCATCCATCCTCGAACCTCATGAACAAACTGTATCATGTCTTGCCTTAGATTATGGATCTCTTGTGTGATAACTGTAAGTCTTGTTTCAAGCAAACGCAACACGCTATTGTTGTGCCGTGCCTGTGTAAAGTCATCTCCGTCGAAGTGTTGGTCTGGTGTTTTTTTTGCCTTTATCCTATATACTTGTAATGTCAATATCATTTGTTAGTGATAAAATGTTTCTTTTCGAGTGTTTAGGATCCTACATATAATGGAGTTAATATTTACTTATTAAAGATAAAATAATTATAATTGCTAAGATAGAGGAAATAAGCAAACCCCTGTATTCATAGCCGCAGCTATATGGTGGTCAGAAAATAGCTGGCCTCCGTATTCACCCTCTTCTTCGATGCTTGCTGGTTGTAGTAGTTCTGCTCCGTAAGGTGTACTCAACTCTACAGCAAATGGCTCTAATGTTCGGATAACATTAGGTGGCTGTAAAAAAAAAAAATTATATTACAACTATAGTAATACAAAAACTTATACAACTTAAATATTTTAAAGTTCTCTAACCGCTTCTTTGTTAAAAACCAACTTAAGGAGTTGCTTTCGGCTGATACTCTTTGTCTTTGATTTCCACCTAAGTATTCGAGGAATTCTGTTGTTCAATTTTGTCGCATACTTTTTCCCAGCTATAGATACTGCCTCTTAAATCCACACCTTTACATAAAGTAAACAACTTGTAAACCAATAACGATAGCATGTTAAAATATGAATATTTAAATATTAAGCAAAACATTTAATTACCTGGAAGGCAATAGGACAACCCTCTAGGTTGTAGCCGCCCTTCCAATCCTGACAGGCCGTCAGCTTTTCTTTATAATTCTTATACTGTCCAACCATAACCCGGGTCAATGATCAGAAAGTGTATCGCCAAACAACTGAACCCCATGGATAAGCATTAAACTGATCTAAATCATCTAACACCCATAACAACCATGTATCAACTTGATTCCTATACCTGCGTCCAAACAAAAACTGCTCCGTAAGATAAAACAATGAGAGCCGAACAACGTCAAGATCATCTATAGTGTCAAAATCCCATTTGGCAAAAGCTTCATCTAGATTCTCCAATGAAAATGTTGATGATTTACCAAAATAAGTTTGCTCAAGCCAATCACTCCCATTAACCTCTAATGGAAAAGTTCCGAATTTCAAACCAGTGATAAGTGCAAACTCAACACGGGAAAAACGGATTGTATTTCCCCCCACAAGAAACCACATCTCTTGATCTGCGTCTCCCGTATGCACCTCATGTAGTAGCATATAATGAACGAGATTACTGGAAGGACTGAGCTCCTGTATGTCCAAAAAGTGCCCTAGGCATGTTTCCCTAAATAGCTCAGCCTGTCGAGTCGTCAACTTCTTTCTGATATTATCAATTGTTATTAATTTGGATAAAGTAGTAGGCGTGCTATGGAAGTGTCACACCCCGACTTGCAAAAGTCAAAGAATAATCTATCAAACACATATCAAGAAATACATTTCACTAGGAAAATTCATCAATATTTATTAACACAAAATCTATTCAAAAAGTCTTTAGTGTCTAGTCTCCAAGCCATCATATTTAATAACTATGAATAAAATACAAGCCAATGTCCTAAACTTAGGGAACCAAGGGACAACAAAAGCTTCGCCAAATCCACTACGCACACGATCATTTATCTGGGAATCACAATAAACTATAATGAGTATAAACTCAATAAGCATACTAGTTTTTCATAGACAAAAATACATACATATATATATAATAATAAATATATAATGCATGAGATGAATATGTAACATGATAATAACCATGTTCATTCCAAACTACGTGATACAAAATCACATCAAACTTGTTCTCAACAATCACTCACTTTTAAACTTTCATTTACATTGAACTAGGAATATCTTCATTCAATCACTACTTAGTAGGACTTCACATATCACATATTGAGCCTGAGTCACCCGTCGATGACTTTCCGTATATGGGGTATCAGCAAGTGGGGCACAAAATTTCAAACACAATAAACACTCATGCCCGAAGGTAAGAGCCACACCCTCGCCCTGATCATCGGCGAGTCCTCCCACATGCACAAATCCGTCGACGCACAATTGCGAAGACTCACAAGTCCTAAGGGTACCCAAAGGTCTCTCCCATGTCATACAGAACACATAACACATATCAGATATACCAAACCCGAAGGAATGGCCATACATATCAAAAGGCTCCAAACACTTATAATTGCCTACTAAGAAAGTAATGAATTCGGATACCCTAAAAAAATACGAAGTCTTAACTTTCACAAATATTTTTCTTACAAAGCCACTTTCTCATTTCTCAAAATCATTTATGCATGTGTGCATGGCAATGTCAATACTTAATGACTCATGCACAGCACATAAACACAAAGTTATAAACAAATATTTTGGCATATAATCATAAGCAAATTGATGCTTGCATATTAATACACAATTCCAAAACTTTTGTAACATAGTCACACATAAATGTATATATTCATTGTGATCCCATTTGAAAAGTCTAGTATACTTACCTCTTGATGTTCCCACCAAGATCACACAATCACATAAATCCTAAAATCAAAATTGATCTCATAAGCCATATTACACAAAATCCAACATATAACATTTCATCAAACACGCATCCTAATTCTGTCCTTAGGCCCATCAACAATTTTTCTTATATCCTAAATGATATCCTTTTCTCATGAAATCAGAATATAGTCATAATGAAACATTATATAACCTCATGCAAAAATATAGATCCTTAATTTAATTTATAACTATTTGTTTTGTCATTTATAACACTTAGCCACTAGGCCCCAAAACAGAGCATCACTGAGTATATCTAAGTATCTGATTTTTAACAAATCGAACACTTATCCAATGGCCATAAAACTTTCCAGAAATCATGTAGACACATATTCAGTAGCATGATAAAATTTAGAAGACATAATTCATGTCCAAACCAATTTAAACAAGCTTTACTTTACACTCTGCAGATTCTGTAAACTGCACATTCTTAGTGATAGAAACTACTTTGAAAATTCATAACATATTATATACATAGAATCAGGGCACGAAATTTTAATATGTTATAATAAATATAAGTAGAAATAGGTTTGTAAAATTTCGTAATTTTTGGAGACCGTTTGGTTAACCCAGAAAATTGTACAATTCATATAATTTGCAGAAATCAACATTTTTCAGCATCTCAGGGTCAGATCGGAAAATTCATATAAAATCGAATATTCCATATTTTCAAATGAAATAAAATTTATCATGACCCTTTTGATTCTTAATATTTCCAGTTAAATCAGATTTCCAAAATAAGACATATAAAATTTTATAAAATTTTTGGATCAAGCTACTGTTCAAGGTCTAAGTTCTGCAAAAGCTTCCTTTGACAACAATAATTATCTTCTACCAACTTTTTCACCAATTCCACCACAAAATCATATTCACAACCACAAATAATTCAAATCAATATATCCTCAACATATTCATGTAATCTTTATACAAAATATACTTCCAAAACACAATCCAACCATATATAACATAATAAATCTTAAAGAGAAGAGAAAATTACCTTAAATCTTCTTAATTTCCCTTTGGAAACTAAATTTTCTCTTCAAATTCTTCTCCCTCTCTCTCTCTCTCTCTCTCTCTGAAAATCTGCAAAATGGTGTTTCTCTTTCTAAAACAAGAAATATGATGTATTTATACTTAGGGTTAAAATGGTAATTTGGGCCTTACTAAGTACACCAACACTTACTACTAAATACACCCATATATTGATACTCTAATTTTATATTTGGGCCTTTCTAAGTAAACTCTTATCTAATACTAAATACACTCATAAAATATTTCAAAAGAAATACCTTAAGTGTACTAAGCTACTTACGTACAAACTAATAGAAACTGACGTGTATATATACAAAATACGTACCACTTGGGAGGTGTTACAATTTCTCCCCTCCTTAGAAGAATTTCGTCCTCGAAATTCATTTGCTTGTCACTCAAAGAGGTGAGGATACTTCATTTGCATTTCTTCCTCTCTTTCTCATGTAGCCTCCTCAATTGAATGGTTTCGCCATAGAATTTTCACGAAAGGTATATTCCTTGTACGCAACACTTGCTCTTTCCGATCCAATATTTGAATAGGTGTCTCTTCATAGGTAAGATCCTCCCTGAGATGGAGCAGTTCATATCTTATCACATGTTCTGAGCTAGGGATATACTTTCGTAGCATGGACACGTGAAAAACATTATGAACTCCAGATAATGATGGAGGAAGAGCAAACTGATAAGCCACATCTCCTATCCTCTCAAGTATCTCAAAAGGGCCAATAAACCTTGGACTTAGTTTTCCTTTCTTGCCAAATCTCATTACTCCCTTCATCGGAGCAACTTTTAGGAATACTTTATCACTCACTGCAAACTCCAAGCTTTTTCTTCGATTATCGGCATAGCTCTTTTGTCTACTCTGTGCCACTTTCATTCTTTCTCTTATCTTTTCAATTACTTCACATGTTTTTTGGACAATCTCTGGTCCCAAAACTTTCCTTTCACCAACTTCATCCCAATGTACTGGAGATCTACATTTTCTTCCATAAAGAGCTTCGTAAGGAGCCATACCAATCGTAGATTGATAACTATTGTTGTATGCGAATTCTACTAACGACAAATGTTTGTCCCAACTACCATTGAAATCCATCACATAAGCTCGTAACATATCTTTAAGGATTTGGATGGTTCTTTCAAATTGTCCATCTGTTTGTGGGTGGAATGCAGTGCTGAAGTTCAACTTAGTCCCCATGGCTTTGTGTAAACTCTTCCAAAATATTGAGGTGAATTAAGGATCTCTATCAGAAACAATAGAAACCGGTATACCACGTAACCTCACAATCTCATCCATATATAATTTTGCATACTTATCCATAAAATAAGTAGTATTCACTGAAATGAAATGTGCGGACTTTGTCAACCTGTCAACAATCACCCAAACTGCATTATAACCCTTTTGTGTCTTTGGTAACCCCACAACAAAATCCATAGCTATGCGTTTCCATTTCCATTCCGGTACTAACAAAGGTTTCAACAACCCAGATGGTCTTTGATGTTCAGCCTTAATTTGTTGACATGTCAGACATTGCTCAACAAATTGTGCAATCTCTTTCTTCATATTAACCCACCAATAAATTACTCGAAGGTCTTGATACATCTTTGTGCTACCAGGATGAATGGTATACAAAGAATTATGTGCCTCTGTTAAAATTTCATGCTTTATGTCCTTGTTGTTAGGAACACAAAGCCTACCTTCAAAGCGTAATACGCCGTCATTAGATACTACAAATCCAGGGCTCCTACCTGCCAAAACTTCTTCCATGATCTTTTTCAAAAATTCATCAGACTGTTGTGCCTTTTTAATCCTCTCGATCAAGGTAGACTGTATAGATAACTGTGCAACATAAGCCTTAATGTCACCCTTCACAACTTCGATGCCAAACTTATCAAAATCTAGTAGGATTTGCTTCTGAGTGGTCAAAAGTGTAGCCAGACTTCCTACAGATTTTCTACTTAAAGCATCTGCAACTACATTAGCTTTTCCAGGGTGGTAGTTGATCGTGCAATCATAATCCTTCACCAACTCAAGCCATCGGCGTTGTCTCATATTTAGCTCCTTTTGTGTGAAAAAGTACTTGAGGCTTTTATGGTCAGTATAAATCTCACACTTCTCTCCATAAAGATAATGCTGCCAAATTTTAAGAGCAAATACCACAGCTGCTAACTCTAAGTCATGAGTTGGGTAGTTCTTCTCATAATTCTTTAATTGTCGAGAGGCGTAAGCTACAACTTTTCCATTTTGCATCAACACGCAACCGAGACCTTTAAGAGAAGCATCACTATAAATTACATATCCATCAGATCCTGTAGGAATTGTCAACACTTGGGCAGTCACCAATCGATGCTTAAGTTCTTGAAAGCTTTTCTCACACTCATCAGACCACTGAAATTTGACATTCTTCCTTGTTAGCTGTGTTAAAGGAGTAGCAATCCTAGAAAATCCCTCGACAAATCGCCTATAATATCCAGCCAACCCAAGAAAGCTACGAACTTCTCCAATGTTGGTCGGTCTAGGCCAATCCACAACTGCTTCTATTTTGCTTGGATCCACAGAGATACCTTCGGAAGAAACAACATGTCCCAAGAATGCAATTCTATGAAGCCAAAATTCGCACTTCTTGAATTTTGCATAAAGTTGTTTTTCCCTCAAAACTTGTAATACCATCCTCAAATGATCTTCATGTTCTTCTTTACTCTTAGAATACACCAAAATATCATCTATGAACACGATCACAAATTTATCCAAATAGTCCTTGAACACGCGATTCATAAGGTCCATAAAAGTGGCAGGAGCATTTGTTAATCCAAATGGCATTACCACGAACTCATAATGTCCATATCTCGTTCGAAAAGCAGTTTTAGGAATGTCTTCTGTCTTGATCTTTAATTGATGATAGCCAGAACGAAGATCAATCTTCGAGAAAACCGAAGACCCTTACAGCTGATAAAACAAATCATCGATTCTTGGAAGTGGATACTTATTCTTCACAGTTACTCGATTCAGCTCCCGATAATCAATACATAATCTCATCGTCCCATCCTTCTTTTTGACAAATAGCACAGGAGCACCCCACGGTGAAACACTTGGGCGAATGAAACCCTTCTCGATTAGTTCTTCCAGTTGTTTCTTGAGTTCCTTAAGTTCTGACGGCGCCATACGATATGGTGTCTTGGATATTGGTGTTGTTCCAGGGACAAGCTCTATGTTGAACTCGATCTCGCGATCAAGAGGGGTACCGGGTAAGTTCTCAGGAAAAACATCAATAAACTAACTTACAACAGAAGCATCTTGCAAGTTCACTTCTACCTTCTCAGTATCAATTACACTGGCCAAGAAACCCACATAACCTTTCTTTAAACTTTTCCAAGCCTATAAAGCTGAAATTACCCTCTCAAAGCGTCTAGCCTTACGTGCCTCAGTGTCTACTAAGTGTGGAGCAAACCTTGATAATTCTTCAAACTTCCTTTCATACTCTATCAGAGACTTGGAACCCTGGGTGAGTTGAATAAACTCAGCCTCTTTGTCATCTCTCAAAGATTGAGGGAAGTACTTTTCATCAAACAGCTCTTTAAACCTGTCCCATGTAACATTATATCCATCCATATCCTGAGCCCTGCTAGTCATCTCCCACCAATGGCTAGCACTTCCTTTAAGTATGTAAGTGGCACATGTGACCTTCTGCTGATCTGTGCAGTCTATCAAGCGGAAAATCTTTTCCAATTCTCGAACCCACTCTTCAGCAACCAATGGATTAATTGAGCCTTCAAAGAATGGTGGTTGCAGCTTCCTGAATTGTTCTACCATGTGCATGGTGTTAGAAGTAGCACTCCCATTGGATGTTTGTGGTCTTTGCTCCATGGCATTTGTAATGGCTAGCACAAAATTCTGAATAATGGTATTAGAGTCAACTTGGCCCACTCCTGCATTTTGAGTCACTGGTGCATCTTGATCTCTAGCCATATTTCTTGCATTTGCATTCGAGACACTTGTGGTCCTTGAATTTCTCGCCATTTCACTAATCCAACTCAAACAATGGTTAGTAATATGTACTAAGTACGTACACACAAAAATATAAACATACAAGACCCTAAGGATTTGGCGTAGTACTTGGTTCCCTTGACTACTATAGCTAAATGTCTACAGAATCCTAAACCTTCGCCCTTATACCAAACTGTCACACCCCGACTTGCAAAAGTCAAAGAGTGATCTATCAAATATATATCAAGAAATACATTTCACTAGGAAAATTCATCAATATTTATTAACACAAAATCTATTCAAAAAGTCTTCAGTGTCTAGTCTCCAAGCCATCATATTTAATAACTATGAATAAAATACAAGCCAATGTCCTAAACTTAGGGAACCAAGGGACAACAGAAGCTTCGCCAAATCCACTACGCACACGATCATTTATCTGGGAATCACAATAAACTATAATGAGTATAAACTCAGTAAGCATACTAGTTTTTCATAGACAAAAATACATACATATATATATAATAATAAATATATAATGCATGAGATGAATATGTAACATGATAATAACCATGTTCATTCCAAACTACGTGATACAAAATCACATCAAACTTGTTCTCAACAATCACTCACTTTTAAACTTTCATTTACATTTAACTAGGAATATCTTCATTCAATTACTACTTAGTAGGACTTCACATATCACATATTGAGCCTGAGTCACCCGTCGATGACTTTCCGTATATGGGGTATCAGCAAGTGGGGCACAAAATTTCAAACACAATAAACACTCATGCCCGAAGGTAAGAGCCACACCCTCGCCCTGATCATCGGCGAGTCCTCCCACATGCACAAATCCGTCGACGCACAATTGCGAAGACTCACAAGTCCTAAGGGTACCCAAAGGTCTCTCCCATGTCATACAGAACACATAACACATATCAGATATACCAAACCCGAAGGAATGGCCATACATATCAAAAGGCTCCAAACACTTATAATTGCCTACTAAGAAAGTAATGAATTCGGATACCCTAAAAAAATACGAAGTCTTAACTTTCACAAATATTTTTCTTACAAAGCCACTTTCTCATTTCTCAAAATCATTTATGCATGTGTGCATGGCAATGTCAATACTTAATGACTCATGCACAGCACATAAACACAAAGTTATAAACAAATATTTTGGCATATAATCATAAGCAAATTGATGCTTGCATATTAATACACAATTCCAAAACTTTTGTAACATAGTCACACATAAATGTATATATTCATTGTGATCCCATTTGAAAAGTCTATTATACTTACCTCTTGATGTTCCCACCAAGATCACACAATCACATAAATCCTAAAATCAAAATTGATCTCATAAGCCATATTACACAAAATCCAACATATAACATTTCATCAAACACGCATCCTAATTCTGTCCTTAGGCCCATCAACAATTTTTCTTATATCCTAAATGATATCCTTTTCTCATGAAATCAGAATATAGTCATAATGAAACATTATATAACCTCATGCAAAAATATAGATCCTTAATTTAATTTATAACTATTTGTTTTGTCATTTATAACACTTAGCCACTAGGCCCCAAAACAGAGCATCACTGAGTATATCTAAGTATCTGATTTTTAACAAATCGAACACTTATCCAATGGCCATAAAACTTTCCAGAAATCATGTAGACACATATTCAGTAGCATGATAAAATTTAGAAGACATAATTCATGTCCAAACCAATTTAAACAAGCTTTACTTTACACTCTGCAGATTCTGTAAACTGCACATTCTTAGTGATAGAAACTACTTTGAAAATTCATAACATATTATATACATAGAATCAGGGCACGAAATTTTAATATGTTATAATAAATATAAGTAGAAATAGGTTTGTAAAATTTCGTAATTTTTGGAGACCGTTTGGTTAACCCAGAAAATTGTACAATTCATATAATTTGCAGAAATCAACATTTTTCAGCATCTCAGGGTCAGATCGGAAAATTCATATAAAATCGAATATTCCATATTTTCAAATGAAATAAAATTTATCATGACCCTTTTGATTCCTAATATTTCCAGTTAAATCAGATTTCCAAAATAAGACATATAAAATTTTATAAAATTTTCGGATCAAGCTACTGTTCAAGGTCTAAGTTCTGCAAAAGCTTCCTTTGACAACAATAATTATCTTCTTCCAACTTTTTCACCAATTCCACCACAAAATCATATTCACAACCACAAATAATTCAAATCAATATATCCTCAACATATTCATGTAATCTTTATACAAAATATACTTCCAAAACACAATCCAACCATATATAACATAATAAATCTTAAAGAGAAGAGAAAATTACCTTAAATCTTCTTAATTTCCCTTTGGAAACTAAATTTTCTCTTCAAATTCTTCTCCCTCTCTCTCTCTCTCTCTCTCTCTGAAAATCTGCAAAATGGTGTTTCTCTTTCTAAAACAAGAAATATGATGTATTTATACTTAGGGTTAAAATGGTAATTTGGGCCTTACTAAGTACACCAACACTTACTACTAAATACACCCATATATTGATACTCTAATTTTATATTTGGGCCTTTCTAAGTAAACTCTTATCTAATACTAAATACACTCATAAAATATTTCAAAAGAAATACCTTAAGTGTACTAAGCTACTTACGTGCAAACTAATAGAAATTGACGTGTATATATACAAAATACGTACCACTTGGGAGGTGTTACAGGAAGTGATCTGCTTCCTTAATTTTCAACCTCTTTTGCACCTTCACCATATTTCACTAACGAAGAACAATATGCAAATAAATCCTTTAAATAAAACTTAAAACAAATATAGTCAATTGGTACAATGTAATTTATTAAATATAAAAAAACTTATTATTTTTTCCTCTATTTTTTACTAAATAATTGAAGACAGAGAAGATTAACTACAAGATATTAAAGATCAGTTGTACATTATTGAAAAATAGCCACCATTGTCAACAGCATACCTAACCTATTTAAAACAATAGTTCCATTTTATTAGGCCGCTAGCCACTAGACTATTAACACAATGTTCCAAGAAAATTATTTCACAGGCTTTCATTTCATTCTTTTTGCTCTTAATTCATGAAGGAGAGGGAGACTGGCATAGTTTCACAGTGAATCAGAAAAAAAAATGAATCATTCATATACTCCAAATAGAATGAAATAGACGAGATAAATATTCAAACTACCTGATACATAGATAAACAAGCCACTAATTATAGTGAACTCATACATTTTGTTTGTTAAACAAACATTTGTTCCATTAAAAGGCTTTTAGCATTTTCTTTTATCATCGATGCATTCAATTTTGCAGTGCAAATGGTAAGCAAATCCATAAAAGCAAGTGCACTGCTACTTACATTTTGCAAAAGAAAACATAAACAAATGCTTTGACGAGTCGACTATGGCAAGCATTGGTTTCTACATATTTAAGTGTGAAAAACAAAAAAAAAAGATTTACCTTTCGATCGTTGTCAATTGCTCAAATCCTCCACCACCGTCAATTCCAACTCGTCGCCTTCGTTCTCCACGCTAAAGATTGATGCTGCCACTTTTGCAATTTTCGTTAAAAAACGAATTGAAGATTTAGGGTTCGATAATTTGGGATGAGTTTTGGGAGACGAATGATTTAGGGGATTTGAGGTTTTTCAAAAGTGAAGAAAAGGGGAAAATTTTATGTTTTAGGTATGAAGGCTATTTGATGGGTATTTTTGTCCGATTTTTGAGTCTTAGGCTACTTTGGTGCATAAATTATGAAAGAGATTATTGTGATAAATTCATTAAAAAATATGGTTATTTTGGGTAATTTCCCTAAAATAAATGGGTTGGCACAGCCTGCATAATAAATGGGTTGTGGGCCGTGCTAGGCCTTTATAAGTTACTATGTGTACCTTGGTTGGCTCGGTACAAGAGCCCAAGTGGGCTCATTTTTTGTGGCTCGTGTCGGACCATTTGCCGTCAGTAGTCATGACTATTGTTAATAGCCTAGATGAATGAATTCAAGATTATGCATAAAGTTGTTTCTAGCTTTATCATGGTTCTATTATTGCAAGAATCAGCTCCATTAGTATAGTATTCAGAAATGTATGGCCAAAAGATAGAAAGGTGTTCATAGGTTTAAGATGTACATGAAAAAAGCACGATAAAACCTCTGAATTTTGAAAGATTTTATAAATATAAATTATGTAAAATTGAGCTATCTTTCACTTACAATAAAAATCAATGCATTTAGATATGTCCTCACAAAGTTATGGCCTAAAGATTGATTCATGCTCAAGTGACTTTTTTGCAAGAAGACAATTTGATCTTTTATAATTGTACATAGTTGCATGTATTTGAGTTTTAGATCATGAAAATATGTAAATTAAAGTTATGGCAATAAAATTCACATTTTATGCACAATTGGGACATTAAACTTAATAATAATGCAAATAATATATGTAAATGATATAGCTTTAGACACTTATAGTGGACCATTGTTTAATTAGGTTCTCATTAAAGTTTATTGGTTTTTAGTTAAAATTGGAATTCATTGTTTTATTTGGATAATTTTACTGTATTTGTGAGCAAGGTAATTATGGTATATTTTAGATTATTGTTTAGTTGAAATTGGAGTCATTGTTACACTTATTTTAGATTTTGGGTCAAGATGTAGCAACATCTCTTGACACATATTTCAGCATGTTAGTTTATGTATGACTCAAAATTAAATGTTTTATTATTTGACAAGCTCGTGACACTCAAAATGTTTCAAGAATTCTTGACACAAAATTTAGAACTATGAGCAATGGGGTGGGATAGAAATTGTAAGGTCTTCCTCATTTCCCATATTGTTTTCATTTTATTCCTTATTTTCCACCTCATTCCTCAATAAATTTAATGAAATGGGATAAAGAAATCCCATGTTGGGAATAAATTTTCTATCCCTACTTATTTTTCCCATATTCTTATTTATTTATGCTAAATATTAAATAAAAATATTATTAATATACCATAATATTATTCATATGAAATAGCTATGTTCAAGGTGTAAACTTGATTACTTGATAACATAAAATAAATTATGAGATATGCAAATTTTTTAATTGAATAATGTCCATATAAATGGGGAATAGGATGGGTTGGGATGGAGAGTGTTGAACCATTAATTCTTCGCCATATTAACAATATAAGGATTAATTTTTTCCTATTCTCCGCCTTATTCCCTATCACATCATCTCAATTCTACTCTATTTGAGCTGAATTCCCATGGAACACCAAACCCATGGGAGATTTTACCATCATGTTTAGAACTTATATAAACACATATAAAATAAAAGTTACCTGATGTGATTGGCTGGCTTACATCCTCTTGCAAGTAGCTCTCACCATTAGTAGATGATATTGAAATACTAATGAGCAACCTAATAAGAGGGTGAATTGGATTTTTAAAAAAGATTAGCTACCACAAATTAAAATTCCAACACTACAAGAATATGAATAATATGAAAATTAAAAGATAAAGGGAGTAAGGAGAGCAATTACACCAGAATTTACAGTGGTTCAGCATAACCTTGCCTACATCTATTCCTTCAAGCATCCCTTAAAGATTTCACTATCAACAAGTCTTAAAACACTCAAGACTTCAAATACACTAAAGAGATAAAAATTATATAATTATACTTGAAAAACTAGTTGGATACAAAATCATTTAAATTTCAAAAAATTTGATTGACCATTTTAAAGATTAAGTGATTGGATCAGCTTAAAATCAAAAGGAAAGAAAAATGCAGCATGGTGGTCGACCAGAAAACAATTCCGATCAACCAAAAGTAAGATTTAGTCAATTGGGATTCAAATATGATCGACCGGATTTTGCAATCATTCTGTCATCAAATTTTACTATTTCCCAATTTGGTCAATTTTGGTCCTAGATACAATAACCAATTTTCTGAAGATTTTGTAAACTTTGCATTATATCCTTATTTCAGGTTTCCAAATCTTGCATTTTAGTCCTTTTTAGATTATAAAAGTTTGCGTATTGATCCGGATTTTTTTTATGGTTTCAATGCAATAAAATTTGACAAATAAAATTTTGTGAAAATATGTTTATGTATTAAGATGTATTTTTGTATGAGGATGTGACCTTACATAATTTCTATTTACACATCCATAAGCATAGAAAAAGAGATGTACAATAATTACCCAAAGCTTGTGCTTCAATTCTTCAATTTGAATCCTCTTTCATTTACGTAATAGGTTCCATTATACTCTTTTTGAATACCTTAAATTTCAATGTTTTGGAATTTCACAATTGCATTTCATTTCTTAATGCTAAAAATATTACAACAAAAATAATACAAGAAGAGTTTGGTTAATTAAAGATATAAGTACTTGTTATCATTAAAATAAATGCATATGAGTCTTAAAGCTAATGGATATTGTTATAGAATCAGAAGTATTTGAACAATCCCAAAAAAGGGCTACCTTGACGTAAAATATATGTCAAGTAGAACCTTTCTTATTAGAACACTTAAAATATTTGTCAAGATATGTTGTCAAATTTTGTCAAATCAAACTTTACTTGATATTTATTTTTTAGTTAACAGTAATTCCCAAAAATTCTTAATATATTTTAAGGGATCCTAAAATATCTGTAAACAGGTGTTGTTACATCTTGATACAAAATATATATCAAGTAAACCTTTTTTGACATTTATTCTTGACACATTTTTTGTGTCACCAAAGAATACAAGTGATATTACCATATGTATCAAAATCTCTTAACATATATTTGTCATAAATTTGTTAATTTTTTCGTTAAAAAATGCTCAAAATATGTATTAAGATGTCAAAAATTTATGATGTATTGTTAGTTTGTGTAACAATGATTTTGAATGTATTATATTAATTTATTAATTGATTATGTGCTTGATATTACGCTTAAAATAAATAATAAATATTCAAAATGTAAGTTTTATAAATAATAAAAACCAATTGAACACTAAATTACATTGAAATTTATAATAAATCAAATTATCTAAAATTTATAAGCACTAAACAACAATTTAAAATGTACTATAATTAACTCATTCACAAATACAATGAATTGTACAACACTAAATAATGATTTTTAATTATAATTAAAAATCAATCAACTTTGAAATATGGGAACCTAAACAATGGTCCAATACAACTTTTAAAATTTGTATTTTTATAGCTTTGAGAATGTGTAAACAAGATGCCATACTTAGCTAGTTTATAATGCACCATTAGGAAAATGATAGCCTTTGTCTTGCTCCAATTTTCAGTATATTCAACAAATGTATCCTTATTTTTATTAATAAACTTTTAAATCAAAAATTAGAAAATAAATTAAAACTTGTCTCCAATTTTAGAAAAAAAGAATATTTAAATTATTAGTATGAAGAAATATCAATGTATACAACATAATTATAATATAAAATGAACTACAAACATGATTTTTTTTTTTAAACTATCTACAAATATTAAATTAATTTTTATTAGCAATAATCCTACTAAATTCAAAACACTTTTGTCATTTAATCCTTTTCATGCACACACGTAATGAGAAAGATTTAAATTCATATATCAAATTGCCAACATTTAAATCCACATAACACAAATGTTAATTCATGTTATATTATCCACCATGAAATAGAGAGATTGTTAAATTTCATTGACACTTTTTAAACTTTTGAAGATGTAAACAAAACTAACCTCAACAAGCTCGTCGACAAGAGAAGCTCCTATCAAAGTAGCCCTCCTAGCATAGAATATGCACACAAATTTTAACAAAAATACCTTAAAAATTTGCATAAGAAGCTTTTTAATTAGAAATTACTACCCAACAACCTTCATCTGCCCCTATCCAAACCCGAGAACAACATAAATTGAAATCAATTGTACAACATTTTAATGTAAGACATGTCATATAAAAATAAATAAATTATTATATACAAATTAAAAGTGAACATTTTTGTTAAGATAGCCATTTTTTCCTATTATGCATAAACTTAAAATGGCTAACCTCAAATATCTAAAAATTCTTTTGTCAAGATAACCTTTTTTTCTTGTTTTACATAAATTTGAAATGGCTAACCTCAGACAATATCATTTAAATTTTCAAAATAATATAAATATCTAACTTTATCAGCATCATGTTAATTTTAGCCATAATCATAAAATATGTAATTATCTTCATTAAAACAACTAAAAACTGCATTCAATCTACAATCACAATTGTCAAACTAGCACAACTACATTTAATTATATGTAACAATTCCTAAAAATTCCATGAAAGCAATCATCCAATAAATAAATATCAAATCAAGTCCATCCATAACCACACCCACGTTAATTTCAATCATAACCCCAAAATCTGAAATCATCTCCATTAAAGCAAATAAAACTATATTCAATTACCACAATTGCCATACTAACTCAACTACATACATCTAATTGTCTGTAATAATTCCTAATAATTTCATGAAAGTAATTATCTAATATAAATAAATATCAAATCAAGTTCAATCTTATTCATACTATACAATTAAAAACAAAACACAAACAACAGTACTCATATTTTCCTATATTATCAAACTATCACTTCAAATTATGTTAGAAACAAAATTAGCCCATGCCATTTGAGTATCATGTATCTCTTCTTCATTGTAACTCTCCTCATCTTTAAACTACAAATATCATAAATTCACATCAATTCACTAGTTGAAATAAATGAACACAATGATTATTGAAAATAGTAACAATAACAATAATCAAATAACTAAGTATGCTTGGGAATAATTTCAATCCAAACAATGCATGATTAATATACATAAAATGCCAAAACAAAAATTAATATGCAATTACACGTACAAATTTTCACATATCTTCTTTCATCCATAAAGGCACCAATCTCCAATTCTTATATATGATTGGAATGGTAGCCCGAGCCAAAACTCCTAAGGTCCTAACCAAATCATTAGCTTCTTCCCCATAAGGGACTCCAGGCATATTGTAGCTAACATACATCTTCCCATTGTCACTTGTACCTTTCTTCACTTCTTATTCTTTATTATCATCTTAGTAACTCCTATTGACCTAAAGCTACTCTATGCTATATTGTCCCCTTCATTCTTAATTGTGGCATCTATGTAATGCTCATCTTCATCAATATCCTCTATCATGCATTCTGTGGGGCCGTCCTAAAAATATTCACATATAAAAACTATCATAAATTATTGAAGCATTAACAATTTAAACTAAACACAAAAAATTATAAAAACACATCAATTTAATGGCATGTATAACTTATTGCTATGATTTGAAAAAATAAATCAATCAAGGCATAACAATATGTAAATACTCCTAAAATACATAAAAAAAAACATAAAGCAAAAAATGAAATTATAACTTACTATTATAAGCCATACTAATATGTATGCATAATTTTAATTAGTATCGACCCAAATTCCCTCACCATCTACTCAAGCAAAGTTGACATCATTATCACTTGTATCATATAAATCAATTGGAAGTAATTCCTTATTGAATGGTTCGTAGGCCATCTTGTTGTCTAACTTGCCATCAATGTATTCACCCTTAAAAGAAACATGACAAACAATTGGCCATCTGCTGTCAAGTTGATCTTTTACATAAAATACTTGCTTTGCTTGCAAGATTTTGATAAAGGGATTTAATCTATGGCCTATCCGATTAACATCAACTAAAGTAAACCCAAACTCATCCATTATCACACTATTTCTACTATCAACCTAATCGCACTTAAATATAGGAATTATAAACTTACAGTAGTCAAGTTCCCATATTTCAATGATCACTCCAAATATCATATCTCTTACAATTGGGTGTTTGTCCTTTGTAGTGGAAACGACACAAACCCTATTATTTTGTGTTACCCGATTATTATCCTGATCTTGAATTTTAAATTGAAATCCGTTAACTATAAAACCCATATACTTGAGAACATAAGAACATGGCCCTCCTGATAACTGTTGGGATAAACTAACACAGATAATCCGAAGCACAACAATTACATTATCCCCTCTTGCGTGAACCTAATAGAAAACAAACAAATAGAGCAACAATCTTGGGCACAAATTTAATTCTTGGACAGCAATAGAATCACCACAATACAACCACACCACAATCAATTTTTAACGTGAAAAACCTCCCCAATGTGAGAAGGAAAAACCACGGAACCATAGTCCACCCAAAAATCTCTACTATAATCAAACAATGGGAATACACAAGTTCTCTCTAGTTAAAACTAGAGGTACACATTATAACAATCTCAAGATCACACAATCTTGGCAAACATTCAAGTTCTACAAAGAAATTAGAGAGAGTTTAAGAAAAACATTACCAAGTTGGTGGTTTAACTACCAGTCACGAAATCTGGAGAAAGAGTACTCCAAATTTGATCTTCACCATTCAGAATTTGACCTCTGAGTTGTGAAGCTATTGGTAAACTTTCAGTTCAATCGGACCACAAATCGACCTCCGATCGACCAGTTGATCAAAACTGTTCGGGATTTACTATTCTGCCTCTCTCTCGTGAACAATACTGCTTTCTCTAAAGTTGTGAACAGTACCCGCTCTCTCTCCTTTACACACATATACATATTTCGACAAAAATAAGAAACTAAACCCTACTTGAAAAAGAATTAAAAATATCTTTGGGCTTAATCACTATTGAAGATAAATTTGGGTCATCTCCATAAAGGAGGAAACCTAACCCAATAATAACCATATCAAATTCTTTGATATTAATTCACCATTGTCCAAGTTTGTCAACACCTAGAATCATAAGCGTGGACATATAAACTTATTATTAAATATTGATAATTCAAGAAATAAAAATTAAATAATAAAAAATGGATAACCTTTTCCATTAACCAATTTGCAAAAAAAAGGTTATATTGATCTTGCAACCACTGATTGTTTTAAAATTGTCGTGGATGTTGCCTCTTTAAGCATTCCATATGCTCCCTAACAAGTTGTCATAAATAAACCACAATAAAAAAATGCATTATTCATTCAAAATAAAAAATTGATGGAATGAAAATCTCACTTTATGTACGATTATACTAATTTGATATTCTCCAAGACATACAAATATGTCGATTCTAATAACTTTGCATCAATGAATTGCATAAGTCCACTAGATAAATGTCTCTCAATAAACACATTATCCTTGTATGTAGAGGAATTTCTAATAAAAGGGAAGTTGATCAAGTAATCAGCACAAAACTCCAACACTTCTTTGAAAATGTAACATTTAGCTATACAACCTCCAAGCCGATTACTATTACGCACATGACCTTTAAGTACTTTCATAAACCTCTCAAACGGATACATCTACCTAAGGTGAGTAGGACCACATAGCCTAACTTCATGCACAAGATAAACTGTTAAATGGATTATGATATCAAAGAATTATGGTATGGATATCTTTTCACATAAGGACAATATTTCAATAATATCATGTTTTATTTCCTCCAATTTTGCAATGTCAATCACTGTGCTACATAAAGCATTGAAGAAGAAATATAGATGCATTATGGCATATCGTACATGTTTTGGCAAAATATATTGTTTTGCTAATGGCAATAATTGTTGCATCAAAATATGACAGTCGTGGGACTCGAGACCTTGAAGCTTTAACTTGTTCATTCACACAAGGTTCCTAAAGGATGAACAATAAACATAAGATGCCTTTCTGTCCATTAATGTTTGGCAATACATTTTCTTTTCTTGTTTATTTAGTATGTAACATGCTGGAGGCAAAAAAGTACACTTATAACCCTTAGCATCAGATGCCAACTCTATCCTTATGCCCATATGAACAAGATAAAGCTTTGGATTTGTCTCATCTTTAGTTTTGTTTGGGATATTAAGCAATATGTTGTATATATTCTCACATTCATTTTTTTCAATGTGCATGACATCTAATAGATGATGCATATAAAGGTGTTTCCAATATTTAAGCTCAAAAAATATCGACTTTTTCTTCCACAATTTAGGATTGTTACCATCCTTCATCTTTTGCTTCTTCAATTTTATTTTCCCTCTTCTAAAACAAATGCCATCAACCTTTTGTAAGATATCCTCTTTGCTGAGTGGTGCAATAGAGGATCTAAACTCATGTTAGCCATTGAAGGTTTTATTTTGCCTTCAAAATGGATGATAAGGTGAAAAGAAACGTCAATGTCCCATATATACATTTTTCTTACTATGTTTTAGCCGAACAAAATGTTTGTTTTGCCCACAATACGGACAAGTATAATACCCTTTTACAATGCATCCAAACAAATTCCCGTATGCAAGGAAGGCATTTATTGTCCATATAAGTATAGCCTGTAAGTTAACGAAATGTTTTCAATATCCATCATATACCTTTATGCCGACATCCCGTAACATTTCAAATTATCAATTAAAGGTGATAAGTACACATCAATGTCATTCCCAGGCTATTATACACCAGAAATCAATAAGGACAACATCATAAATTTTCTCTTCATACACAACCATGGTGGTTATACGCTATAAGTTCAATTAGCCGACAACTATATGTACTACTAAAGGAACTATGTGGATTGATTCCATCAGCAACTAAGGCAAGACGAAGATTTCTATGATCTGACCCAAAAGTCGATTATTTTTCATTAATCAGCTTCCATGAAGGTGAATCAGTTGGATCTCGAAATTTGCCATCATTTATCCTCTCATGTAAACATGCTAAGTTAAGTCCTTAGCAATTGGTGGAGATTGAAAGATTCGCCTAAATCTAGGGATTTGAGGGAAATACCATAATACTTTTGCAGAAACCCTTTTCTTAACACAATCCTCACAACCTTTTTTTTTTCCACCTCGATATACCGCAAGAAAGATATTTAGAAAGGGATTTATACTCTTTTTGATATAGTATACAATTGTTTAGGCAAGCATGTATTTTCACATACTCGAAGCCCAAGGAAGACAACGTTTTCTTTGCTTCGTACATGGATGTAGGTATTTTATTGTCTTTAGCTAGCATATCCGCTAAAAGCATCAGCAATTCACCAAAGTTAGTATTTGACCACTCATATTTCCCCTTTAAATTGTATAATCTAAACAATGCGGTAATTTTGGTATATTTGTGCAACCAGAGTACAAGGGTTTTTCAACATCTTCAAGTAGTTTCTTTAAACCCTTAGGATTTCATTATAGATTAATATTTATTTATGATTTATTTTATTTATTTTCTAATGCCCAATTTATAACTAAAATATTAAATTATTTATTTTACAATATGTTAATCATTCAATATTAATTAAGTATTAGAAAATAATTCATAAGTAATATCAATATTAATCTATAAATAAAATATATTATAGTACAATACTTATGATTATATTGTAATTTATATTTATGGGTAGTTAAAATATATAAAAAATAATCAAAATAAAATATATTATTTTAAATATATATAAATTTATAATATATTAATAAATATTATATTATTAATGTGCTAAAAAATAATATATTTTTTTTATCAAATTTTAAAGATTTAAAATTATTATTAACATGGTATAGTTATATTTTAATAAATTAGGACTTTTATGAGTAATTTTAAAATTATTACGACTAATTTATCAAATTACTCAAATCTTAATGTCCTTTTCCCTAATTTTAATTTCTATTTTCATATTTTCAAGGCTAGCACATCTCTCCCTCTCTTTGATTGAGCCCTAGATTTTCTCCCACTTTCCCTTGTTTTCTCTTCTTTATATTTTTATCAAAGTTTTGTTGTATATTTTAGTTTATATTCTTTTCAAATTTATTATTCAAGAATATGTTTTTTGGTTGTTTGATCTACAAAACTGATTTGTGATTTCTCATAAATTTGAAATATTTTTCTGATTAAACAATGGTTTGATTATTGATTCGATTTTTCTTGATATGTCGTTTCATTAATGTGGACTGTATTTGATCTTTTGATATCTGTGCTTGGTTTATTGTATGATTGTGTTCGATTGTTCTTTGTTTTCATACGTTATTTGATTAGAAATTTCATTTCATATTTGTATCCATGATGATGAAATAAATGTGAATGTATCTATTGCTAAATTTGCATAGTTGTTGGTTCAATTTATTTTTTATAAATTTTGTGCATATGTATTGTTGCTTAGTTTAGAATGGTTATTACTTAAAACTGATTTATTTTTTGTTCTTTTTGTTTCCTCCCTTGACCATCATAAAGCAACTATTAATTTTAGGATTTGCTCTTTGTGGTTTGTTATTGGGATTTCCGTTTTGATTAATTTGTGTTTTGTTCTCTTCAATGTTTCTTTCGGACTAGTGGTTGTAAGATTGGGAAGCTGTTACATGTTTCAATGGGAAAAATGAAATTTAGAGGTTGCATTATGTTGCTTGGAAGTGGTGATTCAGGGATTCTTTTTGGCATAATTTTTTAATTGTTTAATGATTTGTGATAGATGTGTATGATATGTAGTAGAAATTATGGGATTTATATTGTTTTTTTTTTGTTCAATTATTTGGTCTATATATATAGTACAATCATTTTTCTTTTACTTTAAAACTGTTTTGCTACATAACACAAAAGTACAGTAGTTGCATATAAAAAAAGAAAGAAAAAGTTTAAAATATCCGTTGTTATTAATCATTCAAATTAGCTTTATGATTAGATAAGGATGTGGCTGCAGAATATTGGTTCAGAAATGATTTATAATGTTGCTTGACAGATTTTTTTAGTACAAATATCAAATTTTGTTGGTTGTTTTCGACAAATAATTTTGGTAGTGACAAACAAGGGATAAATATGGAATTAATATATTGACAAATAAAATTTTATATTTCATATTTATAAATATTTATTAATATTATTGTTTCTAAACTTTTTATGCAATTAGTAATTTAAAATTTTTGCTTCTTTATAACATCTAAAATATTTTATTTAAGAAACTGACTTATAATCAAATTATATTAGACAACCGTTTTCCATTATATATAAATTGATTTATTTTAATAATAAAATAGATATTGGTTTGCAAAAAATTGATTTTATTTGAAAAGAGAAATGCAATTGTTACTTAGATTTAAAAAAAAAATCTTTCGTACCCAACTATAAATGTGTTTTACAAATATTATTTATTTTTTGTTTTACAAAAGTCAATATCTTTTTACATATTTTTTTTTGAAAAATTTAAAGTTGATATTAATATGAAAATTTTTTAATAACATTCAAATAAAACTCAATTTGTGAACCATATTCAAAACTAAAAGACAACTCAAAAAAATTGGCATCTTATATCTATCATATAATTAAGATATCCTAGACAATTTAATAGTTTGTTTATGCATGTATGCACCTTAGTTTACAAACATCATGTAGATAATGATATACAGATGATTTTATCATTCTTATAGTTAACAATTTTTCCCAGCACCTAGTGTGTAATTCAACTAATTCCACTGAAGAAACCAAATTTTACAATTTAAAGATGTACAGCTCAATTATGATTTAATTATCAAATTCAATTATCAAGTATAAAGTGCATAATTGTTAATATTTAATCATCAAAAGCAACAATCATAAACATATATTGCATTGCAACACAGTCCATTTTAATATTTAACAATGACAATAGTGAAAACATAATATTTAATGCAAAACTACAAGTCTACAACTAACTCCCATGAACACTTAAACAAGCAAAAGTAAATATATACTTATATATACTCTCATTTTCATAACCAATGAATTAAGCTTACCGTAAGACCTCGTTGTTTGGCTGTCAAGATGCTCCTTCTTTTTACAATTTGGCTAACTGACTATTTGCACAAAATAAAGATTTCGTATCACAACTTGCTTGCAAATTAACTGTGTTACAATCTTAATATAACCATTATAACTAAATATAAAGAAATACACACCACATCACTACCATTACAAAACGCATAAATTGTTCCCATATGTATATAACCATATTTCGTTTCACGAAGATCAAACTTAAAACAATTTGAAGAAAATACCGATATACGCTCACGACACTGAAAAAAACTTGAACACAGAGTTAATCTAATGGCTTTCTTCTTGAATTTTGTTCGTTTTTAATTTTAATTTAGTAGCTCTCCTCACAATTTTGATATTTGTTATATTTTTGGTTTGATCAACAAATTAATAAACAATTCTGTTAATAATGTATTTTTGGATTCAAGTGAAAAAATACTTTCATATTTTACTTTCTTTACAATATCAGTGTTCCCTCTTTAACAACCCAGCCTAAACATTTCCTAAAGAAAGGTAAGGCAAACTTACAAATTCTTTGAATTTTCCAACCTTCACCTAAAATCCAGGAACTTTTTATCCATAATACACTCAATCCATCTCCAAAAATATACATCAATTTTAAACTCACCTATTAAAGATAATATATAACAATATCCAAGAATCTAAAATTGAAGAGTAATCAAACTCCAAGAGAAAACAACAAAAGATCTAGGCAACATCACCATATGGTCCAACTTGTAACAATCACTTTTTGATCATTAAGCAAACTAATGCTTTCAACCATCCTAGAGGGGAGAAAAATAAAATAAAACAAGATGAATCTAAAACTCAGTCAATAGATATCGATTTTAATGTAAAATAATTCATAAATAAATATCACATAACCTATGAGTACATTGTGAAAAATATGAAATTTCTATTTGTTTTCTTTCTTTATCATCATATGTTTAGAGGAAAATAAAATTTAATGAAAATTTCAATCACTCTTTCATTTGTTCAACTAAGAGAGAAAAGCTTAAATATCATGAAGTAATCTAACATAGTCATCAATTCAAAATCCTTATGTGTGCCCAAATAGGTCTCAGAGACTAAAAGTTGAAATTGTACTTGAAGCTTTTTCTATACATGAAGGATACAATCTAGGAGAAACTTGAAACTTATATTTTCCTCTTTAATACTAGCATTTTAAAATTTAACAGTTTAAAATAAAAAAATTTTGTGCTATAACAATAAATATTTCAAGTCTATTGTACCTCCAATTATATGGTAAACACTTCATTAATAAAATAAAAGAACATATTTAGAACTAATGCTAGTAAGAAAAGTTTATCACAACCTTTCGAAAAATACCTGAAAAGTATAAATGATTTTATATTTTAACAAAAATTTCAACAAATTATGATTGAGATTTAAACATTTTTTACTTGCAATAATTTAAATTCCTGAATGCATAGAAAAATCATTATGTAAATGTATATATATATTTTTCACTCACAAAGAAAGGATACTCAACTCGGTTAGTCTCTAAATTCTTAATTTGATTCACGATCAAGGTTCTCCTAACCAAGAAAATAATATGTTCGATAACGTAAATATTTATGCGTGTGACACCCTAGGCGAATCTCACATCAGCAAAGTACGGGATAAATGCTAGATATATAAGATAATATAGATGCTGGGTATATAAGATAGTAAACTCTAACCCCTAGTAGACGCTTTTTGGCTTGAAAAGCTCGAAAACAAAACGGTGACAGGCTGTATGCCCAAAGCAGACAATATCTATTGTTGGCTGGGCTATTATAATGAGATAGTTCATAACTCTCCTTAAATAATATACACAATAAAATAAAATAAAAATTGAGCTCTTCCCATTCTACCTTCTATTAACAGCAACCTCAATTCAAATATTTTTTTTTTTGCACCTCTCTAACAGGCAAATTTAAGTTTCTTACGGTAAAATATGTAAGAGTCCTAAACTATTACTTATTTATAAAGGGGCAATAACTAATTACATTCTGACTCATCAAGAACATAAAATATCAAAATTAACCATATATTACTAAAATATTACTTAAAGCCCAAAATATTCAGAATCTAAACAAATTAACCCAACATCATTACAAAATTGTACCTTAATTTTGGAAATCTTACAAATAGGTCCATCAAACGAAAATTCTCCCAAACTTGCTAGATCAAAACTCGCATTTGACAAATTTGGCCACTTTAAGCTCAAACGCCATCCTTCCTCTCTCTAAAACTAAAATCTTTCTTCATCTATTTTCTCCTCTTTTACTTCACCATCTTCATCTTTATTTTCTTCTATCTCTCACCTTCATTTTTCTTCTTCACTCTTCCTTCTCCTTTAGTTTCCCCAATCATCATCATCATATTCTTCTTCTTTTTCTTCCTCTCCTTTCTCTCTCTCTCTCTCTCTCTCTCTCTCTCTCTCTCTCTCTCTCTCTCTCTCTCTTGGTTTTTTTCTTGGAAAATAGCCAAAAATACCCCTATTTACCCTACAAAATTCAAAAATAACCTGCCCCCAAAATTCCATTAAAATATTTCTAATTTTCCTTTATTTTGACCAAAGTGCCCTCCTGATGAAAAATTTAGCTAACCTTCAATACCCACATTCTTCAAGTTCGAGTAGAGTCCACATTCGAGGGAAATTGATGTTCGAACACAATTGAACACGTGTTTACGACATCTATTTCACCGTAATTCATCATCGTTCAATCAAAGTTGCGCGTCAACACAATTCATCAAATCGAACAAACAACCAAGTTAGGTTTTTTCAGCTAAAATCTTTGATTTTGGACGAATAATTGTAGTAATTTAAATTTTCAGCATGATTAGGTATTAGAATGTGTGATTTTTTTCGTTGCCTTATTAGGTTGAGCTGTTGATTATTGAAAAATTTAGGAGTTTGGTTTGATTTGATCGACGACTTGGCAATACCTTTGAGCATGTTGACTCTCAAAGGTGTTCTTGATTTTGGAAGACATATTTGAGCACAAAGCGCACGAATGGTCTTCTCCCAAAATCTAACAACACCTTCAAGCTTCAATGTGCTGGAAAGTATGCCTTGTCCTGAAACTCCATGCTCGAAGGTATTGGTTTCGAGCTTATGTTCAAATGAAACTTTTAAGTACTATTGAGTAAATAGAACTTTTAGACATTTGAGTAAAAAACCTTCAAGAACCTTTGAGTTAAAAAAAAATTATACTTTCGAGTAAAAAAGAAATTTTATACTTTTAAGCAAAAAAAAATTATAAAGATCTAAGTAAACACCTTCGACCACCTTCGAGTAAAAAGAAATTTTAGAGTTTCAAGTAAATTGACTTTTTAAAGATTCGAGCATGAAATATGTATGTATGTTTTTGTGAATTATAAATTATAAATTTCATTGAAATACATATTATTTTGAAATGGTCGGGAATATGGTAACAGTAACTAGGATGTTGAAGATCAGACGAGCGGACCACTTCGATGCTGTGGTGACATCACTGTCTCACCTTCGTGATTTGAAGGTGATTCAAGAGAAGCTGACTTTGAGGCAACAACGATTATTCAAACGAATATGCTTGGGTTATTTCTTGGAAATCGATGCTGATTTGACATTTTCAGGCAACTATGTTCAGCATATGATTATGCACGAGGTTGAGATTGATGAGGCTCCATATGAGCTTTGGTTTGTTGTCGAAGGCACAACCACTAAATGTTTGTGGATTGAGTTCATGTGTTGATTACCGATTTGAGTTTTGCACCATTTCCTAATGTGGCATCGCAGAGCAGACTCAGGGATCGATATTTCAGCGGGTCTACTTCCATCCCATTGCACATAATACAGAATATTTACAAGGAGATGGACTTAAGTCAGATACCAGACCTTGACATAGTGAAGCTTTCATGATATTACTTGATCGAGAATATTTTGATAGGGTGGGGCAATAGATACACTTATAATAATTGGTTCCTACGGATTATCAATGATCTAGATGCATTTGATCAATTTTTATACTCCCTTGCCCAGTCGTACACTTATCAATGTTTGAGTCATGTTATAGGAGGGTAGATGACACACTTTAAGAAGAAGATGACAAAGGAAAAGCCTGAAGGACCGGTATAACAAAATTTTTCTCTATTTTCTTACAAACTTTAGAGATTTATAAAAAAAGAAAACCAATGTGAGGAGATTGGAGTTGAATTGTGAAATTGGATCGAACCGAATTGAACTTAAGTTTCATTGGAGTCTCAAAAATCGAACTCTACTTCAGTTCAAATCAGTAACTGAAAAAATCGAACCGAAACCGAATCTGCCCACCTTTATAAAGGAATAAAGTACTTCCTGTATTTCGGGAGTACTATAATAGTCGTGTTAATAACGTTTTATGGACTATTACCTCAATTGTATTTCATACTGCAATATTAAGTAAGCAAAGTACACCCGAAACAGAGAGAAGGGAAACAAAGTGTGTTTTTAATTTCTCATTTGACTACATTAAGTTAATACACAATGACTATATTTACACTCATTTATGACTAATTAAATTCATACACCATGATACACACTTGTCAATCAATTATTCAAATTGATTATAAGAAATAAAATGTAAACATGCATGTTAACAAGATAATGACGAGATCATAATGAACATGCTATACAAATCAACTAATTGATCAAAGTAATGAGTAAACTATTTCTTTCTCTTCTCTCATTTTCTCTGAAGCCGAACAACTTTTTATAGGTATGAACAAGAGGTTATTAGTTTCTTGATGGGTTGAGAAGCATAGTTCCAAGACCAATTTCAGAGGGAGAAATGTGATTGTTGAGGTTATTATTGTAAAGGAGCACACCATTATCTTCATGACCTTGAGAAGGAGATGAATCCTTTTTATTCCTCGTACTGCTTTGAATTTTGTGAAGATCTCTTTGAAGTCTTTCAATTGGTGAAAGATTGTTGTATACTACCATTGATCTCTTTCTTGATGGAACATTCATAGTCCATAAACTTGGTTGGATTTTACCTGCAATTATAAGTATAACCAAAAATTGTATGAAACAAAAAAATTGTCATCTTTAATACTCTTGTATATGTAGGTCTTCAAACATATTTGCTACCAAGAACAAACTATTATTAAAACTTATTAATGGTCTATATGAATTTTTGTGAATACAGTACTTATAAAAATTTATGTGGTACTCTTATAGAATGCATATTAAAAATTAGCAATAAAAAAAGGCATGTTAAAAATAAAAATATTGAATGTAATCTTATCACATGATAATTTAAATTAATTTTTTTTACTTAAAATGTACACCTTAGTTATATTAATATAATTATTTTGTTGATTTTTTTTCTTATCTATTAACTTCTTAACAAATAGTATAACTAGTGTTAGTTGGTTCAAACACTACTTAAGGCTAAAAAGGGGTTGATTATCTTCTTGTAAATATTTAAAAAAAAAAAAGCTTAGAAGATCATATACGCCATTTAAATATTTGTAGATACTTCTCTAAAAGGTTATTGTATGTACATATATAGTAAACAATATTTTAAAAATAAAAAGATTAAAATTAAATATGTCTACCATGATATTTGAAGAGTAGAAATAAAAATAAATAAATAAGAAAACAAGTTTTGAAGTGTTTATTTGGTAACGATTTTAAAATGATATTTTTGAAAACTATAAAAATGATTTTTATTAGAAAATAAACTGTCTTATAATATTGATTAAAAATACATTTCTAAAACAAAAAATATTATGAACAACTTTAATAGTATTTTTAAAACTAATTAAAGTAGTTATTTTGAGAAAAAAAGTTTTAACTAATTCTGAAAACATATTTCAAAATTTGATAAAAATATAAAATAATGTTCTAATTTAAAAATATTTTACATTTTTAAAATCAAAGCATAAAATAGTGTATATCCAAAGAATTTACATTTTAATCTCCATTTTCCACATTATTTTCTAATGAATTTAATGGGACGAATATGGAGAAACTCCATGTAAGGAATAGATTCTCTATCCCTACTTATTTTTCTCATTTTCTTACTTATTTATATTAAGTACTAAGTAAAAACATCAGTAATGTATTATAATATTATTTATATGCAAAACTATGTTAAAGGTATAAACTTGAATACTTGAAAAGATAAAATAAATTATGAGAAACCACTCGAGCACAGCCCGAGTGGCCAGATTAACCTTGGTAGCTATAGCCAGCAGATTAATCTCCCACTACTGTGGGCAGGCGCTGACATTGGGCATCTTGGTAGATTTTTAGTTAAAATACTAGTAGAATACTTATAATATTTAAAAAATAAATAAATTATGAGATATAGAATTTTTTAATTAAATTATGTCTATGAGGATTAATTTTTTTCCATTCTCCGGTCTATTCCCTATTACATTATCTCAATTTGTTCCTATTTGAACATATTCCCATGAAATTTCAAAAGATTTTACCATCCCTATTTAAAATTGATATAAGCACATATAAAATAAAAATTACCTGATGTGATTGGCTGGCTTACATCCTCTTGCAAGTAGTTCTCACCTTCAGTGGATGACATCGTTGTAGACTCAGAAGTACTTGATCTATTACTACTTTCATAAGTTTCAAAAGTTGTACTACTTGAAACATTCTCTTGATGCTCACTATTATTTTTGAAATTTTCTTCATTTGAAGATGAATTGAGAATTGTTTTTCTTTGCTTCCTCTCTTTTTTCTTCTTCAATGAAAAAGTTTGGAGATGTTTAGGAATATAGTTGTCAAGAGTTCCTTTAAGTCTATATCTTGATCCACATGCATTGCAAAGCACTGGTTTCTCTACTGGTCCATTTCGCCAAAGTGGAGTCCCTGCTTAGCACTTTTTGTTATCAATACACATTTTTTCAAATTATAATATTATAGAGAGCAAGATTGATGGTCCCTAAGATATTATCAAATATATGTTTTTAATCTTAATAATTTAAAAATTATTTATTTAACTGTCAAATAAGGTCATGATATGCATAGAATAGACCATCATCACTGTCGTTGACTTATAAATTTCTCAATCTATATGATTATATGGTTAATTTCAATAAATAACCGACAAGAGGAGACTGATATTTATTTTAAGTATGATCTATTCAACTGATTGGGAATTAAATAGATAATTTTTAAATTAGTGGAATTCGAATGTATATTAGACCTTCAATAATCTTTCTTACTACTGTTATAAGATTAATTCACTATAAAAATTAAAATATTTATATATAAAAAGCTATGAGTTTGCTTTTATATGGTAAACTTTTATTAAAATGCACATATAAATAATGTGTTACTAAACATTTTTTAATACACATAACATATAGCATAAATAAAGCAAAAAAAAAAATACGTGATAAAAAAATACATTTATTTATGAATTTTATATCATAGAAAAAAGAAAACTCACTTTCGATCCCACAATGAAGACAAGGTCCTCGCTTTCCCATAATGGCATATGTAATCTATAAAATCTTGTTTCAAACTTTGAAGCCAATAATATAAAAAATATATATATTAGTTTAATTGACTAAAGATAAAAATAAAATAACTAAATAAAATATATCATATTGCAAAACTATTTTAGTTTTTTATTTGAGTTTTCAAGATAATGAATAAAAAGGGAATTACGCTTACCAAATTTAAGCAATTCTAATAACTGAAATTCACTTTGGAGATAAGAACTTGGTGTTGAAGACATATAATGGTTTTGAATCTTAAAAAATTAATGAATTTGAAGAACAATAGTAGACTATGAAAATGAAGAACAATAGTAAATTCTATTGCAAGAAGGAAATTGAAGCCTTTATTCTTTGATGCTTCACAAATTAATTTATTTTCTCAATAATGGTTAAAAGTGTGCAAAAATTTATGATAATAAAATGACATTAAATAGAGTCAAATTACTCATATTTCCATATAAAAGAGTTTCCAATTTAATGATGGCTATAAAGTAAAAATCTTTAGTGTAGATTTGTCAAATTCAATAACTTACTATAGAAAATGTGTATATTAAGATTTTTTTTTTCTTTCCTTAATTTAATAATAAATAAGGTGTTTGTAAATTTTTAAAATTTGAGGTGCAACAAATAATTAGTTTTTATTCTTTATCATATCTTAGCTGTTTTTATTTATGGTTTCATATTGTATTTAATTCATATCACTAATATAAGTTTAATTTGTGCCTAAAAACTTGTCATTTCAAGTATAGTAATAATGAGAAATTGCTTGTTTTGGTTCCCACAGACAACACCAACTATTAATACCAAATTTTGTCACTTAATATCAATTAGAAAAAATATTTGAGTTATAAAAAAAAATTTCCTTTCTCCTCTTTCTCACAATATACTTCTTGTTTCCTTAGGTTTGCTAGAATATTAATATTGGTGAAATTTTAATTATACATAATTAAGGATTTTGGCTTGCCTCTAATTTAGATAAAATAAGATTTCTTCCAAATGACTCTTCATTGGATCAGGTTTTAGTAAAATATTTTGATCGAAGTTTTATGAATTTGAATTTTATTCTTTATCTTTTGAGCATTTTTGTCTTAATATAGGTCCAAGTAACTATTTTACTAAGTTAATATGTAGATGAAAATCGACCCAATTTAGATATTGGAAAAGTAGTCCAACAATAAACTTTCCCTCTAACTAAGAATATTATCAACATACTTTTAATCATAAATTATGTTATATATAATTGAAACTTTAAAAAATATCTTCATTTAATATTATTTCAAGAACCGGTCTCTTTTTCCTAAAATTTACTTTAACTAATTCTAGACAATTGTTAGGATTTAAGGGTTACATATTGCATAAGTAACCAAGTTCTACTTTTATTTATTATTTGATAAAAGCTATTAATATAGTTGAATTGATTGGTCGCTTAATAGAAAATAAGAGTATAAACTGTAAAATTATAATATGAATGTAAAATATTAAGTTACGTAGGAAAATGATTGTTAGGATCTTAAAATATGGAATATTTTAGCCCTAATAATTTGAAAATTATCTATTAATTTAACTCCCAAATTGTCAAGTAGATCATGCTCAGACTAAGAATTAGTCTACATACTGCTCATTTCTCGAGATAAATCATAATATCGTATAAATTAAAAATTTTAGAATCCACCAATATCATATGTTAAATACATTATCGGTGTTAAATAAGAGTTAAACAAGTAATTTTTAAACAAATAAGACTAAAATGTACATTGGATAATACTTTAGGGACCCAATACCCCTCTCCAGAAGTTACATAGTAACAATATACTCTAAAAATAATTTTAATATATTTCATCAAATACCATGTTAATTTTTTTTATCATTTTTAATATATTTACTTATCTTTTTTAAAAATATTTTAGGATTATTTTTTAACCCCACCTTAAGAATATCAATTTTTCATATGATATAACAAATATTAGAAAGTTACACTACAGTACTGAGGTTTCCATTACATTCATTAGTTTGTAGAGGGTAATGTCTTTTAATTTAAATACAATGAAAACAAGGAAAATGATCTTTTAAAAGGATTAAAACAGTTGACTAAGTGTGAAATAAGTATCATTTACTATTGTACCACTTATATATTTAAATTAAGAATTAACTTTTATAATTATTTATTAAATATTATTTTTTTATAATGTTAAAATTAATTTGAAAATAAATAATATGTTAAGCAAATATATTTACAATAACAAATTATTTTTATTAGTATTGATAAATTATAAACTTAACACAAATAAATATTATTTAAAAATAAATGTATTATTGTTAAGAACAATAATAATCATCATAACAATAACAATAATATAATATAAACTTATAATTTATTTTGTGTATGTGCATATATATATATACCGAAAATTTAAAGTCTTTGATATCGAACAATAGTCACTTCTCCTTTTGATTTTCTGTCAATTTGAAAAACAACAATACTCAAAGAATGCTAAATTTCCAGCAAAAACTCTCCAATGCCTAAGTTAGAGATTTTTTTTTAAAGAAAAAAACTATCGAAAAACTATTTAGCAAAGTTTTGTTTAGATTAAAAGTCTCTTACCTCTCTCATTTAACAGTTAACCTTTTATAGTTCTAATATTAACCACATTGAATTGATTACTAGCTATAATTGTCCATAATGACAAGTGGGATGGTAAGTAGTTACCCACGATATTTTTTCTATTTGATAGTATACTTGGTCAATCATCAATCATTTTCCTTGAGTTAGATTATTTTATTATTACTCGACTTTACACTTTGAAACGTTACTCATTTATAATGTTGATTTACCTCAGATATATCTTTGCACTCAATAATACCTCGACCTCATATATCCAAGTCTATGATATTCTCTTAAACAAGTTCATATTTATTTTTTGCACTAAATGACTAAACAATTAAGGACATTTTTATACTTTTGTGCTAAATAAAAAATAAAATAGGAGCAAAATGATGGAATGAGACTTTTATTTTATTTTTTTCTAATTCTTACAAACTCTAAGATTATAATTGTCAATTATAATCTTTTATAATTAATGTACAATGGCATAAAAGTTATTATATAGTTGACATTAATAGAATATTAGACATAGGAATTGTAGTTTATTGCGATACTTTACATGTTTG
The DNA here is from genome assembly GCA_028052125.1 of Melia azedarach. Classification (NCBI taxonomy): domain Eukaryota; kingdom Viridiplantae; phylum Streptophyta; class Magnoliopsida; order Sapindales; family Meliaceae; genus Melia; species Melia azedarach. The sequence continues at coordinate 7,750,886 of CM051399.1, forward strand.
AGTATTACATAATTATCTTATAGGACTTACTTTATTTAGAAGAAATACATTTATAAAGTTGAAATAACCCAATATTTTATAAATAATTACAAATCTTATTGAATATTAAAAATATAAAATGGAAAACCATTGGGGTAAGAGCCAGGGTTTCAAACTTTATTGGACATTTTTTCATCAAAAAATTGTGGACCCACTATACTTAAGTACGAGTAAAATTTTTTTTTCGTAAGGGCACGCATCGCCTATATTAGAAGTAAAAATTAAGATAATATTATATATACTTTCATCAAGATTCTAGATAAAATTTTAATATAATATTATAAAATTAGATATGTAATAAGTAATGTTTAAAAAAATAAAGAAAAACATAAATTTTATTTTAAAAATTAATTTTCAACAAAAAAAATCCGAAATACTTAAAGAGATAATAACATTTTTGTCCCTAATCTTTATTAGAAACAACATAATAGAAGATGATTCACTAATTACTGACAATGCAGTCCCTGCATTAGTGCGTGTGCCAGATGCCCTTTTACTAGACTGAGGAATATCCTAATTTGTTATTGTTTTTATTTTTCAAAGGACAGGGACGCAAATGTTATTATCCCATAATTAAAGCTACGGCATTGTAGGACTCGTGACAATGCTTTCAGTACTCTGTATTGCAGTCTCTACTTTTCTGCCGATTGAAAATGGAGATAGAGAGGAAGAGACCCATGGTTGCTTCCATGGCCTTCGGCACCAAGGGAGATGTCCACCCAATTGCTGTAAATCCCTCCTTCCCTTATTTTTTTTTTCGTTTTATTCATAGAAAATAGCTTTGTGAAAAATTATTATTATTATTACTGTTATTATTATTATTATTATTACTCTCAATTCCAGGCATTGCCGCAGCTTTTGCTTGTGACCAGAAACAATACCATGTGGTTCTAATAACGCATTCAGTTCACGAGGTTTGTTTTTGAGCTTTGTTAATTTCAATGAAGTAAGCAATTAGTTGATGTAGAATTACAATGGAGCGTTTGGAAGTACTTTTGGTATTTTTAAAAACACTTTCTACAAAAATCACTTGCCACAATTGTATCTGTTTCTATATTACTTGGTATTTTATAATTATGTTAATGTTTTATGTGTGCTGTGTGAATTGATGTATGATTTAGCATTGCATTAGCATCTGTCTATAGATTCGTTTATCAGAGAATTTGTCATACATCCAAAAGGTTTGTAACAATCATTCTTTTCTGTTATTGCTTTCCAGAACTTAAGTTCTCACTTGGCTGCAAAATCTGTTACATTTTATCCAGTTTCATCAGCACCCGTTGTTTCTACTCCTCAGAATCAGATAAAACAGATCCAGGTTTGGTTACCAAATTTGATGTTCTATGCTATATATCGATTTTGTTTCGGGGAAAATTGATTTCATTCACTGCAAGGTGCAAACAATTGTCTTCTTACATTTTGCAAAGTCCTTATAACTTGTTTTGTCTCATCAGGCTCATTGGATTTAACATTTCAGCAGAAGAAAAGGGCACTTATTTACAAGAGAACATAGAAAAGAATGCTTTATTTCAGTTGAAAGGATTTTTGGAGATGGCCTGACCACAGAGGGTGATTTTATTGTGATAAATTTCTTTGCATTGGTATTTCATATTTTGCTAACACAGAAAGATTTATTCAGTAGTCTGTGGAAGAACAGTCTGTTAAAAGGAATTTCATTTCAGTGAAACCTCGTAAATGCTGTCTAAGAAGATGTTAAATTTTCGTAAGGAGGCTTTAGAGGTGTTAAATGGATACTCTAGAGCTTAGTGTTAGAGCGATTCAGAGAAAATATATTTATCTGCCCCTTAAGATTCAATCATTTAATGCATTGATCACTTAATGTTCACAAAGATGTTTCTAAAGTGCTAAACTGCTAATACTACATGATAATTTGGCTTTTTGTTAAAAGAACTAAAAGGAAAAGCTTCATAGGTTCGTAGTAATCCAAATTAAAAAGTATATACTTTCACAAGGATCATTTATGTTTTAGCGGCAATGATGCAGCACCTAAAATGGTCGTATTTTGCATGATGATCCAGGAAGGGTGGAGCCTTGCGGAACTCTTTCGTGTCCGTTGCATAGTTGCTGCTCCTTATGTCGTTCCCTATAGGTAATGCTAGGTCCTCTCTTTGTGCGTTGGTGTGGAAAACTAGGCAAATGAAATTTAAAAAGGTTTCATTCTCTTTCTGTGTTACTGCTAGTATAGTTTGAGATTTATTTAAACTTCACTCTGTTTCTAGTTTTTCCCAAAATCTGTCAGACTGGCGCAACATTTTCATCAATATATTTCCTTGTGTAAGGCACTTCATATCCAGTAGTTGGTATGCAAGTTTTGGGGCTAAACATTACAGCGACTTTTGCAATTTACTAGGCAGTGCACCTTCATCATTTGAGCACCGCTTCATAAAAGAACACCCACTTTTGTATAAATATCTGAAAGAAGCGCCCACTAACAAGGTATTTATGACTGTTTTGGGTAATTTTTTCATGAATGGTGGTACTGTAATAGCTTTTAGCAGTCAAATGATTGTGCCTTTGCAATTACTAGAGCATTCAATATTCCTGACAAGTAAAATAAGTGTAGAACTTGATTATTCTATATTAAACATATGTTTGAAATATTCTGCTTGTGTATTCACTCATCATTATATGCATGCAGGTCTGCTGGGCAGATGTGATTCACTAGATGTGGCCACTTTTTACGGAAAATTGGGGATTGTGGAGAAGTGAGGAATTGAATCTGAGTTCTTACCCTTTTACGGTTAGTGCTTTCCATGTAAAAATTCTTCAATGCATTTATTGGGGTATATGATTGTAACTTATTTATGATGTAAACGCATTTCAAACTACCTTAGCTGAGATAAGATTTTGAAATTGCAAGGACCACATGAAAATCTTGAAACCTCTTTACTAAATGCAGGACCCAGTAACAGGTCTTCCCACTTGGCATGATAGGATACAATCTCCCAAACTACTGTAAGCTATGCATTTACTAATAGATTACGGATTTATGAGATTGTGCCTTTACATCTTCATATAAGTTGACCTTCTCAAGCATTCCATGTTACTCGTTGGTGCATCAAGTTCAATGTCGGAAGGGATTTATGAGATTATGCCTCTACATCTTAATATAAGTTAATCTTCTGAAGCATTCTGTGTTACTCTGTTGCTAGTGCATCGAGTTCAATATTGAAGGTTTTTTTTTATTAAAAACCACCATGTGGGGCTGGGTCCTAATTGTTCATTAATAAAAATAATCGAAAGTACAATACTGGAGGAGGACATAAAACCTTACCTTTTGAGAAAATAAAAAAGTATAAAGAGAAGTACATAATACTAGTGGTATGGTAAAACCAAACCTTTAGAGTGGTAGAGAAGTGATAATAATAAAATTACTTGCGTCATCAGGGTAACTAACAGGCTGATTGGAGGTAACTAGGGTAAAGTCATCAGGGTAGCCGTAGTAGTCATGGTTCATGTCATCATCATTATGCCCAAAGTCTTCGGCCTAGATGCGATTCTTATTCTGATTAACTATGAGACTTATCCTAGAAACCTATGTATCCTCAATGTTGAGATCACATGCGAGCTCATCATCAACTGTCCCCTCGATGACATAATCCTCTAAACGATACATGGGAATAATCGGTAAAAAATTTACGGTAACCACATTGGGATTATCTGGGTTTAGTATGCGTTTGCCTATCGATGATGGCTCATATATGGTCTTTTTGATTGGGCAGTCTCTGATGTCTCTTCGATGGTCTCAGGTAATAAAGTAGAGGTCTCTGTGGTAATGGTTTCCTCTAGTGTCTCTATAGTGGTTGCGGCCTCTATATCGACCCTCTCAATGGCTGCTCGCTGTTGTGGTTCTAGCCGAGTCGGCTATTACTGACTGGTCTTTCTGTGCTGTATTGTCTCTCTCTACTGTGACAATATCATCTGGTGTCTCAGTAGTGGTCTTCCTCTGTTGTAATAGCATTCTGTGTGATATCCTGAGTATCTTGCTACACTGGTGGATCTTGAGTGAATGTGACATTTCTGTTAGTATTCACAATCGTTATTTGTGCAGTTGTCTGCTCCCTATGATCGGCTCTAATGATATATTGAGGTTTAGCACACCATATTTGCTGAGTCCCTTTATTCTTCATATTTGTGTTTTTTTTCTTCTTAAGCTTATGTGGTATCTATATGCTTGGACTTAACAGTCCTAAACTCCAGCTGTAATTCAAATGTCTACAAGTCTCACAATAAGGTGGAACTTTAAAAAAAATAATATCTTGCCAGAAACCGTCGTCACCCTCACGAATCTAAAGTCTCGGCGTTAAAGGTTGAGAAATACCGTATTCTATGAGCACTCTGACGACTGAAGGTCGATTAAGAAAGACTCTGGCATGATCTATCCGGAGGGGCTTATCGATGGCTGTTGCCACAAAAAATAAAGCATCTCTACAATGCATGATATGAATAGGAAGATAAGGCAGAGATATCTATATCGGTACGATGGAAGACTCCTCAGAACAACAGAAGGTGGTAGACAATTTAAATATGCGTATGGTTGTACCGTCTACGTGCCATATCTGTCGTAACCAAATTCTGGTATAATGTTTCTCAAGTTGTAACGTGATCAGGACATAGCGGCTGTTTAGGAGTGATACTTCAATCCGAGTGAAGGGAAGAATTTTCGAATAACCGGTATTGTGTGCTAATTAGACAAAAATTTTTCAACTAATGAAAGCTTGAACGGGGTAGTTATAGTCTGAATTTCCTCTTTGGTGAAGAGACTGCTGGCTCACCTCTATGGAGTGAGGTCGGCTTATGTAAAATATTGTGTTTGGAATTTCGAGTATCGGAAACTACATCTATAAAGAATTTGCAGGGTCATAAAATTGTAGTGTAGTCCTGTTGCATCGATGGAAGGGGCAGAAAATCTGTATGAAGGTCTGGCAGAGGCAGCGGTCTCCTATTGTCGGTGCCCAGAACGGGCATCGGAGTGCAAACACACGATCAAATCAATGGATTATTATAGAATTATGGTTTGCTACTGTATCATATTTTTCTAAAATTAGGGTTTACTGTTCACTTAGTGGTTGTGGCGGCGCTAGTTATTGTTCCGGTTGATTTATGGGTTTTAGCTGTTGTCGTTTGAGGACAAGCTGGATATCAATTTGTAGGAATTTCTTTAAATAATCTTTTAATGTTGGAGGTGTCGATCCACTCGTCGGGAAAGATTGCCGGAATCGTCGTTGAAGTTTGGATCTGAGTGGTGGCAGCGATGTTGTAACACGATTCTTGTTTCGGTTGGATTAATATTTGAGGCCTCAAATGATTTCCAAATTTAGGGTATGAGTAATATTGTAGGAATTTGCATGAGGAACAAATTTGGGCTAGTGGTGATGTTTCACTTACTGGACATTAGCCGAAAAATAGATTTTACTAGTCGGATTTTTGGGCGGCGGAATAAGGAGATTAGGTTAGGTTTAGAAAGGATTTGAGGGTCGATTCTAACTCTGAATAGACATATAATGTGTCACACAGAAGGGAATTGTGTGGGGAACAACTTAATTGGGGTGGTGAGAGTTCAATTACTGTAAATAAGCCGAGATCTAAGGTAGGATGATTTGGTACGTTGGCAGAGACATTGTAGTTTCGTCAATGGGTTTGAAAAATCTCATTTTTGGTAGCATCTTGTGTGGTATCTCGAGTATCCTGCTGCATTAGTGGATCTTGTGTGGATGTGACCTCTCTGCTAGTATCCACAGTTGTCGTGCGTGCAGCTTTCTGCTCCCTATGGTCGGTTCCTATGATATATTGAGATTTGGCATACCTCATCTGTTGAATCTCTTTATTCTTCATAATCGTTGATATAATGGGGTAGCCATGGTATGAATTTTCTCTTTGGTAAAGAGGACTGTTGGTTTGCCTTTGTGGAGCAAGATCAGCTTATGTGGAATAGTGGATTTGGAAGCACGAACATCGAAAACTAAATCCACAAATGATTTAAAAGGTCGAAAAATTGTGGTGGAGTCCCATTGTGTTGATGAAAGGGGTGAAAAGTCTGCATAAAAGTCACTACACTTGTCGTAGGAATTTTTATGGCGAACTGTAGGGATTTTCATGGCGAAGGAATCTAAAATGGTGGTGCCAGTGCACTCGTCGAACTGTGACAGGAAAATGGCTTTGAAGGTTTGAGTTTTTGGGTTCTGAAAATTTGAAATTTGGGTTCTGTTCAGGTGGCTTTTGGGAGACGATTTCAACTCCAAATTTGATGCACAAGATATCAAATTGAAGGAAAATTCACGACAAACAATGTGATATGGGAGGTGAGGCACCACACGCTGAAAAGCGAACCGAAATATTAGCGAGAAAGTTCTTGTGTGCTGGCGGCAGTATTGTTCCTTTGTCAAAGTCTTCGCTTTAATTCCTTTTTGGTAGCCTTAACAAACTTCAAATGGTGCAAATGAGATATCAGATCAAAGGAAATCATGTGAGGAACACGATGATCAGGGAACTGAGATGCCACTAGCCGACGCTTGGCCGAAAAATGGAGTCGAAGTGCCGCAGCTGGAAAAATTAGTTCTTATATTTATACTATCCTCACCGTTGCTACAGTACTTGTGGCGCTTCAACTCCATTTTCATCTCCTCGATCATTGTGTTCCTCAGCAAAATCCCTTTGATTTGATACTTCATTTGCTTTATTTGTAAGTCATATGGGCTCCTAAAAATGAGATTATCCGAACCTATTGAAGGAGTTATAGTGTCGCCGCCAGCGTACCCGATCATTCTACTTTATATCTCGATCTGTTATGGTAATTAAACTCTCACGTTTGCAATCGACCCTCAAATCTCTTTTAAATCGAACCCTATCTCCTTATTCCGCCGCTTAGAAACCCAATTAGTAAAATTTATTTTTCGGTCGGCTTTCGGCAAGTGAAACATCACCACCAGCCTAAATTTGTTTATCATGCAAATCTCTACAATTTGATTGCTCATACGCTAAATTTATAGGTCATTTAGGGTCTCAAATATTGATATAATCGAAACTAGAATCGCGTTACAAGGCCGTCGCTGTCACTCAGATTCGAAACTTCGACCATCATTTTGGCGATTTTTTCCGGCGAGTGAATCGACACCTCCAGCATGAAACAATCATTCAGAGAAATCCCTGCAAATTGATATCCAGTTTGTACCAAACAGTAATTGTTAAAACTTATAAATCGACCAGAATCATAGCTGGTGTCACCAGAACAGTTAGGTGAACAGTAAACCCTAGTTTTTGAAAAATATGGACTGTAGCAAGCCCTAATGCTACAGTGATCTGCTGGTTTGATCTTGTGTTTGTACTCTGATACCTGTTCCTGGCGTTGACTGCGGGAGACTGCCGCCTCTGTCAGACCTTCATATAGACTTTTTACCTCTTCTATTGATACAACGAGACTCCACTACATTTTTATGACCCTACAAATCTTTCGTGGATGCAGTTTCCGATTCTCGTAGTTCAAGACCCAGTATTTCATAAGTCGACCTCGTTTTATAGAGGCGAGCTAGTAGTCCTCTTCAACAAAGAGAAAATTCAAACTAAGACTACTCCGTTCAAGCTTTCATTAGTCGGAAAATTTTCGTCTAATCGGTCCACAATGCCGGTTATTCGAAAATTCTTCCCTTCACTTGGATTGAGAAATGGGTTTTCAGGTATCACTCGTAGACAGTTATTATGTCCTAATTAGATTATAACTCGAAAAATATTTGATAAGTGTCTAAAAGTGTGTTATTTATATATATTTTAGAAGACACTATTACATACTATTTAATTTAAAGTCCCTATTTGTGCAAAAATTATGAATTTCATTGGCACAACTTTAATTTGCATGTTTTTATGATTTAAATCTCAATTACATGTAAATATGTATAATTATATAAGTTGACATGTATATAATACTTATGTAAAATAGTAATGTAGTGTATTTTATACATAGGTGAAAGGTGGCCAAGTTGTAATTGAAAAAAAATGGTCAACATCATATTTCCTATTTGAAGCACTAATTAGTTAAATGGTCATATCTTTGTCTACCCACTTCCAAATATAATGATTTTTGTTTCAAATGGAAGCTGACTCAATTTTTCATAATTTATTTTCAGATGTCATTTTCGATTTTGAAATGATTTACCACCAGATGTTTGAGGCATTACAACAAAACGTGGCCTACCATTTGAAGCCTGGACCTGTGCATATCCTTCGGTATTTTGGACCTAACTCTCTCCACAATGCTCCAATTGGGTTGATTCTTGATTCAAATGAATCTGGAAAGAGACAGCTACAACTTTCATGTTATGGAAAAATTCCAATTCGTGCATCTGGGTGGTTGAAAATAATTATCATTTAAACAGTAGCTGTCAACGTTTCGATTTGAACATACCTTAATATTTTAAGTGTAACTTTCACTACATAGGTCCAAATACCATGATTCATGAAGCATTGGAAAGATTACTCATGGGGCCATATCTTTGAAGAAGAAACATTTCTCTAATTCGGAGTGGAAGACAGTCAAACGTGCTTCGCAATGTGGACGATAATGCTATGATGAAACCTGCCACTTACTTGCATTCACATGTGCGAATTCTCCTTTACCTTGCCTATATAAACCTTGGTTTTGAAAGCTTAAAAGGGGAAAAAAAGGAGGCTTGTATTCTCAAAAACACTTTCATTTCTTCTTCTTCATATTTTCTTTACTCCATGTATTTCTAATTTCGTAATTAGGGCAAAGGGTGAACTTTTGATGGTTGTATAGTATTGTTCTTTGATCCTTTAGTTTGTTCTTCATTGTCAACTTTCCTTTTGAGTGAGCACTATATTTTGCAAGTATTTTGGTTTGTTAGAAACCTTGATTCATTGTTAACTAAGGGTACATTGAATGCTTGGATGTTTTCTACATATCAAGAGCAAGGCAACCTATGGTTTTTCACTTCAATTCAAAGGTAAGTCTTTTAGTTTCTTTGTGCTTAAATGTTATCCATCCTCCAATTAAGGTTATTTCTTATTTAAATCTTAATTGTGTATAAAAAAAAGGATCAAGAATAATTTCTATACATATCATTAAAATGGATCCCTAATGCCCTAATATTCAATAATAATTAATTTCAAGTTAATAATCAAAATTTCAATCTACTTTCACAATATTTGGACTTTGGACTTGTGGACTTAGTATAACCAATTCCCTGAGGACCGACACTCGGACTTCCGAATCTTTATTACTTGACAAACCTACGCTTGGGTATTACAACCTAAAAATTGTAGCAAGTTTTTGGCGCCGTTGCCGGGGAATTTCAGCTTGTATAAAGTTTACTTGTTCTAATTTTATTTTCTTTTATTTTACTAACTCTAACTCTAACATCTAACACTAACATCTAATTTCTAACACTAACTCTAACATTTAACTTTTAACTCTAACATTTATTTTGTTATTTATATTTCTTGCTTTTATTTAATTGGGAGGCTCAGCCGCCCATTTGTATTTTTTTTTTCTCTTGTCTTTAAATTAATGTTGTATTATAATTATAAGATTAGTTTACGTGTTTCTTTTGTTTAATATAATGGTTGGTTCTACCACCTAATTTTTATTTTGTTAGTTCCTATATTATCATTTTATAATTGTCTTATTTTATTTTTATCAAGAGGAAGGTTATACCGCCTCTTTTCTTTTTTATTTATATTATTGTTCTAACGTTTTTTTTATTTATTATTGTTGTTGTTGTTAAATTTTATCTTATCTAATTTATGCTTGGGTGGTATCGTGATCCTTACTCGCATCGTTTGGTGAAAGGTAATTCTGAAACCTTCTTTGGTTATTTATTTGATTCATCTACACATTCACACACATCAAACACCATGGCTGAAAATGAAAGTATACACGGTGAAAATGAAAATCCACATGTTCGAACTATGCGTGAATACTTGCAACCTCCTCGAAATTCATCTCCTTCGTGCTTTATTTTTCCTCTTAATGCGAATAATTTCAATTTTAAGCCTGGTATGATTCCTTTGCTTCCTAATTTCCATGGCTTAGAGTCTGAAAGTCCATATTTGCACCTAAAAGAATTTGAGGAAGTATGTGCCACATTTACTGATCAAACATATAGTGAAGAGTTAATTAGGCTAAAATTGTTTCCTTTTTCTTTAAAAGATAAAGCGAAAACGTGGCTTAATTCATTGAGACCTAGATCCATAGGTACATGGCAAGAAATGCAAACTGAGTTCTTAAAGAAATTTTTTCCAACACATAAAACGAATGCTTTCAAGAGACAAATCCAAAACTTTTGTCAAAAAATGAATGAAACTCATTTTCAATGTTTGGAAAGATTTAAGGACTTGTTAAATTCATGCCCACACCATGGTTTTGAAAAGTGGCGAACGATAAGTTTCTTTTATGAAGGGTTAACACCAGAGACAAAACAATTTGTTGAAACAATGTGTAATGGTGAATTTTTAGATAAAGATCCTGAAGAAGCTTTAGAGTATTTAGATCATTTGGCTGAAAACTCTCAATCTTGGCAAACCACTAGTTCTTCAGAAAATTCAATAAGATCTAATCTTGCTAGTTCTAGTGGAGGCAAATATACTTTGAGTCAAGAAGATGATTTAAGTGCTAGAGTTGCTAATTTGACTAGAAAGATCGAAGCCATGGAATTAAGGAAAGTAAAAGAAGTCAAATCTGTGCTTAATGATGAAGTGTGTGGAATTTGTGAAATCATGGGACATTGCACTCAAGATTGTCCAAATGTTCCAATTTTTAAAGAAATGTTTCATGACCAAGCAAATTCTATGAATACTTTCAAAAAGACTTTTCCAACTCATTCTCCATATTCTGAAACGTACAATCCTGGGTGGAGAAATCATCCAAATTTTAGTTGGAAAAATGAGCATAATGTCCATCCACCTCCCCAAAGACCCTCAAATTTTCCTCCATATCATTCATCACATTCAAAAACCCTTGAGGAAACTTTGCAAGCATTCATGCAAGGGCAAACAAGCATAAACAATCAAACATCACAAGCCATTAATGACATTAAGAATACACTTTCAAAATTGACTTCATCTTTGAGTGTTCAAGAGAAAGGTAAATTTCCTGCCCAACCACAACCAAATCCTGTAAGTCAATTTAATGTCAATAATTCTGATTCAAGTGGTACACATCCTGAGGATGCCAATTCAATCACAACTCTTCGAAGTGGTAAGATCATTGATAAAACCATTCCATTGAAGGTAAATGATTCTAATGAACCATCAAAATCAATTGTTGATAAAAAGAATGATGAGCCTAAGTTGTGTGATGTTGAAAAATGCCCTATTCCTGCCCCTTTTCCTCAAAGACTTCAACCAATCAAAAAGCTGAATCATAACTCTGAAATTTTTGAACTTTTCAAGCAAGTTAAAATCAACATTCCTTTGTTAGATGCAATTAAGCAAGTTCCTTCTTATGCTAAATTCTTGAAAGATTTGTGCACAGTTAAAAGGAAGCTTAATGTGCAAAAGAAAGCTTTGTTGACTGAGAATGTTAGTTCCATCATTCAACAAAACACTCCACCAAAATACAAAGATCCTGGTTGTCCAACAATTTCTTGTGTGATTGGAAACTTTAGGATAGAACGTGCTTTGCTTGATCTTGGTGCAAGTGTTAATCTTTTGCCTTATTCTGTGTATGAGCAATTAGGTTTAGGTGAGCTTAAACCTACTTCAATAACACTTCAACTTGCTGATCGTTCTGTGAAAATGCCAAGAGGAATAATTGAGGATGTGTTGGTCCAAATAGATAAATTTTACTTTCCAGTCGATTTTATTGTTTTGGATACACAACCTGTCCTTAATTCAACCACTCAAATTCCTATTATTCTTGGTCGTCCATTTCTTGCAACGTCTAATGCATTAATTAATTGTAGAAATGGTGTTTTAAAACTTTCTTTTGGAAACATGACATTGGAATTAAATGTTTTTAACATTTGTAAACAACCTGGGCATGACATTGAAAATCACGAGGTAGATTTCATTGAAGAACTTGTTCATGATCATTTTCCTATCTCTTCATTTTCTGACTCTTTGGAAGTTTGTTTGACTAGTTCTACTCAATTTGAATTTGATAAAAATTCTGAAGTTTCACATATTTGTTCTTTGTTTGATTCTTTGCAAGTGGTAAACGAAGATGGTTGGAAACCCAAATTTGAAGAATTACCACAATGTGATAATGCGCCTGTACCATCAAGTGTTCAACCGCCAAAGCTGGATTTGAAACCGCTACCATCCGATCTCAAATATGCTTACTTGGGTACAAATGAAACATTTCCGGTGATAATTTCTTCCAAACTCAATGATCTTCAAGAACATAAATTGTTAGAAATTTTAAGATTGCATAAACATGCCTTAGGATGGACCATAGCTGATATAAAAGGAATTAGTCCATTGATTTGCACGCATAAGATATATTTGGAAGATAATGCCAAACCATCTAGGCAAATGCAACGAAGACTAAATCCTAATATGAAAGATGTAGTGAGAAATGAAGTTCTCAAGCTCTTAGATGTAGGAATCATTTATCCTATTTCTGATAGCACATGGGTCAGTCCTATTCAAGTTGTACCTAAGAAATCTGGAGTCACTGTAGTCAAGAATGAAAATAATGAATTAATTCCAACTAGAACCACTGCTGGTTGGAGAATGTGCATTGACTATAGGAAATTGAACTCAATGACTAGGAAAGATCACTTCCCTTTACCATTCATGGATCAAATCTTAGAAAGGGTAGCGGGACATGAATTTTATTGTTTCCTAGACGGGTATTCTGGGTATAATCAAATTGAAATTGCACCTGAAGATCAAGAAAAGACCACATTCACATGTCCATTCGGTACATTTGCATATCGAAGAATGCCTTTTGGTTTATGTAATGCACCGGCCACATTTCAAAGATGCATGCTTAGCATTTTTAGTGATATGGTTGAACGTTTTCTCGAAGTTTTCATGGATGATTTTTCTGTATTTGGTGATTCATTTGATGATTGTTTGTCTAAATTGCAAAAAGTTTTGATTAGATGTAAAGAAAAGAATCTTGTGCTTAATTGGGAAAAATGTCATTTTATGGTCACACATGGTATTGTACTTGGTCATATTGTCTCATCAAAAGGAATTGAAGTAGATAGAGCTAAAATTGAACTGATTGCCAATTTGCCCATTCCTAAGTCAGTAAAAGATGTTAGATCATTTTTAGGACATGCTGGTTTTTATAGGAGATTTATCAAAAACTTTAGTGTTATATCAAAACCATTGTGTAATCTCCTATCAAAGGACACGCTTTTTGAGTGGACTGAATCATGTCAAGAAGCTTTTGTTAAACTTAAAAGCATGCTAACATCTGCTCCTATCATGCAACCTCCAGATTGGACTTTGCCTTTTGAAATCATGTGTGATGCTAGTGATTATGCCGTTGGAGCTGTTTTAGGACAACGAAAAGATAAGAAATCTTATGTAATTTACTATGCTAGTAAAACCTTGAATAGTGCTCAAGTGAATTATTCTACCACCGAGAAGGAATTACTTGCAGTAGTATTTGCATTGGATAAATTTAGATCTTATCTTGTTGGCTCACCAATTGTTGTTTTTAGTGATCATGCAGCATTAAAATATCTTCTCTCAAAAAAGGATGCGAAACCTAGACTCATTAGATGGATCCTGTTACTCCAAGAATTTGATCTCACAATTCAAGATAAAAAAGGAGTACAAAATGTGGTTGCTGATCACTTGTCTAGACTTGTATTTGATGAATCATCTGAGACTACACCAATAAATGACATGTTTCCAGACGAACAACTTTTTAGCGTTTCTAATTTACCCTGGTTTGCTGATATTGCTAATTTTCTTGTTACAGGACAAATACCATCTCATTGGAATTCACAGGACAAGAAGAAATTTCTTTCTCAGGTACATAATTTCTTTTGGGATGACCCTTATCTTTTTAAATATTGCCCTGACCAAATTATAAGAAGATGTGTGCCTGATAATGAAATTCAAAGAATTATTTCTTTTTCTCATTCTGAAGCATGTGGTGGTCATTTTTCTGCAAAGAAAACTACTGCCAAAATTTTACAATGTGGATTTTATTGGCCTACTCTTTTTAAAGACACCTATGAATTTTGTAAGGCATGTGACCGTTGTCAAAAGTTAGGAGGGATAACCCGTAGAAATATGATGCCATTGAACCCTATTTTGATTATTGAAATTTTTGATTGTTGGGGTATTGATTTTATGGGTCCATTTCCACCTTCTTTTGGTTACTTGTACATATTAGTTGGTGTTGATTATGTTTCCAAATGGATTGAGGCCATTCCTTGTAAAAACAATGACCACAAAATTGTCTTGAAATTTTTGAAAGAAAACATTTTTTCAAGATTTGGGATACCTCGTGCAATAATAAGTGATGGGGGTTTACACTTTTGTAATAGACCTTTCGAAAATTTAATGAAAAAATATGGAATTACTCACAAAGTGTCTACTCCTTATCACCCACAAACAAGCGGACAAGTTGAACTTGCAAATAGGGAAATCAAACACATTTTGGAAAAGTCTGTAAATCCAAATCGTAAAGATTGGTCTTTAAGATTAATTGATGCACTTTGGGCTTATCGTACTGCATTCAAATCACCACTTGGAATGTCTCCCTATAGAATTGTTTTTGGAAAAGCTTGTCATTTGCCTGTTGAATTGGAACATAAAGCATTTTGGGCCATTAAGATGTTTAATTTCAATTTAGATAAGGCAAATTCATTAAGAAAACTTCAATTGAATGAACTGGAAGAAATTAGAAATGAAGCCTATGAAAATTCTCGAATTTATAAGGAACGAATGAAGGTATTTCATGATAAAAATATTGTTCGAAAAATTGTTAAACCTTCACAAAAAGTTCTATTATATAATTCGAAATTGCACTTGTTTCCTGGAAAACTTCGTTCCAAATGGAGTGGACCTTTTATTGTTAAAACTGTTTATCCTCACGGTGCAGTGGAAATTGAAGATCCCAAAAATGGTAATGTTTTCAAGGTTAATGGACATCGTTTGAAGCCATTTTTTTGAGAATTTCAATAATGAACGAGAGTCTACCACTTTGAATGAGCCTGTGTACAACATTTGATACTTGTTTGTATTTATTGTTATTTGTGTGTTGTCTTTCTTTCTTTGTTGGTTTTCTTTCTCTGAGTTGTTTCCCGGTCAAGTGGCGGATAACGGTACTCCGTGACTCTTTACGTCGGTTAATTCAGTTTCCCAAAATAACTGAAACAAAAAAGAAAAAAAAAACACTTTCTTCTCATTCTTTTTCTTTCCATGCTTTTCACAATGGATGATATACTTTCTAATTTGCTAAAATATTTTCCTTCTTTTCCTAGAAATGCTTTATTGAAAATTTACCAAGCCAGGTGCGAAAGGTTAAGAATGCTCATGCTTAAAGGAATTCCTGAAGATATACGTTGGATAATTGAAGCAAAAGTTCGATTAGAAGGTGAATTTTCTAATACATTTGTTTCACGTATGCCTGGGCTAGGTAAGAGTTCTTTTGCAAAGAAACGAAGAGCAAAAAGGTTACAAGTTTGTTATAAATGTGCACGTTGGACTTGTAATGCACGTTGTCGTTCTATAGGAATGGTGTCTATAAATCGAGAAGATAAAATACAATTCATAAAGGATGGACTGAGTAGAGAGTCTTTAGATAACATTCTATTGACTCTTGAGACGCATCCTAGTGGATATGTTCAACGTGAAATTCTTAATTTACACACACAATTCCAAAAAGAACGTGGTCGTTATAGTCTTGGGAATCTGACTTTAAAAGACCCTGTTTGCCAATTTATAAGAAAATTGGATGGGAAGCCAATCCTCGACCCATAGAGGGCGTTTAAGCCGTTACTAGACGTAAAACTAGAGGAAGATGTGAGCCACAATCACAACTATTTGTAAATATTAATTTTTTTTATTTTGTATGTTATTAGTTAGTTGTTTTTGCTTTCTTTCTTTCTTTGTTTGTTTTATTTTTCTTGGAGACCACAACATCAAGAGTACAAGCCTCTTCAACTTTTCAGGTAATATCTATACCCTTCTTTTATTTTTATCCTTTAACATTGAGGACAATGCTTAATTTAAGTTGGGGGGTAAGGTATCTTCTTCTCTTTACATTCTTAAAAAAAAAAAAAAAAAATTCATTTTCAAGTTTTGTTTTGAATTTTATCATTTAAGTAGACAATTATCACACCATGTTTCCTAAATTATTTGTTCGAGTTAGCAATAAATGAGGAAACTAGAGTTTGAAGAGTGAAATAAATCTAATTGTTGGAAGAATTGCATGCCAAGTAATTTTGTTCCAAGTGAGTTTCGAGCCTATTATTTTTCCTTGGAGAATACCCTTCTTGGCCCACAATTTGTGCATAACCTTGATATTGATATTGATCTCTTGGATTTTCAACTAATACTTAAAAAAAAAAAATGTGTTGCTATATTAGAAAGCCCATTAAGCTAGTTGATATGGATAGCTATTTTATTTCTTGAAAAATGATAGAAGGCATTCTTTGATCCGTTTGAGCCTTTCAAGCCTACCTTTTTATGTGTTTTCCCTTAGTAAGCCCTTTGAGCCATTAAATAAAAAAAAAATCATTTCTTATCTTATTTACCACATCCAATTCTACTTTTGGATTTCTAACCTATTTCTTTTTGTTATCTACTACCATTTTATGTTTGAGAAGAGTTTACATTTCAAAGAAAAAGATGGTGAAAAAAAAAATGAAGAAGTGTTCAAATATATTTATATATCATTGTCTAAAAAAATAGAAAAGAAAATAAAAAAAATAAAAGTATATAAATTGTTATTCCTTTGTTAGAAAAAAAAAGAAACGAAAAAAAAAGAAAAAAAAAGAAAAAAAAAAGAAGTTATTGATGCACCATCTTATTATGCTTAAGATATCTATTTTCTCAAACATATGATTTTGTGTACTCTTATCTCATTTTCTTTTTAGCCTTGTCCCAATCCTGCATTACATCCTAATAAAAGACCTTCTTGATTTTAAGAAATTTTAGTTTGAAATAGATGCTAGTAATAAGGGATGAATAATATAGTATATATAAAAAAAAAGAAAAAAAAAAGAGATATTGAGGTATTTTGTTGATTATTCATTTTGATTATTTATCTTTATCCAAAATTTGAAGCCTATATTTTCTTTCAATTGGGATGTGAAATTTGAGTTGTCATTGTTTTATTCTCATTATTCCTTATTAAATTAGTGACATTATCCTTAACTTCATGGGGTATATTTTCTTTTAAAATGTCATTAACATTTGTGATTAGGGGATTGGCATGTGTTCTAACAATAATTTGATTTATGTAACTTTGATGACAAATGTTTTCTTATACTTCTCTAACTTAGACATATAATTGTAGATGATATGGAAATGATTTTTGTCTTACCTCAGTTTTTGTTTATTTTCTTGTAAAATATATATATTTTTGAGTGAGTAAAAAAAAAAAAAAAAAAATTGTTTACTACATAATTTGCTAGGGACTAGCAAAATGTTAGTTGGGGGGTGTGATAAGTGTCTAAAAGTGTGTTATTTATATATATTTTAGAAGACACTATTACATACTATTTAATTTAAAGTCCCTATTTGTGCAAAAATTATGAATTTCATTGGCACAACTTTAATTTGCATGTTTTTATGATTTAAATCTCAATTACATGTAAATATGTATAATTATATAAGTTGACATGTATATAATACTTATGTAAAATAGTAATGTAGTGTATTTTATACATAGGTGAAAGGTGGCCAAGTTGTAATTGAAAAAAAATGGTCAACATCATATTTCCTATTTGAAGCACTAATTAGTTAAATGGTCATATCTTTGTCTACCCACTTCCAAATATAATGATTTTTGTTTCAAATGGAAGCTGACTCAATTTTTCATAATTTATTTTCAGATGTCATTTTCGATTTTGAAATGATTTACCACCAGATGTTTGAGGCATTACAACAAAACGTGGCCTACCATTTGAAGCCTGGACCTGTGCATATCCTTCGGTATTTTGGACCTAACTCTCTCCACAATGCTCCAATTGGGTTGATTCTTGATTCAAATGAATCTGGAAAGAGACAGCTACAACTTTCATGTTATGGAAAAATTCCAATTCGTGCATCTGGGTGGTTGAAAATAATTATCATTTAAACAGTAGCTGTCAACGTTTCGATTTGAACATACCTTAATATTTTAAGTGTAACTTTCACTACATAGGTCCAAATACCATGATTCATGAAGCATTGGAAAGATTACTCATGGGGCCATATCTTTGAAGAAGAAACATTTCTCTAATTCGGAGTGGAAGACAGTCAAACGTGCTTCGCAATGTGGACGATAATGCTATGATGAAACCTGCCACTTACTTGCATTCACATGTGCGAATTCTCCTTTACCTTGCCTATATAAACCTTGGTTTTGAAAGCTTAAAAGGGGAAAAAAAGGAGGCTTGTATTCTCAAAAACACTTTCATTTCTTCTTCTTCATATTTTCTTTACTCCATGTATTTCTAATTTCGTAATTAGGGCAAAGGGTGAACTTTTGATGGTTGTATAGTATTGTTCTTTGATCCTTTAGTTTGTTCTTCATTGTCAACTTTCCTTTTGAGTGAGCACTATATTTTGCAAGTATTTTGGTTTGTTAGAAACCTTGATTCATTGTTAACTAAGGGTACATTGAATGCTTGGATGTTTTCTACATATCAAGAGCAAGGCAACCTATGGTTTTTCACTTCAATTCAAAGGTAAGTCTTTTAGTTTCTTTGTGCTTAAATGTTATCCATCCTCCAATTAAGGTTATTTCTTATTTAAATCTTAATTGTGTATAAAAAAAAGGATCAAGAATAATTTCTATACATATCATTAAAATGGATCCCTAATGCCCTAATATTCAATAATAATTAATTTCAAGTTAATAATCAAAATTTCAATCTACTTTCACAATATTTGGACTTTGGACTTGTGGACTTAGTATAACCAATTCCCTGAGGACCGACACTCGGACTTCCGAATCTTTATTACTTGACAAACCTACGCTTGGGTATTACAACCTAAAAATTGTAGCAATATTATAACAAAATTTAGCTACGACGGATATGACACGTAGACGGTATAGCCATGCACATATTTAAATTGTCTACCACCTTCTGTTGTTTCTTAGGAGTCTTCTATCGTACCGTTATGACTATCTTTGTCTCATCTTCTAGTTCATATTATGTATTGTAGAGATGCCTTATTTTTTGTAGCAGCAACCATCGGTAAACCCTTTCGGGTAAATCATGCCACAGTCTTTCTTTATCGACATTCAGTCACTAGAGAGCTTGTAGAGTACGATATTTCTCAACCTTTAATACCGAAACTTTGTATTGGTGAGGATGATGACGATTTCTGGCAAGATATTATTTTTGAGATAGTTCTACCTTATTGTGGGGCTTACAGACATTTGGGTCACTACTGGAGTTGAGGGCTGCTAAGCCCAAGCATACAGATACCGCACAAGCTTAAGAGAAGAAAAGAAACACAACTATGAAGGATAAAGCAACTCAGTAGATAAGGTGTGCTAGACCTCAATATATCATCAGAGCTGCCTATAGAGAGTAGATAGTTGCACACACGACGATTGTGGATACTGGCAAAGATATCATATCCACTCAAGATTCACCAGTGTAGTAGGATACTTAGGATACCACACAGGGTGTTGCAGGTGGACAGGATACTATCACAACAGAGGCTACCGACAGACAGAGGGAGACTGCTACTGAGACACCAGATGATGTTGTCACAGCAGAGAGAAATGATACAGTACAGGAGGACTAGCTAGTGACAGAGCCGATTTAGCTGGAACCACAACAGCTAGCAGCCACTAAGATGGTTGATATAGAGGTAACAATAACTGTAAAGACATCACAGGAGACCATCACCACAAAGACCTCTGTTTTATTACCTGAGACCACTAAAAAGACACTAGAGGCTGCTCCAGTCAGAGAGACCATACATGAGCTATCACCGATAAGCAGACGCATACCAGACCTGGATAACCTTAATGTGATTACCGTGAATTTTATGTCGATTTTTCCCGTGTATCGTTTAGAGGATTATGTCACCGAGGAGATAATGATGAGCTCACATATAATCTCAACACCAATGATACACAGGTTTCTAGGATGAGCCCCATAATTCATCAGAGAAGGAGTCGCATTGGTAGGAGCATTCGGGCCGAGGACTTTCGGTGCAGTGATGATGACATGAGCCATGACTACTACGGCTACCTTGATGTTTTTGCCGTAATTACCTCCAGTCAACCTGTTAGAAGGTCATTTCACATCCGCAATTGCAGACACAAATAGTTTTATTATTATCACTTCTCTATCACTCTCGTACATATCATAGTATACATCAAGCTACCCGCTACACTTTAATACAAAACTTTTGACATGTACTCACGTTTTGCACAAGTATTTAGGGATAAAGATGCACTAAGTTTGAAATAAAGCTTAAATGGGACACTTATAAAGTTGGTAGTTGTACAAAAACACATTAGTGTGTGTTGTGATGCCAAAGTGTTATCTAATTGGCAAAAAACAAAGTCTATTACAATCGGACAAAACACAGTGGCATTTGATTTCACTTTGTGCAACAGATTATTGAAAAATGTGAAGTACTACTCTAGAAGATTGGAACTTTAGATAATCTCGTTGATATGATGACCGAGGTTGTGATAGTGACCAAGTAAAATATTGTTTAAATTTGATCAACATCTTGCAAGTTTGAACACCTTCAGGTGTGTGGCACCAATGATGGTGCATTTGAAGGAACTTAAATGAGACATACATAGCAGTTGAAAATTCAACAAGGTAGAAATTTGCTAACCAATGTCTTATCTTTCTAAAGCTTGCAATTATCTGTGTTAGATTGGAGGAAGAAGCAACGATTATAAAATGTTTGGTCCTTTCTATATGAAATCATAGCTATAAAATTGAAATTGTATAGCTCTAGTTTTGAATATTATAGTTGTTTGATCTATATGTTTTAAAATCAGATAGATCCTTTTTGTTTTGGAGGCAATCACATGCCTATATAAAAGATTGACACACCCCTATTGTAAGCATCCTTAAATTTGAAGAAATAGAGCGTTAAGTAGAGTAAGGAAATGAGAGAGACAAAGTTCATTCCAAAACAAATGCCTCCTAGGAAGTCTCATTCGGGTTCTTATGTTTGTAAGATTTATTGTTTTGTACATTAAAAATTTGTAAGTATTGTAAAGTAGCTTGACTTATTTTATAGATATTTGTAATCTATACCCAAATTCTGTAATTTCTCACATTTTAGTACTAGTGAAATAACCTAAATGTCCAATGACATAGGAAACAATTTTACCACTCGTAAAGTATTTTTTATTTTGTATTTTTGCATACCCTTTTACTTTGCCATTGTTCGAATCTTACAGTTATTATGTTTAATCAGCTTAATACTATATTTGTATAATAATTAATACCTTTTGGAATAATCTCCGATATGCATGCACTCTTTGTTTTGAAAATGGATGTTAGATGAATTTGTACTTTTAATTAATATCTACTGAATTACTTAGAAATGCTTGCCTTATTGGACTACAATCAGTCATATTATGGTCTATATAACAGCACACAAACACAACAAAAATTGTAATAAAATAAGAAATATGTACTGATTTTGCCGATTCTCCCCAATATTTTTACAATTTACATTTTTTAGTAACTAACATGTTGACGTATCTATATCATACTGTATATATCTACATTCATGCTCTATGCCTTTTGCCCTTAAAAGGAGTATATTCCTTGAATGGATACCTCTGATTCAACTTCAGTTTATCCTGGAGCAACCTTGGAAAAGGCATAGCCTGGTTATAAGCATGGGCTATTCTTCTAGTGGCAGGTTTGGGGATGTTGGAGAAAGAGAGGCACATAGGCACATCTATTTAGTATCCTGTGCTTTTAGAGTAGAGGGATTTCACGTGAGGAAGCGGGATGAGCAGCATGTGAGTTTCTTTTCTAATTGTTGCTAATGCAAATGCAAAATGAAATTCTTAATAGCAACAATCAAAATGAAATTGTTTTAAATATGAAACACATACGATGAAATTTTTTTTTCTTAAAAGAAGGTACATGCATCCCTGCACTACTATTTAGCTGAGTCTCTTTTGAATCATGCCTAATAATCTTAAATTTTAGATGAGCCAGTTGCACAGATATGTACCATATCATATGCAACCACTGAGTTGATGTACACATGGGTATGCCTACTTAGAATGGAGTTAAAATTAGCAAAATACTAGGATACTATCCTTTGATGATAGCTTGCGTTTAATAATTTACTTTGATTTGTATCTTTGATCCATTTATCTTATTAGTCTTGTGGTCCTTTAGATAAAATAAGGGAAATGTACCCTAAAAAATTTCTCCATGCTCAGCAATTTTTTATGCTCTTCTTCTGTAAGTTTGAACATGGTTGAACAATTTGGTTACTATTTAATCTCCATGTTTAATTTGAAAGTATCAAAAGCTATTAGAAACTTATGATCATATATTGAGATACCTTCTCAATTGGCCCTTTATTTTTTAATTTTAGCTGTAATTGGGGAATTTATCTGTATAAAGGTATTCTTGGGTTTTAAAACCTTCTCAGTTGGATCTTACATAGCATTTGGGATCTTTAAACTAATTTTTACTTAGAGATGTAGTTAAGTTGGCGAATGAGCAAACCCTTGTTTTTTTCCTAAAGAAGCAAGAGGAGAGGAGTATAAGAAATGTCTTATGAGGCAGACTTCTCGAATTCAAAATTGGTAAATTTGCAGTAAATGGGTGACATTGAGCACATAGACCCTCAGTGCAGAGTAAGCTTTAATGTACAGTGCTAAATTTTTTTTATAACTATGCCAATGTTTTTTTCATTCTTATGTAAACACCCTAGTCAAAACATAAAGTAAAACTAAGGAGAACCAAAAACGTGAGCAGTATCAAGTTGTAAACTGTAAAATATGGTTTTAGGATATCTGGGTTTTCTATTTTAATATAAATAAATAGGTCGTCGATGTTAATAAAAATAATGTGCAAGTACATACACAGGGAAAACAAAGGGTTAATAATAGGATTGTAATTGCTTGTTTCTCTCTTTTACACTGACTGACCATGCGTGGATTTGGAATGCTGTATAGAAAGAGTTAACTTCCTAAAGTGACACTCTATCCTATTAACCTTCTTCTTGATTCTCATAGTTAACCACCTATCATATGACCTTATTACGGTTCACAAATAAAAATTTCCTTTGACCTTATTGTTGTTCACAAATAAAAAATTCAGTCTCTAAATTCACGTTATTCAAGAAAAACAATTGTGGCCTCTGATATTGGAAATTTCAATCCCAGATAGTTGAGAAATTGCAAATAGACTTTTTGGAACTGGGAACTTGTATTCTTTAGTTAAAGGTTTTGTATTCATTGACAGAAAATAATGGTGAAGAATTGACAAAAATAAAAGAAAAACTTGGTTGATAAAATCATAGAATTAAAATTGAGGGTAATCTAGACATAAAATAATAGTGAAGAATTGACAAAAATAAAAGGAAAACTTGGTTGATAAAACCGTAAAATAAAAATGTTAATTAATTGAATTAATTAACATTGAATTAGTGGGTGAAATATTGGCACGGAAGACAAATTGAAATTAAAAATTGAAACAATTCTTTTGAAAATAAATTTTTATTGATGGCAATCACAATGTTTACAAGGTGGGTATTTCTAGGAAGTTCTCTCTCTTATTTCACCCCGTCTATGAAAAGACAATTGGATAATTTATAGATGCATAAGAGCAACTATTACAATAATTGAGTACAGCTATTACAATAATAATTGAGTACAAATTTGACTAAAGCCACCGAAAGTTGCCTTAAATAATTGTCCTTGAAGATGGTTGATTTTTACCACATGAAAATATTGTTGAATAATTGAAGAATCTTAATAATAGCCGTTGGTCCCATGCACTGACAGTGACTTCAATAATGTTGGCTTGAATAATTGATCTTTACATATCATAAAGGTCTCGAGAAAAGGGTCCACCAAAAGGGTCATCTGTCGGTGGTTGAGTAGAGCATATTGAAGATTCTTGTATGCTATTGTCTTCTTCTTCTATTTTCTTGATTAATTCATCGAACATTTTTGCATAATGCTGTATTTTATTCTTTTTAAGGATACTAGAGCTAGCCTTGTCAGTAGAAGGGGTCGGAGGCAAAGATGAAGCTTCTTTGACTGTCTTAACAATCTCCTTTTTTGACTTTAGCCATTGGGTAATTGCTGATGGAGTAATTTTGTTTAAATCATATTTATCCCACCATTTAATTTTGAATTCTCGTAACAGGGATAGATTGCAGTCCGGATAAAATTTGTCTACCGTAAAATTCCATGAAAGAATCCACGATAAAGGAATTTTATGTGGAAATCAATTTCAGCAAAAAATGATTGATTAAGTTTTGAAATATTTTTCTTATACTAGGAGAAAGATTCTTGAATAATCTGTGGTGGGTAAATTGATGGCTTAAGACCTAAGAAGAACCACCACTCCTGAAACCATTAAGGTATAATATTTGGACAAGTGTTGTCAAATTGAATAAACCAGGAATAATTGAATGATCTAAGGAAAAACATATTGAACCATGCTTTTTGATAATCAATATAATTATATCCTTCCGGTTTAAAGGGTACCGAAAAAGATGCGGTGGAGTATATAGAGGTTGAAGGAAATTGTCTGGGTGATAGGATCTTTATATTCGTAAATTGCTTCTCCAGTGTATTGAGTAGTGGTATCAGAGCCAAAAGGTTTTTAAAACTGTTGAAGTTCTGATAAAACCATTGTTAGATACATAATTTAGAATACAGAACATTCCAGAAATAGAGAAGGAACACTGGAGAAGCAATTTATGAATGGAATATAGATGGTAGATCAGAATATGAAATTATGAATGTACTCCAAGGAATAGGAATGGCCACCATAGCTTACAAAGCCGTTAAGAATATCGACCATCAAGCTGCTAGATTAATAGTTGCAGGATTTACAAGATCCCTTAGATATTGGTAGGACAATAGCTTAGGTTCCTCTACTCAACAAAGCATACTCAAACATATAGAACAACTGATAATAGAAGATGATCAAGGATTTCAAGAAGTTAAAGAAACTCAAAATGCCGTAGAAGTCCTCATCCATACAATAGCCATGCATTTCATAGGAAACCCTCAAGAAGAACTTCAAAGCTCAAAATTAGTTTTAATCAATCTTAGATGCCCAACTTTAAGAGATTTTAGGTGGTATAAAGATGTTTTCACTACTCATATATTCCAACGTCAGGATTGCAATGCGTCTTTTTGGAAAGAAAGATTCATTGCAAGGTTACCCAAATTCTTTTCCAACAGAGTACTCAAGAAATTAGTAGAAATTACCGGAAGAAATTCAATTCCTTAGGATACCATTACTTATGGATAATTATTTGCATTTGTCAAAACAAAAGGCTTAGCTTTATGTCAAGAACAAAAAGATAAGAGAAATAGTGAAAAATATTCCTTTAAACAAATCGTAGGCAATTTTTATACTCAATATGGGTATGATAATCTCACAGCCCCATTTCGTAGAAAGCCCTATAGGTCTAAATCTATTACTTATCCACTTAGGCATAAAAAGAAAAAAGCCCAATTTAATTAGCTTTATTACAAAAGGGATAAAAAGCATAACAAGCCTAATAGAAAATTTGTAGTTTGTTGGACCTACAAGAAACCAGGCCATACTTCAACAAATTGTAAGGCAAAAAATAAAATCAATAAAATTTTCAAAGACAATGAAGATCTTAGACAAAACTTTAATCAACTCTTTCTTAGTGAAGATCCTAGTAGCCACTCAGATTTCTCTACCAATATTGTTCACGAAATAGAAAACTCTAGTAGCATAAGTAGTATGTAGCGAAGGCATATGCAATTGTCAGTCTATTAATATGATATCAAGTAGAAAACAGGATAAACAACTTCTTCTAGATATTATAGATCGTATAGAAGATCCTGAAGTCAAAAGAGAATATTTACTCAAATTAAAAGATATCCTTACTCAAGAACAAAAGCTTAATACTCCAGAATCGTTTAGCCTTAATAAAAGTTTCAATAAATATTCTACTCAGAGTCTATTCAAACAAGTAACTGCAGGAGAATTACAGCAAGAAGTGAAAATACTCAAAAAATAGTTTAAAGAACTAGAACAAAAAGTCCAAGAACAACAATTACAAACTAATGTCAGAATAGAATTATTAGAAAACTCCTCAAGAAAGCAAAATGATATAGTTCATCCAGATAGTTCTGATTCCATCAATGACCCTGATAGTACATTTATTCAACTTGTTAGTAAAATTAATTTCCAAAAATGGTATATCCATATATCTCTTCACATAGGAAACGGTTTTTATTTAGAAACTACTGCATTAGTTGACTCAGGAGCTGATCAAAACTGTATTAGAGAAGGAATTATTCCAACCCAGTTTTATGAAACCAGATTTTTGACATCTTTTTCCAAAACTTCTTTTGGAGATTTGCAATCAATTCATAATAAAAAACTTTTGTTGAATAAGTTATTTTGAAATTTCATGATACATAAAACAATTGATAAAATTTCTTTTTTGATTATTGAATAATTCTTTTGAGGGCCAATTCAAATACCTGAATGGAATCTGACTATATGTTCTTTGTCTAATTTACTAACCTTTTGTTTGAGTATTCCACCGTAACCTAAATCCGAAGCATCTGTTTCAACTAGTAATTTTGCATTAGAATCTGGGATAGATAAACAAGGTAAAACCTTAATCTTTTCTTAAGAAGTTTGATTATTTCAGTGTGTTCTTCATTCCAACTAGGAGGGTTTTTCCTTAATCTCTGGTATAACGGCTTGCATAATTGTCTAAGGTTTGGAAAGAAATCTGTTACATAATTTAATGAACCTAAAAATCTTTGTAATTGAGTTTTATCCTTAATTTCATCCGGAAATTTTGAAGCAAATTCTATTGATCTATTAATTGGTTGAATAGTACCTCTATGGATTTCATGGCCTAGAAATCTAATTCTAGATTGGAATAATTTCATCTTGGTGGCCGACATTACTAGCCCATTCTTTTTTACTATATAGAGGAAAATATTTAAATGTTTAAAATGTTATTCTATAGAATTTGAGAAGATAAGGACATCATCTATATATACAATAGAAAATTGTGTATAAGGGTTGAATATATCATTCATAATGTTTTGAAATTCTTAAGGTGCATTTTTAAGACCAAATGGCATTACGTTCCATTCGTAATGTCCAAAAGGTACGGTAAAAGCCGTCTTGTATCTATCTTTTTCATCTATTTGTACTTGCCAAAACCCATTTTTCATATCGAATTTTGAGAATATTATACCATTGTATAGTCTTTTGAGTAAGTCTTTTTTATTAGGGATTGGATACCTAATCCATTGAAGAACTTTGTTTAAGGGTTTGTAATTAATAACTAATCTTGGAACTCCTCTTTCTATTTTAGAATTTTTGTTAACATAAAAGGCTAGACAACTCCAAGGAGATTTGGACTTTCTAATTAATCTTTTTTTGAGTAAATCATTTATTTCTTTTTTACAGTGTTCTAGAAGTTCATGATTCATTTGGATAGGACGGGCCTTAGTAGGGATTTGTCTTTCGTTGAAATATTTTTCATATGGAAGTTGGACTATATGCTTTTTCCTTTCCCAAAAAGCATGAGGTAGGTCCGAGTATATTTCCTTTTCTAAAGGTTTTTGGAATTTTTGCACCCGTGATTTAGCAGTAGGATTCTCCAACTGTTTTTCTATTTTGTTATATTGGATTTCTCTTTGTAGGGCTTGGATATGATTCTTTTTGTTGGATATGATATTAAGTTGTCGGGTAATGGAATTTTCTTGGAGAAGATTGATGTCTTTTTGACTAATGGGAGACAAAAACTGAAAAGTGATTTGTTTCCCTAAGACTTGAGTATGGATTCCCTTGTCATTTACTGTAAAAGGATATATTTGTGTCAAGAAAGGTGTGCCTAAAATAATATTTTGACTAAGATTTTTGCATTGGGTAATTTGTACCTGACATTGAGATTAGAACCATTTGCGCCATGTAATCTTTCACTGGTTTTTTCATAAAACTGGGTTGGAATAATTCCTTCTCTAATACAGTTTTAATCAGCTCCTGAGTCAACTAATGCAGTAGTTTCTAAATGAAAACTGTTTCCTATGTGAAGAGGTATATGGATATACCATTTTTGGAAATTAATTTTACTAACAAGTTGAATAAATGTACTATCAGGGTCATTGATGGAATCAGAACTATCTGGATGAACTATATCATTTTGCTTTCTTGAGGAGTTTTCTAATAATTCTATTCTGACATTAGTTTGTAATTGTTGTAATTGTTGTTCTTGGACTTTTTGTTCTAATTCTTTAAGCTGTTTTTTGAGTATTTTCACTTCTTGCTGTAATTCTCCTGCAGTTACTTGTTTGATAGACTCTGAGTAGAATATTTATCGAAAATTTTATTAAGGCTAAACGATTCTGGAGTATTAAGCTTTTGTTCTTGAGTAAGGATATCTTTTAATTTGAGTAAATATTCTCTTTTGACTTCAGGATCTTCTATACGATCTATAATATCTAGAAAAAGTTGTTTATCATATTAGTAGACTGACAATTGCATATGCCTTCGCTACATACTACTTGTGCTACTAGCGTTTTCTATTTCGTGAACAATATTGGTAGAGGAATCTGAGTGGCTACTAGGATCTTCACTAAGAAAGAGTTGATTAAATTTTTGTTTAAGATTTTCATTGTCTTTGAAAATTTCATTGATTTTATTTTTTGCCTTACAATTTGTTAAAGTATGGCCTGGTTTCTTACAGGTCCAATAAACTACAGATTTTCTATTGGGCTTGTTATGCTTTTTATCCCTTTTGTAATAAGGCTCATTGAATCGGGCTTTTTTCTTTTTATGCCTAGGTGGATAAGTAATAGATTTAGACCTATAGGGCTTTCTACGAGATAGGGCTGTGAGATTATCATACCCATATTAAGTACAAAAATTGCCTACAGTTTGTTTAAAGGAATATTTTTCATTATTTCTCTTATCTTTTTGTTCTTGACATAAAGCTAAGCCTTCTGTTTTGACAAATGCAAATAATTGTCCATAAGTAATGGTATCCCAAGGAATTGAATTTCCTTCGGTAATTTCTACTAATTTCTTGAGTACTCTGTTGGAAAAGAATTTGGGTAACCCTGCAATGAATCTTTCTTTCTAAAAAGACGCATTGCAATCCTGACGTTGGAATATATGAGTAGTGAAAACATCTTTGTACCACGAAAACATCTTTGTACCACCTAAAATCTCCTAAAGTTAGGCATCTAAGATTGGTTAAAACTAATTTTGAGCTTTGACGTTCTTCTTGAGGGTTTCCTATGAAATGCATGGCTATTGTGTGGATGAGGACTTCTACGGCATTTTGAGTTTCTTTAACTTCTTGAAATCCTTGATCATTTTGTATTATCAGTTGTTCTATATGACTGAGTATGCTTTGTTGAGTAGAGGAACCTAAGCTATTGTCCCACCAATATCTAAGGGATCCTGTAAATCCTGCAACTATTAATCTAGCAGCTTGATAGTCGATATTCTTAACGGCTTTGTAAGCTATGGCGGCCATTCCTATTTCTTAGAGTATGGAGAATTTTACAGTGTTCTAGAAGTTCATGATTCATTTGGATAGGACGGTATGGAGAATCCACGGTATGGAGAATTTTATGTGGAAATCAATTTCAGCAAAAAATGGTTGATTAGGTTTTGGAATATTTTTCTTATACCAGGGGAAAGATTCTTGAATAATCAGTTGTGGGTAAATTGATGGCTCAGGACCTAAGAAGAACCACCACTCTTGAAACCATGAAGGTCATGAAGGTATAATATTTGAACAAGTGTTGTCAAATTGAATAAACCAAGAATGATCGTATGATCTAAGGAAAAACATAATGAACCATGCTTTTTGATAATCAATATAATTATATCCTTCCGGTTTAAAGGGTACCGAAAAAGATACGATGAAGTATATGGAGGTTGAAGGAAATTGTCTGGGTGATAGGATCTTTTTGATTTTACACGTGGAATAGTCTATTTGGTTAAAATCTTTTGGATTATGATGGTGATTAATCTCGACAGATTTTGTATCTACCAAGATTACTTCATAAAATCGTCTATTTTTGAGTGGAGTGTCTGTCATGAATTGAAAGTCAGAATGGAATAATCTGTTGGTAAGGTTGTAAAGGTCTTTTAATTGGATAGGCTTATTATAGGTTGGGTAGGTGACTCGGATTTAATTGCTTGAATAAAAGTAAGAGGAGGATACTCTTGGGTTGAAGAAATCATACCTGTGTTTGAAGCAACTGGAATATTTCCATAATCAGAAATTGGGATTTGAGTAGTCATTGCATAATTTGAGGGTTTCATGTTTTCGCTGGACATTTTTGGGATTCTTCTCTCAGTGTTTGAATTTTTTCTGCTCTTCCTTGTAAAAACTCTCTTGTAAGGTAATCAGGTAGGGAATTGTGCTCACCCTTTATATAAGAAATTTGAAAATCAAAGTTTGACAAGATTGCTTGCCATCTTGCAAACATTTGCTTTGAAACCAGATTTTTGACATCTTTTTCCAAAACTTCTTTTGCAGATTTGCAATCAATTCGTAATAAAAAACTTTTGTTGAATAAGTTATCTTGAAATTTCATGATACATAAAACAATTGATAAAATTTCTTTTTTGATTGTTGAATAATTCTTTTGAGGGCCCATTCAAATACCTGAATGGAATCCAACTTTACGTTCTTTGTCTAATTCACTAACCTTTTGTTTGAGTATTCTACCGTAACCTAAATCCGAAGCATCTGTTTCAACTGTTAATTTTGCATTAGGATCTGGGATAGATAAACAAAGTAAAACGTTAATCTTTTGCTTAAGATGTTTGATTACTTCAGTATGCTCTTCATTCCAATTAGGAGGGTTTTTTCTTAATCTCTGGTGGAATACTCAAACAAAGTATATCATGATTTCGGCACTTTGATAACTGACCTTTGTGCCTACATTTTTGTGGCATATGTTTGATCTATGATTGATGGTAGTCTTGCATCAGCAAATCAAGGAATCATATTTTACTCTAAAAAGGATCATTTTTTGTGCAAGTTGCCATGATTCCTACCAAAAAATGCTGAATGACTAGGTCATGTTCATCAAAGCAACATTTTGATTTTATTACATCAATAGATATTCTTTTCAATGATGGTGAATTCCTATTTTAGAGAAGTTTTATTTGTCCTCTTAATCACCTTCACAATATTAGTGCAATAACAGATTATTAGCCATCAAATGTTCGGGTATGTGGCTTTTGGTTTCTTCCTGATGAGTGGCAGTTCTCATGTAAGAAGTGTGGAGAAATTTCAGCTATTTTGTCTTCTGGGCATCTGAGAACAAAGACTGAAATTTGTTTAGCTCACATTGAGTTGCAATCTTTTCTTGAGGTTCCTGAGTCAGTGCCGCCTATTTTTGTAGGAGTTAGCTCTGTTGCAAGGCAGGTCCCTTACTTTGTTCTCCTGATTAATGGTAGTAACTATTTTAGAATCATTTGTATACTTTCCCTGTATCTCTGAACCCTGCATACTTCCACTTTAACCTTGCACTCTTTTTCCTTCTGTTTTTTTGGGCTTTCCTCAAGATATTTTCACTCGTTCTTTTACTGGAAAACTGGGTTTATATCGGCCAACAAATTGATAATATGGTGGCATTACAACATTATGTGATCCCACTAAGCATAGTCTATTAATTAATGTCATGCTTATGTTTGATGATAATTCTTATTAATAGGTGCACTTGGAGTTGAAAGTATTTCTATTCGTCCTGTATTAAGCTATATTCCTCTTTGCTACTTACAGCATGGGATTTTTAAAAAATCCTCAAGCATTTCTTCGGGTTCTGCAAACTGTTCTGCAGACCACAAATTATAGATTTATCCTTTTCACGGTTGGATATGAACCTTTAGATGCGGATATTCGATTGATTGCTAGTGGAAAACCTTCATTTTCTAAACAAGAACAGATCATTCAAGATGGGATCTCCCTCTTTGATGGCAAGCTCTTCTGCTGTTCTGGGTGAACATATCTTATTGCACTTGAATGCCTGAGGAATAAGATGAGAACTTGTTCGATCTTAAATCAAAAGGAAACCATACCATATACAACCTGTTACTTCATTTAACGACTTAGAAACATGTGCTCGCATTAGAATTGCTTCCTCATTTAGATAGTGGAGATTTTAGTTGTAAATCAAGATCTCAACCCATCACTTTTTATTGAACTCCTTTTGATGTTTGATTAAGTTCAAGCCTAATTGCAGCAATGTTTGTGTGATTGCCACAGAAGCGAATCAACTATTACTTGTGATTTGACATTTTATTTAGCACTCGATTCATATATTCTGTGGTTACAGAGAATAGATTTATGAATATGGATGTCTATATCATAGCCTTCTGTGGAAACTTAGTACCCTGCCCTATAAATAAATTTAAAATCAAGGATTTCTTACTTGGATCTGGCTGTGGAATAACAAACTAATATAATTGATAAAATTGGTTGGCATCATGCAATAGGAAGTTAGAGATACAGGAAAAAAGGACATTCTGAATGCATTGCTTAGGGTCTTAAAGTCCATAAAGTAGACGATAGCTCCTTTTGGTTAACATGTAAATCAATAATACAGTCAACTAGATCCCTGCTCATCATTTTTGTCTGGAAATTGACACGACTTCTTTTGAACTATTATCATGTAAATCAGTATGATACCATACAATTGGCTGTTTCTAAGATGTGCCGCTGCAATTCATCATGGGGGAAGGTGAGAGCATTCTATTAGTGTGTTTCTTTCTTATATAAACTAGATGTGCCAAGTACAGCACAACTGATTATGTTTTTGCATTAATTGTCTTCAATGGCAAACCAGTGGATCCACTGCCGCAGCACTATATGTAGGAATTCCCTAGGTTGGTTCTTAAACTCTTTGTTGCTTCTCTAAATGATTTTATATTTTTAAGTATTGTTCAAAATCATTTGGTTAGGACAAATACAATCATTGATTCTGTTGAGAAATAATGTCACAAAATATCACACGATAAAGAGAAATTTGAAAATAGAAAAAAAGTAACAACACAATCATTCAACACAGATAATTAAAGTGGAAAACTTCAAGCAGAGAAAAACTACGATCGTTGTCAAAGAGAACCAAGATAAAATTCACCATGTGAAAAATTGTTACAATCATAAAGTAATTATCTTAAAAATACATCCAAAAATACTATCAAAAAGCTTTCAAAGAAACCCCTTATCCCTGTGCTCTTACCACTTACTCAAAGAAATAAGGAAGCAAAATAAACTAAGAAACATGGCTAAAAAACCTTTTCCCTCTCAAGAGATTTCTTACTTCTTTTTATCAGAATGAATCAAATACTTTAGGAAAGCTCTCTATTTATAAGAAACATTGCATTCACCTTTCTTGTTCAAATTAGTAACCTTTACTTGTCCAATTTGATAACTCTTTGTCTATCTAATTTGATAACCTCTTTGAAATTTCAATTTAGGAACTCGTTTTTAATTCGACAATTTCAATGAATTCAAACTTAACATCTTCATTGAATTTAAAAGCAATTTATTTTTAATTTTATTAGTCATTAATTCAATAATATCCATCGTGACTAAATAAAAATAATCATAGCTTTCTTCCTTTCTATAACACTTTTCTCACCAAAGGTCATAATTCTCAACATAAAGAATTATCATACCTCACCATAAAAAATATACCATTTAGAATTAATTATCAATTCTAAGAATTTTATTTCGACAGTTATCGAATCAAATTGATGAAAATTTATTGTGCAACTTTTATGTTTGCTTCTCCAAAAGTTCATCAACCATCGACAACCATTTCTGCCACACACCTTGCATTAACACTAATTAATGCCTATGTTGTTTTGTTTGCTAGCAGTAACACATCCTCTTTCATGAAAACTTTTAGTAGTTAGCGGCATGTCATGAGGATGTATATATCTTCAGAGCATATCATCATACTCTACCTTACCCAAGACAAATATATTATTAGCTTCACCATCAGTTTTTAACTTTGAGTTGTTTGCCAAATCAACTCCACCTTTTGGACAATTTCTTTTGAGATGTCTAGATTGTCCACATCCCCAGCAAACTAGTTTTTTCTTCATAGAGTTTTTCTTCTTTCGATTTTCGACTGCCACTAACGCTGAGTTTTCAGATAAAATACTGTTTCCACCTTTAAGCCTTTTCTCTTTAGAGAAAAATTAATTGGTGACTTCTGAGAACATAATCTTCTCCTTCCTATGAATTAAAATGGGTTTCATGTGTTTGCAAGAGGATGGAAGAGACTAGATAAATCTTAATATTATATCCTCATTATCTATTTTCACTTCAATGAAATTCACTATGTGAATGATTGTTACAATCACAAAGTAATTATCTTGGGTTGTCTTTGACAACGATATTGGTTTTCTCCTTTTGGAGTATTTTACTTTAATTCTCTATGTTGAGTGATTGTGTTGTTATTTTTTCTCTAATTTTTCAAATTTCTCTTTATTATTTATGAATTGGAAACTATTGAAGTGAAGATAGATGATGAGGATATAATATTAAGGCTTATCTGGTTTCTTTCATCTTCTTACGAATACATGAAGCCCATTTTAATTCATGGGAAGGAGAAGATTGTGTTATCAAAAGTCATCATAATCTGCCTCACTGGTTAATTCGGCAAGCAGCTCAAAGTCAAAAACCGATGGTGAAGCTAATAATATATTTGTCTGGGTGAGGTAGATTATGATGATATGCTCTAAAAGGCATATACATTCTTATGGCGTGTCACTAACCACCAAAAGTTGCCATGAAAGAGGATGTGTTATTGTTAGCAAAACAAAATAACACAGGTATTGGTTAGTGTTGATGCAATGTGTGTGGTAGAAATGGATGTCGATGGCTGACGAATTTCTGAAGAAACCAACATAAAAGTTGCACAATAAACGTTTAGCAAATTAATTTGATATGTGCTAAAATAAAATTCTTAGCATTAGTAATTAATTCTAAATGGTATACTCTTTATGGTGAGGTATGATAATTCTTTGTGTTGAGAATTATGACCTTTAGTGAGAAGAGTGTTATAGAAAGGAAGAAAGTTATGATTATTTTTATTTAGCCCCGGTGGAGATTGTTGAATTAATAGCTAAATAAAATTAAAACTCCTTGTTATTTAACCTAATCCCCTATGACTATCCTGTTTTTTCTGAAATACCCACTTATGCCCCTAATGTTACCTTCGTCACAGATTAAAGTTACTTCTGTTGCTATTGTGTGTGCATGGACGTTTTAGGAAAGTAGATATAATGCCTTTAGATAGTGAATGCCCTTTGGTTTCGCTCATCCGGTTGATTTTGCATGCTGCTTAAGCATCAGGAATTAGGTTTCTTGCTACATTACTGAAATTCCAAAAAACCAACGCTTGTTTCAGGATGGAGTCAGTGAAGCTGTAAAGATTCTCAAGGAAGAGATGGGGTTGTCTTAGATATAATGAAGGAGATGATATGCGTTGCCAGAGGTCATGCTCTTGCATCTTCATAATCTGGTTTCACTTTTGCCCTTGACTAAAAATATTTGTGCAAAAACATTTGCATAGGTCTACATCCGATAGTTTAATCCATGAGTTTGGACTAAAAGTAAAAATAATTTGGTACATTTAAATCTTAAATTTAAACCGATTATGATTAAGAGTGTATTATTGTAGTTGTAACAAAAAAATATATACTAAGAAATTTTTTGAAGGAACGAGGCTTGCATGAGTATTTTTAAAATCAATGGTATTCAAATGCCTTATTCGGCAAATTTTAGTGATGTATTTGTTATTTTACTTAAAATTATGAAAAATAACATGAAAAAGAAAAACATGCTTCACTTTTTGACTTTGAGAAAGGTGGAAGATTTAATTATAAATAGAAATGAGGACCTGAAAATTGGGTGAACTTTGTGGACTAATTGCTTATTTGTTTCTTAATAAGAAGTCTTAATATTATTTAGTTTTAATTATTCAGATATTTTAAAAGTGTTTATTTTTTATCCTGAAAATTTAAAAGTTCTAACTTAATGCTTAGGTTTGAAATCTAAGTAGATTTTTTAGTTGTAATAAACTAAATTTTTTTATAAAATTTATTTATTTCCTCATAGTATTTATCTTAATTATTTATAAGGATGTGATAAATAGAAATACTAGTTTTCATATATTTAAAAATAAAAAATAAACATATATTTCAAAATCATTCAAATTTATATATTTAAATTTATTCATATTTTAAATTCATTTAAAATTTCAAATAAAAATATGAGCGGACTTTAAGTCTTATGGTCTAAATTTTTTACACGAAACAACTTGGTGCGCTGTTAATTACACTAATTCATGGTTAAATTTTAATCGTACTAATTTAGGAAAATAGTGATCTAAATTTATATGGATGTAGGTGCTTTATTAGTTTAATTTGTGAATTTGAATAATAAAAGTAATACAATATATAATTTAACTCTTGAAATAATTATAATTAAAAGGGTATTTTATATTAATTATAATGAAAAAATTAATAAATTATTTAAGCTAACAAAATCTTTTATGGAAGGAAATTTGCTTGATTATATTGGAAATATTTTTTTAACCAAATTTTAAAGGCGTTTATGTTATTTATGCTAAACTTGTGGCTGGCACGATAAAAAGCAATTTACTTTAAAAATGTTTATGTTATAATTTAAATAAAATATTCTTTTCCCATGCTTCTTTTTTTCTTTTAAAGAGAGCTTTTCGCAAACCTCAAGCTGATGCATGAAAAAAAAATCCTTAAATAAAATATATTCATGTATAAATAAAATATATTATGAAATAAAAAATTGAATATTATAATTTTAATATATTAATAAATATTGAATTGCGATATACCAATAAAAAACAAACAAATAATAATAATAATAATAATAATAATTATTGACGAATACCCTCTCATATATGGGATAATAGACAAATATTCTTCTAATATCAAGAGAAAGATAGATATCCCCTAAACTGCTATGTTATCATAAAAAATAATTATTTTATCGTTATATATTTAAAAAACATATTAATTGACTATTTTCATATAATTATTAATACATAATAATTAATATGCTCTTACAATTTATTTATTAATAATTATATATTCAAATATTTTTATAATTAGTTACTAAATTATTATTAATATTTTGAATAATTTTAATATCATTATATTAATAATATTCAATTGTAAATTATTTTATAAATTAATAGATTTATGTATAAATTATATAAATTTCTCAAAATTATAAATAATATATATTAATATAATACAAATATTATTTGAGTTTTATTTTAATTGATTGCGTTATAAATTAATAATATTTTGTTCTAAATTGTATAAATTATTTAAGTTATTTTATTTATAAATTAATATAATTATGTATAAATTATATAATTATTCCCAAAATTATAAATTATGTAAATAATAAAAATAAATCTAAATTAATATTTGACTTTCATGAATATATTATTTATAATATTTTTGAAACACAAATTTCAAATATTCAATATGACATATTTATTTATCAAAAGTATTCTCAAAATATTAATAATATAATTCATATTATCTAAATATTATTTGAAATTTATTTTAGTTGATTGCGTTATAAATTAATTTAATATAATAAAATTATTTAAAATACTAATTATAATTTAGAGGCTGATTATAAAAAATATTTGAATAAATAATTACAAAAAAATATATCATAAAAGTATATTGATTATTATATATTAATAATTAAGTTAAAATAGTTAGTTAATATATTTTTTAAATATATAAGGATAAAATAATTATTTTTTATGATAACATAATAATTTAAGTGAATATATATCTAGTTGATCAAACTTAAAAGAGTTATTTATCTTTTTTTAAATATTATAGCTACGTGTCTGTTATCCTATTTATGAGAGGTATTCATCAATTTTTTTAATAATAATAAAAGAAATTATAAAGTATGTTTGGTGGGTCTCACAGGAGAGGGGGACTGCATTAAATTTTTTTTTTTTTTACTAGTGTTGAAAAAACTAATGAATTGGACCGCATTAATTTTAAAATTAATGCCGTCATCTTTATACTCTCGATTTTTTGGACTATATTTTATATTTTTTAATTAAAATAATTTATATGGAATCTATTTTCAGTTATCTGTTTTAAATTTGCATGTATCCGGATACAATAAATATCAGAAGGCTATATTGTAATGCAAAAGTATTACCTTTGTTTCGATCAACTACATTTTGATAATGTTCGTCCACATAACAAAATCTTCTCTGTATGCAAGCCCATCTTAATTTTGTGTTTAACCCGTCCACCCCCATACATCCTCACCAACAGTAAAGCAGCGGCCTCTACCCATCCTCACCAATAGCAGCAATAGTATCTATAACAGCCGCTGCTCCACTACTAGCAACAGCAGCCACTCCCTACACTATGGCGCCATCAGACTCGCTCACCGATTACCAAGCTTTATTGTGTGTTGTCAGCTTTAATGACATGACAAGGTGATTGCCTTCACGCGAAGGTTGGCTATCGGCAAGGATACTAGGTTGGCACTAGTCGGTTCGGGTTGTCATCGGGTTTGGATAGATAAGATTGGTGGATTAAAGACCAACTTAAACGAAAATTCCTTTTTGTTTTTATTTGTTTTGTTTATTTTGTAGATTTTGTTGCCTTTGTTGCCTTTTTAAATATGTTTTGTTTTTTTATGTGGGTTTTGTATATATACTGAACTTAGATTTGTGTCTTAAGACCTTTATCTTCACAATATCTTTAGTATTTTAGTAAAGGTAAAATGAGTTTTATTTTTAAAATTAGGATTATTTTTAGTTTTATTCTTAAATTTATTGATAATTTTTATAAATAACTTAAATTTTTAAAAAGTTATCAATAGTGATCCTCTTAATAGCAGAACATCGTTAAAATTAACACCATTAAGGCTACAAAAACAATTTAATAAGTGTTTGTAAAATAAAAAATTTATATAAGGGTAAATTTATAATTTTACCATTTTTTTTTTTTTCTATTTCTCTCTTTCTTGCTTCGCTTTCCACTTCTTTATGCTTCTCTTTTCTCAATTATTCGATTTTCAAACCTTCTCCTAGCCAGAGTGGTGGCAAAGCAAGACAATGGCGGCTCGCGAATAGAGCTACAGTGAGGCAGCGAGTATGATTCACACCACCATCCAAGGTCACGAGGACCATATCCAAAATCCAGATTCATTTTTTTTTTGGAAAAATTCCCTTTTTCCCCCTACTGTTAGGCCTAATACCCCAATTCCCTCCTAATATTTGAAAAATGTCCTATCCCCCCCCTAAACTTTATGATTTTTCGATTTTACCATCTAATTATTTACATAATTTAATTATAAACCGAACCAATATAAACAGTAACCGGTTTTTTGATTTTTTAAAATTGCAAAATTTTTAGCATTTCATTAGAATCGAACCAAGACCTCCATATCCGATATTACAACATTAACCACTGAGCCACTTCAATTTTATTGATAAATAATTTTGCCATTTATAAATAGCTATATTTTGAAAATTATTTTAGAATAAATATTTAATAATTGAAAAATTATTTTATAATAATGAAAATTTTAAAATATTTCAAATTTAAAGTTATTAACTTCAAACTAATTACATATATTTATAAATAAGTACATTTTAAAATATATAATTTTCAAAATAATTTTCAAAATATAGTTATTTATAAATGGCAGAATTATTTGTTAGTAAAATTAAAGTTGCTCAGTGGTTAATATAATAATAATGGATATGAAGGTCTTGAGTTTGATTCTTTGGAAATGATAATAATTTTGCAATTTTAAAAAACCGAAAAATCGGTTACTGTTTACATTGGTTTGGTTTATATTTAAATTATTTAAATAATTAGAGGGTAAAATCGGAAAATCATAAAGTTTAGGGGGAGACAGGGCATTTTTTAAATATTAGGGAGGAATGAGGGTATTAGGCCTAACAGTAGAGGGGAAAAGGGAATTTTCCCTTTTTTTTTAATGGAGAACAAATTTTGATTTTCTGTGGCTTGGAGACCAGATTTTGATTTTCTATCGCTTAGGTTTGATTTGCTGCTTGAAGTTGATTTTTCTACATGAGATTTGTATTTTGTTGCCTGGGTTTGATTTTTTGTTGCTTGAATTTGATTTGTTCTACTTGAATTTTCTATTTTGTTGCTTAGGTTTTGATAGTTTCTACTTGGATTTGATTTTGTTCTACCTAAATTTTATTTTTTGTTGTTTGGATTTGATTCTTTCTACCCAAATTTTATTTCTTTCTATCCAAATTTTGTTATTTGTTGCCTGGATTTAATTTTTTCTACATGAATTTTGTATTTTGGTTCTGGGTTTTTGATAATCCTTTAAATTTTTTTTCTTAGATTTGGTTTGTTAATTGTATTCAGATTGAAGATTTTCAAGGTTTGTGAAACTGAAATGGATTTAATACTTTAGAGTTTTGAGAGCTTGCCAATGTTGTTGGTTGTTGGTGCTTTACGTCAAACTGCTCTTTACTGCATTTTGAGTTGAATCAATTACGTATTTGAGTTGAGTCAATTGTTGGAAATTTTGAGAATTTGTAGCAAGGGTGGCATTTATTGTTATTACAGTAAGAGGGACAACATGAAGGCCAGTTCGGTTGAAGCAAGTTGAGAATTTTTATGAATTACTTAAATCAACTGCTGGAAATTTTGAGAATTAGAAGCAATGGTGGAATTTGTTGTTATTGCAGTAACAGGGACAACAAGAAGGCTAGTTCAGTTGAAGCAAAGTTGAGAATTTTTATTAATTAATTAATTAATATTAAGTATTGGATTAATTAAAGGGTAATCTTCAATTTACCCCCAACCATTATTGACAAATATCAATTCACCTCCAAATTTATCAAAAGTCCTCATTCCACCCCCAAACATTAAGTTTAACATAACCATTAAATATTACTATTGACCATAACTTATTTATAAAAATATGATTATATCCCTATCAAATTCAAAAATATTTTTTCTCATTTAAAAATATTTTTAATATAAGTATCAAATTCAATAATGGTATTTTTAAATGAGAAAAAATATTTTTAAATTTGATAGGAATATAATCGTATTTTTATAAATAAGTTATGGTTAATGGTAATATTTAATAGTTATGTTAAACTTAATGTTTGGGGGTGGAATGAGGACTTTTGATAAATTTGGAGGTGAATTGATGTTTGTCAATAATGGTTGGGGGCAAATTGAAGATTACCCTTAATTAAATGATAATGATAATGATAACGATAATGATAACGATGAAAAAATATCACTTTATTTATTCATTTTATTTAATTAATTTTTTAACTTCAAAATATTAATTTAATTTGATTTTAATATATAATTGATTTATTTATTTGAAGAATACATAGGTTAATATTATATGGTTAATTTTGTCTTTTTATTATATATAGGGTTATTTTTGTCTTTGCACAAATAATGTTAATTGGAATTAGGGTACATCCGTCTTTTGTCATTCTTCATTAAAAATAACGGTGTTCTGTTGTTAGGAGGGTTATTGTTGATAACGTTTTAAAAATTTAGGTTATTTATAAAGATTGTCAATAAATTTAGGGATAAAGTTAAAAATAACTCTTAAAATTATTAGGGTTATAATTATCATTTAGGACTCTTTTATAAGATATAAGAACATATTGGTCATTGCTCATATAATAAAGATTATTTGGATGGCCGCTACTAAAATATAGCTCGATGAAACAAATGCAATCTTTTTATAATACAATGTAGAGTTTCAATATTTATTGTATTACAACGAAATATAGGTAAATTTAAAGGAACTAATTGAAAATATTCTTTTATATTATTATTATTATTATTATTTATTTACATTTGCCGTGAACTGTAAATGTAATTCTACCGTCAATTCTAACTCGTCACCTATACCGTCCATGTTGAAAATTGATGCTCGCCGTCGTTTTGCAATTTTGATGAAATAACGAATTAGGAATATAGGGTTTGACAATTTGAGAAAAAAATTTGGGATTGGGAGATTTGAAAAATTTAGAGTTTTTAAAGTGAGAAAAGAGGAAAATTTTATTTTTTGTGCATTAAAACTAGTTGAA
Source organism: Melia azedarach (assembly GCA_028052125.1). Classification (NCBI taxonomy): domain Eukaryota; kingdom Viridiplantae; phylum Streptophyta; class Magnoliopsida; order Sapindales; family Meliaceae; genus Melia; species Melia azedarach. The sequence continues at coordinate 7,793,421 of CM051399.1, forward strand.
GTGTATTTTTATCCCATTTTTGAGTCTTAGGCTAGTTTGATGCAAAAATTATTAAAGAGATTATTGTAGTAAATTCACTCTAAAATATGACTATTTTGAAAAATTTCTCAAATATCATTATGCTATTTCTTCTATTTACGTAACTACATAAAAATTATTGGTGATAGATTCATCATTTAATGATAAATGGTGATAAAAATTTCAATGATTGATATTTGATCATCTATTGACTATAAATTTTTATTTTTAATAAAATAATAATTAATATAAATAATACAATAACATTAACTTATATATATATATATAATAAAATAATATTTTTATACATTTTCAGACTAACACAACCAAAAATCCGATATTGTACTTAATTACCCCTCGAATGTTTGATAAAATAGATACATACCCCCTCATGTTTGTGTAATAACTTAGTCTATTAGAGATATTATCCGGTTTGGGCACATAGACCGTCACGGTTTTGGTTTCAAGCTTTTCAACACACAATGCATCTACTAAGGGTTGGAGCATATTGACTTATATATTCAGCATCATTCTCGTACTTTGTCGATATGGGATTTATTTAAAGCATCACATACACCCTCTTTTAGAAACTCAACAACCTTACTGAGGTTTGTCTTAACATCGCTCAAGAGAATATGTAGAGTGACTTTGATACTAATTGTAACAGTTTAGCTATTAGAGATATTGTTCACTTTAGGTACACAGCCTGTCACGGATTAATTTTTTGACTTTTCAACCTAAAATATATATTGACTTATATACCCAACATCTCTTCCTTACTTTGCCGATGTGAGATTTATCTAGAGTGTCACATTTGAGGAAAATAAATGCGACTCAAGTTTGGACAAATAGACACAAAATTTCCTGGAAAATTTTAAGCAACTACTATTGTACAGGTCTATAATTGTTATTTTATATCATATTAAAAATCATTATGACTAATCAGTCAAGTAAATCAAATATAAAGTATTTAGATATCTTTTTTTCCTTTACAATTGTTGTTGTATTTGAAATAAAGATATTGTATTTTATTAATTAATTTGTAGGTGTTTTAACAATTTTTCTCTTAACTTCTATTGTAAATAAATGTCAATTGTCAAGGGACTTCAGTGCCATGGATTGAAAAATTATAGGCTTTAGTATAAATTTTCGTTGAAACAATTAAACTATGATATTAATTTTTTATTTATGTCTTGTAAAAATGTATTAAATTTTACAAATAGGCCAAATTTAAAATTGTTACATAAATAAGCAATTTGATATTGGAAGTACTTACAATACCTTCATTTTCTTTTTCTTTTTTTAGTACAAATACATTCTTGTTTGGACCCTAACATTCTTGTTTCTGACAAAAAATCCTGAACATATACAAATCACTCCTAGTACCCGACTTGGATTTTAGTTTTTTTTCCTTTTTTCTTATGTAAGATTTTGATGGATTTTTTTTCTATTCTAATACATGCTAAATGAGAAAACAAAGATTCTGTATCATCTAATGAAACTAGTAATGTCTAGTATAATGTTTATATAGGTTTAAGAACTAGTATCCTAGTGTCACTAGAAATGATGTTCCTCACATAACACAAATCCTAATCAAAACAATTTGCTAAACAATTTCCTATTAGCTAGGTTTAAATAGAAAGAAAGGAATAACATGAATTAGGACTCGCTTTTTGTTGGAAAATAAAAACTGAAGGTGAGAGATTTTGTTCATGAAGCGGTAGTCTTTAGTGAACTTCTATGAATACAAGTTGAAACAAATACCTTATTTTGTGTGTTTCCCTTATGGGCATTCCTACAGATACATAGGTAAATTGCATTTGTTGAACCTGAACTGCAGAACTTTTATTCCATAATATATTTGTTGGAAAATTGTCGCTCCATCTTTAATTGCTTTAATAATCTGCAAATTGGGACTCTTATTTTTTTCGACTAAAAACTTGAAGTAAAATGACACTGTTCTCTCTGACCACTGTCAACATCTAGATATTTGAAAATCTTGTAGATTAGGCACGAATTACAAGAGTTGTCATTGGAATTAGGCATAATAAAAGTATCATCTTTTTCTTTTTAAATTTTTTCTTCTTAAAATTTTGTTGTTCAAATAGTATTCTGAATGTTACTTCTCTATCTTGTGAGATAGAAATTTTTTGAAAAATGTAAGGAGCAGATTTAAGTGTTTATGCTTTAGTGGGAGACAGTTTCTGATAAATAAATCAATAGATTTGATGGTTTACTCCTTTGATACCTTTTCGTTAGCATATTAAGTTTTAAACCCTAGGCCTTGCGACATTTATTTTCAAACTTACCTTGCCTACAAAATTTCATAATACTTCTCAGTTGGATATGCTAAATTGACGTTCTTTTGTTTTTATTTGTGTTGGCTAAATTTTCAACACATGTCACCAAGTTTAGCTTGATAACATCCCTAACTAAGCATCCAAATAAGTAAATCAAAGAAGGGGAAGTTGCAGCAACTAAAACAATTCAAAAAACTAAAAAATCAGTAGCAAAATAGAGGAAAAACAGAATATTTCGGGCAACTACACTCAAGAATTTTTCTGTGCAAATTTGAACACTCTTAATTAGTTTTTTCACTACAAATACACTTTATTTACTTCTTACAAAAGACCTACATGTGTCACATTCATTGGTGGGATGTAACCATGTGAAAATACTAACAAAATACAAGATACATCATATTTTTCTAGGTGAATAGGATTCGTAAATAGTAACATAAATAGTACCCCCGAATTTTTTTGTATATTAACATTAACATTCTCCCCCTTTAATGTGCTACTCTTGAACTCCAATTGCTTCCATAAGTAGCTGAAAATTTTCCTTTGGTAAGACTTTTGTAAACAAATCAACAAGTTGTTGTTCTAACCTATAAAACTCAAGTTGAATCTCTATATCTTTAATTGCTCTCTTATGAAGTGATGTTGAGTGCTATATGCTTGCTTTTGCTGTGATGAATTGGATTCTTGGCCATTAAAATGGTAATTTGTTGTGACCATGCAGTGTTGTTGCTTGTTCTTGTTTCTCTCCTATATCTTTAAGTATCCCCTTTAATCATATCACATATGATGTTGCCAATGAGGCTGAAATATATTCTACTTAAGCTGAGAATTGAGCAACTGTTTGTTGCTTCTTTGAACACCAAGAAAATACACCTGAGCCAAGAGAAAATGCAAAGCCACTTGTGCTTTTCATGTCATCTACACAGCCACCCCAATCACTATCACAAAAGCCTATCAACTTAATTTCTGTGTTCTTCCAGAATTTGATTCCAAGTTCCATGGTACCTTGAATGTACCTCAACACTCTTTTTGTCACTCCAAGATGAACATGGTTTGGGTTGTTCATGAATCTTGATAGCAAGCTTGTTGCAAACATTACACCCGACGTTGTGGCGGTGAGATAAAGTAACTTTCCAACCAAACTTCTATAATGAGTTGCATCCACTTTCTTTCCTCCATCTTCTTTCTTCAATTTTTCATTCACACCAAGTGGTGTAGCTACAGCATTGCAGCCAAGCATTCTTTTCTTCTTCAAAATATTTTTTGCATACTTTCTTTGAGATATAAATACACTATCTTTATCTTGGTGAATTTCTATCTTAATAAAGTATCTCAACAACTCCATGTCACTCATTTCATATCTTTTCCTCATTTCATTTCTAAATTAATTTATCAACTTCTCATTATTACCCGTAAATGGCAACAATGAGAATGCCCAACATACCTTACTTCTTCACATATAATGTTGGCTCACTTTTGCTCTTTATGAATCTTTTTTCATTGAAGTAGGAATCAATTTGACTATACCAAGCTCTTGGAGTTAATTTGAGCCCATACAATGCTTTCTTGAGTTTGTAGACTTTGTCTTCTTTATTCTTGACTACAAAACTTTGTGGTTGATCAACAAAAACTTCTTTTTATAATTTTTTATTCAAGAAAGCTGATTTCACATCAAGTTGGTATAATAATTAACCTTTTTGTGCCGCCAAGGCAATAAGAGGTCTAATGGTATCAAGTCTTACAATCGAAGCAAATGTTTCTTGAAAATCAATACCGGGCTGTTGTAGATAACCTTTCGTAACCAACCTTGCTTTGTACCTTTATACCTCACCATCTGAATTATATTTCACTCGATAAATCCATTTTACCCCAATAATTTGCTTGTCACTTGGCCTATCAATGAGCTCCCAAATGTTTTTCTTTTCGATTCCTTCAATTTCTCCCTCCATGGCTTGCTTCCAAGACTTTTCCTTGATTGTATCTTTAAACTTTTCAGGTTCAACAATACAAAAATTGCAACGTTGGTAAATTTCATCCAAGTTTTTCATTCTTCTTGGAGTAGAACTCGGTGAAGACGAACTAGAGCTTGATGCATTATTTGATGATCCTTGAGAGCTAGGTGAAGAGGATGGTGGAGATTCTTCAATGTTAGTATTAATTTGAGATGAATTAGGCTTAGTCATATCAATGGAAACAAACTTTTCTTCAACTTTTTCTTGCTCCCAATTGTAGTTGGCATTTTCATAAAAAATCACCTCTACTTACAACAATCTTTTTTGTCTTCAAGCTATATAATCTATAACCTTTTGAATGTTAGCTATAGCCAACAAAGATATGACTCAGCCAAAAAACTTTCAAGTACCTAATGGAAGGGTTTCTCCTACTCCAAGCTTCTAAAGGAGTTTTATTGTTTAACGTCTTGGTTGGTTCTCTATTTATTAAGTACACAGCTTAATGAACTGATTTAGCCTAAAAATTCTTAGGTCAGCTTTCCATGCAACATGAATTTTGCCATCTTCATCACCGTTTGATTTTTTCTCTCGGATACCCTATTTTGTTGTGGAGTGTAACCCACCGTAAATTGTCTTTCTACACCTTCATCTTTATAAAATTTATTGAATTGATTAGAAGTATATTCTTTACCTTTATCACTTTTCAAAATTTTGATAAAATGACCACTTTGTTTTTTAACAAAACTCTTGAACTTTTTGAAGATTAGAACACCTCAAATTTTTGTCTCATAAAAAACATCCAAATAATCATCAATAAAGAGGATAAAGTACTTGTTACTTCCATGAGATGTGGTATTCATTGGTCCACAAGTATCGATATATACTAGCTCAAACACTTGCTTTGCTCTCCATGCTACTCCTTTTGGGAAAGATTGCCTATAGTGCTTTCTAAGTGCACATCCCTCACATGATCCTTGTTGTTCTTATATTTTTGGAAGGCCATCTATCATATGTTTTTGCTGTAACAACTTCAAACTCCCAAAATTTAGGTGCCCGAATCTTCTATGCCAAAGCCAAGACTCACTCATGGCTTCGGTCTTCAATGCAACATCCTTTGCATATTAAAATTTCAACATAAAGCTTATGTTTTTCATCTTTATGTCGGCCACAATTAGCTTCTCATTTTGCTTCAAATTTCAAAGAATAGCTATTTTCTAAAAGTTGGCCAACACTCAACAAATTTTATTCCAAGTCCAGTACTAACAATACATCTTAAATGTATCTAACTCCTCTTTTGGTTTGCACTCTAATGGTGCCTTTGCCTTTGGCTTGTACAAGAACAACATTTCCCATCTTCACTTGTGAGCTAATGGAAGCATCTATTTTGTGAAAAACGCTCTCGTTTTTGGTCATATGATTCGTGCAACTGCTGTCAAAAACTAAACTTTATTTTCTTGTTCTAATGCACTTTCACATGCATAAAACAAGTTTGTCTCATCATCTTTCTCTTCTTCTTGGCTTGCTTGTTGAGTATTCTTGAATCTACAATCTCTTTGTAGGTGCTCGAACTTTTTGCAATTGTGGCATTGTATTTTTCCCTTAAACCAACAATTTTCTTCAACATAATTGCTCTGTTTACAAATTCTACACTTCTGAAAATTTCCTTCATCTCCCGGACTTCTATCACTACTTCCTCTACCTCTTTCTCTAAAATTCCAACCTCTTCCTCTTCCTTTTGCTTGTCACCCACCTCTAGATGACTCTCTTCTACCTAGGTCATGAGTTTTAGGTCCTATATTGAGCTTAGATTGAAAGGCATTGTCAAGAGACTTTTCATAACGTCGTATCAATTTAAGCTCACATGATTTTAGTGAACCCATCAAATCTTGTAATGTCAAAGTGTTTAAATCTCTTGTTTCTTCAATAACTGACACAATGAGATCAAATTTTTCTGGTAAAAAACCTAAAACCTTCTCAATCAATTTCTTATTTTTAATTTCTTCACCACAAATCTTATTTGATTCACCAACTCAGTATATCTATCAGAAAAATCTTGCATTATTTAATTTTCTTTCATTCTCACATTTTCAAAGTCTTTTCTAAGGTCTTGAAGCTTAAAAGCTCTTACCTTTACACTCCCTTTGAACTCCTCTTGTAAGATTTTCCAAGCTTCCTTTGCTTTTGTTGCTCCAATTATTCTTCGAAATATATTGTTGGAAACTCCTTGCTGAATTTTGCTAAGAGCATTTGCATCTTGTTGCTTCTTCTCCTTTAAATTTCTTTGTTCTTGTTTTGTCAAGGTAGATGTAGTTCCGAGTTCAACAACTCTGATTTCTATTAGATCCCAAAGATATAATGAAATAAACAGTATTTTCATCTTCACATACTAAAATTCATAATTTTCTCCATAAAAAATCGGAACATAAGATTGTTGGATCGTGGGGTTTGAAGAGCTTGTGCTAGCCATCTTTTTTTTGGCTTTAAATCTTCACTTTCTTCACTTTTTGCAGCCTAGCTTTGATACCAGAAAATGTTGGCTAAATTTTTAGCAAATGTCACCAAGTTTAGCTTGATAGCATCCCCAACTAAGCATCCAAACAAGTAAATCAAAGAAGGAGAAGTTGTTGCAACTAAAACAATACAAAAAATTGAATATACTCAAGAATTTTTCTGGGCAAATTTGAATATTCTTAATTAGGTTTTTCACCACAAATACATTTTATATATTTGCCACAAGAGATCTACATGTGTTTCACACTTATTGGTGGGATGTAACCATGTTAAAATACTAACAAAACACAAGATACATTATATTCTTTTGGGTAAATAGTACCCTGTAAATAGTCACATGAACACTACCTCGAATTTTTTTGCATATTAACATTAACAATTTGTTATATTCATTTAATTATTTTGATAGTACAGGTGGACAACATATTTTAATAACTAACCTGTGTCATCACTTTAGGTCTGATCATCACTTGATCAGGTAGATAATGTTGCAAAGTTCTCTTGGATATTTAGGCACACAAATTCGTTGGAGTGATTGATCCTGCAGCACAAGATTGTGTGTTGAAAAGATAAAAACTGCTAAAAGTCCGGAGGAAGCAGCACGAATAGGAAGGTCCAGACAGAGGCACCAGCCTGATCAGGTATGGCCATCTGTACTTCTGCTGGAAATCAAATTAATTTCTTTCCTTTGCTTTGGCATGTCTATAATCTATAAGAACTTAATAATTTGAGCATACTTGAAGCCTGTATAGAGTTTAGGTTCCTTTCTCACGATTGTTCTCATGCCAATGGAAATTATTGTTGCTTTGAAAATAGTTATTGAATCATAAAATATTTTATGGCATCTTAGATATGTTGAATTTTATATTCTATTACGTGATTTACCATTATCTTTGCATTTTCCTTAATAGATCTGTTCAAGTTCCTTCCTCTATTTGTCACTATCGCCCTGTCAGTCTATCATCCTCTATTCTTTTATCTTACGAACTGATCTTTATCAACACTTTTCATATTTGTTGTTCATCACACTGTTACTCGTAGTTTAAAATTTCTTATTCCGCTTATACAATGAATATGATGGATGGCAAGGTGAATTTACTCCATTTGGTTAACATGTATGTAATATAGACCGGGCATAGATAGTTTTAGAATAAGTTTATTGTTTTGTTATTTCGTTTGAATTATATCTCGTTGCCTTGATTAAAGTCTTATTTGTTGGAATAGGATTCCTATTTCAAATAGGAAGTATATTTCTATTTCCTCTTTATGTTTAGGTTATTGACCAATATAAATAGGGCCTTAGATTTAGTTCTAAAGCAAATTTGGAGATTTTTGAGATTATTGAATAGAGTATGATGTTTCCCCCTAATTAATTCTTCAGTTGTTCTCAGCTTTCTTCTAGATTTTCTCTCCTGTCTACAATTCTTAATTGGTGTTACATCAATAAGCTTTTGGAAGTTTCCTAGGAGTATTAATTTAAGAATTACCTTATGTCTTAATTACTTGTGTAAAGCAAATACAAACAGATAGCTATGAACTTCAAAACCCTTTTGGATGATATGCTTGTTTAGTTGAACTCCAAAACCCTCATTTTAATTCTACGCTGCTCTCAACCGCCGGCTCAGTTCTTGTCGAAGCTTCATCAAACGATCTTTTTTGGGGTGGAGGCTGTGATGGAGAAGGGCTTAATTATCTGGGCAAGCTGCTGATGCAATTGAGATCAAAATTTCTTGGCGAATCTTCTACGTCAAGTGAAAATGCTCTGGCAACTCTGTGAAGGGAGAAAGATTAATGAAATTTGATCACAATAGTTGTGGTTCACTTACCATGTCATATCTTTTTTGTTTCTCCCTTCGTAAAATACTGCTTTGTCATTATTACATTGAAAATATAGATATGAATCTATTTGTAACATACATCTTTACAATGTTTTGTAGCTACTTTATCATAATTTTAAAATATTTTATTATAATATTTACCATTCAACTGACATGATTTTTCCTAGTATAAGTGAGTAGGGAGGAAGCGGAAGTAATGCTTTGGGAGTCAAATTATACATATAAAAATGTAGAGGTTAAAATAAACATTTATTATAAAAAGTTAAGATCATAAATTTATGCTTATTTATTTGAAATTTTACCTTAGCCTGCCACTGTGATTGACACATCCTTTAAGATTATTAAATTGAGACAATACTTAGTATAATTGTCACTAAAATAAAACATTAGATAAACCATGAAATCGAAAAACAGAAAAGAAAAGAAAATTACCGAGGCAGTTTTATTCTTCAAGTTCACAATGGAGCAAAATGATCTCTATAGCAGCTGAGATTGAATTTTAAACAAATATAATATTTTTAAAAGCAGATATTTGAAGACAAAAAATGAAAAGAACAAAAAGAAAAAAAAAACAAGGAAAGTAAAATTGGATTAGAGTGCATTAAATATTGATTTTCAAATTTCTTCTTAACTTTAAAAATAAAAATGACAAATGAAAAAAATTTAGTAAGGGACTTTAAGAAAATGACCCTTTATATGTGAGAGAGTATACGAGGGTAGACATTTCTTATATGTATATATGTGAGGGTAGATATATAAGGATAAGGGCAGATTTCTGGGATATGTGCTGGGCTATTAGAGTTATAATGCAAAAGACAAACGCAATTTTCTTTTTTTAAAAAAAAAAATTGTACTAGAACAAACAGTGTAAAAAACAATACCAAAAGCGCTCTAGAAAATTATGCTTACCTATTGTTCGTGTAACTGTCCTATAGTTGTGTTAAGGTCACTATCCCAATGCCATTTATCCAATCCCTCGGTATAATACACTTTTACTCTCGGTGTGTTTAATTCTCCTATTTAGAAAATCTTCATGTTCAGACAATCAATCACACGTAAATACTCCAAGGATGAAGATTTGAATTTGCAATTCCCTAAGCAAAAGCTTGCAAGACTTTGGAAATTAAGAAGAGTCAAACTCTTCAATTTGCTGAAAACAATATCTTCTCCTTCACATGTTGCTGCTGCTGCTGCTGCTGCTGCTACCACTTCAATCATCGCACGGCATCCGGTAACATCCATGTGCACCAGCTGCGCCAGACTTTCTGCTGTGGTTGATGTTACCAAGTTTAGCAGTTTCTTGCAGTGTGATACCAGTCTTAGAATTAATTATCTACAGTGAAAACTATCACTCATAGAATCATTTATATCAGATCATCTAGAATAAATTAACATAAAAGCGGAAACATACCTAAATCCATAGTATGAAGTTACTCTCTAGAATCTTGCGGTTGGCTTTCCCAATTAACACGTTTTGCTTGAGAGCCCTTTGTTTCTCTCAAGTATTTTCTAATGATGAGATATCAGCAAAATAACATTACGTGTAATCTGGGGACCATGACCACTTTATATATAAGATAATTCTCCTATTATCATAAGGTATTTTTATTTTAGCCCATCATAAAAAAAGAAATTACTCTTTAGTTTCTACACATTAAAGGCCACATCCTATTAGATACATCAAAGTTCAATTACCCAAAACTTTAGTCGATCACTTTTAATTATGGCTAAACTTTATTTGACAGTCCACAAAACATAATTATTCACATATAAGCCCAATGTTGGATTAAGGATCCAACAATCTCCTACTTGGGCTATCTGTATAACCTTATAATAATGCTTTGTAAAATAACCAAAACGAGCTCAATTTTACTGTCATAACCAAAATGTATCTATAACCAATCCGGTCCATCAATTATACCAACATAGGATCAAAGCGGTCTTTGTTACAGCTGTCATAACTCAACCCATCAATGGTCACATATATTGATACAATTGAATGACATGGATTATGATGTGGATGTGTAGCATGGGAATTACATGCAATGTGATCTCAACATGCCTATTTCCAACTGGTCCTCTTTAAACCTTTGTGAGATCAAACCATACTAGAATCAGAGTGTAAATAAACCGAAATTTTATTTTTGCAGAAAATAACTATAATAACTGAAAAATGTTTGTTATCATAAGAGCATCTAAAATTACAAACTCCCACTAAAACTGAATATCATCAAATGACATAACACTCATACGAGCAGTGTGCTCATGAAACACTTTGGGTGGCAATCCCTTAGTGAACGGATCTGCAACCATGGAGTTTGTGTCGATGTGCTCTATAGACAACTCTTCACTCTGAACTCTTTCTTTAACAACTAGGAACTTGATGTCTATATGCTTTGACTTCATCGAGCTCCTATTGTTGTTGGAATACAGAACTGCTAACTTATTATCACAAAGTAACTTGAGTGGTCTTTCAATACTATCCACTATGTGCAGCCTCGTGATAAAATTCTGCAGCCATACTCCATGATTGGACGCCTCAAAACATGCTATGAACTCTGCTGCCATGGTAGAAGATGCTATGAGAGACTGTTTAGCACTCTTCCAAGAAATAGCACCTCCAGCTAGCAGAAAAATATAGCCTGACATAGATTTCATACTATCCTGGCATCCAGCAAAATTAGAGTCGGTATACCCCATGATCTCAAGCTTATCCAACCTCCGATATGTGAGCATGTAGTCATTTGTTCTCTGTAAGTACTGCAAGACCCGTTTAGCTGCTTTCCAATGGTCTACTCTTAGATTACTTAAATATCTCCCCAATATCCCAGTAATGTATGCAATATCTGGGCGCGTACAAACCTGAGCATACATTAGACTCCCTATTGCTGAGGCATAGGGAATCTTTTGCATTTCCATTTTATCAATGTCATTCTTAGGGCACTGTTTGAGACTAAACTTGTCTCCCTTAACTACGGGGGTATCACCTGGTTTACAATCCTGCATGCCATATCTCTTGAGAAATTTTTCGATATAGCTCTTTTGTGACAATCCTATAATACCTCAAGAGCGATCCTAATGTATCTAGATACCTAATATAAAAGAGGTGTCACCAAGATCTTTCATCTCAAAATTCTTAGCTAGAAATCTCTTGGTTTCGTGCAATAAGCCTATATCGTTGCTGGCAAGTAATATGTCATTGACATATAAAACTAGAAAAATATATTTGCTCCCATAGAACTTATGGTATATACAATCATCTACCAAATTCATCGTAAAACTAAACGAGATAATTACTTGATGAAACTTGAAATACCATTGTCAAGATGCTTGTTTGAGTCCATAGATGGATTTCTTAAGTTTGTAAACCATATTCTTTGGGTCTCCCGACACAGTTTTCTGGCTGCACCATGTAAATCGTCTCATCAATGTCACCATTAAGAAACGTCGTCTTCACATCCATCTGTTGTAACTCAAGATTGAAATGCGCTATTAATGCCATTACAATCCTAAAAGAGTCTTTTGAAGAAACTGGAGAGAAAGTCTCTTTATAGTCGATGCCTTCTTTCTGTGTAAAGCCCTTTGCGACAAGACGTGCCTTATACCTCTCCACATCAGCTTTTAAATCCCTTTTGGTCTTAAATATCCATTTGCAACCAATGAGTTTCGTACCTTTAAGTTGTAGCACTTTTCATTGGGCCTAAAAGGCCTCGCCTTAGCTGGATAACCCCAAACATACAAGTGCTTTAGACTAAGCTTCTTGCCTGTCCAAAGTTCATAAGGAGTTTTGGTAGTTGCTTTAGTGGGAACTTTGTTAAGGATATATGCTATAGTCTTAAGTGCTTCGCCCCATAGAGATTCTGGTAAGGTAGAATGACTAATCATACTCCTCACCATGCCCTTAAGCGTCTTGTTTCGTCTTTCAGTAAGACCATTCATAGTGGGCGAACCCGACATGGTGTATTGTGGGACGATACCGCATTCCTCTAGGAACTTAGCAAATGGCCCTGGACGTTGTTCACATGAGCCGTCATATCTGCCATAGTACTCACCACCACGGTCAGATCTGACGGTTTTAATCCTTTTGTTGAGTTGGTTCTCAACTTCAACCTTGTAGTTTTTGAACACATCCAGAGCCTATGACTTTTCATGAAGGAGATATATATAGTCATATCTGGAAAAATCGTCAATGAACGTTATAAAGTATTGTTGACCATTCCAAGTAACCGTAGGGAATGACCCACAAATGTCCGTATGTATAAGTTCTAAGATATCTAGTATCCTGTTGGCTTCAAATCTCCTTTTGTTGGTTTGTTTTCCCTTTATGTAGTTAACACAAATATCAAAATTTGTGAAATCTAAGGGATCGAGAATTTCATCTGACATAAGTCTCTCTATTCTTCGTCTGGAGATATGACCTAATCGCTTGTGCCATAATGCAGCCGAATTCTCATTTGTTAATTTTCTTTTAGTGCCACGTGAACTTAAGTGCAGAGATTTATTAAATGAAGTAATCGTGTCAAGTGAATAAAGATTATCGTAACCTGATAAAGAACCAGAACCAACTAATTTTGAATCATGAAACAAACTAAAATTTTCATTCCCAAATGAACAAGAATAACCAAATTTGTCCAAATTAGAAATATAAATCAAATTCCGTCTAAAAGACGGTACAATAAATGCCTCATCAAGATCCAAATAAAATCCAGTCTTTAACAATAATCTAAACTTTCCAATTGCCTCAAGTTGCACTGTCTTGCCATTGCCCACATAGATGTATCTTTCAGCATCATTTGGCTTTCGGCAACTTAGGCAACCCTGTATAGACGCACTAATGTGAGTTGTTGCACCAGAATCTATCCACCACGTGTGTCTAGGCACCAAAGATAAATTAACCCCAGAACAAACCACGTTAAGAAGCATACCTTTCTTAGCACGCCATGCATGATGGTTGGTACATTGCTTCTTCTTATGCCCTTCAGTTTCACAGAAGAAACAACCATTTCCTTCAGAATCATTCGATTTCTTTTGCTGTTTCTTTTGAGGTGCTGTATATGCAGCATCTTTATCCTTTTTCTTTCTCTTGCCTTTGTCCTTAGGGTGTGAGGTCAGGTGAGCACTTTCTGTCTTTTATTGCTTTAGCCTTTCCTCTTTTTGAAAACTCCTCACCTTTCTTAAATTTCACCCCATCATTTTTCAAATCACTTCTAACAAAAGTGCCACACCCAACTTCATCAATCGGTAAAGCTTCTAATGCACAAACTTTATCAATCAAATCTCCACAATCATCATCACAATCATCAATATTAAAATCACGCAACACTTCATTTTTGGATAAGAATGTACCTCATTTGGTACTACATCACAAATCATATCTTTAACATATTATGAAACTAAATCAATTTGGTTACAAGAATGTACCTTATTCAAATAATTCAAGGTATTGTAAATGTTGAATTTTACCTCTTCTTTGTTGACTTGTATAGTGAGATTTTTGTAATGTACATTAATCAATGCCTTACCGATAGCCAAGAATGGTCTTCCAAGTATAATAGGAACTTTGCGATCCTCTTCCATATCCAAAAATACAAAGTCAATAGCAAAAATGAACTTATCCACCTTCATGAGCACATCCTTAATAATTCCTCGTGGATAAGTGAGTGAGCTATTTGCTATTTGTAGTGAAATGGTCATCGGTTTGACTTCTCCTAAGCCTAACTTCCAAAACACTTGCTTCTAAGTCACACAATGCCTTCTCAAAGCTTAAATTCCTAATAGTACACAGAATAGTAAAGCTACTCAGATACTTTTCCTTTTTCCGCAACTTTCTTTAAAGGATTGAACTACATTCCTCTGTCAACTTCGCGTAATTAGGCATTTGCTCCAATGCATAAGTGAACAAAATGTTGATATGAAACTTTTTTGAACATTTCAAGGAATTTGGAGAACTCAACATTAAGCTTCTTCTTTTCGAATTTTTGCGGGAAGGGCAATGGTGGTGCAATCATTGGAGGATTATCCGAAAATGAAATCCCATGAGGTATAGATACTTCTGCTGGTGCTTCATCTTCAACTTTCTTACCACTCACTTCACTCTTCTTCATCTATCCTTCCTTACTTTATTCTCTTTAGGCTTAGGTGGCTCTAACTCCTTACCACTTCTAAGAGTTATTGCCTTGCATTAATCTTTAAAATTTGGCTCTATGTCTCTAGGAAACTTCCTGGATGATTGCCCCTTGATTGAATTGGCAAGCTGGCCAATTTGAGTTTTCAATGACTTCATTATAACATTTATATTTGTACAATGCATCTCAATGCTATTAAGTCGAGCTTTCGTTGAATTGGTTCCTTGTTTCCATAATAAATGTTCCTAAGAAATCCTCTAAAGACTCGGTGGTTGATGTGGTTACAAAGAATTCCTTTGATTTCCATAGGTGAAATTCTCATGATTGCGGAGTCCGGGATGATAGTGAGTTGGTAAGTTATTGCTTGGCCAGAAGTTGTCATTCCAGTTGTTGATATATTGACAATACACTTGCTCAAAACCATCATCAACACATGAAGAACGTATAACCATCACCTTATCTTAACTTGAAGAAGCCTCCCTTGTGGTGAAGTTCTTAATTTGGTTTGATAATGTGGCAACTTGTGCTGAGAATGCTGCCATTTGATCCACTTCATGAACTCCTGCTGCTCACTTTCAATCAATTACTCACTCGGCCATTGATAATTGTTGCAAGCCATTTCTTCAAGCAAAGTATGGGCCTCTTCAACCGTCTTGGACAATAAAGTACCACCAATCGTAGCGTCTACAATTGTTCAAGTTTGCCCATTCAATCCATTGTAGAAAGGATGAATTTGGATAAAATCTTGATACCCATGTTGAGGACACTTTCGAATTAAGTCCTTAAACTACTCACAAGACTCATACAGCGGCTCAAAGTCCAATTACCTAAATTGAGCAATTTCTCCTCTCAATTGTGAAGTTTTTTATGGTGGAAAGAACTTGGTAAGGAATTTCTGTGCCAATTCTTACCATATGCTTATACTACTCGGTTATAAGGATTACAATTAACCTTGAGCCTTATCCTTCAATGAGAACCAACACAACCTCATTTGGATCAAATCTTGGCCTACTATGTTCATCTTAACAATGTCACACACCTCAAAAAACATAGCCAAATGAATATTGGGTCTTTATGAGGCAAGCATCCATATTGATTGGTTGAACCATATTTATCAATGCCGGCTTAAGCCCAAAATTGTTGGCATTGATTTTTTGCCGACGAATCCTCAAATAGTTATCATTAACCACCGGTTGGAAATAATCTCCGAGTGCTCTCAATTGTCGTTGTGGCTGTGGTGGTAGAGCATTTTGATCTCTTTCCTCAGCCATGTTTGTAGCTTGGTACCTCCTTTCTTTTCTTAAACGGCGAAGTATCCGCTTAATCTCCGAATCAAATGGAACTAGTTCAAGATTGGACATTCTTCGCATACACCTACAAATTCCAAAATAGTACAAACACTTAAATGAAAATAAAAGAAAATAAAAACTTAGATGAATATTAACAATGCTACTATAGTATTAGTAATAATTCAAAGTTTTTAATCCCCGGCAACGACGCCAAAAACTTGATCGCGACTGTGCTAATCGCAAACACACGGGTCGTATCAAGTAATAAAGTGATAAGAAAATATATCATCTTACGAGGATTGAGATTCAAATTAACTCCTAAATATTCTAATTTGAAAGGCCAATTTTAGATAAGCAAACTAGATTGATTAATTGTAACGGAGAATAAATTAAAACACTACTATTAACTAACGTAGAATATAAATCGAGTTTAAAAATTTCTAAAAGGATGAAATATGCAAGGATGAACTATCTAGGGTCTTTATTTCACTTATTAATCACTACGTTCTCCAAATTGGCCGTTATTAATGTATTTTGGTCTAATTTACTAATCACAAGATTAAAATCAACCTTAATACCTCTTCCGAGAGTAGATGAAGATTTTTTTCCACAATGAGTCAAGGTGATATCTCTATCTAACTCACATAATTATACGTTCATTATGTATTATTTGTTGTTTAATGCTTCGAGCCCAATTCACCTCCCAATTTCTTGAAATCCTAATTGTTAATTTTATTATCTAGATATCGATTACCTCCTGGTTTTACTACCATCTAGATTGTGTTTACTTAATCTGACAAACAAATTAATCTTTCCCAAGACTCATTTCATCCATCTCTAATTTAATTAATTCATTAATTAATTATCAAATTAGAGTGATAGAGTTTAGATAAACTAGACTAGAGATCCATGTTTCAAAGATCTTCCTTAAAGTCCTTTTCCAAAAGCTTCAACTTGAATCAATTCTCCCCTATCTAGAATTTTCTCTTTCTTCTTCACCTTTCTCACTGAAAAAACCCAAATTTTCTATCTTTAGTTCCTTTGCTATGGTGGTTATCATCCCAAAAATATATAAACCTAAAAGATACTCAAATCAAGCCATTGGGTGATGATCTCACAGCTAAGAAACGTCCAAGCACGTCTAGGAGGCACAGGGGTGCAGTGGAACAAAATGGGTGGCGCAGTTGCGCCATGCCTTCAACTTTGGTATCCTTCCACTTTAGTCCCTACAGCTTTGTGTTTTGGTCCCCATTTCCTTTCCGAACTTTTTGACATTGCTTTCTCAAGCCGATTTCATCTTAAATGCCTGTTTTCTATTTTTTCTATACAGAGCACTAAAATTAAAGTTTCAAAGTGTTCGATAAGTGTGTATTCTACACACTTATCAATACGCTTCCACATCAAAATTGTAATTCGGTAGAACAACTATGAAAAAGTTAGGTGAAAATTTTGATAAATTAACCTCTACTAGGATTCTCGTATAGAAGCCATATTTTCTCTCCCTAGTGGCCTGATCAATTTGGAGTGGGATACTAACCCTTTGTGCAATAGTCATTAGAATTCTTGGGTGCCAATACTCCATTCTTAAAACATAAATCCAAATCCATATTTATGCATGCGATTTTATTTTAGGATCGTACGAAAGAAAATTTTGCTACCATTGATAAAGATGGCAGCCACTGAGTTAAAGAACACATGACAACACCTTATGCTTTCTTTATGTCTTTCTTATCCGAAAAATAGATGTCATATTATCCTAGGGCCAAAAGGGTCATATACCATTGGTCTTTAGGTTGCCAAATCTTATGTAGAAAGCTAGTAAGTTCTTTTGTTTTCATAGGCTTAGAACTTGGATGTAAAACAATCCGTTCTATTAGGTCCATCTTATAGTAATCCAATTGCTCCCTATGAACTATTGGTTTGATCTTGACCACTGTTGTATCTCCTTTATGAATGGGAAGAGGCATTTTTTGGCATATCTCAAAATATCACTTAGTCGAGATAGTGACGAGGCAAAACTAGGTTTCCTAGTTAGAGGAGGCTTATTAGAATTCGCCATTGGAGGATGAGGTGTGAGCAATTGACGAGGTTGATGAATTAAATATACCAGGCCAAGCAAAGTGGCAACCATGTTTGAGATGAGAAAATCAATTATATTTGGAAAGAATCAAACCAAAAAGGAAGGAAATGGACTATGAAAAAAGGTAAGAAAGACGTAAGAATGGAAAAAAAAAAGAATCTATATAATAAGAAAGTGTCAAAAGATTAGAGAAGATGGATGGCAGAGAGAATTCTAACCCATCCTTTCCCTTATCAAGGATTCTTCACATATATTGTAACATGTCTTTGAATTGATTATTGATTTATCTTAATAAGCTCAAAATCATTTTGAAATATATTTTAAAAAATATATATTTTTCATGAAACAATTTTCTCTTGGATAAATTTATGTTTTTGTGAGAAACATATTTTGAACCAATAGGGACCATTTTGCAAAGGGCCTATTTACAAGATTTTCAAAGTTGAGTATGGACATAATTGCAAAATTTTAAAACCTTATGAAAAGTGAAACATAATCAAATATGGTCCCCTGTTTGGTTTAATCCAACCTAATCGAACCGGTGAACAATGTCATGGTTCAAGAAAACTGATGCATGGTGAACTATAAAATAGTACCAATGATCATATTTTTTAATTTAAATTCAAATGTTCAATAATAGTGACTGAACTAAAATGAAAGTTTTCGGAACTTAGAAAATGAATTAAAATGCAAGTTTTTCAAAGTTTGATCCCAATAGTTATAAATGACTAGTAACGACTAAAAAAGATCATATTTTATTTCCTACTAAAAAATGCTAGCCAAAATTCATTTTGAATTAAGATTTTTTAATGGTTGAATAGTTTGAGCTTACATTTGCAAATTATACAATTCGTTCCACACTTTGGTTTTTATTTTGAATAATTCATTGAAAAGAGTATTTTTATTGTTTATCAAGAATATTTTTTCTACTAGTTCTTGTGTGTGAGTATGAGTGAAACATACGTGATGTAATGTCATAGTGACACCTGTAAGTCACTTGTTTAGAGATTAAAGAAGCACCCATAAAGTTCTCTTGGTTTAAAGTTTGAGTGGCACCCAAAAGTCCACTTGGAGTTATATTTGCTTGCCTTTGAGTTTGAAGCCATAAGTAGTAGAATTATCAAACAGGTTGGCTCAGAGGCGTGGACGTATGCCTGAGTTTATCAAACCACGTAAAAATACAGTGTTGTTTTTCTCTATCCTTTCATTCATTTAATTTATATTTTTATTATTTTTGACATATTCATCACACACACTTGAACTTGATTTGTTAAATATTTTAATCTTGTAATGAACTTTTATTCTGCAAATTAGAAGATTTAAATTACTTGAAAAAGAATTTTGGTTCTGATATTTATTTGTTAATTATTAAAAATCCAATTCACTCCCTCTTGGGTTTTTTAGTGCTATTTCAATTGACATGTTTAATTTATGCACATAACATAAATATTCAAAGTATAGACGTCATCATATTTGTTTATGTTTAACTAATTTATAGTGTTATTGCGTAACTTTCATTGTTCACTCTTTCCAAGGGAAGAAGAATAAAGATGAGTCAAATAATGCACCCCTTGGTACCAAAATACAAAGTCCCCTTTAATTACTAGAAAATAAAGTATTACCACTGTATAGACAAATCGCACTCGCGATAAATAAAATAGAATTCTCTTAAACTACTAGAAATTGAAATACCATCACAGTACTGAAAAATCGCCCTTATGATAAATAAAATGCAGTCCATTCAAATTACTAAAAAATATAGTACCACCATGGAATCGGTAAAACTACCCTCGCGATGAATAAAATCAGGGGTAACAATATTTTATTTCTGAACTTTAGGAATGGCAAAAATTCCTGCTAGAGTTTGACCCATTCGAGTCGGGTTCGAAAAAACTATTCATCTTCGGTCAAGGATGAGGATATTTCTCTTTCCCTAACTCAGTCCTGGATCCTCGCAAAAGTTTTCAAATTTTTTGTTAAATTATAATTGTATTCATATTATTTAATAAATCATTAAACAAGATTCATTGTTTTCATTTTAAACAATTAAGTCCTTTAGAAACGTTTATAATTTTATTACTTAGTCAATTAGGTCCTTCATACAATATAATCATAAAATTCTAAATTCTAAATTCGTAATTATATATATATATATATATATATATATATATATTATGTCACAATTGTCACAATTTATGTCACAATTGTCCTCAAAATATTTATGTCATAATTGTCCTCAAAATAATTTTTTTACAAAATTATAAAAAATTAAAAGTCTTAAAGATGGATTTAATATTTTTTTTCTAATTAATTTTCTCAATTCAATTTAAAATTATATTATAGTCAATTGCCACACTTATTTGTTTTCTATTTATCTAAGTTAATAGAGAAATTATAGTAGATTATCAATCAAATTTGATATTTTATTCTAACAAAATTATTATTAATTGTAATATTGTAGGTCGATTGTTGTTAATTATTTTATTTATAACGATTGATATATGAAAAAATTAAATATTTATTTATATTATTTAATTTTGATAATACGTGAAATAATGATTTTACATATTAAAAATTAATATTTTGTAAATATACATGAAGAAAAAATACTAGATCTAAAAATAAAGTGAGTCACTCCCACCTTTCTATCTCCTTCTTGCAATCGCTTGCTATCAATTGTACGTGAGAATGATTTTTTGTTAACTTAAATTACTTGGATAATTGTTAATATTATATATGAAAGTTTCTTATTTTTATGGTTTTACTAACTTTTGGAGTTATTTTTGTGTGTGTTAGAAATTTTATCAATATGCTCTTTATCTTTTGAGAATTTTATATTTATATATATATATATATTAATTTTATAATATATAATAATTCAGATTTAATAACTATAACTACCCATATATATTTTAGTTAGTGACTTATTATTGAATAAAAATAATTATGTGCAAAAATTAAATACTTTTATTGAAATTTATTTTGGAAAGAAAATGATTATACTTGTAATCAAAATTTTATTAGAATTTTAATTTAAATTAATATAAAATTATTATTTCTTCAAATAATTATAAACTACTAGTAATAAATTTATATTTAAATAAGGGAATAAGCTCCATACCCACTCCTTGTTTGGCCAAATTCTCTTTATCTCCCTATTATTTCATAAATATCTCAAGACCCCTTCACCGTTACTTTCCTTAATAAAAATGTTAATTTGTAAGTAATTACTTATTTGCCCTTCTAATTGTGTTAGTTGTTTAATTATGTTAGTATAAAAGAAGTTAAATTACTTTAGTACCCTTTAACAAACAACCAAATTCCTTTAATACTCTTAATTATAAACATAGTATTTTTTATTTTGATGTAAAAATTAAATAATAATATTTATTTTTAACACAAATAATAAATAATAACAATTAAATTTGAATTAAATTAAATTAAAATAATTTAATTCTTTGACCAAATCGATTGAATAGAATTCTTAAAATAAAAAAATTTTAGAATTAAGTAATAACAATTAAATGATAATTACTTAATAAAAATTTATTATTTATAATCATTAAGAATAAATTAGGAATCTACATATGAAATCCATAAAATCTTTGGCACATTTACGTTTTTACTTTAAAGTATTTATATATTTTAGTTAATTTATATAAGTTCTTAAATTTAATAAAATAATTTAAATAATTTACTATTTATATTTCTATAAATGTAATTAATTTATATAAATATTTAAATCTATAAATATCTAAATAATAAATTCATTTAAATTTAATTTTTTATTTATATCATTTTCATTTTATGATCTATAATCTCTGCAAACAATCTAACAAGTGCAACATTATGTGTAGAAAATAAATATGCGTGTGATCATTGAGCAGATACATCAATTAAGATCTTAAAATAATATAATGGTCTACAATGTTGGTGAATTGGCCCATAAATATCTCCTTTAATTCTTTATAAAAATGATAGAGACTCAAATACAATAGTTTACCTTGAGAGTAAATGGCACAAATATTCTCATGAGACAGTAGAATTTTCTAGTTCTTTAATAAATGTCAATAAGAATTTTCAATAATTCTATGCATCATTATAGATTTTAAGTGATAAAGGCGATCATGCTGTACTAATAATATTTTAGGATTATTGTACTTCACGTTCATTAATGCATAATTTTCAATTGCATTTATGATTGTATAATACAATCTATATGAGGAAGTTTAAGCTTTTCTAGTATACATTTTTTGCCTGAGACATTTGAAGTAATGTAGAGATACTCTTCATTATTCTCATTTAAAGTCTCAATATGATATCCATTTCAGCCGATACCTTTAAACTTAACTAGTTTCTGCTGGATCTACTACAATACAAGGCATCATGTATACATAATATAGTTCCACTTGCTAACAATATTAATCAACTTTGGAGGACCTAATATGTTAGTCACCTTAGCTTAATCATTTTCAATTATGAGAAATAATTCTTACCTTAAAGAATAGTGTGCATTCTTGCCTTATCTGCTAGGCATACATCCATTACTCTCCTTTTTAAAAGGATTAATTTCCTTTTCATATTCATGTCCTTTTATAACATAACTCACATGAGCTATCATAATAGTAAAATATAGAATATAAAATATATTATGAGAAGAGAGTTATAAAAGATAAAATAGATAACGTACATTATCTCAATGTACTGCAGGTACATAATCGATGTCATTTCATGCCATATTGGTAACAAAAATTTGTTACATTTTAAACATTTCACTGCTAGTGGCTGAGTCTAATTATATTTTGTAAGTATAGGTTTTATAGCCATTACAGGGGCAATAATATATCTTTTTCATCATTTTATATAACTTTTTCATATATAATTCTATTCACTTTAGGGAATGGTATATAAATAAATATGATAACAACTCTAGTTAAGTAAAAGAACATGAATACAATTTTTAATATCTATACTTACAATTTTAGTTGGGACGTAGCCATAAAGAAAGTTAAACTATATTTAGCAATAAGTTTGCAATCTTGCATTCATGTCTTTACTTTAGGAAATTATATTCTACTAGTAATTTTTTCAATGATGAAAAGAGAAAGCACAAATTTTCAATTATCCTTCAGGGATATTTTTCTCATTCTTTTATTGGTGTCTTCTAGGCCCATGACATGAAAATGCATTTCAAAATAATCTATGAAAAATATTGAGAGCATATATTTAGAACTTTAGGTTCCAAATACAGAGTCAGAACTTTATATTTAGAACTTTAGGTTCTAATTCAGAATTTTATGTTTAGAACTTTAGGTTCTGATTCAATATAAATATACAAAACTTAAGGTTTTGACCTTAATAATTGGAAATTCAAAATGATGTAGTTGATGGAACTACAGGCCCATAAATGATATATGAAACTTTAAGTCTTATATAAATGATATTTTGTATATCTAGAACTTGAAGTTCTAATATTAATATTTGAATTCAACATTTTAGTTTCTGATTAGCAATTTCATTTCAGAATTCGAGGTTATGATTAAGTAGGATCCTTTTAGAATTTCAGGTTCTAATTGTCTCTTTATTTTACAAGCTTCAAGTTACAATATAATATACTATCCTTATTTTCTGTTGTAGAAGATCCAATTTAATGGCAATCATAGAACATACTCGTAAGGATAATTATATTATAATAAATATAATAAAAATAATGTAACGTGAAAATATTTAACTAACAAAACTATATAAGAAAAATTAAATCAATATTTAACGTACCTGAATTAGCAAATTGCGTTGTAATATTTAGCTCAAATCATAGGTAAGAAAGATATAAGGATGTAAATGATATTTTGATTATATAATGCAAATAACTTTCTTTTAATTGATTGTAAAATTCAATTGCTTGATCTGATTGAAGAATGATTCTTTATTACAGTGACATTATATATAGTGGAAAATAGAGACATAACTTTCTAATGTTAATAAATACTCTCCTATAACTTAAGGATGAGATTAAATAAAATGGGTGTTTGGTGTTTGATGAGTGAGTATTTTACTCACTAATCATCGACCTTCAGACTTAAATATAAGTAAAAATCTTCCAGGCATGTTGTTATTTGATGAAAATTTGTGTTCATACGTAGAAAGGTAAGAAAACACATATTCAAGGCGAATTAAGCTTGATAAGTGCAGAAACTCTCATGTTGAATTATGGTCATGAAAACAAGCGTAACTTCTTCTACACAACTTGAAACCGCATTCCATTTGTTGGATTAGAAACTTGACATCTGGTAAATTGATATTTCATTAGCATCACAAGATAAGGCCAAGAGGGTGCCCCTATATGCCTTATACCAACAGAGGTGGCACACGTACGCCACGCACAATGCGCTCATGCATTACACTCCAGGGGAGATGGTACACGCACACGCCACTCATACTAATCCCCTTGTGTGTGTGCATGTCTCTACCAATGTGCATATGCCATTCATAACCCTGATGACGATTTTGTACATTTTTTGCTAAATTTGAACCCTTGGATTTGATTTGGAGGGATGGATTTAGTTAAGTCCTAGGTTTTCATACCTTTCAATCATTACACACCATAACCAAGAAAGAAAACTTTAGTTTTTAAGAGAGAGAGAGAGAGAGGTAAGAAAAAAGAGAAGAAATCTAGGGAGAGAAGGGGTGATTTAATCAACTTGAAGACTTTGGAAGAAAACTTAAAGGAGGATTATTGAAGCCTATCTCTAGTCTTTTTTCTTAAACTCTCTTATTTTCATCTTTTATTTCATTTTGAATTTTTATTTGTTGAATTTAAGGATTATGGATTACATGATGAACTTGATATTAATAGTTGATATGTTAGGCTAAATTACTATGTTCTAGGGTTTTCATATAGCCTAATTGAACTATTCTTTGATTAATTGTGGAATTTATTAATGTTATGAATTTTTAATCACTTGGGTTTTTCTTCCAATTAATGTTAATAATTTTTTTATTGATGAATTGTTTAATTAAGCATGAATGAATGGGTAGTAAGGATAGTCTAATTTGTTCATGGGATTTGAAAAGCACAATTTAGCACATTGAGAGTCCGAGAGGACCTTAATAACTAGATAATCACATTAACACTAGAAATTAAATAACTAAGAGGTGAGTTAACTTGTAGAAGTTAATAACAAGTTAGGCTAAAAAAATGTATAGTTAATTAAGTCAAATAAAGATATTGGCTGAATTAATTATGCATAGGACCTAGTTTAACATCAGGGGAGGGAACTAGGATTAATTAGAATTTATGATTAGTGCATTAAAAAGGACAGCATTACAAACTCCAAATTAGGAGAAACATGGTGAAGCTTAGGTGAAATCAAGATCCTATGACTATTTACATATCAATTTTACACATTCACTCTTTAAGATGTAATTTTTTATTTCTTTGTTCTGATAATTAGCTTAGCTACAATTATGCTTTTATTTTAATTTTAATTTCTATTATTTTACTGAATCTATTACTGTTTGCCTAAATAAAATTAACCTATCATAATCACAATACTTATTTAAGAAATTTGAAATCTCAATCCCTGTGGGTTTGACAACCTGAATTTATTTACTGTACTACTTGTACAACCCCATATATATATGGCTTGCGTGGGTACCATAACACGTTTTTGGCCAAAAACTTGATACATGCCCATGTACTAATGATGTCCTAACCAACCCTTAATGAACCCTATTCATCTTCACTATATTACATATCTCCAAAGACATGGCCAAGTGAACATTCAGTTCCTCGTGAGGTAACCCACTGTATTGGTTTTGTTGGACCATGTTGATGAGTGCTGGCTTTAATTCAAAATTGTTTGCATTCACCGTCTAACAGCGAATCCTCGAATAATTGTCATTGACTATGATCGCGACTATGTTAACCGCAAGTGCACTGATCATATCAAGTAATAAAGTGATAAGAAAAGATATCGTCCCACGAGGATTGAGATTCAAATTAACTACTAAGTACTATAATTTGAAAGGCTAATTTTATCTAAGCAAACTAAATCGGTTAATTGTAATAGAAAATAAACTATTAACTAGCATACAATAAAAATTGAGTTTAAGAATTTATAAAAGGATAAGATATGCAAGGAAGACTTGCCTAGGGTTTTGATTTCACTTATCTATCACTATATTTCTCCTAATTGACCGTTATTAATGTATTTTGATCTAATTCACTAATCACAAGATTAAAACCAACCTTAACACCTCCCCCGAGCATAAATCACGGTTTTACGCACAATGACTCAATTTCATATCTCTATCTAACTCAAATACTTATACGTTCATTATGTATTACTTGTTAATTAACGCTTAAAACCCAATTCACCTCCCAGTTTATTGAAATCCTAATTGTTAATTTGATTATCTAGATGTCGATTATCTCCCGATCTTACTACCATCTAGATTGTGTTTACTTAATCCGACAAACAAATTAATCTTTCCCAAGACTTAATTCATTCATCTTAAATTCAACTAATTCATTAATTAATTATCAAATTAGAACATTAAGAAAGGTAAACACAAATGAATCAAACCATAATAACATTAATATCATGACAATTGATTAAAACATAGTTTAGACAAGTTATATCAAGACCCTAGATTAGGAAAACTAGCCAACCATAACAATTATCAACATCACAATCAACATGTATTCCATAATCATAAAGTTCAACAATTAAAAATCAAATGAAATATAAAATAAGAGTTAAAGAGTTTAGGAAAACTAGACTAGAGATCCAAGCTTCAATGATCCTCCTTCAAGTCCTCTTCTAAGGGCTCCAACTTGAATCACTTCACTTCTCTCTTTAGGATCTTCACTTGTTCTTCCTCTTTCTCACTCAAAACCCTCCAAATTTCCATTCTAGGTTGCTTCCTCCTAATGGCTACTATCCTGAAAACATATAAACCAAAAAGATACTCAAATCAGGCTACTGGGTGATGATCTCACGGCAAAAAATCGTCCAAGTACATCCAGGGGGCGCTGGAGGGCCTAAAATCCGCGCGAGGGCGCCATAGGACAAAAATGGGTGGTGCTGCCGTGCACCTCCGTGGCACTGCCGCGCCATCCTCACGACTAGAATGGGATTAGAACGTGGGTATAGGCTACCGCGCCATGGCCTCCAGCTTTGATTTCTTTGCAATTTGGTCCCTTCAACTTTGCGTTTTGGTCCTTGTCTTCTTTCTGACTTTTTCGATGCTATTTTCTCGAGCCAATTTCATCTTCAATGCCTGTTTACTATCTTCTCTATGAAAAACATTAAAATTTATCAAATATTAATTAAACTTGAATATTTACAAAAACAATTCAAGTCTCAAAATACCCGATAAGTGTGTGTTTTACACACTTATCAAATACCCCCAAACTTGAATGTTTGCTTATCCTTAAGCAAAACAAAACAAAAACAAACAAACACAACTAATTAAGAGAACTTAACCAAAGATAACTACAAAGAAACAAAAGAGACTCATGGGCATATTCTCAGTTAAATCAAACTTTAGCCTCATAGATCAAACAATTACTTAAATTAAGGAAACTTTCAAAATATTGGCAATTCATCTAAAAAAAATCAATTTGAATACCAAAGACCACTCTACTTAAAGATTCCTTGTGCAAATGTGTGAGTTGCCACTTATACTTAATCATTCTTCAACTCGGATAAGTTTATATAAACAAATAAGCTTGTTTGAACTTCTAAGAGAATTCCATAGGCTTGAATTTCATGTCACTCTCCACTTATGTAATAGGACACTGCATCAAGGATCTTTAGGGCTTGATTAGGCTAGAAATGATAAGTTATGTTTAGGGTAGAAAAACATATGTAAGTGAGGTTTAAACATCCTAAATACAAAATCCAGCTTAGAACTTTTTCTTTAATTCTTTTCATTCTTTCTCATAATCATCAATTCTTCATAACTCTCTTTGCTTCGCTTTCTTTTTTTTTTTTTTTATAAATTCAACATCATTTTACCTTTTTACGCAAACTCTCTATGCTTTCTAGGCATGAGGTCCGGTTACTCAATAAAGTTTGGCTTGAACTTTTATTTCTCTCTCCTCAGTCTACCTTTTTACTCAAGTTCTCTATATTTGCCTAGGTATGAGGGCCAGTTACTTAGTCAGAGCTTGGCTCGAGCATTCCCTTTTTTTTTTTTTATAAACTCAACCCCTCCTCCCTTATATAAACAAACATCAGAAAAATAAAAAACTCAGGGTGTTTAAACAAAAGGATATTAAACTTAATTCTAAAGTCAAATCAACAAAGAGTGGTAATAAAAGAAATGGATCAAAGATTGCCTAAATCATTTCTCTAATGAAGCATCGCTTAGAATATTGCCTTAAGTTGACAATTAAACAAGCTCTAGAATTCAATCAAGTCTTACAAGTTTATTTGGTTCATAAAAACCTTCTCTAAGCTTCTAAACCATCAACTAATCATGGCATTAACGATTAAATTTTAGGAAACAGTCAAGTATAATGAATTTGGCAACAAGTTAAGCACATAGATTAGGCCAACATTTATCATTTTCCAAAATTTAAGCACTCAATCAAAATTATGTCATTGGCTTTTCATTTGGATTGACTAACGAAAGCTCACAAGACAATTAAAAAAAACAACTCAAAAGTCAAGAAAATATTTCATGCAAAATATACTAAAAGGAGAAAAAGAAACTTAAATGAAACAAACACACAAAATCAAACAAAAACACTAAATCGCATGCAAGAACAAGAACTACGAAAACAAAAAAAATACATATTTTAGATCAAAATGTGTGTGAGGTGGCATAACCAAAAATTTTGATCAACCAGATATACCAAACACTTCCACAAATATCCCTAATCATTCCATAAGTTTTCTTCCTCAAACTCAATGTAAACATTGTCCTTAATGTTTGTATTCAAATAAAAGGCAATGGAAAGAAATCATACTCGAGAGGGAGATGTGAGATCTCACCTCTTAATCTTCGTTATCATTATCATTCCCTTGTAAAGGTGGATTGGATGCATTGTGGTCACTTGTTTGATCCGAGTAATATGGGATTTGAGGGAGCCTCGAGTTGGTTTGATGGTTCTAAAAATATGCTTCATGGGTGTTGTTGAGATCCAATAAATATAAGTTCATTTTCAGTTGCTCTTATAGAATTTCTCAAATTTCTCGACGATTTTGAAAAATGTCTTGCTGCAAGGCAATAAGAGTTAACTGTGTAGGCTTGTCATTGGTGGAAGAAGATGAACCGATGGTATCATGGTGAGGGAATGAATGCCCTAGTGGTCTTCATTGAACTGGGTTCTCCATGCGTTGAATTCATGCATGAAGTACCGGATAATAATCAAGGGTAATGGTTTTGGTATTAGTTTTTCAAAGATGAGGTAAAAGTTCGGGTGATGGTGGTATATTCTTGTCAATGTGCACGTTAAATCCCAAATCCAAACTTATGGAATCCCTTCCAGCCCAACATAGAAATCTAGAAATACATAGGCTGTCGATGGTAGAATCCGGATCTACTCTATGCTCTATGTCACTCACATGTACCCCTGCTATGAAATATAGATCAATGATGAGGCATGAGGGTGTGTGCCCATCGGTTGTCTTCGCTTCAATTGTCTTGAGAAAATTGTCATGAATTACCCAACCAATATCAATTTGGATTTCAGTGCAAATAGCATACAACAATGCAGCTCTCGGTGCTATCACTTCATAGTGATGAGAAGTAGGCATTAGGTTTGAACAAATGAACTTATATCACGGCCTGTCACCTATTTTGTTCCCAGAATTCATAATTCTTCCATAATCATGTCATAATTTTGGGCATCATTGTTGAGCTCATCATACAAGTCTTTATCCTCATTAATAGAAGATAAACCGTAGTGATCATTTATAGCTTGACGACTAAAGGAGACTCATTTCCCTCGCTCAAACACCGTGTCATTTTCCTTTATAATGGAAGTTTTAGCATAAAACTCTCTTACCAAAGAAATCACGCTTTAGGTGGGAGATTAGTAGTTTTTTCCTAATTTCTAGCATAGATGAATTCTAAGATCTTTCCATCATTTGAGTTTGGTTTCAAAGCCCTTTCTCTTACTATTGCCTTCTCTACTTCCACAAACTTTCCAAATTTCTTTGTAGCTTCAAAGGAGATGAATTTCTTATGATCAAAGTTTGTTGAAGATTTTGAAGAGCTACCCTTCTTTGGAGTCATAAATGATAGACAATCTTTCTCTCAGAATTTTTGTCAAACACCAAGTGGGCGTACTTATTTAACACTTCGTCTTCCACTTAAAAACTCTTAAAACACTTATCTTAAAACTCTTCAATACTCCTTAAGTGTTTACTAAGGAAGAAAACTCCAAGAATTCATCAAGGGTGTCACTCAAGCATTTGGTCAAACACTTGGTGGGCAAGGTAGTGTACCCATCCAATGGTGAAATGTCAAACTTCCTTTAACTTCCCACTCAACCCAAGTACAAGTGCAAACAATTCTAGCACTTCAAAGAGCCAATTAAAATCTCCCAAATTTCGAATAATTTGAGTGTAGCTTGATGTTGGTGAAATGGAATGAATGTTGATGATTTGGTTGATGATCAAAACATTTGTAAGTTAAGTAATTCTTTGAAAGAGAAAGTGAGAAGCGTAGAGTATAAGCTTTCTATTTGGTTTGTGCAAATAAGTGCTAAGGAAAAAAAGGGAAAACATGGCCATATAATGTTAAGCAAAGGGTGAATTGGGCGTGTGTAAGAGGCGTTGGTGTGCGGCTGCATCCTGCATGCGAGAAAGAAATAAAGGGAGGGCTAATGTCGGGGCGTGTGGTGCAAGGGGCGCACAAGGGGCGCTGGCACGCGCCTATGGTGCGCGGCCGGGCCGTGCGTGCGGGAAAGAAATGTAGGGGGCTACTTCAAAACTTTAGTCTACTCGGATTTATCTAAACAAAAACTTGCATGAACACATCCACAAGCAAGAAAACATAAGAAAACAAAAAAAAAAACATTAAACAGAATGAAATGAAATAACAAAACAATCATGAAATGAAATGAAAATAAAATAAAATAAAAAAACTCAAAGTAGAAAAGACTTGGGTTACCACCCAAGTAATGCTTGATTTAACGTCCCTAGTTGGACTTAGCCATAAGTTGATTAGATAGTTTCTTTTAGTGAAATACTAGAGACTTTTCGTTGTTCGTTATCAAAATTATGCTTAAGTCTTTGTCCATTGACTCGAAACAACCGCTTGTCATTTCCTTGCAATTCAACAGTACCAAACGGAAAAACTTTGTTAACGACAACTGGCCCTGACGACCTTGATCTTAACTTTCCCAGAAAGAGTTTTAATATAGAATTAAACAAAAGCACTTTCTCTCCCTCCTTGAATTCTTGTCTCAAAATTCTATTGTCATGCCATGTCTTAGTCTTTTCCTTGTATTTCCGAGCATTCTCAAAAGAATCATTCCGAAACTCTTCCATCTCATTCAATTGAAGCAATCGCTTTTCACCTTATGCTTTTATGTCAAAATTTAAAGCTTTCACGGCCCAATAAGCTTTGTGTTCGAGTTCGACTGGAAGATGGCATGCTTTTTTGAATACTAATTTATACAGTAACATGCTAATGGGAGTTTTAAATGTTGTGCGTTAAGATCAAAGTGCATCATTTAGTTTCTTTGACCAGTCTCTCCGTGAACTGTTCACTATTTTCTCAAGGATCATTTTTACTTCTTTATTCGAGATTTCTGCTTGCTTGCTTGCTTGAGGATGGTATGAAGTTTCAATCCGATGCTTGACACCATATTTTCTCAAAAGAGCTTTAAATTGACGATTGCAAAAATACTTTCCGCCATCACTAATAATCGTATAAGGAGTCCCGAAACGAGTAAAAATGCACTTACACAAGAAGTGGGTGACAACCTTGGCATCATTTATCCAACACATTCTGGCTTCAACCCATTTCGAAACATAATCCACGGCTAATAATATGTAATAATTAAAGAAAAATGACGGAAATGGTCCTATGAAATTTATTCCCCAAATATCAAAGAGCTCTACCTCAAATATATTTTTTAAGTGCATCTCATTTCATTGAGAAATATTTATAGTTCTTTGACAATGATTGCAAGTGATAGTGAATGCATAGGCACTTTAAACAGCGTTGGCCAAAAGAATCCTGATTGAAGTACCTTTGTAGTCGTCTTTATTGCACTAAAATGTCCCCCATATTCTGACGAATGACAATGCTTTAAAATACTTAACATATCGGATTGCATCTCCTAATAATTTGATCCAAACTTCTCTTGAATAACAATGGATCTTCCTATAAGAATGATTTCACATCATGTAAAAACTTCTTCTTTTAATAGAATGAAAGATCTAGTGGTAGTACCCCACAAGTTAAGAAGTTCACATAATTTGCATACCAAGGATGTTTAGATTCCATTACAAATAACTGCTCATCAGGAAATGTTTCAAGGATTTGTTAGTCTGTAGTTTTTTCTTCAGTTTCCTATCTTGAAATATGATCCGCTACTAAATTCTCACTGCCCTTTTTATCTCTTATCTTAATATCAAACTCTTGAAGTAATAAAATCTATCGAATAAGCCGAGGTTTTGCATATTTCTTTGTAAACAAATGATGGATGGCAGCATGGTCTGTGAACACAATTACCTTGGAGCCAATGATATATGGCTGAAACTTATCAAAGCAAATACTATAGTAGCATCTCTTTCTCCGTTGTTGTATAATTTTGTTGAGCACTATCCAAAGTCCGGCTTACATAATATACAGCTCGAAATGTCCTTTCTCTTCTTTGTCCCAATACTGGGCCTAGAGCATAGTCGCTAGCATCACACATGATTTCGAAAGGTTGACTCCAATCTAGGACTACCACTATTGTGGCTTCTATTAACTTTTTCTTGATCAATTTGAAATCCCGCAAACAATCATCATCAAAGTCAAACACAACATTTTTTTCAAGTAAACTACATAAGAGTTTAACAATTTTAGAGAAATCCTTAATAAATCTTCTATAGAAACCCGTGTGTCCAAGAAAACTCCGTATTCTATTGATGTTTCTGGGTGGTGGGAGCTTTTTGATTGCTGTGATCTTAGCACAGTTGACTTTAATTCCCTTTGCTGAGATTCTATGTCCGAGAACAATTCCTTCTTGTACCATGAAGTGGCACTTTTCTTAATTGAGCTCTAAGTTTGTCTTTTCACACCTGCCTAAAACTAGAGAAAGATTGTGAAGACACATATCAAATGATGAACCAAAAACGAAAAAATCATCCATAAATATCTCCATTATCTCCTCTACCATATCTAAAAAATTGCCATCATACACTGGGTGGTTGATTTGGTTCTAAAGCATTCTTTTGATTACCATAGGAAAAGTTCTCATGATTGCGGAGTCCGGGATGATAGTGAGTTGGTAAGTTGTTGCTTGGCCAGAAGTTTTAGTTTCGATTGTTGATATATTGACATTGTTCTTGCTTAAAACCATGATCAACACATGAAGAACTTGCAGCCAACACCTTATCTGGACTTGAGAAGTCTCCCATGTGGTAAAGTTCTTAATTTGGTTTGATAATGCAATAACTTGAGCTGAAAGTGCTGCCATTTGATCCACTTTATGAACTCCCACAAGTCTCCTTCCAATTGATCTTTCACTCAGCCATTGGTAATTATTGCACGTCTTTTCTTTAAACAAAGCATATGCCTCTTCAACCATCTTGGACAATAAAGTACCACCAACCGCTGCGTTCACAATTGTTCGGATTTGCCCATTCAATCCATTGTAGAAGAGTTGAATTTGGAACCAATCTTGATACCCATATTCAAGACACTTCCGGATTAAGTCTTTAAACCTTTCCCAAGACTCATACAACGGTTCAAACTTTAATTGCCTAAATTGAGCTATTTCTCCTCTCAATTGTGAAGTCTTTGATGGTGGAAAGAACTTGGTATGGAATTTCTATGCCAATTCTTCCCATGTGCTTATACTACTAGGTTGTAAGGCTTGCAACCAACCCTGAGCTTTATCCCTCAATGAGAACGGAAACAACCTTATTCGGACCGAGTCTTGATCTGTTCCGTTCATCTTAACAATATCACACACCTCCAAAAACATTGCCAAATGAATATTACGGTCCTCATGAGAGAAGCCCTCTTATTGAATTTACTGAACCATATTTATCAATGCGGCTTAAGCTCGAAATTGTTGGAGATGATTGCTTGCCGACGAATCCCCGGATAGTTATCATTAACCACCGGTCGGAAGTAATCTCAGAGTGCTCTCGGTTGTTGTTGTGGCTGTGGTGGTAGAGGATTTTGATCTCTTTCCTCAGCCATATTTATAGCTCGATTTCTTCTTTCTCATCTTAAATGGCGAAGTGTTCGCTCAATTTCTGGATCAAATGCGACCAGTTCAAGACGGGTTCTTCGTATACACCTACAAATTTCAAAAATAGAAAAAAAAAACATAAACGAATATAAAAGAAAATAAAAGCTTAGATTAAGATTGAACAATGCTACTATAGTATTAGTAATTATTCAAAGTTTTCAATCCCCCACAACGGCGCCAAAAACTTGATCGTGACTATGCTAACCTCAAGCGCACAAGTCGTATCAAGTAATAAAGTGATAAGAAAAGATATCGTCCCATGAGGATTGAGATTCAAATTAACTACTAAGTACTGTAGCTTGAAAGGCCAATTTTATCTAAGCAAACTAAATCGGTTAATTGTAATAGAAAATAAACTATAAACTAACATAGAATAAAAATCGAGTTTAAGAATTTATAAAAGGACAGGATATGCAATGAAGACTTACTTAGGGTCTTGATTTTACTTATCTATCACTATATTTCTCCTAATTGACTGTTATTAATATATTTTGGTCTAATTCACTAATCACAAGATTAAAACCAACCTTGACACCTCTCTCGGGCGTAAATCAAGATTTTATGCACAATGACTCAAGTTGATATCCCTATCTAACTCAAATAATTATACGTTCAATATGTATTACTTGTTAATTAATGCTTAAAACCCAATTCACCTCCCAGTTTATTTAAATCATAATCGTTAATTTGATTATCTAGATGTCGATTACCTCCCGGTCTCACTACTATCTAGATTGTGTTTACTTAGTCTGACAAACAAATTAATCTTTCCCAAGATTTAATTCATTCATCTCAAATTCAACTAATTAATTAATTAATTATCAAAATAGGACTTTAAGCAAGGTAAACACAAATGAATCAAACCATAATAACATTAATATCATAACAATTGATTAAAACATAGTTTAGACAAGTTACATCAAGACCCTATATTAGGAAAACTAGCCAACCATAACAATTATCAACATCATAATC
The DNA here is from genome assembly GCA_028052125.1 of Melia azedarach. Taxonomy (NCBI): domain Eukaryota; kingdom Viridiplantae; phylum Streptophyta; class Magnoliopsida; order Sapindales; family Meliaceae; genus Melia; species Melia azedarach. The sequence goes on from CM051399.1 coordinate 7,828,947, forward strand.
AACATTTATTCCATAACTATAAAGTTCAACAATTAAAGTTCAAATGAAATACAAAATGGGAGTTAAAGAGTTTAGGAAAACTAGACTAGAGATCCAAGCTTCAATGATCCTCCTTCAAGTGCTCTTCTAAGGACTCTAACTTGAATCACTTCACTTCTCTCTCTACGATGTTCACTTATTCTTCCTCTTTCTCACTCAAAACCCCCACCATAGCTGCAATAACCACACACTTTGTTGGAGAAGAAAACGAAAAATATAAGCGAATATAGAAAAGAATGCTTCAGTGCTGTTGAAAGGATGTTTTGGAGATGGCTTGACCACAGAGGGTGATTTTATTGTCATAAACTTCTTTGCATTGGTATTTCATATTTTTCTAACACAGTCAAGATTATTCAATAGTCTTAGTTGAAGAACGGCCTGTTAAAATGAATTTCATTTCAGTGAAAGCTCATAAGTGGTGTCTAAGAAGATGACAAATTTTTGCGAGGCTTTTTAGGTGGAAGAACAACCTGTGAAAATGAATTTCTGTCTGTTACTACTAGTATATGTTAAAGTCAAACCAGTCCAAATTTTGACTAGCCCAATTGAAGCCCATTGTGATGAGCCTAACCCATGGAATGGAAACTTCCTTTAGTTGGTAAGGGTAATAATTTGAGTTATATAATTATTTTAAAATTAGGTGTGTTTACCACATTGTATGGTTGTGATTATTTTGTATTTTATTATTTGTGTGGTGTGTGTTACTTTTTGTAATCTATAAATACTTATTTGTTTTTTAAGTTTATCATCCAAGAGAAAAAGAAAGTGAGGAGTGTTAGCAGAAATAAGGCAAGAAGTCTTGTAAGTGTGTTCTCTGAAAAGTGTGTGTTTTTCAATTGTGAGTTGTAAAGTTGTTGTAGTAAAAATTCTTCAAATAAATTGTCCAATATTTTTCTAGGTTAATCATTTAGAGTTGTATACTCTATTTAATTATTTTTTTTATTCTCAACAATTGGTATGAGAGCGAGCTCAATTTCACCTTAGGTAAATACGTGTATTCGAAAAATTCTGGGATCATTGTTACACTATTTGCACCAAGGATTGAAATTTTACTGCATCAGCACGTCGAAGACGATCAAAAGAATTTTATTTGGGTCCCTCAATTTATAAGATTTATAGTTTTCTTTGATTGTTTTATAAATCTTGCAAATTAGTCCAATTAATTTCTTGTTGAAGCTATCTTAAGTCGTAAGGAGTTTTGTACTCTGTAAATTTGTTAGTTAAGCTTGTTTAGTATAGTAAAAGTCTTGCCGGCACAATGGGTGATCTTCAAGTAGTTGGAGGAATCAACAAACTTAACAACCAAAACTACAATACATAGGCAACGTGTATGGAGTCTTACCTACAAGGCCAAGAACTTTGAGAGATTGTCGGGGGTAATGAAATTACACAACCGATGGCTGAAGATACTAATGGTGTATTGCAAAAATGGTAGATTAAAGTAGGGAAAGCGATGTTTGGCTTAAAGACCACAGTTGAAGAAGAAATGTTGGAGCAAATTCGAGATGCCAAAACACCCAGAAAAGCATGGGATACTTTTGTTACACTCTTTTAAAAAACAAACGACACTAAATTACAACTTCTTGAAAATGACTTATTATCCATGGCCAACGTGACATGATAATTGCCCAATACTTTCACAAGGTGAAAACGATATGCCATAAAATTTCAGAGTTAGATCCAGGAGCTACTATTGGGAAAGCTACGATAAAAAGAATAATTATCCTTGGCTTAGCAGTACAAGAATGGCCAACACAACCATCACTTGCTGAATTCGAGAATTTGCTTACTAGTTAAGAATCTGTGGCTAAGCAAATGGGAGGAATCTCACTAAAGGCTTAGGAGGAGGCACTCTACATCAACAAAAGTAAAGGTAATTTCAAGCAACATGTTGGAAATGAATCTCAGAAGAATGGAGAAAAGTGAAAAACCATCAAGGAGATGGAGGCTTTCATCTAGGGGGAGCTTCAAAGAATCGTGGTAAGAAATTTGAGGGCAAATGTTACAATCATCATAATAAGAAAAAGCCAGCCGAAAGCAACGCTGCTACTTCTAATTCAAAGGTGAAAAGCGAAGATGATTGGGATGCTTAAGCATTTTAAGCCATGAAAAAGGAGGAATTAGCTCTTATAGCAACTACAATTAACCATATCGACTATCAAAATGATTGGATTATCGACTCAGGCTGTTCAAATTATATGACAAGTGGTAAACAAAAGCTACAAAAATTGATTGAGTATAAAGGAAAACGTGTAGTGGTGACGGCTGATAACTCAAGGTTTCAATAGCTCACATCGGTAAGACAATAGTTATAGCTCATTACAATTCTAACAAGGTACCACTTGTAGATGTCCACCATGTTCCAGGTGAAGAAAAATTTGTTATCTTTGGCTCAATTAACATCATTAGGATATTATGTCTTGTTCAGTCTATTCGATGTGAAGGTGTATTGAGACCTCAAAATCTTAGAAAAGCCAACAATGCAGGGATGACAATTGGAGTTAGTCTATGTGACGTTAGAAGATTCTGCATATATAGACAAGACAAGAAGGAATGAGACAACAGATTTGTGGCATATGCGATTGGGATATGTTAGCTATTACAAGCTAAATGTGATGGTGAAGAAGTCGTTGCTCAAAGGATTTCCTCAATTTGACGTGAGAATAAACACGATTTGTAATGGATGTCAATATAGTAAAACACATCAGTTACCATACAAGGAATCAAAGTTTAAAGCAAAAGAACCATTAGAGTTAATTCACTCTCATGTGTTTGGGCTAGTTAAACAGCCATCGATTAGTGGAATGCGGTGTATGGTGACATTTATTGATGATTTCTCCAAGTATGTGTGAGTTTTCTTTATGAAAGAAAAATTTGACACATTCTCATAATTTAAAGAGTTCAAAGAGATAGTTGAAGGAGAAGTAGGAAAGAAGATTCGTTGTTTGCGCACAAACAATAGAGGAGAGTATAACTCAAGTGAGTTTTCTCAATTTGTACAACAATGCCACGTACATCATCAATTTACTTGTGCCAATACACCACAACAGAATAGTGTAGCAGAGAGAAAGACTAAACATCTTGCAGAAGTCTGTCGAAGTATGCTACATGTAAAGAATGTACGTGGAATATTTTGGGTTGAAGCTATGAGAACTGCAGCCAATGTGATCAACAAACTTCCTCAACCAAGGTTAGGGCTTCTTTCACCTTTTGAGAAATTATGGAGCATGAAGCCTACAGCTAGTTATTTTCGAGTATTTGGTTGTGTATGCTATGTATTTGTTCCTGACCATTTGCGTAGCAAGTTTGACAAGAAAATAATTAGATGTATCTTTGTTGGATACGATAACCAAATAAAAGGGTGGAAGTGTTGTGATCCTATAATTGGAAGGTGTTATGTATCATGAGATGTGGTGTTTGATGAAGCATCCTCTTGGTTGTCCCTAGAAAAAGAGGTGTTATTAGGCTCAAAAGAATTCGGAGACAAGCTGCAATAGAAGATGGGGGAGCACACCATCCAAATCCAATCAAGTTCAGGCGAAGGTGGAAATTTGTACGAGGATGACGATAATGGTCAAAGAATAGATCAAAATCCTTGGAAAACTAATGTGTATCGACAAGATGATAGACCAAGTAGAGAGGAAGAGTGAACTCTACAATCATAACTTCGAAGATCAACAAGAGTACGAAAGCCAAATCCCAGGAATGCCAATGCAACCATAGTTGAAGAAGCAACTACAAAAGAACCTGAAACATTTAAAGAAGCATCACAAAGTTCTGAATGAGTTAAATCTATAGGAGAAGAAATCACTACACTTGAACAAAATTAGACATGGGATCTAATGCCAAAGCCTACAAATGTTAAACCTATATCCTGCAAATGGGTTTACAAGATAAAGCATCGTCCATATAGGTCGATCAAAAGGTATAAAAAATTTGAGCTGGCATTGAGGGGGAGTGTTGAAGTCAAACCAGCCCAAATTTTTACTAGCCTAATTGAAGCCTATTGTGATGAGCCCAACCCATGAAATGAAAGCTTTCTTTGGTTGGTAGGGGTAATAATTTGAGTTATATAATTATTGAAAAATTAAATGTATGTTTACTACATTATATAGTTGTGATTATTTTGTATTTTATTATTTATGTGGTTTGTGTTGCTTCTTATAATCTATAAATAGCTCCTTGTCTTACAAGAAAGTAAGGAGTCTTACAAGAAATAAGGCAAGAAGCTTTGTAAGTATGTTCTTTGAAAAGGGTGTGTTTTTTAATTGAGTTATAAAGTTATTGTAGTAAAACTTCCTTAAATAATTTGTACAATATTTTTCTGGGTTAATCATTTAGAGTTGTATACTCTATTTGATTGTTTTGGTTATTCTCAGCAGTATATTTTGAAAAAATTTTAAACTCCATTATGTTTGTACTTCCCAAAATCTATGCTCTACACAAGGTTTCAAATATTATGTGATATTTATTGATGATCACTTCTGTTTTACTTTCTTATATCCTCTAAAAAAAAATTGATTTTCTTAATTATTTCCTTGGATTTCAAAAGCTTGCAGAGAACCAAATTGACAGAAAAATAAAAAAAATTTCAAAGTGATGAAGGACAGGAGTTTCAATCAAGAGATTTCAAAAATCTCTTAAACTAGTGTGGTCTCTTACAACAATTGTTATGTTCTCATACATCGTAACAAAATGGCGTGGCTGAAAGAAAACACAGACATCTCATGGAAACTAGCTTGACATTATTATTTTAGGCAAATTTGCCTTTAAACTTGTGGGTTAATGCTTTTATGAAAGCAACACACTTGATCAATTGAATACCTTCTTCCATTTTAAAGATGGAAACTCCATACTAAAAGTAGCACAAAAAGCAACCAGATTACAATTCCTTTAGAATTTTTGGATGTGGATATTTCCCTTATCTACAAAAGTATGGCAAGAATAAATTTTTAAAGAGAACATATCCATTTGTCTTTATAGTATATAGTCAACTTTATAAGGGATATCGATGTCTTAATCCAAAAACTAAAAGGGTTTATACTTCTCAGCATGTTGTGTTTGATGAATTATTTTTTTCTTTCACTAATAATGCTAACAAAGATGTTTTGTAGAGACCTATACCTGAATTTTTATCTTTTTCTAACACAGACACTTGGGACAAAATCAAGAACAAAACCAAGGATGTAAAGGAACATCAATCGTTCTATTCGCTCGTGCCATGTATCTTGCTATGAAATTTCAGAAAACATAAATGCATCAGCTGCCACCACATCTTCCATTCTGAATTTGCTAACAAAACCACAAAGAAATAGCCCATTACAAAAAACACTTAAAATCTCATCATCTTAATAGTAAATCATCAAAATCATCCGCAAACAATCCCGATGAAGAAGAAGAAAGCCGATCAGCCAAAAATAATACAGATTCTTAGCAACACTTTTATGTCCATGATCAAAATGGCATAAGTGACAAATTATTTATTTGACTTAGTGATTCCAAATGATGGTTTATCCATTTCAATAACAAAGCCAGCCCAAAATCATAACAAAATGATCATTAGACGTAAGCTAAAGTAGGATCTAGAGTTAGCAACCTAAATGGCATTAATTGCACAATACAACTCAGGAAACTTAGAGCCAAAAACATACAAAGTAGCTCTTAAGATACCTTGTTGGCTCAATGCAATGAAAGAAGAAATTTAGGCTTTGAATGAAAGCCAAACTTGGAAACTTGTTCCCTACCAAAAGGTGTCAATATCATTGGCTCAAATTGAACTTTTCGAACCATGTACAAAGAAAATGGATCAATAGATAGATACAAAAACATGTTTGGTGGCACAAGGATTCTCTCAAGTTCAAAGGTTGGAATTCAGAGACTTTTAGTTTAGTTATTAAGACAATAATAATAAGAATGGTGCTTGTTATTGCTGTATCATCTAAATGGACCATGAGACAACTAGATGTTATGAATGCATTCTTGCATTCTTTTCTTAAAGGAACTGTCTATATGGAACAACCACCTCGCTTCCAAAATGTTGAAAAATCATACCATGTAGGGCTTGGTTTGATCATTTTTCCTAATTTTTTCTTCATTTTGATTTTATTTATAGCAAAGGAGATTCATCTCTTTTTATTTTTTAGAAGTAAAACACTTATTATTCTAATGTTGGTGCATATAGATGATGCGGTTGTAATAAGAAACAATGGAGTGTTTATTGAAGGTTTGATCCATAAACTCAAGAAGAGGTTTGCACTTAAGGACTTTGGCAACCTACATTGCTTTCTTAGTTTAGAAATAAAATACTTTTTTGGTGGAATTTTCCTCGCTCAAACAAAATATATGAAAGACATATTATGTCGTGCAAGAATGTTACATTGCTCTCATTTTGCAACTTCAACTACAATCAAACACCCATCCACCTTAAAAGACAATACCACTGAATACTGACGATTAGTTGGAGCCTTTCAATATTTAACTTTTACCAATCCTGACATTATTCATCCAATTAATAAAGTTTGTCAATACTTTCAACATCCTACAAAAAGAGACTTGCATGCTATAAACGAATAATTTTGATATTTGAAAGGAACAATGGACCATGGAATACATTTTCTCTCTCAAAGCACTCTAACATTTAATGTTTGTGATATAGACTGAGGAGGCTGTCAATAAACTAAAGGAGGATGATTGGGTATTATATATACTTTGGTGCCAATTACATTTCATGTTCTTTTAAAAAGCAACCTATTATTTCAAGATCTAGTTATAAAGCTGAGTACAGATCTATAGCTTCCATAATTGCTAAAATTATGTCTCTCACATTTCTGCTACGAGATATCATAATATATCTTCAGCAACCACCAAAACCTTTTTCTAACAATCTAAGTGCATCACATATGATAGCCAATTCCATTTTTTATGCTCATTCTAAACATATAGAGATAGACTATTATTTTGTAAGAGAAAAAATGGTTATTGCTCTTACCACAAGATTCTTATCGTCTATAATACAAATAATCGATATTTTTACTAAACCACTTCCTAACCAATCTTTTCTCACTTTCAAGTCCAAGCTGGGAGTTCATTGCCTTCCATCTGCCAACTTGAGGGGGAATAATAAAGAAGTAAATCAATCATAATCAGCAAGGTTCATGCAAACAAACCTTGCAGAATGTAGGGCATTATCAAAGGGGTTTTCTAGCACATGATTATTGCTATAATTTACTACATTTTCCATATCTATTTCCATAATTTTAGATTGTACTTTTTTTTACTTTTTTTTTAGGATTTTTCCTTCTTGATCTTACAAGAAGTCTGTATATAAATTGAGTTTTTGTCTTTAATAAAACAAAACATCAATTCTTTGCTTATAATTCCTCCTTACAACTAAATAGATAGCTAAGAGAAAAGTACATTTCTAAATAGCATCAACCAAGTTATTTATGTAGAGGAATTGACTCAATCACAAAGTAACCACGACTTTGAAATGATGGCTTGAATGATATCCTTCTCCAAGAACAAAGACTTTGTCAACAATAGAGCCCTAAAATTACTTAGCCAATCTTGGTGAATAGGATAGGTAAAACTCTAACTACTAGAGATTGCAATTATAAGAGCATTCTCCACTAGTTTACCTATAGCCAAAAGTTAAATACTCTAAGGATTCTCATCTCTAAGTATAGGTAGTCCAAGGATAACAACCACATCCTCATAGGTAGGTGTAAACTCTCCTTATGGTGTAAAAACAAATAAGAGTATCAATCCTTCAATGACGAACAAGTTGTCAAATTGAAGACTAATCTTTTCCTATAGATAAAGAATGAGAAGCAAATAGTGGAGCAAATATCTTGGCTCAAGAAAGTATGTCTCGGGTGGCAGTACTTATTACCTTTATGGCTACCCCTCATTCACACCAGCCTTGGCTCCGAGTTGATGTCAACCACAATTGAATGGGAATGAGTTGAAATTTGTTTAGAGCAACTCGTAATTGAAAAATAGTACTCGGTCGAATGAAATAGATCTCGTCAAAGGATGATTCAAGCAACAACTCTTTTGGAATAGATTCCTTCTTGGAGGCCAACTTACCCACAAATCCATCCTCCATATAGAATAAATGGTCAAGAACACCAATAGTTGAACAGGGAAATGCCATAGTACTATAAACATTATAGGCGATAAACAAAAGATTTACATGAAATGACCTTTCGAGAAGCAAATTAGGTATAAACACACAATAAAACCACGAAGGCTATAAATCGAAGAAACAAAAAAAAAAGATTTCGTATTGCCTGCAGTAAAAAGATGATAGTAGTATTCGAAAACTAGGAGACAAGGGAACCTTGTACCAAGCTCAGGAAAGCGATGGCTGCTAGCAACAATGGAAATACAAAGGACCACAAGAGATAAAAAAATAAAATTGACTAACAAAAGAGTAGAGTTTTAAAGATGGAAAAAAGCTCAAAAAACAATCTTGGTGGTTTATAGAAAAACATGGTAATTTTTAATTTGCATTAGTCAAGGGGTCAACTATATTTGTTGGTAATTTAATTTAGCTGGAGTGATGTCAGGCAATAGTAAATCAAGCCATTTTAGCCATTGATAAAAACTGAAGAGCCATATCACAAACAGCTAGTATTTTATACATAAGGATAAGACGTTATATTAAATATGGCAGAAAAATGAAAATGTTATAGTAACTACTATGAAAATTATTTGAAAATCTCTATATAATGATACAACATACCGCTAAAAGGAGAATGACAAAACCTTGAGAACAAAATTGTAAAATACTACAGGTTGAGTTTATAATGTTGATTGTATAAATTGCTCACCCTAGGAGGACTGCACAACCCACATGACCAAGAGGGCTAATGTTGATACATGAAAATTAACCATAGGCCCACACTCAAGCCCAAACCAAAACTATGTTATTTTATCAAGTAATGTATACAAAGGAACAAGTAGACTCAAGCCACTCTTTGGGGCACAAATTGTGGGTCACGATATGAAAGGTAAAAATAGGCTCACGTCTTGCCAAAATCAATATAATGTCCTAAACCCAACTCACTTTGGGGGTACTTAGACCTAGGATCCATTATATGATTAGACTAATGCATGATGAAGACAAAAACCCAAAAAGCCTTTTCTTTTAAAAGTCCAAAACCTTATTTTAATTAATCTAGCATTAATCGAAATAAGTATTTAATTACAACTAAAATTATTTAGACAAGGTATTTCATTACAAGTTCAAGTCACCTCTTCCAAATAAAATTAAAATTATGATAGTTTTATTCCTAACAAAGACTTATCCAAGTAAGACAACTTATGTTAGAATAGGATTCCATGGCTAGTCTTATTCTACTATAACTTTGCATTATATACTATATAAGACTACAAGACTCTGCATTCAAGAAATTAAGAAATCATGTCTTACTATGTTACCATTATTAGGTTAAAAGATCATTAGATCACATTAAATCAATAAGGTCTAATTTCATTAATCTAAAATCACGTTCTTGAAGAGCATCTTCCTCTTCATAGCAACACTTGTTTTTGGCTTATTTTTCAGCAATCACTTGTCGCCCTTGTCAACTTTAAACACTACCTTATTCTATCGTCTTTCCTACATCTTCACACCTTAAATTGGTTATGTTAACCACCCAAAACACCTTTTCTACAGCCTTAAGTTTGTTAGATTGCAACTAGTTGTATTGAATACTATCGCGAAATAGTCTATTTGCGACCCACAATTAAACTATTGTGCTCCTTTACTTTGATATTGGGACTAGCTTGCTCCTTCATACACTGTAGACTCATAATTTGTGTTCTGTACATTTTTTAAGTATCTTTCACGTACATAAGTGGCAACAGGTGGCAATAGCAAAACCCCTCCATTCAAATCCAAGCCAGTCTCCTAACGTTGCAACATTACAACTCTCAGACCATCTAGTGAGATCAAAGAGACGTGGTGGACCTTACTCCCTATAACTCATAAAAAAGGTGTGAAAGCTTTATGGATCTAAAGGCTCAGCGGTGTCGAAGCCTATATTATAGCTACTCCACTAGCCTACACAAGCGATCAACCAATCACGATTCAGTATATGGATCGAGTAGATTTCTCCGCAACAACATATTTTTGTAGTATAATATGCATGTATTACTATTTACTTTCAAATGAATATTGCCTTCTCTCTTGTACCAAACTACTATCATCCTATGCTTTGGCCGTGGTCATTTTTATTTATCAATCTTTATGGTGTTAAAATTTAATTTTCTTATATGGACTACAAGCTAAAGATGGCTAACAGTGAGAATTTAACTTACAACTATATGGCAGATTAAAGGATCAAGGCATATCCAAGTCTAATGTTAAATTTATTATCTTGCAAGGAAAATTATTAAGTTATTTTGGTAAATTTAATGGATTTTGGTGCTTGTGTTTTGCCCAAGATTGAAGGAAGATTATGGGATTAGTTGATTGAAAATTTATATACTTGTGCTTTGCCTCTGTTTGCTTATAATTGGTCAATACTTCTACTTCTACTTATACTTTTGTTAAACACACAATGTTTAGCTTGTAGCTATGTTTGTAAATAGTAGTTAATTTCATTTTTGGACTTTTAGTTATCTTGTACTTAGAATTATTTTTAGACTTGTAATTGAATGGGAGATGGTTGTATGAAAGTTTTTGAATTATGACCTGAATTGTAGAAAATTTTTAGTGTCAATTTATAATATTTATATTATACGTCAATTTTAATTAATTCGACATTTGAAAAACAAGTAGGGGCACTATTGTTAGCAATAGAAAGTAATTTTATTTTTTTAATATATAGAATATTTTTTTATACTAATCTAACATCAATAACTAATCAGTAACATCGTACAAATCCAAACTACTATGACGTTCTAAACACATCAATATTTTCATATACAATAGAATTAGAAATCATCGATGTCTTTTTTGTAAGAGTAAATCCTAATACCATAGTCTTAATAAACTATTGATACCTTGGGCATACCGAATATTGTTACTTTTTCCGTGATATTCTATTTAGTGTCATTGTTATTGGGTAGGGCTACCATGTTAACTGGAACTAGTGTCCTTAAACCATATCATCGATACTAACCCAACATCAGTATCGACAATTTTTCTAGTAGTTAAGTAAACTAGTGATTTGTCAAAGATAGAATCTATAAATAATTAAAAGATCATCTTAAAAATTCATGAGGAACAAAATGAATAAAAGAAAACAAAGATGTCTGAAAGAAGAAGCACATAGAGTCATTTAAAATTTATCTCCTTCCTTTTCTTGTATAATCAGTCTAACAACAACTTACATTTTAGGAAAAGTTAATTATTTCTTGCTCTTTTTATTATATAAATAGTTTCATCTTTTAATTATAAATTCCATTACAACATATTTTAGAACTTGTTCATAAATTTCTATAGGAATATAGGTATATATGTAAAACAATATCCTCTATATCATTATAACTGTTTGTAAAACATTAAAGTTAAACTAATTAGATATGTTAATTTAACTTAGAATTGAAAGCCAAAAGTCTTTAAATTAGAATATTTCTTAAATACGTTGAAAGAAAAAAATTAATTAAATATGTACTTCTAACCTAAGACAAGTATAGGATAATGCATTCCTTCATGTTCCATATATTCAATATCAATATATTGATGTTTAACTTTTAAAACAAAGTGATTTTAGATATTCCCATGTAAAGTTAGATTCGATATTGGGATGATACCTAAATTAGAAATAAAGAAATGAATTTTGGAGTTGCTTGTAGAAATTATATACACTCACCTATACCTTAGACAACAACAAAGCAAGGTTAATATAATATACTTTTTCTGTGCACTAAAATATCCCCGCATAATTGATTGACACTTCAATTTCATTCTTTGCTTTTGGCTACCAAGAGATCAGGAGTGTATCAAGTAAATAAGCCTTTGGAAGAATTAATGTTAATCGTGATTCTAAATTCTTACTTAAAAATAAAGTAAAGAAGCCTTTTGCCAATACACAAACTCGCTTTAACTTCATATAAGTGGCCTACATCAAGTTTGCCACCTTTAAGCAAGAGTGAGAATATATTTTAAATTGAGCCATTATGTCAGTTATGGATGAAATCACTGAACACAAATATATATAAGAGTGAGTGTTTCACACAAAAATTGATGATTATTGTCAATGTAACTATTATACTCTTAAAATTAAGTAAAAATGTACCAGTAATATAAACATATTCTAAATTTATTGGCAGACCAAGTGGCAATTCTGACGTGTTAAAATTGATGTTATTTTCTATTTGGAATTTAATGTTGGTCTACTTAATTATTAAGTTCCGACACTTGTCTAAACTTGGACAAAGAAAACTAGTTTTGCAATAAAATAAAAAAAGTTTCTTTAAAATGTACCTATGTGAAGAATATACTAAAACCTATTTATATTGGATTTATAAAAGTATGTCTTACATAACATTCAAAAAGTGTTTCCATTTTTTTTTAAAAAGCAGGTATCATTAAGTAAAAGTTGATCGCTACTTAGTTAGATTGGATCCACTGTAGCACTAGCCATCTATCACATCTACTACTCGTAACATTTTGAAGAATTGAACTACTCAAGAACTAGTGATTTGACGAAGACAGAATCTATAAATAATTAAAAAAATCCCCTCAAAACTTATTTTAAGGAATAAAATAAATAAAAGCAAAAAAAGTGTCCAAAAGAAAGGAGCACACGAGTCACCTAAAATTTGTTCTACTCTTTTCGATTGTATAATCAATCTAATAATAGCTATCATTTTAAGAGAAGTTAGTTACTTCTTACCTTTTTTATTATATAAATAGTTTCATCTTTTAACTATAAATTCTATTACAATAGATTTTAAAACTTTTTCATAAATGTCTATAGGAATATAATTATATCTATTATATGGTAAAAATAGACTTAACACATAGTAATACGTAAGCCTATAAATACCAGCTGACACCCTTCGGAACGATAAGGTAATTTCAACTTCTAATAATAACGCAACATGTGGCAAGTAATTTTGGATAAGACCATAAGAGTCAATCCTCGCTTGCTATGTGTCCTAGAGTTTTATCTCTTTTAATAAAAAGATAAAATATTCAAATTTATTTAAAGGTAATGAGAGTGGAAAAAAGAATCAGGACAACTTCCTTTAGCTAATCACAATCAAGAAAAGCCTTCATATAAATTTATGATTTTCTCTATGTTGAATGAGAATTTTTCTCTCTATCTTTTGAATCTTCTATCTAAAAACTCAAGAACCCTTGTCTTCTTCGTGGGTTTATGGCATTTTACTACTTTTTTCGACTATTTTCTACAATATTGAGGCTTTCTTCATCGTATTACCTCTTTTTTGTATTCTTTGAGTAATTTCCATGGCTATTTACTCCTCCACTTGTTTTTTTTCATATCCTTTCTCTCATGATATAAGAGAGAAGCCTATCCGAGCCAAAAACTCCCATCAAGGTATTGACTTGAGCGTAGAGTGGGCTCGTTGGAACTAGTTCGACATCCTCCTTTTGACCGTGTATTCTTTTCTAGGTGAGATAATTTTCTAGAGTCAGGTGTACCTTCTCAGCAAGGATCCAAAGTCAGCCGGGATTTAGAGTAAAAGGATTGGATTTTGGCTTAGTGAAAGGCATGGAGAAATATGTGGTAGTACTTTAGGACCTCTTTGGGGCCGAATTCTGGTCGAGTCAGGTACGAACCACTGAGCTCAAATTGTTGATTGAGCATAAGCATCCAGCTTAGACACCAATACCCAATACTCCATCTCATCAAGCTGATTGATATGCTCTCATGCAACACGCAAGTATATAGGGTCATACAAGTAGTATATTATTAAGAAAGGGTTGTTGTTATACCTACGAGAACTAAGTTATCAAATTTTTTTATATTAAGTACTGCAATTATGGTATATCGACTTTATCTAGGCAATCTAGGTTTGAGAAATAAGATTAGTAAAAAATAATAACTAGGTTTTACTAATGTAAAATTGAGAAAAAGGAATAAGAAATAAGGTTATTAGCGTGAAAGTGTGAGTACGATATGAAAATAATCGTAGAGTCCTGATTTCACCTAGTTGTTAGAATAATTAACCTAATTTAGAATTGTTAATATTTTTTATTTCAATTTCACTAATCACTAGTTCCACATCAACCTAACTACCTCTCCAAAGTGTTGAACCAGATCCTATGTTTAATTAATCTAATCGACAGCCCTATCTAACTAAATTAATCAAATGTCCTTTTAATTTTACTAGTTATTAAAAACCTAAGGTTTGATCACCTCTCAGTCTCTCAAATTCCTTGGTTTTAATTTGATTTTTTAGAATTGAGATCCTCACAAATTCTCAATGTCATAAACTATGCTTTCTTTATCCTAAAGAACAAACTTGGCCTTCCCAGCATTCATTCATTCATAAATTTCAATTAATTTATTTTTCAACAAATTAAAAGCATTAAGTACAAGAAAATATAAATAAAATAAAACATATTTATATTAACAATTCCTAATTACTCAAAACACAAATCAATTGGATTACATCAAGACCCTAAAATAAAAGGCTTAGTTTAGCATATCAATATTTAACATCAACATTATCTTGAATTCAACATTCAACAAAGTATAATAAATGATAACAAAACAAATGGAATTCAAGATAAGTTAAGAGTTAAAAAGATAGAATAAGGATGATTAGGGCTTTAATTCTTCAATTCTTCAAGTGATTTCCCAATCTCTTCCAAGAAGCTTAAAGATTCGTTCCCTTCTCTCTCCCTCCAAAACTACTTATTTCTACTCTTAGATATAGTGGCTATCATTCCACAAATGATAAAAACCTAGGATACTACTAAATTTGGCCATAATTCTTCATCTAATGGTCAAAATCGAGCTAAATCATGATATAAACTTCACTTTGGGTCTGCGTTGCGCGCAACATCATATTCAGGGACAAAGTTTGGCCTCAAGGTAGTAGCTAAGGTATGCACGCTACATGTTTAGTCCAATAGTCATGCCTTCTGATTCTCAGCTTTGAAAATTGGTCTATACTTCCTTTCAATTTGGTCCTCATCTTTGATGACTTGCCTTTTTTGACCTCGTTTTCATGTTACTTATTATCTTGGCCGTGATTTTCTACCTTTTTGCACAAAAACACGGAATTTCATCAAAACAACACAAGAGATTGAGCCCACTTCACATGAGATAAAAGATGCCTTAGGCTAGATAACTGTAGTCAAAAGGGTAAGAATTGTTGTTGATCCACAAAAATGTTTGCTAGCTTAAGAGACATATTGTTTTCAAGTTGTGTATATATGTTTGTTAGGAATAATACATATCCCATATCATGAAGGATACATTGATGAAAGCCAAAAAAAATCCAATATGTATCAAGTATAACAAGTGATAAAAAGAAACACCCTACTAGTAAAAGAAGCACAAGTCAAATGTGCCCACATCAATTCAATTCAAACAGGGTTATTATAGACACAGATCTGGTATATCTTAGCTTAGCTCAACGAAACATCATACATTCAAATCTTCAAGTGATTTTCCAATCTCTTCCAAGAAGCTTAAAGATTTTTCCCTTCTCTCTCCCTCTAAAACTACTTATTTATACTCTTGGATATAGTGGATATCATTTCGCAAATGATAAAAACCTACGATACTACTAAATATGGCCATAACCCTTCATCCAATGGTCAAAATTGAGCCAAATCATGATAGAAACTTCACTTTGGGTCTGCGTTGTGCGCGATGCCATCTTTAGGGACAAAGTTTAGCCTCAAGGTAGTAGTTAGGGAGCGCGCGCTACATGTTTAGTCCAATAGCCATGCCTTTTATTTCTCAGCTTTGAAATGTTTGTAAATCGGTCTATATTTCCTTGTAATTTGATCCCCGTCCTTGATGACTTGCCTTTTTTGACCTCGTTTTCGTGTTGCTTATTATCTTGGCCCCGATTTTCTACCTTTTTGCACAAAAACATAGAATTTTATCAAAACAACACAGAAGGTTAAGTATTTATGCACATGCTTATCACTGATACAATTTTCATGCATCAACAATGGTACTGTCTGTGGGAACCTTGAACAAAAAGTCTCATTACAATCTAATTACTTGCCAAAGAAGCCAAAAGCCAATTTTCAAGGCTCTAAGAGAAGTTAATAAAGAGCTTACCTCTGAGCCAAGCCAAAATGGCCACCACTATAGAACTTAGTTCAGACAAATTGTGTAAAGAGCGAAATTGAAAGCATTAAGGTTGAGAAGGAGAAAGAGGTGAGAGAGTTATTCAAGACTTTATCTCACTTCCAACACATGATGAAACACCTTTATGATAACTTGTTTATCCCACCACTACCACTATATGAGCCAGAGAACTAGCTTGAAAATTAGCCTAAAAGTAACCCTACTTTGGTGGGACCAACTACACCTAGTCAGCAAGATGACTAACCAAGTCCATCCTAGCTGAGGACAAACATTTATGAGCCACTTAGATGTCACCACAGCGACTAGAAACTAATCGCCAACAATAAGCTTGAAGGCTATAAAAGCCAACTTAATGAGTCTATCCATGGTTTTCTGAGATACTCCCTAATGATGGAACTTTTGAGGAAAGGTGCGATCCCACCTCAATGAAGATTTTTCCCATTTCATTAGGGAAACTCACTTGCATTAATGCCACATAGGCACCCACCTCAGTAACGATCTTTCCCACTTTATTAAGAAACATCTAGATGAGAATTTTCTCTCTATTATCCAACAAAACAAACCAGTTGAAGAAGTATTATTTGTGACATTAGTAAAGCTTGGTCTTGACCTTGGTATTCTACTGCTATTTATTTTATCGCCAAGTGTTATATCGCTATATGTTTTATGGCCACGTGTTTTATAGCTATGTACTTATTGCCATATATTTTATTGCCATGTGTTTTATCACCATCTATAATTTTGTCAAGTTTATAGAGACTATGGGTTACTTATATGCTCTCCAGTAAAGGCCTAGGTGTGTTATAACATTGTTTTGGTCTTCGTAAAGCATTTTTGGAAAAAATATCACCTAGGCTAGATCTTGTTTATAATTTAAGTTTATAGTGATTGTGTTCCTATATGTTCTCCCGAAAAGGCCTAGATTCTATTGATTTGGTTTTCATAAAGCATTATTCACAATTATTACCTAGGTTGGATCTTATTTGCTCCCCTTAAAAAGGACATTGTCTCTATTAATTTGATTCTATATGAGGGCCATTATCTCCAAGTTATGAATATAAAACATGTTAGCTAACAATGAGCCCACCTCACGTGGGATAAAAGACACCTTAGGTTGGATAACTGTAGTCAAAAGAGTAAGAATCATTATTGGTCCAGGAAAATGTTTGCTAGCTTAAGAAAGAGATTGTTTTTAAGTTGTACATATGTGTTTGTTAGGACAATACATATCCCATATCATGAGGGATATATTGATGAAATCCAAAAAATATCCAATATGTATCAAGTATAACAAGTGATAACAAGAAACGCCTATTAATAAAAGAAGCACATGTCAAATGTGCCCACATCAATTCAATTCAAATAGGGTTATCATAGACACAGATATGGTATATCTTAGCTTAGCTCAGTGACACATCATACATTCAAATCTTTGCTCACCATGAAGGCAACATCCTTCTCAAAAGAACCTTTAGTGCTAAGTGAGCTAGGCATCAGCAATATCTATATCATCTTATGCCTCCCTAAGCTTGATGACAACTTCAAAATAAATATAAGTTTGAGGCAGAACCTTATATTCTATATAAGTAGGGACACTCTTTACTCCCTAGCATATAGCACTAGAACTGTAATCTTAGTCGAGGCAAGAAGGCCAACATTTCAAACACTCTATTCTCATGATGAACACAATCGCCAAGTATTTCGCTTATTGCATCAATCAGAACCAAGACTTACTAGAATATTGAAAGATGATTCCAAAACCAAAAGGGATTATCCAAATCAAAAGTAGTTAGCAAAGTTCAATCTCAGGTTAAAAGGGATTTTTGCCAATCTTAGTCCTAAATCAAAGGGAATTATAGCCAATCTCCATCCCAAGTTAGATGAAAATTTTGCCATGCTCTACCTAAGTAAAAGGGAGCAAGACAAGTCGAGAGAATTTTTTCCATATACATATACTTTTCGCCACCCCAAATCACCTTTAGAAGGTTTGGATTATGTACACCTCAAGGTGGCAAGGGTAAGATCACCTAAAAGAAAAAGACCGCGACTTAAAGCGAATAAGGAACTCTATAAAGCTTCCACTACCTTTGGGATAAGGTAATTTCAACTCCTAACGCGACATGTGACAAGTATTTTTTTATAAGGCCATGGGAGTCAATCTTTACTTGCCGCATGTCCTAGAAATCTATTTCCTTTAAGATAAAAAATAAAATATTCAAATTTATTTAAAGGTATGAGCATAGAAAAAAGGAATTAGGGAAACTTTCCGCTGGCAATCATAATCAAGAAAAGCTCCTATATAAATTCATGATGTTCTCCATGTTGACCGAGAAATTGTCTCTCTATCTTTTGAATCTTCTCTCTAAAAATTCAAGAACCCTTATCTTCTCCATGGGTTTATGGCATTTTACAATTTTATTATACTATTTTCTACAATATTGAGACTTTCTTCACCACATTAACTCTCTTTTTTGTATTTTTTGAGTGATTTCCATTGTTATTTACTCTTCCAGTTACTTTATTTCATATCCTCTCTCTCAAATATAAAAGAGAAGGTCATCCAAGGCAAAAACACTTCTTTAAGATACTGACTTAAGCGTCGGAGTGAGTTTGCACACCTAGTCTCACGTCCCCTTCTAATTGCATATTCTTTTTAAGGTGGGATGACTTTCTGGAGTTAGGTGTACCTTCTTAATAAGGATCTAAAGTCAACTAGGTTTCAAAGTAAAAGGATTGGATTTGGCTTGATGAAAGGCGTAGAAAAATACATGGTAGCATTTTGGAACCTCTTCATTGTTAGATTCAAGTTGGGTTGGCTATGAACTGCTGAGTTCATACTATTGACTGAGATTGGCATCTAGCCTGGACACCAAATCACCCAATACTTTTCCTCTCCCAAACTGATACAATTTTCCCACATCAACAATATTTGTAAAATAATATCATCTACATCATTATAAATTTATATTAGCGATACTTTTTTAAATAAATTAAAATTAAAATTATTTTGGATTTTAGTAAGTACAATATCTATTATTAAGAATTTTAAATATTCTTAAGAGCATTTTGCATTTATTTTATAATGTTTAAAAACAAATTTAATTATAATAAAAATAAAGTTATATTTTTAATTTTTAATTTTAATTATTTCTATTTTTAAAATATATTAATTATTTTTGTTAGTATATTGTGCTTATATAGTTTATAATTTATTTTTAAAAAAATTAGTAATTACAAATATTTATATAAATTTATTAATTAAGAATATGTATATCATTTTATAGAGATAAACAGTAAACCATAACTGAAAATTTAACAGAAAGGGCCTCGTTAAGTTATTTTTAATTTAGAAATGTGGTTGATTATCAAATTTGCGAGTTTAGTTTTCTTGTACGAATAAAATAAGATATTTGTTCCTACTTCAACTGTTAATTAAAGAAGCACTGTCGGTTGATGGCATGGATCTAAGCTTTAAGTTGGAATCAATGCACTGTAATGGTCAAAGTGCTGTTTAGCTGTCTAAATTGAAAGACTTGTTCAATGTTTATTACATCATCCTCCGTAACCCAAAAAGAATTTAATAATATTATTACATATATTAATTTATTTTATTTATTTATATAAATATTAATGTGATATATCACTATTATAAATTTTACATTTTTACAAAAAAATTAATTTACATTATATAAAATATATAAAAATAATAAAAATTATCGCATCAATTTATTTCTTACTTTGCATTTTGATCTCTTTTACTAAACATTCAGTATTTTCATTCATAATATTCCTTCCTCTGGTGGAAATTATTAATTGATATAAAGAAATTAAGAATAATAGTTGCACATGATTAAAGAAAAATAAGAATAATATTTAAATAACTAATATGCTCTGCCGAGTCTCATTTCCTCTGTACCCGCTTCATTTCTCTTTCAAAAAGCTTTACCCTTTCGTTTTCCTTGCAAAACCAAAAGAATCAAAATCTCCGATCAACCGCTCACCATCCTGAAATGAACTGTGTTTGCCCTTTGTTTTAGTTTCCTTTAATTGTCTGTTTTCTCACTTCCTAATTGATATTCGATCTCAAGAATACTCCACTGCCACCCATTGTTTTGCTTTGTTTTGTTGTCTTTGTTCTATTTTTTGCATTGTTCTACATTCACTCTCCTTCTACAACCTCAAAAACCCAAAAAAAAAAAAAATCCGAAAACCAAAAAAGAAAAACAAAGGTTTCAATTTCCTCTGATCTACACTCCTCTTTCCGTAACCTAAAAAACCGAAAAAAAAAAGAGGGGAGGGGGGGGTGGGGGAGGGTGTCTGAAGATGGCGGAAACCATTGTTATAGACGTTGTCAAGTGTGTTGGCAGGTATTTGGCTCCATCTGTAGAACTCAGAATTGGTTATTTGGACGAGTACCAAAGCAACTTTAAGAAGTTGCAGGCAGAAGTCGAGAAGCTGAAGCGGAAAAGAACGGAAATCCAGCAGAAGATTTCGGCCAAAAAGAATGAAGAGGAGATTGAAGAGAATGTTCAGAAGTGGCTGAAGAGAGCGGATGAGATTGAACAGAATGCTCAAGAGTTGCAGAAGAGAGCGAGGAAGAAGGTCATACCCAGCGACTCAGCAGCAGAGAAAACTAGAGGACATGAAGAAAAGGCAGCTGGGAATATTAGAGAAGAAGAGCAAACTGCACCAAAGAAGCGATGGTTCAAGTGGTTCTCTCCTGGTTTGAAGACGCGCTATCAACTTGGCAAGGAAGCCGTGATGCAACGAGAGGCTGTTGTCGAACATCTGAATGCTGGGGAGTTTGGTCAAATCTCCCACCCTAACGTTCTGATGGATCCACGCCTATGTATCAAAGACTTCGAAACCTTTGAATCACGAGCATCCACTTTAACGGAAGTAATTAGCTCATTAAGTGATCCTGATGCAACATGGTTGGGATTTATGGAATGGCCGGTATTGGCAAGACCACGCTAGCCAAGCAAGTCGCTCACCATCTCAAGACGAACAAACTCTTTGATTCTGTGATTTTTGTTGAGATTGCGCAGAATTCAGATATCATGAAGATTCAAAAAGAAATTGGAGAAAAATTAGGTCGTTCATTATCTCAAGAGGAGAGTGAGTCAACAAGAGCAGGAAGGCTGCATCAACAATTGATGAACGAGAAGAGCATTCTAATAATTTTAACTAATATTTGGAACCATCTTCATTTGCAAGCAATAGGAATTCCTCACAGAGATGATCATAAAGGTTGTAAATTATTGCTATCGGCAAGTGATGTTAATGTACTATCAAGCATGGATTCTAAAAAAAATTTTGTTGTTCACCATTTGCATCCTGATGAGGCTTTGAGATTCTTTCAGAAGATGGTCGGTGAACACAGCCTAGATAGTAAATTCAAGCCTGTAGCAACTGAACTAGTAAAAAAATGTGCAGGTTTGCCTATTGCTATTGTAGCTGTGGCAAGGGCATTGAGAAATAAGCATAAAGATTATGTATGGAAGGACTTTTTGCTACGAGTGCAAATGTCTAAGGATTTTCAAGGCATTTACGCAAGCATAGAGTCGAGTTACAAATATTTAGAGAGTGATCAACAGAAAACCCTTTTGCTAATACAATATGCCAACCTAACATCCACCGATGAATTGTTGATATATGGTATGAGTTTGGGTTTATTTGATTACATCAAGGAGATGGAAGGAAGATGTGCACGAGTACAAACATTGTTCCAAGAACTCAAAGACTCTTGTTTATTGTTGGACGGTAATACCACTCATGATGATTTTTTTATGCTTGATATTGTTCGTGATACTGTCAAATCTATTGCATGTAGAGACCTGCACGCATTTACAAAAGAAGGGGATGCTAGATTGGAATGGCCAGATAAACTAAAAGCATACCCCTCAATTGTACTAAAAGATGTGAAGTCGGGTGAGCTCCCTTCTGTGCTGAATTGTCCGCAATTGAAGCTTCTCTCCATTTCTGCGACAGATCCAGGTTTATTTTCAGAGTCATCTTCTTTGAAAATTGACAACGATTTTTTCAAAATGATGACAGGGCTCAAAGTTTTAGTCTTGGCTAACATGGACTTATCGTCACTACCTACATCAATTAGTTTGCTATCAAACCTTCAAGCATTAGGTTTGTACAACTGCAAACTGGATGATATGGCTACTCTAGGAAAGTTGCAGAAATTAGAAATCTTTTCTTTAAGGAATTCTAAAATCGAGAGGTGGTCAGCTGAACTCTGTCACTTGATTCGGCTAAAGTTCCTTGATTTGAGAAGTACTAATGTTCCCGTTATTTCACCAAATTGTATATCAAGTTTACCTACTTTAG
Organism: Melia azedarach; assembly: GCA_028052125.1. NCBI lineage: Eukaryota > Viridiplantae > Streptophyta > Magnoliopsida > Sapindales > Meliaceae > Melia > Melia azedarach. Next base: position 7,851,584 of record CM051399.1, read on the forward strand.
AAGAACTACGTACGGATAAGTTTACATGGAAGAGAGGAAGGGAAATGCCAGTCTGGAAGAGAATTTGTCTAGAGCTAACATGTTTTAGAAATACAAATCAAAGACGCTGCTCACTACTAGAAAAATGTCCTTTCATGACGGCAAGTTAGTATTACTGATATGTTATTAACAATAATTCCAAGTAATATAGAAGCCCCAGCTAGTAACTGGTGATACCAAATATAGCTTATTGAGAATATGGTATCAAGATGTGCTCTATTAAAAAGATATAAATGATTTCTGATTCTATTGTAACTAAAAACATTTATGTCTTTATAACATCTGAGTAGTTTGAATTTGTATGAAGTAACTAGTTATTTGTTGATACAATATTAATATCAATTCATAAAAGTTTTTAAATAAAAAATAAAAAAATTTGCTTTCAATGTTAATAATAAGGGACGTATTTTGTTTTTAAAAAATCATAATTATTTTTAATATCAATATATAATTAAGATTTAACAATATGTTAATATACAATAGTTTATAAGCATATCAATAACAAAGTACCAATATATAGAACAATAATTCGCAAGAATTCAATAATAAAATTTTAACCATTAAATAACATAGTACTAAATATATTATCTAGTGTATAACTATACAACAATTCACAAACCATTTGCCTTAAAAATTTAAAGTCATAAAATGCCAAACCAAATTATCAAGTGCAATATAGACCAAACATATCCAACATCACTAGCATATCTAGTGCAATATATATCACAGTACTACAAAATAATTAAAAGAGCACACTAAATAGAAGACGGTTTTTATTTTTTAAGATGATTTATATAAAAACAGTCTTTAATTCTAAATAATAAGAACGATTTTTATAAACCATCTTCTAAAATATATATTTAGAGAACAATCTTAATAAAATCGACTTTGATTCTAAAAAATAAAAATAATTTTTGTAAACCGTCTTCTAAAATATATATTTAGAAAGCAGTTTTAGTAAACTAGCTTTAATTTTACAAAATAGAAAATTAGTTTTAAACCGTCTTCTTTTTTTACATAAAAGACTGTTTTAATAAAATTGCTTTTGATTTCTATAATTATAAAATGATTTCTAAACCGTCTTTTAAAATACATATTTAAACCGTCTTTTAAAATACATATTTAAACCGTCTTTTAAAATACATGTTGATCAACGTTTCATTTGCCAAATTTAATTGCCAACAAATAAATTAATTTACCAACTTATCAATTGTCAAGCTATCAAGCCAACAATTTACAAACCAACCTAATTAGTGACTTGAAAACTATCATTTAACCCCTCCAAACTCTTTCATTTCTCGACACAATAGAAGCAGCAAAATATGTAATTATAGCTTCTCATAGCCAATGGAAAAATTGTTGTGAATTTTCTAAATGAAAGTACACGTTAACACTAACAAGTTATATATGATAAGTAAAGTATCGTTCCTACGAGAATTGATTGCTTACTAAGTACTAAACTTGGTTTAACTCTAATTTTATTTGAACAATCGAAAATAAATGAGTGTTGTAGAAAAGTAAACTAATCTAAGGCAAAATAAAATTAAACTAAGAATGAAATCAAATTAAACTAAAGAGAAATCCAAATAATGAAAGCATCTATGATGTCTGATTTCACTATTACTAATCAATATTGATTCTCCAATTCTTGTTAATCATATTATTTGCTATAATTGATAGTCGAGAATACTTAATCTTTTCACTAGCCTCTCCTAAGGTTTAACAACAATACCTTTGATAGCTAATCCTCTATATTCTTATAAGAATTAAAACTACTAAGAATTCATTAAGTTTTGTGGATCTCATCAAGGTACTACAAAAACTATAAAAGTATATTTCTATCTCTCATGTAATCTATGATATTCAACACAAGGAACAGATGCATAAATCTCCTTTTAGTTTTATTATGATTTTCAAATCAACTAAATAGTGACCCAGTATCTGAAGCATTAAGAAAAATGAAGAATACTCAATCATAAACGAAAATAAACCATTAATTAACAAAGAAAAGTATGAGTCAATACTTCATAGTTAGGCTACATCTTAGTCCTAGAAAAAAATAAATTTGTTTATACTAAACATAAAGTAAACAATAAACACAGTCTTAAACATCAATGAGAAGAGAATGAATGAACTAGTAACGGAGTTGAATCAATTTTCTAATCTTCTTCTCTACACAAGCCTTCTCCATCTTGTCTTCAATTCCCAAAACAAATACCAACCCTAATTTAATCCCAAAATCATCTATTTAAATATTACAGTTAAAAAGGGATAATTTTGTAACCTTGGGCAAGTTTTGATCTTCTTAAATTAGGAAAACCGCGAACCAATGTGGCGGCCTTAAACCCTAATTTATGATATCCCACAAAGTCGCGACCTCAAAGTCCATAGTCGTCGCCTTGACTCTCTATCCCTCATACTATCTTTCAACGCCACAGCCTTAGTTTTCAGGGCCATGGCCTTGACTTGAGTTTTTGAACTCTTCAAAGCCACAGCCTCAGCTTTAATGGCCGTGGTTAGAGGTGTCAAATGGGCTAGGCCGACCTAATTCGACACGGGCCCGACCTATGAACAATGCAGGCACGGCTCGACACGCCCATAAACAATAACAACCCAACTCAGCACAATGGTTGGGTTAGGTTAGGCCTATGTTTCAAGCCCATGGGCCGGGCCACCCTGCGAGCCCATGCTGTCCTAGAAACTTGTGGCCAGTGCGTGCCCGATCTAACCTATCAACCATAATTTTATTTTTAACATTGATTTAAATATAATTTTATTACAATTATTTTTTTATAATTGTTTAAAGAAACAATAATTATATTTTAATATTATAATTTTTAAATTTTAATAAAATAAAATTGATAGAAATATAATTAGTTTTTCAAAAAATTAGTTTTAAAAAATATATTTAATTTTTACACAAATTGTTATTATTTAACATTAAGTCAATAATTTGTATTGTATATAGATAATTAAATTTGAATTATATTTTATATATAATATAAAATTCTCAAAAATAAAAGTTATACTGATAAAATCTTAAGTATCACAAAACTTATTTAAAGAATTAAATTTGTTGACTTGATTACATATTTAAACTATTTAACAGAAATTTAGTCACAAATAGAAAAGTAAAAACTGCTTTTATTATTATCGAACCATGTATGAAAAATCTTAAAGTCGGAGATTCATCTACTCATTACAAGAATCGGAATGAATTACTGAGTGGCCAATTTTTTTTTAGGGGGGTCTAGAGCTCATATGGGTTTTTCATAGCTAAGTATTCACTCTTGAGTGAATGGCAGAAGGAAGATTATGGTTTGAGCGTGATCTTCCAAAGACATGGTATTTACTGACTTTATTATGTTTCTTAGGCCTTTGACTTCAAGATCAATTCATCAAGCATCCATGACAAATAATGTTCACTGAAAGAGTTCAAGGGTTATGGATTATATATCAGCTCACTTGTATTTATGAGAGAGTTGAGAGGTATGGTTGATATTTCATATCACGTTAATATTAAGCAAGAAAACAATAAACCCGAAAGAGAGAAAGGGAAAGGAAGAGTGTTTTCAATTTCTAATTTGATTCCATTAAGTTAATACATCATGACCATATTTATACTAATCTATGACCAATTAAATTCATCCACCATGAACGTGTTATGCAAATTAACTAATTGATCAATGTCATGAGTAAACTATTTATTTCTCTTCTCCTCTCATTTTCTCTCAACCCAAACAACCTTTTGTAGATTTGAACAAGAGGTTATTGGTTTCCTGAAGGTTTGAGAAGCATAGTTTCAAAACCAATTTCAGTCGGAGAAATATGATTGTCAAGGTTATTATTCTAAAAGAGCACACCATCGTCTTGATGATCTTACGAAAGAGATGTATCTTTCTTATTCCTAGTACAACTTTGAATTTTGTGATGATCTCTTGTTATAATGAAAGCAAGAAAGATAATTAAGAACGCAAATAAAGAACACAGAGATTTAACGTGGTTCACTAACGATGTGTTAGCTACGTCCACAGGCAGAGGAGAGAAAAGTTTTATTGATCTTGAGGAGTAAAGATTACAGATTGCGGCTAGGTTATGACCTAGAGAGTTTATATAGTACTCCCTAGACAGATGCAGAAAAGCCCAGAAAAATAGGCCCAAACAGATAACCCTAGCCCAGGGATTAACTGATTCAAGGCATATTCTAACAAATCTCCACCTTGACTTGAATCCTCTCACAAATAACAGATGTACCAGATGCACCATACACAATGCCAGATGTACCAAAAAAAAAACCTCCTCTACCTCAGATTTTGCCCTCTAAAGGGCAATCAACAACTCCTAACATTTAGCAAGTCCAAACAATATTGGAACTTGCTATGCGAAACCGGCTTGGTGAACATATCAGCTGGGTTATCAGCAGTACCCACTTTGTTCACTTTAATTCTCTCCTCACTTCTTAGAAAATGATACCTTACATCAATGTGCTTAGTCCTCTCATGATGAACTTGGTCCTTAGCTAAACAAATTGCACTGAGACTGTCACAATACACTATAGCTTGATCATGATGTAGACCCAAATCACTGACCAATCCTTTCAACCAGATTTCCTCTTTGGCTGCTTCTGTCAATGCCATGTACTCTGCTTCTGTAGTAGACAAAGTCACTGTAGGCTGCAAAGTAGCTTTCCAACTGACAACTGAACTACCAAGAGTGAAAACATAACCAGTCATAGATCTTCTACTGTCAACATCTCCAGCATAATCAGAGTCTGAAAACCCTGTCACCAAACACTGTGTATCACCTCTGTAAATGAGACCAACATCAAATGTACCTTTGAGATACCGAAAAATCCTCTTCACAGCTTGCCAATGCTCCTTGCCAGGTTCACCCATAAACCTACTAACAACACTAACAGACTGTGCAAGATCAGGTCTGCTGCAGACTATCGCATACATCAAGCTTCCTACTGCACTAGCATAGGGAACTCGAGACATGTACTCTTTCTCCTCAACAGATTTAGATGCAAAAGCAACGGATAGATGTGCATTTGCAGCACTAGGAGTATCTATAGGCTTTGTGGTAGACATGCCAAATCTTGACAAAATCTTCTGAATATATCCCTTCTGTGACAAGAAGAGCTTCTTTTTGCTTCTATCCCTATAAATCTCCATTCCCAGAATTTTTCGAGCTGCACCTAAATCTTTCATCTGAAACTCAACACTAAGAAGATCCTTCAACTTCTGAACATCATACTTGTTCTCTGCAGCTATCAACATATCATCTACATACAGGACCAGATAAATCAAAGAACCATTTGTTGCCTTGCTGTAATAAACACAACAATCATACGGACTCCTGGTGTAGCCAATCTCTATTATATAGCTGTCGAATCTCTTATACCGCTGCCTCAGAGACTGCTTTAGTTCATACAAGGACTTCTTCAACTTGCAAACATAGTCTTCCTTACCAGGAACCTGAAATCCATCTGGCTGAGTCATGTATATCTCCTCTTCCAACTCTCCATGTAGAAAAGCTGTCTTCACATCTAGTTGTTCAAGCTCCAAATCCTGATGTGCAACTATTGCTAGTAGCACCCTGATGGAAGTGTGTCTGACCACTGGCGAAAAAATCTCATTGTAGTCTACTCCCTCTCTTTGAGTAAATCCTCTAGCTACTACTCGAGCTTTATACTTGATACCCTCAACAGATGTTTCTCCTTCCTCCTTCTTATAGATCCATTTACACGTAACAATCTTTCTGTCTCGAGGTCGCTTGGTTAATTCCCAAGTCTGATTCTTATGAAGTGACTCCATCTCATCTCCCATTGCAGCAAGCCATTAGGTAGACTCAGTACATGTAACCGCTTCTTTATAGGTGGATGGCTCATTAGAGTTAGTATCTACTTCTTCAGCAACCTGTAGTGCATAGGCCACCATATCTTCAAAACCGTATCTCTTGGGAGGTATCCCATAGTTAGCTCTCTTTGATCGATTAAGAGCCAAACTGTGCTGACTTGCTACTGGTAATGAAGAACCTGATGATTCTGATTCTGACTGTGGGTGTTGATCTTTATGTTGTGGTTCACTCTCATCTAGAGTGACTTGCTGCTCCACCTGTTTCTCAACACTACCATTTTCTGACACAACAATAGACTTCACAGTAGGGTTAAACATAGAATTTTCATCAAAAACTACATTTCTACTAAGTATAACCCTCTTTTCAGATGGGGACCAGATTCTATACCCTTTAACCCCATCCCCATAACCTACAAATACTCCCTTTTTAGCTCGTGGCTCTAATTTACCCTCATTTACATGATAATAAACAGTACAACCAAAAGCTCTTAAATTAGAGTAATCAGCAGGCTTACCAGACCACACCTCAAAAGGAGTTTTGAGATTTATACCTGTGTGAGGTCCACGATTTATCAGATAACACGCTGTACTAACCGCTTCTGCCCATAACCTTTTAGTTAGTTCAGCATTAGAAAGCATGCACCTAGCTCTCTCCAAAAGTGTCTGATTCATACGTTCTGCTACACCATTCTGCTGTGGTGTATCCCTGACTGTATGATGCCTAGCAATCCCTTCATTCTTACAGAACTCATCAAACTCAGACCAGCAAAATTCCAAACCATTATCAGTTCGCAGCCTTTTGATCTTCTTCCCTGTTTGATTCTCCACTAATGCCTTCCACTGCCTGAAGTTCTTAAAGGCTTCACTTTTATGCTTCATAATGAACACCCAAGTCATCCTTGAGAAATCGTCAATCATCGACACAAAATATCTGTGACCCCCTAAAGACTCCACCCGAGAAGGACCCCAACAATCAGAATGGATGTAATCAAGTGTGCCTTTTGTTCTATGTATTGCTTTAGGAAACTTGCTGCGATGTAACTTCCCGAAAATACAATGTTCACAAAATTCAAGATCCTTGATCTTGTGGCCACAAAGAAGATCCCCTTTTGACAGAATTTGCATCCCTCTTGCACTCATGTGACCAAGCCTCATATGCCATAACTTGGTCATGTTGTCCTTATCAATCTCCGAGGATGCAACAGCAACAGAACTTGACAGCGTAGAACCTTGAAGAAAATATAAGGTACCACGCTTTACACCTTTCAGAACCACATTTGAACCCTTGCAGACATGTCAAACTCCACCTTCACCTTGAAAACTGAAACCCTTGTTGTCTAACATACTCAAAGATATCAGATTCTTTGTCATAAGTGGAACAAGCCTAACATCATTCAATGTGCAGAATTTACCATCATGTGTTCGTATTTTAATCGAGCCTATTCCAACCGCCTTACAAATAGAACTGTTAGCCATAGAAATATTGCCTCCATCTACCTGCTCGTAGGTTGTAAACCACTCCCTACGCGGACATATATGGTAAGACGCTCCAGAATCCAGAATCCACACATCATTGTGATCCGTGTGCTCATCAGCAACTAGAGCAATATCTTCTTCAGAATTGGTATCTGCTACAGCAGCAGTACCTGTCAGTTTATCCTGCTGCCTCTTCTTCTTGGGACAATCAGATTTCCAATGTCCCTTCTCTTTACAGTAGTTACAAACATCATTGGGTTTTGGACCCTTAGAAACTGCCTTCTTGAATTTCTTCTTCCCTGAATTTCCATGTCCATAACTCCCACTGGCTACTAACCCAGCAGCCTGATTATCTGCACCTGTACCAGTCGCCTTGTGGCGCAGCTCTCTAGTATGGAGGGACGATCTAACCTCCTCCAGAGACACAGTATCTTTCCCAACAATAAACGATTGCACAAAATTCTCATACGACAATGGTAAAGATACTAACAGAATTAAAGCAGCATCCTCATCTTCAACTTTAACATCAATATTACGCAATTCTAATAAAATTGTGTTTAACTGATCTAAGTGATCTCGAAGAGGCATACCTTCCTGCATTCGCAGACTGAACAGACGTTGCTTTAGAAGCAACTTATTGGTTAAGGACTTTGTCATATAGAGACCCTCGAGCTTAACCCACAGACCTTGCGCGGTTTCCTCCTCCGTGACCTCGGTAATGATATCGTCTGCAAGACACAGCATAATCGTCGAGTGTGTCTTCTCCTCCAAAACGGCCATCTCAGCGGTGATTGGATCCGCCAGCTTCCTCGCAAGCGGCGCCCACAGCCCTTGTTGTTTCAACAAGGCTCGCATCTTGATCTGCCATAAACTGAAACTATTCCTCCCCGTGAATTTGTCGATCTTCACGTTCATACCAGACATCTTTCTCACCGAATTTCAAACCCTAGACAGATCTAGCTCTGATACCAGTTTGTTATAACGAAAGCAAGAAAGATAATTAAGAACGCAAATAAAGAACACAGAGATTTAACGTGGTTCACTAACGATGTATTAGCTACGTCCACAGGCAGAGGAGAGAAAAGTTTTATTGATCTTGAGGAGTAAAGATTACAGATTGCGGCTAGGTTATGACCTAGAGAGTTTATATAGTACTCCCTAGACAGATGTGGAAAAGCCCAGAAAAATAGGCCCAAACAGATAACCCTAGCCCAGGGATTAACTGATTCAAGGCATATTCTAACATCTCTTGAAGTCTTTCAATTAGCTAGTGAAAGACTGTTGTATAGTACCATTGATCTCTTTCTTGATGGAACATTCATATTCTCTAAACTTTGTTGGATTTTACTATAATTATAAATATAACCAATAATTAAATTTTAAGTAATTGATAAATTATTTCTAACTTTTGTATTGATGTATAAACGGAAAAATTATCATCTTTGTTAATCTTGTATGTGTAGGTCTTCAAATATATCTACCACCTAGAATAAACTCTTATTAAAACTTATTAATGGTGTATATGAATTTTTGTGAATACATTTCTTATAAAATTTTATGTTCGGGTTATACACTTCAGTCCCTAAATGTTGATGAAATAACAAATTATGATATATTTTGATAAATTTTGATGTTTCCATCTCTAATATTATGTCCATCCATTAAATAGTGTTAAAATTCAAATTTACTCCTGCCTATTAGCTTTTGAATGCATATATTGTACTATTCAATTTTATTATTAAAATATTTTTATATGTTAATATAATAATAATAATATCAAAATATTAACACAATTATATAATCATTTTTTAATTTTCCTCTTTTGTTCTCCCACAAATTCTCCAAACCTACAACAAATGGTCCTCAACTGTCAATCACCACCAATCCCTTCGTCAAATACTCCTCTACTATTGGTTATCACCACCACCATCCTCATCAAATCTCCTCCACCACCACCATCATTAGATCACGATCCAATCTTCTTTCTTCTCCCACAAATCCTCCAAAACCACAACTTCATTATCATTAATCGCTACAATCACCACCTCTATGTTGGAAATTAAACTTGATTTGGAACTTAGACTTGTAAGATTTGGTTTAGGAATAGAATCTCAATTTTTAGAAATTTGAATGGAATAAATATCTATATATTTGATGATAAAAATTTAGATATTTGTAAGAAATATCTAAATAATTGTAGTAAATATTTAGATATTATTATGGATATTTCTAAAAAAAGAATTTGTAGCCATTACATTAGATGTGTATTGGCATAATCTTAACTGTTGGTTAAGGAAGTGCCACAATTTAAATAGGGTTGAGCTATTTCATTGTATTCTTGAGAAGCTTGAGAAGCTTGTAAAGTTAAAACTTAGAAATCAATAAGATTGTAAGCTTCTTCCTCCTTCCTTGTCCATAATTAATCTTAGCAAATTTCTCTTTCTTGTGATCTAAGCCCTCCACCTTTCAACAAAGTGATATCAGAGCTCAAAAAAATGGTATAGGAGCTCAATAAAGTGGTATCAAAGCTAAAGTCTAAGTAACTATGGCAAGCAATGGAATGGCTCTCTTCCAAGTTCCAATGCTCACTAAAAGCGACTATGATAATTAGAGTATCAAGATGAAGGCTTTGCTAGGAGTTCAAAATGTAAGGCAAATTGTTAAAAAAGGGTATGATGTGACCAAAGATGAGGCTCATTTTACTCAAGTTCAAAAGGATCTCCTGAAGGATTCAAGAAAGAGAGATAAGAAAGCTCTCTACTTGAAGCGTTTAAGAAAGAGAAACAAAAAAGCTCTCTACCTCATTCATCTAAGATTAGATAAAGATGGTTTTAAAAAGGTTGCAAATGCAACAACAGCTAAAGAAGCTTGGAAGATACATCAAAATATATACGAAAGTACCGAAAAGATGAAGAATGTACGTCTTCAAACTCTAAAAAGATTTAGAGTCTATACTTATTGAAGAACTTATGAGTTATTTACTAGCATATGAAAAACAAAAGAGAGAGAGAAAGCAAGAGACCTTGGAGCAAGTTCTCCAAACAAAGTTTAAAGGTAAAGAACGTCTTCAAACTCTAAAAAGAATTAGAGGTCTATAATTATTGAAGAACTCATGAGTTAGTTACAAGCACACGAAGAAAAGTAAAAAGAGAAAATAAGAGACCTTGGAGCAAGTTCTCCAAACAAAGTTTACGTTTAAAGAAATTGGAGAAAGTTTTGACAACGAGAACTTGGAAGAGACAATGGCCAAGGACGGGGTAGCGGATATGGACGAGGATGGAGAAAAAATTCACCAACTTAAGTTTAAATAGGGGTGTTGAAAATTAAACTTGATTTAAAAATTGGGCTTAGAAACAATATGGCCCAATTTCTAAAATTTTGTAGGAAATAAATTCTATATATTTTATCATTAGATATTTGTAAGAAATATCTTGATAATTGTAGCAAATATCTAAATATTTATTATAAATATTTAGATATTATTATGGATATTTTCTAGAAAAATATTGGTAGAAAAATATTTGTAGCCATTAGGTTAGATGTGTGTTTGTGTAATCTTAACTATTGGCTAAGGAAGTGCCATAATATAAATAAGGGTGAGTTATTTCATCGTATTCTTGAGAAGCTTGTAAAGCCACAAATTCAAAATCAATAAAATTGTAAGCTTCTCCCTCCTTCCTTGTCATAATTAACCATAGCAAAATCTCTCTTTTTTATAATCTAAGCCCTCCACCTTTCAAACAAAGTGGTATCAAAGCTCAACAAAGTGGTATCATAGTTCAACACCATCTTAAATCTCCTCCACCATCAGTTACCACCATCATCACTAGCACTATCATCATTAGATCATGATACAATCCTCTTTCTTTTCTAATAAATTCTCCAAACTCAACTCTTTTTCCAAACCCACGGATCCTTCAAAACAAGTTAAGAAAAGATATAACCAAAGGAAGGAAGGAAGATTGAGAGAAAGAGGGAATGGGAGGGAAATGTGGCGACTAAATGTGTGCTGGCTTATTTTGTATTGTTTTAGGGTTTTGTTAGCACAAAATCAATTTTACCCTTTGAGTTCCTAATGAGGACTAACAATTTATAACGGTAGAAATGAAAATGTTAAAATTTATTGAAGTGTGTCTTGATTTGTTGTACGTTTTTTTACCCCAATTTTATATGTGATATTTTAAGAGAATACATGCTAAAAATTTAGTAATAAAAATAAATATTGAATGTAGTCATATCATATAATGAATAATTTAAATTAATTTTTATATTAAAAATGTAATCTTATCGCATAATGAATAATTCAAATAAATTTTTGGGTAAAGGAAAACTAGACATCCCATTTTGAAAATAAGTGTTAGCTACACCATAAATTAAAAATAAGTATCAATGAGATCCCTTCTATTAGATTTTCCGTCATTATTTACTATTCACATCTATAAATGACATAAATGCCATTGTTCACTACAGTTCACCTTTATAAATAAATTTATTTTATTTTTATTATAATTAAGTTTATTTTTAAATATTATACATTAGTGATAATGTTTAGAGTTAATATGTTAGATATTTATTTTCAACAATTAGCACTAAAATATAATATTTAAATATAAATTTAACTATAGTAGAAATAAATTTAAGTTTTCATTTTAGTTTTAATTTTCAATTTCTAAAATAATTTACTTTATTTTATTTTTGGTATATTTTGGCCATTTTTTATATTTTATTATTAATTTTTAATTTTCTAAAATAAATTTAACTTTAAGACAGTGTTTTTTGAAAAATCTATAGTAAATTTTTACACATGAAAAGATGCATAAATTTTTAACTCACAGCAACAAGTATTTCATGGGTATGTCCATGAACCTGAGGCAGAGATCATGGCTGAGAATTTCATCATATATTATTTGAACAACCATTTCCAAAGAAAAGCAGGAATAATAATAAATATCTAGTTTTTAATTAGAAATTGTGTATAAATAGAAATGTGAAAAATATAATTGTAAGTGAATTGAATTTCATAGGTATCTCAATTAACATAATTAGACTAATTAGTTAAAACAATTGGAGAATGGAGGCTCCGTAATTTAGGGGTGTGATTAAACTATTTGTGACAAAAAATTGCAAACTATTTTACATTAAATAGAAATATTATGTATCCCTTTATCATTATTTCAATTTTTTTAAATAATAAAACTAAAATTAGAAAATCATTACAATAAATTTAATGTAAAATTTAATTATTCATGAAATTTTATTTATTAAGGTGACATCAAGTTCTAAATTTAAATCTGAAAGTCTAAAAAATGTGACATAAAGTTTTAAATTTAAATCTAAAAAGTCTAAAAAATGTAAAGTTTAAATTGATAAAATAATATTTTAATTTTATAAGGGAGAATGATAGTTTGTACTCGTTTTTTAAAATAAACGTCAAGTAAGTACCCAAATCGAAAAATATTTGTCAATCACATTCCTTCCGTTACAATTTTTTATCCCTATTATGGTCTGACTACCTTTGACCATAGCAATAACATAATTACCCTTTGTTATTTGATGCAAGATGACCTAGTTTCTTACAAAAATATAAGTGGACCCTCATGTGCCAAGATGGTCCCTCTGTGCACTGTAAGGGCAGAAATGTAATTTTAGGAACTAAAAAAGGTGACCAGTTTTTTGCCCGTTTTTTATCGTTGAGGCAAGCAATAAAAAGTGGTATTGTTGTTGCTTTCAGTACCCAACCAAATACAAAACCATAGTTCATCCGTGTTCTCCTGAAAATGAGTATGCCATGCCAAAAGTATGAGTTAAATGGTGGAATCATCAAATTCATAAACAAGTATTGTTTTTGCCACAAAAAGGCTAACATCAAGATTTTTGATATAGTAGATAATCCAAACAAGCTATTCTTCACACAAAAAACAAGAAAATACTCATGGTTCAGTTGGTGGAATTCGGATACAAATGACATCAACTTATATATGATTTCTACAGCAATTAATGACAAACTGAATGTAGATTATTCAAAGGAAGAGGGCTCCACAACTATTATAGATGGTGAACCTGACATGCACAAAGCAAGCGACAACAAATTGAAGAAGATTGAAGACAATATAATAAGAGTTAGCAAGCTTCTAACAATCACTTTAATTGTAGTTACATTAAAGCTATGGTTGTTGGTGTCAAAAAAATTGTAATGCACTACAATGATATATGTCATTTTACATTTGTAGCTTATAATAATCCCTATATTCGACTATGTTTCATAAACATGTTAAAACACATGCTCAAGCAAAATTATGAGTTAAATTTTCTCATTACTCTGATTGTAAATTTGGAATACTCTATACACCTGCATTCTTCCTTCCTCTTATTACTGTCATTCCTAATCATGACTACATTAACCGTAAGCGTATAGGTCTTATCAAGTAATAAAATGATAAGAAAAGATATCGTTCCATAAGGATCAAGATTCAAATTAACTACTAAGTATCATAGTATAAAGGCCAATTTTATCTAAGCAAACTAGATTAATTAATTATAACGGAAAATAAATTAAAACACTACTATTAACTAACATAGAATAGAAATCGAGTTTAAGAATTTATAAAAGGTTGAAATATGCAAAAATGAATTATCTAGGTCTTGATTTCGCTTATCCATCACTATGTTTCTCCTAATTAGCCGTTATTAATGTATTTTGGACTAATTCACTAATCACAATATTAAAACCAACTTTAACACCTCTCCTGAGTGTAAATTAAGGTTTTACGCATAATGACTCAAGTCGATATCTTTATCTAACTCAAGTAATTACACTTTCATTATGTATTACCTGTTGTTCAACACTTAGAATCCAACTCACCTCCCAGTTTCTTGAAATCTTAATTGTTAATTGGATTATCTAGATGTCGATTACCTCCCGGTCTCACTACCATCTAGATTGTGTTTACTTAGTCCGATAAATAAATTAATCTTTTCCAAGACTTAATTTATCCATCTCTAATTTAGTTAATTCATTAATTCATTATCAAATTAGAATATTAAGCAAGATAAACACAAATGAATCAAACTATAATAACATGCCTATTAATTAAAACATAGTTTGGACAAGTTTACATCAAGACCCTAGATTAAGAAAACTAGCCAACCATCATAATTATCAACATAATAATCAACATGTATTCCATAATCATAAAATTCAACAAGTAAAGTTCAAATGAAATACAAAATGAGAGTGATAGAGTTTAGGAAACTATACTAGAGATCCAACCTTCAATAATCCTCCTACAAGTCCTCTTCTAAAGGCTCCAACTTGAATCAATCCACTTTTCTCTGTAGATCTACTCTTTTTTCTTCACTTTTCCCACTCAAAAACTCAAATTTTCTATTCTTGGTTGCTTACCTCTAGTGGCTATCATCCCAAAAATATATAAACCTAAAAAATACCCAAATCAGGTCACTCGATGATGATCTCAAGGACAAAAGTCATCCAAGCATGTCTAAGAGGCGTTGGGGCACCCAAACTTCTCGCAGGAGTGCTATAGAATAGAATTAGGGGTGCTGTCGCACGCCTTGGTGTCGCTGCTATGCCACACTCGTGGCCAAAATGGCCTCGGTACACGGGTACGACGTTGGCGCACTATGCCTTCAACTTTAATTTCCTTGCACTTTGGTCTCTTCAGCTTAGCGTTTTGGTCCTAAATTGTATGGGCTCAAGTTGTGTGTGTTCAAGTTTTATGGGTTCAAGCTCAATTTGTGGGGGTTGTGTAGGGTCTTCAACTCAGGAATACATTGGTGTAGGTTGTGCTTGTATTTTTGGGCTATAATTGAGGGTCCATTCAATTTGTAAGAACGAAAATGAGGTACTATATAAGGGTCTAGGTGAGGTTATGTGTTTCTCTATCTGGGATGTTTTTTGAACTCTTGTTTGTGTTTTATTTATCATTATGCTTTGTTTTTGTGTCTCAGGTAATCAACTGATTGTTGGTTTAAGTTATTCTTTTTGAAACCATGGCATCTAGAGATTTTGGACAATATTCTACAGTTAGAACTAGTTCTTCTTTTACATCTTTTACTTCTACTACTTCCAAAAGGACTAGAACATCAATTATGTGGGAATTTAATACATTAGAGGAACGAAGCAATTCCTCCAGGCAAATTGAAAACAAAGCTATTTGTAAGTTATGTAAGAAACCCCTAAGTTATTCAATGTCAAGTAGAATTGGACATTTAAAACGACATGTTGAATAATGTAACTAATTGAATGCTCCCTTAGCTAACTGTACACAATCTCAACTTGCATCCAATGCTTCTAGTTCTGGAGACGCTATTTTTAGATACACACATCAAAACATGAAAGAAGGGATGGCCAAACTAATTGCGTCACGCGAACTATCTTTCAATTAGGCAGAAGACAAAAGGTTAGAAAACTTTATTCAATATGTTCAACCTTCTTTTAAATTAGTTCCAAGAAATACATGTAAAAGTGATTGCATTAAATTATTTCATCAAGTTAAGAAAAAATATTGATTGTATCTTTTCAAACATTTAGAGGTGTTGTTTCTGTTACTTCTGATTGTTGAATTGGATGTAATCGTTTGGGTTAAATTTGTATTACTTCGCATTATATTGATGAAAATTATATGTTGCAAAAAAGAATTGTTTCTTTTTGTGAATTACAATATCCTTATAATGCTTTTGCCATTTTTAATGCAATTATGGGTGTTTTTAGAGAATATGAAATAGTTGATAAAAAATTTTAGCATTACTTTTGAGTTTAGAATATAACATTTGCACGTAGTTGAGTTTAGAATTTTTTTCATTTGAGATGTTGTTGCCATATATTTAATTTGATTGTATAAGACGGTTTTAAGTTTCATTAATCATCATATAGAAAAAATTATAAATGCATTGCAATGTATTAGATCACGTGGTTCTAGAAGACAAGACTTATTGGAATTCAACTTATTAATGTTAAAATCTTGTGTTAATTATAGTGATATAATTACTAATTTTTATAATCAAAAAATGGGCGATGTTTGTCTATCTACTATTGATTAGAATATGGCATTTACTTTTATCAACTTTTTGAAAACATTTTATAATGCTACATTGTCATGTTCGTGTGTTTATTCTCCTACTTCATGTTGTGTTTTGAATCATTTATATAATATTAGTTATACTTTTGCTTGTTATAGAGATGTTGATGAGTTTAAAACTATTTGTTATGTTATGGAAAAGAAATTCAAAAAATATTGAAATGTCATTCCAAAATTATATGTATATGCAGCGGTGATGGATCCTCGAATAAACCTTTTTGTTGCAAATGCATTAGTAAAAGAAATTTCAAAAAATTTGGGTATAGAAGATGATAATGACATGGATTTGGAAAAATCTTTAGATAATATTTATATATAATATCAAAATATAGTAGGAATAAATACACAAACTTATGAGTGTAGTAATGAACTTATAGCTATACTCTTTCCTGGAAAGTTTTGAATAATGTTAAAGGAAGTAATACTTGCAGTTTTCATGAATTAGAGAAATATATTTCTACTGATTATTGTAGTTTATTGATTCTTGAAGAAAAAAGAAATTTTAATATTTTGCAATAGTGGAAAACAAATGAAAGCATTTTTCCTGTACTTTCCATCATGGTTCGTGATTTACTAACTCCTCTTGTGTACACAGTTGCATCGAAATCTACTTTTAGTGCAGGAAATAGGGTGTTGGATGAATGAAGATCAAGATTGTCACCAGAGGTCTTGGATTGCTTGATATGCTTGAAAGATTGGGAGAATGCAGAAAACAGAATTAGAAGCACAAGTGATGAAATGGAAATGGATGATGAAAATTAGTTGTAATTTTATTTTGAATTATAATATAGTGTATAATGATAGGTGAAGTGCAAATGATAGATAGTTCAGTAAGTGCCAACCTAGTTGGAATGTACTGAAACTATAGCGATGCAAGTTCACCTATTTTAATTTTCTAATTATAATTATAATCAATGCAAGTTTAGATTTTGGTTCATTTCTACATCACAAAAATGTTCAAATTTAAAGTATTCATAAAAATATATGACATTAATTATTTGTACGATTATATCAAAAATTTAAATATTCATCAAAATTAGAATAACATTTGAGTTATTAATCAATTACAAGAATAATTATTTACCAACTTTTTATTTTATTTGTAAAAAAATTAAAAAGATGTCTCAGTTTGGTCGAACAGATTGATGATCAATTTTCAAAATTCTATTAGTCTTATTAATTAATAATAAAAAAATTACAAAATCAAGATTGAAAATGGGCCAAGTGGGTAAAGTGGTCAAAATTCTATTGTTGAAGTATGTTAAAAAAAATATATCTAAATAAACTATAAGACACCCAATTGCTACCTAAACAGCCATTCTCAATCATTCTTCAGTAGAAAATTATACCCAATATGCAATATCACATAGATTTAATCAAATTCCCATGTCTTAGACAAGTTCTGATCATATGCATTACATTGGCTAAATTTCAAAAAAGTTTTGAATGTCAATAATATATTTTCGCCTGTCCATTATCATCAAAAACTTTTCTATTTTTGTGAAGTTTAAGTTAATTTTAACAAATATCTAATTGAATGAAGACAGAAAAAATTATATAAAAAATAAAAAGATGATTTATTAAACAAATAAAGAAATTAAAGATATATAGATTAATGTAAGGACTGATCAACAACAATATAATAAAATATATAAGTTAGTTGCATCATACTCTATATATATACAGAATTTATACAAATAATCACAATTAAAATGTTTCCAAATCGTGTACCTTATATTAGATTTGATCACTTGAATTTAACAAATTACATAAATGCAAAACTTACCAAAAGATATACCTGTTTATATCAATTAGGAAAGAGAACTAGAGTTTTTGAAGTAGATGAATAGCTAAAGATGATGTTACTGTTTATTATTAAACCAGAGCTTTTGGAAAAGAGAGACGAGAAGAAGAGGCTTCTTGCGGGGAAAAAAAGAAGTAAAAGAAAAGGCTAAAAAAAGAGATGAACACTACAAGAAAAACAGCCTTTTGCGGCTGATTTTCAATCCGTCGCAAATAAGAATTATTTGCGACTGCTTGCGGCTGAATACAATTTCGTTCTATAAAAATATATTATTTACAACCAAATTTAAATATTAGTTGCAAAAAATAGTGGTCAATTTTATTTTATTAAAAATTAAATATTATGATTTTATTTATTACATATTAATCCCAAATAAATAGGACTAAAATGTTTAACTATATAAAATTAGATATTAAATATTAATTATTAAGATATTAAAGATAAAAATGTTATTTTACATTAAAATTTTATTTTTCGTTTTTTACATTCCAATCGGTTTTACAATAAACTCATTTTTTTCCCCAAATCCAATCGATCCCCAAAATCAAATTTACTTGTCAGCTCACTCTCAGCTTGCCGATGCCAGGTACGCCGCTGTCAGCTTGCCGATGCCAGCTACGCCGCTGTCAGCTTGTCGATACCAGGTACGATGTCAGTTTTAATGTTTTCGTTTTTTGAATTTTTGGAAATGCTGTATGATATGATTTAGAGAAAATTAATGTGAATTTGATTTAACCTTTTTAGGGTTTTTCGTGTTGATTTTTAGTGTGTGTTTTTTAGTGTATATTCAAGCTTGCGCATGTTATTCCTGAACCTACATCTACATTTGCATCTTCTATCTCTGTAAAAGTAAAACCAGAGATAATAAATCGAAAGTAGTTCTCTTTTAATTTAAACTTCAAATAATTGGAAATTATTGGATGTGGGTATGGGTTCAGGAAGCTGCCATTAATTTGTGGGTTAATATACATAATTAAGCATCAATATGAGTTGTGAAATCCAAACAAATTATTATAATTAATTGCAAAAATTAATAAAATAATTTTGTAATTACAAATTGATGAGATTGCCTGCTTGTTAAGCTATATATCATTCCAGTCAAAGCAATGTACTCTGCCCAGTTCTAGATTCGGAAACATGAATTTTATTTTATAACTTTCCTTTCACATAATTGATGCTGTTAGATCCTGACTTATATGCCTTCATTGCACAAGTGCTCTTTTACAAATCCTATGGGAACCTGCAATCCACAAAATAGAGAGTTTTAGATAGCATTCTAAACATGAAAATCATATAGCATTTCTTAGAAAACAAAAGGAACATAATGGAACATAATGAATTCAACTTCCTAATCTACAAGGAAATAAATCCCATGTTCACAAAAATTCAGCCAGATCAGAAAACAATAGTGAAACACTTCATTAAACAAATTCGTAAATGACGACCGCTTCTTTTAGCCATCATATCTCTCCTAAAATTAACACAGATTATTACTAATTACAAGTAACTTGCATAGTTTTACCTACTTCTGTTGGAAAATGCCGGCAGCAAGGGCGGTAGATGCATTTGTTTCGTTAAACACCTCAAAGAAGTGTTCAACGGTGATATGTTCATTAACTCACATATATTTATATCATATATTCATTAATCCTATGAGTTAGTTATTGTATTTTATGATGTTTCAGTTGCATTTCTTGTTTTGTAGGTATTTTGAAGCAAAGCATAAGAATTGAGCTTAATCGAGGAAAAATGTAGCATTTCAGTGAAAAGGCAAGAAAATGCAGTACAAGCACATACTTCATTAGTACCGAGTACAAAAGAAAACCACCCTCCCGAGACAGTAGCTATGACATGCTTGCGCCATCAAGGAATGGAAGGAATTATGGAAATTAAGGAAAAATCTTTCTTTCTCGATTTATTGAAACAATCTTCAGTATTTCAAGCATAACTTTTGATGGAGAACTCTAAAAGGCACGATCTTGGTGTCTACAAAAAGCTAAGAGAAATTCCTATAACATTTATGTTGACAACTTTTCCAAAAATGACTATATTAATGTAGATATTTGGACATCAATTCAGAGGTCAGAAATTGCCTATTTTAAGGAAAATACATGATGTCATTGCTTACATCATGTATGTATATTATGTCATGGCTTACATCATGTATGTACATGATGTCATTGCTTACATCATGTATGTATATTATGTCATTGCTTACATCATTTGAGTTAGTTAGGGGAGGCTATAAATACCCCTTAGTTTAAGCTTTAAAAGGAGAATTAAATTTTAGAGAAAGAGAACTTGGACTACATCAAGAGAAGATTGCAAGAAGATTGAAGGATTGAAGACAAGAATTTGGTTCTATCTTCTCTATCTTATGTTTCTTTCTTGTTAATTAGTGTTTTTTTTTTATCATGCAATTAAGTAGTTAAAACTCTTAGTTAGGGTGATAGATGATGCCTTAATTGTTATTTTTCTATGGGTATGTGTTAATTTGGATTTTTATAACTTAATAAAGGTGATGTTCATTTATAGTATGCTTATTGATTAGTATTGCCTAATTGAATAATTTGATATTACCTAATTGATTTATATTATGTTATTTAAATGATTTATCTTGATTTTAAATGTATAATATATTAATGCAAACCTAAGGACCACACTAATCCATGGGTTTGAATTGCAATCTTTATGATTCAAATAGGTAATACATTGATGGAAGGTTTGAGGACCACACCAATCCCTTACCTTGATGCTTCACATATAAATGAATTGTGTTAACATGATAATCACACCAATTTGATTGTTTATGCAAAGTTTTCTTGTTTTCACAACATTTAATGCATTCTTGACATGTTCACAATAGCCCACACCAAGCATTGTTGCATGTTCTAGGATAGATGAGTTAAATCCCACACCAAGATTAACTTGTAATCAATGAAAAATTGATGCGTGAAGTCTTTTCATTGCACGAAAGAAGACCATTACCGTCTCAAGTTATTATTATTTTTAGATTACACTTAGACCCTGAAAAATAATAATTAATGGTGGATTCTTGAACCCTAACACTTCAACTTCCTCAATTTATCCCTTTAATCAATTTTGCCTTTTCAATTCGTTATTTATTAGTTTATTTTAATTTTTTTTTGTTATTTAAATCACTCATAAATCTTCAATCTAAGATTTACTAGTTGAGAAATATTGATTAACCTATTCCTTGTGGGATCGATCTCGCGGAATATTTATCGTACTAAATGCGATTCGTATACTTGCGAGTTTTAATTTGAATTCTAGGACATTTATTAGGTAATTAGAATTGCACAACAAACAGCACTTGCACCACTACTAGCAATGACAGGGATGCTCACAGCATCAGAGATCAACTTTATTAGATCTATATCAAATCCTTTCTAATGTAGGACAAATTAATCTTTTATTTTTATTTAATATGTTATTTTTAATTTCTTAGTTTCCTTAGTTTAGTAGGAGTTTGTTTTCCTTATTAGGTTATTTTTCTTATTAGGGTTGGCTTATGTTTTCTCTATTAAAAAATAGGGAGCCTATAGAATTGTTTAGTCATCTTTTATTGAATAAAATTTTATTCAAAAACTTGTGAAACTTTTGTTTCGTTTATCTTTGCGTTTCTGCTTCGTCAATTGGTATCAGAGCAGGAGTTACAATGGTGCGTAACAATGATACGGGAAGCAACCATCCTACTGACGATGTTCAGGGGGTGCAGGCACTAACAGTGGAGGCCATTCGTGCGATAGCCGTGGAAGCCGAAAGGGCAACCACTAGGAAATTCGCTCAAACTTTTCGTCAAGAATTGGCAGATTTTGATCGAAGGTTAGAGAGGCTGGAACTAGGCGACAACAAGATGGTTGAACATGAGCGTAGAGGAACAAACAGGATCCCACCCCGTGGTCCAACGCCAGTGCCACAACCACTTGGAATTATTCACGACAGAACTCAGAGAGATGAAGATTCAGATGAAGACATAATTAACCAAGGTTCTGTTAGAACACGTAGAAGTGGAAATTATAGTGATTATAAGGTAAACTTAGACCTTCCTGTGTTTAAAAGGAGTTTGCATGTAGAAGACTTCCTTGATTGGTTGGCAGATGTAGAGAATTCTTTCGATTATATGGATATCCCATATGAGAGAAAAGTAAAATTGGTAGCCATGAAGTTGAAAGGGGGTGCATCCGCTTAGTGGCAGCAGGTTCAAAATAAATGATGGCGTGAAGAAAAAGAGATAATTAGGTCATGGGAGCACATGAAACAAAAGATGAAGGCACAATATTTGCCCTCTAATTATGAGTAGGACTTATTTAAGCAATTAAATAATTGTCGACAGGGGAGTCGTTCGATCGACGATTATGCTAAAGAATTTCATAGGTTATGTTCTAGAAACAATTTGAAAGAGTCAAAATCGCAATTGGTTGCCAAATTCAGTGGAGGGTTGCAAACTGACATACAAGATCAGCTTGACATGTATACGATCTGAGATTTTTCGAAAGCTATGAGTAAGGTAAGGAAGCTAGAGAGGCAATTAAAGCGACCTATTATTAAATCACAGGCTGTAGCATGCCTATTTTCGATTTCGCCAAACCAAGTATCGCCAAATAGAGGTGTAACACCAAATATGGGTGGAAGAGAAACCAGGCAAAAGGGTAACCCGCGAACTGCTCAACAACAAACTAGTAACCCGTATACGAAGCCAATGCCAAGCAAATGTTACAGATGTCAATAGCCTGGGCATCGATCCAATGAATGCCCAGAATGGGGGGAAAAAAAAGTTGTGACGCATTATGTAGGAGTTGCGAAAGAAGATGAAGATGATGATTATGACGACGGGGAAGAGGTTGATGTGGTTGATGATGATGAAGGAGAAGCTGTTTCTTGTATCGTACAAAAGCTATTATTGGCACCAAAAAGGGAGGAAAAGATGCAACGAAATAAGATTTTTCGTCCGAGGGGAACAATTAAAAATAAGGTTTGTAAGGTGATAATTGACAGCGGTAGTAGTGAGAATATAGTGTCAAAAGCATTAGTGAATGCCTTGAATCTACCCACAGAAAAATAGTCGTCACCCTACAAAATTGGTTGGATCAAAAAGGGAACTGAAACACGCGTAACTGAAGTATGTAAGCTTCCTTTCTCCATTGGTAAGTTTTATAAAACTGATGTATTGTGTGATGTTATGGATATGGATGCATGTCATGTGTTATTAGGAAGGCCGTGGCAATATGATGTTGATGCGATACATAGGGGACGACGAAATACTTATGAGTTTTGGTGGAATGGGAAGAAGATAGTATTGGTGCCGATAAGTGAAACCAAGGAGGTACAAAGAGTTCTTGAAGTAGAGGGAACAAACTTTTTAACTGTAATTAAAGGACATATGAAGAAAGATTGTGAGGATTGTATAATGGTTGCAAAAAATGAGGAATTGAAGCCGATGGTAGAGGTCCCTAAGGTTGTACAACCATTATTATCTGAATTTTTTGACATAATTCCAGAGGAGATGCCAGACGATTTACCACCTATACAGGATATACAACATAGCATTGATTTTGTGCCTAGAGCTACTTATCCCAACTTGCCACATTATAGAATGAGTCTAAAGGAGCATGAGATCTTACAAAAACAGGTGGATGAACTACTAAAGAAGGGGTTTATTCGGGAAAGCAAAAGCCCTTGTGCAGTTCCTGCACTTCTAGTCCCTAAAAAGGATGATAGTTGGCGGATGTGCGTGAATAGTAGAGCAATCAACAAAATAACCATTAAGTATCGGTTTTCGATCCTGCGGTTATAAGATATGCTAAACCAGCTTGGGGAAGCAAAGGTGTTTTCCAAACTTGATTTGCGTAGCGGTTACCATCAAATTCGCATCAAACTTTCAGATGAGTGGAAGACAGCATTCAAAACTAAAGAAGGATTATATGAATGGATGGTTATGCCTTTCGGTTTGTCAAATGCACCAAGCACTTTTATGCGGCTTATGAATCAGGTATTAAAGCCTTTTGCTTTCAAGTTTGTTGTGGTATATTTTGATGACATCTTAATTTATAGTAGTGATGAGGAGAGTCATTTAGTACATTTGAGAGAGGTGTTCAAAGCCCTTAGGGAGAATAAGTTGTTTGTCAACTTGAAGAAGTGTAATTTTATGCAGCGCAATTTGGTATTTTTGGGTTTGTCGTTGGTGCTGACGGCATTACGGTTGATGAGTCTAAGGTTAAGGCAATCCGAGATTGGCCTACACCAAAGATTGTTAGTGAAGTGAGGAGTTTTCATGGATTAGCGACATTTTATCGTCGATTTATTCGTAATTTTAGCACCATCGAAGCACCTATTACTGAGTGCATGAAGAAGTGAAAATTTAGTTGGGGTGATGAACAACATAAAAGTTTTATGATCTTGAAGGAAAAACTTTGTACAGCTCCTGTATTGGCACTAGCTAACTTTGACAAGGTGTTTGAGGTGGAGTGTGATGCTTCAAGGATAGATATTGGTGCTATTCTCATTCAGGAGGGTAGACCAATAGAGTATTTCAGTGAAAAATTGTGTGATGCTAGACAGAAGTGGTCTACATATGACCAAGAATTTTATGCAGTATTCATAGCATTGATGCATTGGGAGCATTACTTGATTTAGAGGGAGTTTGTGCTTTATAGTGATCACCAAGCATTGAAGTATATAAATAGTCAACATCATTTGAATTAAGTGCATGCTAATGGGTGTCATTTATGCAGAAATTTACGTTTGTATTGAAGCACAAGTCTGGGCAGCAGAATAAGGTAGCTAATGCTTTGAGTAGGCGAGCTACTTTACTGGTAACATTGAGTAATGAAATAATTGGGTTTGAGATAGTGAAATAGCAGTATGCAACTGATGAAGATTTTCACATAATTTGGGATCAATGTAACCATAATCAGCGAGCAGTAGATTTTCTTATTCATGACGGTTATTTGTTTAAAGCCAACAAGTTATGTATTCCTCGTTGTTCATTGCGGGAGCAGTTAATACGAGAATTACATGGTGGCGGTTTAGCTGGTCATGTGGGGCGAGACAAGACAATTGCTTTGGTAGAAGAGAGATATTATTGGCCATAAATTAAACGAGACGTAGGAAAAATTGTTAAGAAGTGCCAAGTGTGCCAAGTTGCTAAGGGACAGGTTCAGAACACTGGATTGTATATGCCGTTGCGTGTGCCTGAAAATATTTGGGAGGATGTGTCGATGGACTATGTGCTAGGATTACCGCGTACCCAACGAGGTAATGATTCTACCCTGTTGTTGTGGATCGTTTTTCAAATATGGCACATTTTATTGCTTGTAAAAAAACTGGTGATGCAACTCATATGGCAAGATTATACTTTAAGGAAGTGGTTTGTTTATATGATATTCCTAAGTCTATTACTTCAGATAGAGATGTCAAATTTCTTAGTCATTTTTGGCGAACTTTATGGGAAAAGTTTGATACGAAATTGCAATATAGTAGTGCTTTTCATCCTCAAACTGATGGGCAAACAAAGGTGGTTAATCGAACATTAGGAAATATGTTGCGTTGTATTTGTGGGGAAAAGCCTAAACAATGGGATGCAGTATTGCCTCAGGTAGAATTTGCTTATAATAGTATGATGAATCGTTCGACTGGCAAAACTTTATTTGAGGTTGTTTATTCGCAACCACCCCGTCATGCATTAGACTTGGTGACTTTACCAGCTTTGCCAGGGGTTAGCAAGGCTGCAGAAAATATGGCAGAAAAGATACAAAAAATACATGAGGAGGTTCGTGCTAGTTTAGAAGCTGCAAACGATAAATACAAACAATGATGTAGGACAAATTAATCTTTTATTTTTATTTAATATGTTATTTTTAATTTCTTAGTTTCCTTAGTTTGGTAGGAGTTTGTTTTCCTTATTATGGTGTTTTTCTTATTAGGATTGGTTTAGGTTTTCTCTATTATAAATAAGGAGCCTATAGAATTGTTTAGTCATCTTTTATTCAATAAAATTTTATTCAGAAACTTGTGAAACTTTTGTTTCGTTTATCTTTGCATTTCCGCTTCATCACTTTTCCTTGACCTGAAAACCAACATTGAGACAGTTTATAGCTTGTCTAAGTATGAAACAAACACAATTATGAATAAGTATTGCCTAGAGATATAATATGTTTCTCTACAAGAGAACCTTTTAGAACTGGAAAGGCTATTGAAAGAGCACCATAAATTGCAATTTAGCAACAAAGCAGTTTATAGTCTTGAAGGGGAAGGGTTTACAACAAAGAGACAATTGCATATCAATGCTGATGACTATCTATTTTGCAAAATTGAATACAAAAGAACTGTTGTAAGAACTAATTTTGCAATTGTCAGTAGATAGCTACAAATTAAAACATGTACACCCAATATAATAGATCATAGGAACCTTCAATTATTCTCTGCAAGTTTCACTTCATTTGTGATTTCCGTTTTGAAAAAGCTAGTAAAATATTTTCTTTTTGGACATGTTGGAGAGTGAGTCTGAAAAAGTTTAATACAAATTTTTTTAAAAAGAAAAAATTGCCTGCTGCCAATGAGATTTCTTTCCTTTGCTATCATTTTCTCCTTTTGTTGAATTGCCTTTGTCCCTTCCTCTCTCTAAAACTAAACAAGTTTAGAAATGAACCTTAATTAATTAACTGCTGTTTGCTATGCTGTAACTTTCACTAGTTATATTTTATATTATATGTTAATTCTAATGACAATTAATTATCTTTCTAATGTTAACACTACATATCTTATTAATTATTTCTCGTAAATTTTAATATAAAACTTCTATTAATTAAATGAATTGATAATTAAACACTTGTTTTATAAAATTACACTACTGATATAATATTTGTAAATCATGACGTCTTTTATTTTTGCTAAATATTTTGTTAAAATATTGTTTCATTTACAAGCCTAAATTAATAATCAAATTTACTAATTTACACAGGCTTCTTGCTGCTTGTTGCAGTTTTCGATGATTGTTACAGGTAAGAATAGAAAATAAATTTTATAAATCTTAAATGTTTCTTATAACATTATTGAGATATAATGTATTGTTATATTAATGGCTTTGAATATATTGTTATTACAACCTTAGGCCTGTTCAATAATTATTAATAAAACATACTTTTTTAAACATGTGGCTATTAATTTCATATAAACTTATGTATTCTTGAATGGGATAGGGCCCACCTACTTGATAAAAAGGAGTTAAAAGAACATAGGTTACATGCTGCATGTATTTACAAAACTATATGTTATGTTATAATTTGGTATGATTTGATATAACATGACATGATATGATTATTTGCATAATATAATAAAAGAATTTACTCTAACTATTCTTATGGTGCGTTGAAGGAAGTAGACATGGACAAAAGTTGGATCGATCTATCAAATAGGGTTTTTGATTGCTATATTAATAGAGTAGAGAAGTTTCTAGATTTTGCATTTGCAAACAAAGTTGATGATACAAGGATTTATTGTCCTTGTAAGAAGTGCTATAATCGGTATTTTGTTGTACGCAAGGTAGCTAGGGAACATATAATAGTGAATGGTTTTTTGTCAACGTACAAAAATTGGACTGAGCATGGCGAGTTGTATTCAGTTGTTGGTGATGATATGGCAAGTCATGATTTAGTTGTTGGTGATGACATGGTTAGAATGCTACATGATGCTATGGGTATGTCGTATATGGATTTTAGTGACAATGAGAATATTTCCATGGAAACAAATCATGGTGAAGGGCCCGAACTTGAAACTACTAAGTTTTTAAAATTGCTTAAAGAGGTAGAATTACCATTGTATTCAAATTGTAAGAAGTTCACATCATTATCATTCATTGTTCGACTCTTGCATTTGAAAGTGATATCTAGTTGGACGGATAAATCATGCACAATGTTATTACGATTACTTAAAGAAGCTTTTCCTGATGATGTAAACTTGCCATATTCATATTATGAGGCTAAAAAAATTACTGAGGACTTAGGTTTCACATATAAGACATGGGATGCATGTCCTAATAGTTGTATGTTGTTTAGAAATGAGGATGACAAACTTGATCATTGTAGCATATGTCAAACATCTAGATATAAGCATTTTGATGGTGATTTGAATGATGCTCAAGGTAGAAGGATACCGGCCAAACAAGAGTACGAGATGATTTGAAAGCTAAGTATGATGAACTTTATGCAGAGCTTCGATCAATTCGAACCCACTTTCAATCATGTAAATGTGGGTGTCAAATAAATATGGCTAGAAATGAACAGGTACAATATATTTTAGTTTGTTCATTTTATTATGATAGGTCTTATAATTTTACTTCAAATTTATGTTAGTTTTTATTTTATGGTTAATAGGTTGGAGATACCTCTAGTGCACATCATGGGCATCATATGGCTTATGTAGATACTCAAGTTGATTCACCATCACAAGAGAACCATCCATGACATATTGAGGTTTGTTACTTTATTAATACGATAAACTAATTAGGTTGTCTCTTAAGCCAACTACTTACTAGTTATATAAATAGATGTATATAAGTGTAACTCAGGTGTGAAAGGGTGCTTCATGTTAAGGAACATATCATATGGTGAAAATGAAAATGAAAAGTGAGAAATGGCATAATAGAGTTGAATTTTAGTGTGATCTGGTTGATGTTAGATTCTTTAATGATGGGTCTATTTATAAAAATTTAATTTGAAAATTATCCTATTTTGTTTCAATGAATGTGGTTGCTGAGCTTACATTATTTGTTACTTTGTTCTCCTGATTTCTTTTGTGCTCATTAGAATATGTCTAAATTTTTTTCAATTTCCTTGTCTTATGTGTCATTTTCAGATGATCCAGAAACTTCATTAATCGAAGTAAAGAATTATACAAAGAGGTTGTGTGCCTTAGAATTCACATTGTAGAGTAGTTCAAGGGTTTTCAAAAATTTTTGTGATTTTGTGTTAGTAATTTGTTGGTTGTATTGAATTTGGTTAACTTGGCATCAAATTAGTTCAGGGGTTTTCAGAATTTTTTGTGATTTTGTGTTAGTAATTTGTTGGTTGTACTGAATTTGGATAACTTGGCAATTTTAGATGCTAAACTCAGTTTAAATTTTTCTATAGATATTTTTTAGTGGTGACTATCAATAATTAATGAATTAATTTTTTTGTACATTATAGCTTTTCTACAAATTTTATTATATACCAAATAAAAATTTCAGTCTTACTTTACAGATTTTTAATGTTATCTAGTGTTTTATAATATTGAACCAATTAAATTGTTCAAAATTGGTCCTGATATGTGGTTCACATTTAATATTCAAATTAGTTTGATGAGATCAATTTTTAAGTTCATAAAAATATTATAAATAGTTAATTTTTTTTGCGGTTAAATATTTGGTAACGAAAGGTAGTAGTAAGGTTAAATATTTGGTAACAAAAAGTGGTAGTAAGGTTAAATATTTGATAACAAAAAGTGGTAGTAAGGTTAAATAGTTTGCGGCTGATATATATCGGCTGCAAATATTTTTTACGACTGTTAAAATCAACCGCAAATAAAAAAATATTTTTTGCGACGCGATTTATTGCAGCCAATAGAAGTTAGCCGTAAATGGCTAGAATTTGACAGTAAAAAATGATTTTGCGACTGAATTTGTAATATTTGCGGCTGAATTTTTCAGTCGCTAAAAACACTTTTTTTTGTAGTGGAAGTCCGCCCTTTTGTCAAAAGATTCCTCTTGTTCTCCACAAAATTAACTATAAAAGTAGCTAAATAACTAAGTTAATTATTTGACTTTAAAAAAATATATAAGAGAAATTGAAAAATATTATCAAATTTCACTCAAAAATTAATATATAATGACTAATATAACCTTATAACTTTAACATAACATAATAAATTATATTATTAATGGAATATTATCACATTCTTCCCTTGAGATTTGGGATTGTATCACTAAAATGAAAACTATGGTGAATGTATCACTTATCTTTTCTATAGTTATATTTGACTATTAGTTGATCGTTAAATGAAAAGATAAATATGTAAAATATCATTATTTGATATTTGTTATTTTATTTAAAGAATAAACTTCACCTTCCTAAATCTTACTTAATGAAAAGAAGTTGAAAAAGAATTGATTTTTTCTCTATTTTTTTAGTTAATTTTATTAACTATATGTATCTCTATGTTTTATTTGGAGAATGTCTATTGAAAAAAAACTATACTTCAAATCAAATTCTAAATTTTTTTATCTTTTATTCTATTTTATAATTATTTTATTTATTTTGTACATTTGAACAAATTAACACACACAACAAGTCAAAAATAGATATTAAAATAATATACTTTAATACAAAATAAATAATTAAAGACATTTGAATAAATTTATTATTCGAAGTTAGTTGACTAACACCATAGATGAGGTATGTGATAAAATCTCTATTATTTCTCTTTAAGTGATACAAATTCAAACTTCAGATAGACAATGTGATTATATTCCTATCATTAATTAATAATAGTCATTTTAATAATTATACTTTAATTTTTTATAATTTTATCTTATTTTAGATAATTTAATTTTTTTATAGATAAACCATTAAACTATATTACAAATAAAGTTAAATTTTCATATGAATAAATCACAATTTTTTCTTAAATTAATATTATCTTAAATTAATTTTAACAGTTTATACTCAAAAAATAATATAATAAGAATAAAATTGTCTCAATTTATATAAGTTTATAATATTAAATTTTCATGTGAATGAAACACAATCTTTTTAAAATTGATATTATTTAATATCTATTTTAATGGTTTATGTACAATGAATTAATATAATAAGAATAGGATTGATTATTTAGAATAATAATAATTTAAGATAAAATTATAAAACATTAATGGGATAATTGTTAAAAGAAATAAACTAAGATTATAATTTATCATACCATTTTAAAGTTAAAATGTCATATTGGTCATTATATATTAATAATAAGGATAAAATAATTCAAATATTCATAAGCACAACGGTCATTTTGTATAGGAATCAATAACTTCGAGGGGTATTTTTTTTTTTCCAAATTTAAGAAGAGTACTTTTTCTTTTTCAAATATGAGGGGGTGTTCTTGCTTTGCCTTATTCTTGAAGGGTATTTCTTAATATCTCAAAATATAAAATAATGATAACATACATTAATAATATAAAAATAGTGATATTGAGAACGCGCGCTATACATTTAGCAGGCAACTTTTTTGTAATCTTGTTTCTTAATGTTCTTTATCTTTGTTAAATTTATTTGTAAGAATAAGAAAAAACAAACTAATTTATTAGAATCTAATACAATCACATAAACATTATTTGATTGGGGATTGGCAATTATCCCTTAAATTTAAGTCAAAGACAAGTACTCTGGTTGAAAGATAAACAAATATTCTTTAAGACACATGTCCCTAAAATTACTATGTAATCCGTTATCTTTATACAAAATAATTATTATATTTTTTATTATTTAAAATACATATAAATAGATCATTTTATCCCTATTACTGATATATAATGATTAATAAAACCTTTTGATTTTGAAATAGCATGATAATTATATCCTTAATTTACTTCTTTTAACAATTATACTCTTAATCTTTTTATAATTTTATAGTAAATTATTATTTTTTAGACAATTTTATTCTTAATATTGAATATATAATTATCAAAATATATATTAATTACTACATATTAATAATAGAGTTAAAATATTTAATTGACAAACTTTCTAAATAAATAAAGCAAAATAATTATTTTGCATGATTTCATGGCAAATTAACCTAAATTAAACAAAACAAGTCATGCGTTTATTTATGTTCAATTTTGCAAATCTGCTTATGCCCAGTAGAATGTGAGCATTTCCAATTTTAGGTAATTTTGTTTTTTGAAAGATGGTGAGAAAAATCTTATGATAACTCTATCCCTTAAAAAAATAAAGTAGAATTTTTATTACTATTATAATTAGTAATTAGAGATTGGTTGATGGAACTGGAATCTTATCATAATTATTTGTATTATTTTGATAAATTAGTGTTCCATTTATAAATATTAAGGACTGTTTAACAAATAATTAAAAATTACTCGGGAAGTGTTCAGCCCAGGTGATAGATTAAACCACCTCCTAAACGCCCTGCCTAGGTTCAAGTTCGGGGTAAGTAAGGAGATAAAATAAATTATTTGGGGTCCTACCCCACCCCCTTACTTTTTTTATAAAAATAAATAAATAATTAAAAATAAATTTTTATTAAAAACTAAGTAACTTATTTTTTAAGGATAATTTTGAGTAGTTACTCAATTTTAGACTGTATCTTATTGTGATACAATAAGTATTTTGACGCCATATTACAGTCCAAAAAAGATGATAAATATCTCGACAAGTTATAAATTCGTAACGTCTGTCTAAAAAAATTTAACGGTGAAAGGGCAAAGTCGTCTTTTTGATAAACAAAAATAAATAATTTTATCTGACTACTTAAATTTAAGCGATATCTCATTATGATATAACAAGTATTCACATATTACATTATAGTTTATAAATATGACAAATATTTCAACAAGCTACAAATTCATAACATCTATCTAAAAAAGTTTAACAATGAGAGAGTAAAATTGTATTTTCAATAAAACTAAAAAAATTTTATTTTATTTTTTTAAAAAATTTAGAGACACAAATTAAAAATTTTAGGGACAAAAATATAGTTATTCTAATTTAACCTAAACTTAAGTCTATCTTAAAGTTTATCTACTACCTCAATTCAGAAACACTCTCATCTACTTTCTCTTCTCTATGTATATAAAAGAAAAGTCCAACTCTTTTCTCCTTCTTCATTCTCCTTTACAAGACATTATCTCCCTCTTCTCTTTTTCTCTTTCCCTTGAATCTCAAATCATCTATCACTTAACTTCTTATGCTCTTTCCAAAATTATCGCCGAGTTTACTGCTAACTAATGTCATTTCCTTTATTCCTCTAGCCAAATCTTTTTTGCCACTCCGAAATCATAAACAATTAGCGATGTTTCACGGCATAGAGGGTAATTGTCGCTCTACAATTTGCTAGAATCATAAAGGAGTTAAAAATTGTTGCTAGTGGTAGAATTGTTAGAATCATGAAGAAGTTAAAAATTAAGATTTTGAATCCAATTAGAATATTAGGGTTACGAATTTTAATCTATTTCAAAATTTTAATTTTTGGGGGATAATTTCATATAATTATTCAACTTTTGGCAATATCTCACTGTGATACAACAATTATCATAATGCTACACTATAATTTATAAAGATGACAAATATCTCAACGAGTTATATGATAAATTATATTTGGGGTATTTTTATAATTTTGTGCTGCATAACAAGATTAAAGGCATAATAGTCATTCATATTTTACCGTTAAATTTTTTTGGACGGATATTACGAATCTATAGCTCGTTGAGATATTTTTCATCTTTTTGGATTGTAGTGTAGCATCAGAATACTTGTTATATCACAATGAAATACAGCCTAAAGTTGAATAGTCAATTGAAATTATCTTTATTTTTTAAGATAAGCACTTTTTTAGAGTAAACAAACATAGTTTAAATATCGTTCTTTATATTTTAAAATCAAAACTAATTTTATGTTAAACAGAGTGGAATTTAAAAAAGAAGACAATTTAAAAAAGAAATCTACATTTTAGAATTAAATACAATCTCTAAGTTTATCACATCACAAATTAAGAATACTAAAAATATCAAAAAGTAGAAGAATATTTTTTCAGAAGTTGATATGGTAAATAGAGTGGAATTTAAAAAAGCTTTGGTAATTCTTGAAGGTGTAAGAATAGTATGCACTTAAAATGGCCAATGTAGACCAGCAGGGGCGAAACGAAATAATATGAGTCGTTGTAGAGGCTCATAATTATGTTGAAAAAAATAAATTAATAGTAATAAAGTATATCTCAAAAGTAATTCCTCTAACTTCCTTTTGTTTTGTTTAATATATTAATTTAAAAGAAATATGAATTAAAAAAATTTGTCAAAGATCGATGATTGGTGGTTGAGTGGAAAAAAAAAACTGAAACTCGAAAAATCAAATCGGACTAAACTCGTCAATTTTACATATTATTCGATTCGGTTTGATTTGATTCAATTTTAATTTTTTTAAAAAATTAAAATTTTTCGTTTGATTTCGATTTTAACACAAAGTCTGAATTGAATTGAAATAATATTTTAAAATAAAATGATGTCGTTTTATTGTAGGGATTCAAGATGATAAAAAAACTTGTGGATTCTATGAAAAAAAATCAGTTGATATCAAACTAATTTTTTTAACATAGTAATATGAGATTAACAAAAACCAAAAAAAATCACAAAATACAATATAATTTATATAATTTTTATTTTTGATTTTGATTTTCTTAATTAATTATATATATTATTTTTTTTTAAAAAAAAGAATTAATGGGCTTATGATTATGAGTTCGGGTTTGAATTTCATAAAATAAAATGCAAAAAAAACAGTGGGCTAACCTAAAAGTTATAGTTTGATAATAAATAGTGGGTGGAGTTAGTAAAACGTATGGTCTTAGTATTATATTGTAGGTAAACTTAGTAAAGGTATGGGCTTAATAGTATGGGTCGGGGATTCTATTATTGAACACGGCCTATACTCGGTTTTACTAAAGCGGGGACAGGCCTGGTTTAGGCTTTCTTTTTTAATTTGGGCAGGGGACTACATGGGCGTATCCCATTTAGATCAGGGAACAAAGACAATTTTTTAGCCTAAATAGGGGTTGGATTGGA
The DNA here is from genome assembly GCA_028052125.1 of Melia azedarach. NCBI lineage: Eukaryota > Viridiplantae > Streptophyta > Magnoliopsida > Sapindales > Meliaceae > Melia > Melia azedarach. The sequence continues at coordinate 7,886,705 of CM051399.1, forward strand.
GATGGACTTAAGAGCCCATCTTTATTTTAAACTTGGGCCAGAGAAAGATTAGATATGAGTATATTTTGTTTAATAAATGATTAGAAAGATTTTATGTGTTTTATTTTAGTGATCAAATCCTTCGGAAAAAACTTTCACTCGTTAATTTAGTCAATTAAAACCTTTAAAATTATTTACAATTTTTCAATTCAATCAATTTTAGAATTGCTTAAATTTATTTTCTTAATAAAAACTTGATGAAATAATTAACAACTAAAAAACTTTAATAACTTTAATAATCAAATTTAGAACAATGAACTGTGATAAAATAAAAATAATCAATTGGTGTTAAAAGGTAATCAATTTATAATTACTGAATTAATTTATTTTAACATAATAAGATAAGATTTACAAAACAAGAAATTACCAAAGGTTTTATTTTTTTCATATTTTATTTTTTATTTATCAAAATACAAAATTTTCAAGAAAAATTAAACTCTGAGATTAATTTTGATATATTTTCTTTAACATTTTATCAATTCCATTAAAATTGGATCATAATTTATTATCACGTTTATTTTTAATTTATTTCAGCTAATAGGAAAATTGAAATAAATTAAATTTGATCTTTTAATGTAATAAAATTGTTATAAATTATAATATTTATATCAATTGTCTCAATCAAATTGAGAATTTTTATCAATTATTTTATGAAACTTTTAAATATTTATTTTCATCATATTATTTTGATGATACGTGAAATTACTATTTCACGTATAAAAAATTAAGCTATAACTATTGAAAAGATATAAATTTTATATTATGAGGTTTGATAAGAAATTAAATATTGATGATATATCTTTATATTTGAGAAGTTTATATTATATATAATAATTTAGATTTAATAATTAATTACCCATATATAATTTATTGTTATTGAATTATTATAAATAATAACAATTGTGAGTAAAAATTAAATATATATATTTTTCAAACTTTAAAAATTAATTTTAAGAAAATAATTATATTTGTAATCAAAATTTATTTTATTAAATTTTAAGAATTATAATATTAAAAATGTTTATTGTTTCTTCAAATAATTATAAAGAAAAAAAATAGTAATAACCTTATTTTTATATAATTGTTATAGATAAAACTATTGCTAAATAAATAATAATAATAATAATTAAATTTGAATTATCTTATATTATAAAATTAATATATTAATATACTAACTTTAAAATAATGTTTTAGAAAATATAAATTAAATATGTATTTGTAGTTAAATAATTTTACTTATATATTTTAACTAATTAACATAAATGATGCAGTGGTAAGGTGTTATCTTTGTTCATGTTTAGCATTCAAACATTGATAGTTATAAAATTTTAATTTTTTTTAAAGTCAAAACGAATATCAAATTGGTCTTATCTTTGGCGTATCTCCGATTTGGTCAAATCAGGGATAGGGATCTAAGACTCAACCGGGGATAAGACTAGGGATTGGGGTTGCCAGCATGTTGCCATCCCAATTTTATAATTTTAACATTTAAAAAAAATTTCTAAAAATAAATTAAAACACTAACCGAGCCGCATTATTTGGTTTAATTCAATATTTAAATTCGATCTGATAAAAAATTTTAAACCTGAAAATTTTTTATTCGATTTGGATTGGGGCAAAACCTAAACCAACCAATATGTGACAGGTGGTGTATAAAATTAAATAGAATAAGTCACTCTATTTGCCTACCTTTCATGTATACAAGTATACGATCATACGTGCGTAAATAAAATTTTTCGATAATTATTAACTTAGCTATCACATTATAATGTTGATTAAATTTATTATTACTTTACAATAATTTTTTATAAAATAAGAGAGTTTGCACACAAAATAAAGAACATAGGACAAAAATCATGAAAGCATATTGCAAAAAGCAAATGTATTGTAAAACATAAAAAAAGCATCTTTCCTTTTTTTTTTTTTTCTTCATATTATTAGAATATAAATATAATAATTTAACATATAATTATTTTGTTTAAGTATCACTTTCTCTTCTCTCGCAAGCTGAGAAGCTTTCTCACGTCTTTGGGTGTGTGGTTTTCACTCCTTGGGAATGTTTCTTTCTTTGATCTCTCTCTCCAAAACCTCATATTTTCTCATTGTTAGCCAATCTTTATCACGGCAATAGCTTTCTTTCAAATATGGATACTGCTTACGTTGATAGAAGAGGAACAAGAAGTAATCTTAGTTGAAGGAGTTGCAAAAATAGACTTGAACAATGCTTTTTGGGGGAAGATATTGTCAAGGCAGCCATTCGACACATATGAGTACAAGTGGAGAGTCTGGGCAATAATAAATTTATATTTCATTTCAACTCGACGGTGGATAAAAAAGGAGTCCTAGCAGACAGTCCATGGAATTTCGATAATGCGCTTATTGCGTTGGCAGAACCAAATGGAGTTTGTAATCTTACAAAAACATATCTCTCAAGAATATCATTTTGGGTGCAGCTCGGTGGCCTGTATGACAAATGAAATGGGACACGGCTTAGGCAACATCATCCGCACAGTAAAGAGACAATTTAAAAATCGTTTTCTATTTTTTAGAATTAAATTCAACCTCTCAGTTTATCAAATCACAAAATAAGAATACTAAAAAAATCAGAGAGCAGAACAACACTTTTCAGAAGTTGATATGCTAAACAAAGTAGAATTTGCAAAAACTTTGGCAATTCTTTAAGGTGTAAGAATAGTATGCACTTAAAGTGGCCAATTTAGTCCAGCAAGGGCCAAACGAAATAGTATGGATCATTTTATAGGCTTATAATTATGTTAAAAAAAAAAAAAGGGGATTTCCCTCCTTACTGAAAGTAAATATCGTCTAAATTAGATGTAGATATCTAGTAGTGTCATATTTAACTAGATCAAGACTCTCTGAGTTTTGGTAGATGTTCAATGTAATATTGGTATAATGTAATTGCAATACTCAAAATAAAAGTATAATTAACCTTATTGTATTTAAATATATGTAAGTCTTACACATTAGTCCATTTGTATTTGTAGATATTTAGAAGTTATATTCAAATTCTATAATTTTTCTCAATTTGATCCTATTAACGTGATTCAAGTGTTCGAGAACGTAAATAACATTTTATCGAATCTCGTTAAATTTTGGTGTCATTTACTTTGTATTGTTACATGTTTGTCATTTTTGCCATCATTTAAATCCTGCAATTATTATATTTTATAAGCTTTATATTTTGGAAAATTTTATTAGCCCATCAAATTTTCTAAAAGGTTCTTATAACAAATTTGGTTTTATTCAGTTTCAAATTGATCAATTCAAATCTGGTTCGATTAACGACTAGAACCGAATTTAAAGGAAAGTTTATAAAAATTATAAATAAAGAGAAAATTTAAACAAATTTACAAAAATTCACATAAAAAGGGAGATTTTTGTAAATTTTACAAACTTTTTCTCTATTTTCTTACAAACTTCAGAGATTTATATGAAAATATCTCTTTAAAAAAAACAAATCGATGTGAGGAGGTTGGAATCGAATTATGAAACCGAATCGAACTATGCTTCTCAAACCATCAAGAAACTAAAGTTTCATAATTCAATTCCAACATCCTCACATCGATTTGTTTTTTTTAATATGAGAATTAATTTTTTTTCCATTCTTCGGTCTATTCCCTATTACATTATCTCAATTTTTTCCTATTTGAGCGAACCCTTGTGAAATTCCAAACACCTAAAAGATTTTACCATCTTTATTTAAAACTTATATAACCACATATAAAATAAAAATTATCTGATGTGATTGGCTGACTTACATCCTCTTGCAAGTAGCTTTGACCATCAGTAGATGATATCGTTGTAGACTTAGAAATACTTGATCTATTACTACTTTCATAACTTTCAAAAGTTGTACTACTTGAAACATTCTCTTGATACTCAGTATTATTTTTGAAGTTTTCTTCATTTGAAGATGAATTGAGAATTGTTTTTCTTTGTTTCCTCTCTTTTTTCTTCTTCAATGAAAAAGTTTGGAGGTGTTTAGGAATGTAGTTGTCAAGAGTTCCTTTAAGTCTATATCTTGATCCACATGCATTGCAAAGCACTGGTTTTTCTGCTGGTCCATTTCGCCAAAGTGGAGTATGTGCTTAGCACTTTTTGTTATCAATACAAATTATTTTAAATTATAATATTATAGAGAACAAAATTTATTATCCCTAAAATATTGTCAAATATACATTTTTAATCTTAATAATTTAAAAATTATTCATTTAACTCTCAAATAAGGTCGATGATGTGTTGAGAATAGGTCATCATCAGTGTCGTCAACCTATAAATTTCTCGATCTATATGACTATATGGTTAATCTCGATAAATGACCGACGAGAGAAGACTGGTATTTATTCTAAGTATGATCTATTCAATCGATTGAAAATTAAATAGATAATTTTTAAATTAGTGGAATTCAAATGTATATTAAATCCTAGATAATCTTTCTTAATAATGTTATAAGATTAAAATGTTTATATATAGAAAGTTATAAGTTTGCTTTTATATGGTAAAATTTTATTAAAATGCACATATAAATAACATATTACTAAACATTTTATAATACACATAATATATAGCATAAATAAAGCAAAAAGAATGATATAACACGTGATAAAAAATATATTTATTTACAAATTTTATATCATAGAAAAGAAAAAAGAAAACTCAATTTCGATCCCACAATGAAGACAAGGTCCTCACTTTCCCATAATGGCATATGCAATCTATAAATTCTTGTTTCAAACTTTCAAGCCAATATAAATATATATATATATATATATATATATATATATTAGTTTAATTCAACAAAGATAAAAATAAAATAACTAAATAAAATACATCATATTGCAAAACTATTTTAATTTTATTTAAATTTTCGAGATAATGAATAAAAAGGGAATTATGCTTACCAAATTTAAGTAATTCTAATAATTGAAATTCAGTTCGAAGATAAGAACTTGGTGGTGAAGATAATGGTTTTGAATATTAACAAATTAATGAATTTGAAGAACAATAGTAGACTATGGAAGAAAATGAAGAACAATAGTAAATTCTATTGCAAGAAGGAAATTGAAGCCTGTATTCTTTGATGCTTTATAATTTAATTTATTTTCTCAAAAATGGTTAAAAGTGTGCAAAACTTTATGATAATAAAATGACATTAAATAGAATCAAATTACTTATATTTTCATATAAAAGAGTTTCTAATTTAATGATGGCTATAAAGTAAAAATCTTTAGTGTAGATTTGTCACATTCAATAACTTACTTTAGAAAATGTTTATATTAAGATTTCTTTTTTTCTTTCCTTAATTTAATAATAAATAAGGTGTTTGTAAATTTTTAAAATTTGAGGTGCAACAAATAATTAGTTTTTATTCTTTATCATATCTTGGTTGTTTTTATTTATGGTTTCATATTGTATTTAATTCATATGGCTAATATAAGTTTAATTTGTACCTAAAAACTTGTCATTTCAAGTAAAGTAATAATGAAAATTGTTTTGGTTCTCACAAACAACGTTAACTATTCATACCAAATTTTGTCACCTAATATCAATTAGAAACTTTTTTTGAGTTTAAAAAAAAAAAAACCGATTCTCCTCTTTCTCACCTTTTATATACTTCTTGTTTCCTTAGGTTTGCTAGAATATTAATATTGGTGAAATTTTAATTATACATAACTAAACATTTTGACTTGCCTCTAATTTGGATAAAATAAAACTTCTTCCAATAGACTTTTCATTGGATCTGATTTTAGTAAAAAAATTTGATCAGAGTGTTAATATAGGTCCGACTAGCTATTTTACTAAGCTAACATGTAGGTGAAAATTGACCCAATTTGAATATTGAAAAAACGGTCCAATAGTAAACTTTGCCTCTAATTAAGAATATTATCAACATACTTTTAATAATAAATTATGTTATATATAATTAAAAATTTTAAAAATATCTTCATTTAAAAATATTTTAAGAACCAATCTCTTTTTCCTAAAATTTACTTTAACTAATTCTAGACAATTGTTAGGATTTAAGGGTTACATATTATATAATGTAACCAAGTTCTACTTTTATTTATTATTTGATAAAAGCTATTAATATAGTTGAATTGATTTATCACTTAATAAAAAATAAGAGTATAAACTGTAATTACAATATGAATGTAAGATATTAAATTACGCAGGAAAATGATTGTTAGGATCTTAAAATATGAAATATTTTAGTTCTAATAATTTGAAAATTATCCATTAATTTAACTCCCAAATTGTCAAATAACTCAAGCTCAGAATAAGAATTAGTCTACGTACTGCTCAATTCTCAAGATTAATCATACTACCGTATAGATTAAAATTTTTAGAATCCATCAATACCATATGTTAAATACATCATCGGTATTAAATAGGAGTTAAACAAGTAATTTTTAAATAAATAAAACTAAAATGTATATTGAATAATACTTTAGGGACCCAATACCCTCTCCATAAGTTTTAACAATATACTTTAAAAATAATTTTAATATATTTCATCGGATACCATGTTATTTTTTTTTATCATTTTTAATATATTTAGTTATATTTTTCAAAAATATTTTAGGGTTATTTTCAACATACTACCTTAAGAATATCAATTTTTCATATGATGCAACAAGTGTTGAAAGGTTACACTATATAAGTGAGATTTCTATAACGTTCATTAGTTTGTAGAAGGGTAAAAATGTCTTTTAATTTAAATACAATGAAAACAAGGAAAATGATCTTTGAAAAGGATTCAAACACTTGACTAAGTGCAAAATAAGTATCATTTACTATTACACCACTTATATATTTAAATTAAGAATTAATTTTTATAATTATGTATTAAATTTTAATTTTTTATAGGATTAATTTAAGTCTTACCACTCAATTTATTGATATATATCAAATATATCTTTCTTTTATTGACAATCATCACTTTACCCTCAAATAATAATAAAATAATTATTTTATCCTTATTTTAATTAAGAGATATTTACATATACTCTTATGAAATTTAAAAAATGACCAATACTCCTCTAAAATATGAAAAAAATGACATATATCTCTTAAAATTACTGTACAATTATATAAAATAAATATTTATCCTTATATATTTAAAAGATATATAAATTTATCATTTTAACCTTATTATTTCTATGTAATGATCAATATAACCTTACAATTTATTTATTGATAATTTTATTCAATATTCTTATAATTAATCTCAAATTATTGTTATTATAAACAATTTTATTTTTATAATATTAATAATATATAATATTTTTTAGAAGTTTGTTATAAATCGCATAAATTATATTATTAATATTTTTTATATATAAATCTTAAATATTTAAATAATGAATATTAATTTAACAGTTTTTTTAAATTATAAATAATATAATTCTTATAATCTAAATATTATAAACGCTCTATTATAATTATTTTTGTTATAAATTAATTTAATTAAAATATAAAATTATTTGAAACATTAATAATGTTTTAGACATTAATTATAAAAAATATTGAATATAATTATCAAAAAATAAATTATAAGATTATATTGGGTATTATATAAAAATAATAAGGTTAAAATAATAAATTTATATACTTTTTAAATATATAAGAGTAAGATATTTATTTCGTATAGTTATTTTTTCATATTTTAGAAAGATATTGGTCATTTTTAAAATTCATGGTAGTATATGTAAATTTTCTTAATTAAAATAAAGATAAAATAGTTATTTAACTATTATTTAAAGGTGGATTGCTGACTTTCAATAAAAAATATGTATATTTGATATATGTCAATAAATTGAGTGACAGGATTAAAATTAATCATTTTTTATAATTGTTAAAATTAATTTTAAAATAAATAATATGTTCAACAAATATATTTACAATAACAAATTATTTTTATTAGTATTGATAAATTATAAACTTAACACAAATAAATATTATTTAAAAATAAATGTATTATTGTTAATAACAATAATAATCATCATAACAATAACAATAATATAACATAAACTTTAATTTATTTTGTGTATGTGCATATATATATGTATGTATGTATGTATGTATGTATATGTATTGATACCGAAAATTTAAAGTCTTCGATATTGAATAACAATTCCTTCTCTTTTTGATTTTTTGTCAATTTGCAAAACAACAATACTTGGAGGAATGCCGATTTTTTGGTGAAAACTCTCCAATTTCTAAATCAAAAAAGGTTTTTTAAGAGAAAAAAACTATCGAAATTTTTTTGGCAGAATTTTGTTTAGATTAAAAGTCTCTTACCTCTCTCCTTTAACTGTTAACCACCTTGAACTGATTACTAGCTATAATCGTCCATACGAGAAGTGGGATAATGAGTAGTTACCCATGATATATTTTGCTATTTGATAATATTCTTAGGTCAATCATCACTGATTTTCCATGAGTTGGATTATTTTATTACCCGACTCTACACTTTGAAACGTTACTCATTTATGATGTTGACTTATCTCAAATATATCTTTGCATTCAATAATACCTTAGACCTTGCCAAGAGGCAAGGTTGTCCCACAAATTGTGGGACATTTCACAGGGATATTTGGGTTGACTTCTGGATGCTGGGTGTTCTACAACTGTCTAATATCTTCCCAGTTAAAATTTCAGTAGATCCCTGGTTGTAAATACCAGTAGGAATCTAGATTAAAATACTAGTAGATTTGTAATAGTTAAAAAAAAAATAAAAAATAATACCTTAGACCTCATACATCCAAGTCTCTGATATTCTCCTAAACAAGTTCATATTTATTTTTTGCACTAAATGACTAAATAATTAAGGGCATTTTTATACTTTTGTGCTAAATGAAAAATAAAATAGGAGCAAAATGATAGAACGAGACTTTTATTATTTTTTTTCTAATTCTTACAAACTCTAAGATTATAATTGTCAATTATAATATTTTATAATGTACAATGGCATGAAAGTTATTATATAGTTGACATTAATAGAACATTAGCCGGAGCAATTGTAGTTTATTGCAATACTTTAGACGTTTGAGTATTACATAATTATCTTCTAATACTTGCTTTATCATAGAAGAACTACTACATTTATAAAGTTGAAATAACCCAATATTTTATAAATAACTACAAACCTTATCAAATATTGAAAATATAAAATGGAAAAACACAAATTTTATTTTAAAAATTAATTTTCAACAAAAAAAATCCGAAATACTTAAAGGGATAATAACATTTTTGTCCCTAAGCTTCATTAGAAACAACATAATAGAAGATGATTCAATAATTACTAACAATGCAGTCCCTGCGTGCGCGAGTGCGTGTGCCAGAGGCCTTTGCCTTTTACTAGACTGAGGAATGTCCTAATTTGTTACTGTTTCAAAGTATAGGGAAGCTAATGTAATTATCCCATAATCAAAGTTACGGCATTTTGGGACTTCCGAGAATGCTTTCAGTACCTCTGTATTGCAGTCTCTGCTTTTCTGCTGATTGAAAATGGAGACAGAGAGGAAGAGACCCATAGCTGCTTTCATGGCCTTCGGCACCAAGGGAGATGTCAACCCAATTGCTGTAAATCCCTCCTTCCCTTATTTCTTTTCGTTTTATTCATAGAAAATAGCTTTGTGAAAAATTATTATTATTATTATTATTACTCTCAATTCCAGGCTATTGCTGCAGCTTTTGCCTGTGACCAGAAACAATACCATGTGGTTCTAATAACTCATTCAGTTCACGAGGTTTGCGTTTGAGCTTTGTTAATTTCAATGAATTAAGCAATTAGTTGATGTAGAATTACAATGGAGCGTTTGGAAGTACTTTTGGTATTTTTAAAAACACTTTCTACAAAAATCACTTGCCACATGCACCCCTTAGCTTAATATTACTTGGTATTTTATATTTATGTTAATGTTTTATGTGTTCTGTGTGAATTGATGTATAATTTAGCATTGGATTAGTATCTGTCTATAAATTTGTTTCTCAGAGAATTTGTCATACATTCGAAAGGTTTGTAACAATCTTTCTTTTCTGTTATTCCTTTCCAGAACTTAAGTTCTCACTTGGCTGCAAAATCTGTTACATTTTATCCAGTTTCATCAGCACCTGTTGTTTCTACACCTCAGAATCATGATAAAACGGATCCAGGTTTGGTTACTAAATTTGATGTTCTATGCTGTATATCGATTTTGTTTTAGGGAAAATTGGTTTCATTCACTGCAAGGTGCAAACAATTGTCTTCTTACATTTTGCAAAGTCCTTATAACTTGTTTTGTCTCATCAGGCTCATTGGAGTTAACATTTCAGCAGAAGAAAAGGGAACTTACAAGGGAACATAGAAAAGAATGCTTTTTTTCAGTTGAAAGGATTTTTGGAGATGGCCCAACCATGGAGGGTGATTTTATCGTGATAAATTTCTTTGCATTGGTATTTCATATTTTGCTAACACAGTCAAGATTTATTCAGTAGTCTGTGGAAGAACAGCCTGTTAAAAGGAATTTCATTTCAGTGAAAGCTCATAAATGCTGTCTAAGAAGATGTTAAATTTTCCTAAGGAGGCTTTAGAGGTGTTAAATGGATACTCTAGAGCTTAGTGTTAGAACGATTCAGAGACAAAATATATTTATCTGCCCCTTAAGATTCAATCATTTAGTGCATCGGTCACTTAATGTTCACAAAGATGTTTCTAAACTGCTAAACTGCTAATACTACATGATAATTTGGCTTTTTGTTAAAAGAACTAAAAGAAAAAGCGTCATAGGTTTGTAGTAATCCAAATTAAAATGTATAATACTTTCACAAGGATCATTTATGCTTTAGCTGCAATGATGCGGCACCTAAAATGGTCGTATTGCATTATGATCCAGGAAGGGTGGAGCATTGCAGAACTCTTTCGTGTCCGTTGCATAGTTGCTGCTCCTTATGTCGTTCCCTATAGGTAATGCTAGATCCTCTCTTTGTGGGTTGGTGTGGAAAACTAGGAGAATGAAACTTAAAAGGGTTCATTCTCTTTCTGTGTTACTGCTAGTATAGTTTGAGATTTATTTAAACTTCATTATGTTTCTACTTTTTCCCAAAATCTGTCAGACTGTGGCAACATTTTCATCAATATATTTCCTTGTGTAAGGCATTGCATATGCAGTAGTTGGTATGCAAGTTTTGGGGCTAAACGTTACAGTGACTTTTGCAATTTAATGGGCAGTGCACCTTCATCATTTGAGCACCACTTCATAAAAGAACACCCACTTTTGTATAAATATCTGAAAGAAGCGCCCACTAACAAGGTATTTATTACTGTTTTGGGAATTTTTTTATGAATGCTGGTACTGTAATAGCTCTTAGCAGTCAAATGGTTGTGCCTTTGCAATTATTAGAGCACTCAATATTCTGCTTGTGTAATACTTCTTGTCATTTTACGCATGCAGGTCTGCTGGGCAGATGTGATTCACTGGATGTGGCCACTTTTTACGGAAAATTGGGGATTGTGGAGAAGCGAGGAATTGAATCTGAGTTCTTGCCCTTTTACGGTTAGTGCTTTCCATGTAAAAATTCTTCAATGCATTTATTGGGGTATATGATTATAACTTATTTATTATGTAAACACATTTCAAATTACCTTAGCTGAGATAAGATTTTGAAATTGCAAGGACCACATGAAATCTTGAAACCTCTTTACTAAATGCAGGACCCAGTAACAGGTCTTCCCACTTGGCATGATAGGATACAATCTCCCAAACTACTGTAAGCTGTGCATTTACTAATAGATTACGAATTTATGAGATTGTGCCTCTGCATCTTCATATAAGTTGATCTTCTCAAGCATTCCATGTTACTCTCTTGCTGGTGCATCGAGTTCAATGTTGGAAGGGATTTATGAGATTGTGCCTCTACATCTTAATATAAGTTGATCTTCTAAAGCATTCTGTGTTACTCTGTTGCTGGTGCATCGAGTTCACTGTTGAAGGTTAAATGTGCTATATTTAACACAAGAACTTCGAGGGGTTCCATATGTTGGGAAATTGGGGCCTAATAATTTCCCTGGAAAACACAAAAGTTGATGAAATATAATAATTGCAAGATTAAAATGATGCAAAATAGCAGATATGCAAAAATACAAAATAAAGAATAACAAAATTATACGGGTTTTGATAAAATTATTATCTACATTCTTGGGTACTTGAATCACTTTCAGTAGCACTAAAATAAGAGAAATTACAAAATTTAAGTATAGAATGCAAACATTCACACATTCTTTTAGACTACTTTGCAATACTTACAAATATGATGAATAAAATTGTAAATCTTATAAGCATAAGACTCCAAATGAAATTTTTCAAGAGGAATTTGTTTTGGAAACGAACATTATGTCTCTCTCGTTTCCTAGCTATGCTTAAGCTCTGTTTCTTCAAATTCAAGGATGTTTAAAATAGGGTGTGTCAATGCTTTATATAGGCATGTGATTGGCTCCACAACAAGAAGAATCTAACTGGTTTTAGGACATCTGAATCAAACAACAGCTGTAATATTCAAAACTACAGTTGTAAAATTTCAATTTTACAGTTGTGATTTTATAATTACAAAAAAGGCCAAAACACTTTATAACTGTTGTTTCTTTCTCTAATCTCGCACACAGCTTCAAGGTTCAAAAGAATGAGCCACTGGTTAACAAATCAATCTTTGAAGCCAAATAACTTCCTTAATAGCCTATGCAATTGCCATTACTCTACATTTATAGTAGACAAAACAACTATAGATTGTAGGGTAGACCTTCAACTTGCTGGTGCTTGAGTAAGAATAAAAGCATGACTAGTCGTTGATCGACGCTTGTCCAAATCACCGTTATAGTAGGAATCAACATATCCAACCACATGTTGATCAAAAGTGTTATCTTGCTTAAATACTAAACCAACACCTGCGATACTTGTAATATACTGTAAAATGCATTTCACAGCTTGTCAATGTCCTTTTTTAGGATTATGCATATACTTTTTTATAGCTCTAACTGCTTGTGAAATGTTGGGTCTCATACATATCATAGTATACATCAAGCTACCCACTGCACTTTCGTATGAAACTTTTGACATGTACTCACATTTTGCCCGTAATATCTATTTGGCAAAAAACCAAGTCTATTACAGTCAGACAAAACACAGTGGCATTCGATTTCACTTTGTGCGAGAGATTATCGAAAAAGGTGAAGTACTACTCTAGAAGATTGAAACTTTAGATAATCTCGTTGATATGATGACCAAGGTAGTGATAATGACCAAGTAAAACATTGTTTAAATTTGATCAACGTCCTTCAAGTTTGAACACCTTCAGGTGTGTGACACTAATGATGGTGCATTTGAAGGAACTCAAATGAGACATACATAGAAGTTGAAAATTCAACAAGGTAGAGATTTGCTAACCAATGTCTTATCTTTCTAAAGCTTGCAATTGTTTGTGTCAGATTGGAGGAAGAAGCAGCGGTTATAAAATGTTTGGTCCTTCCTGTAATTATGAAATCACAGCTGTAAAATTGAAATTATATAGCTCTAGTTTTTAATATTATAGTTGTTTGATCTACATGTTTTAAAACCAAATAGATTTTTTTTTTGTTTTGGACGCAATCACATGCCTATAAAAAAGGTTAACACACCCTTATTTTAAACATTTTTAACTTTGAAGAAATAGAGCGTTAAGTAGAGTAAGGAAATGAGAGAGACAAAGTTCATTTCCAAATCAAATGCCTCCTAGGAAGTTTCATTGGGGTTCTTATATTTGTAATATTTATTGTTTTGCTCATTAAAAATTTGTAAGTATTGTAAAGTAGCCTAACTGAATTTATAAATATTTGTAATCTATACCCAAATTCTATAATTTCTCACATTTTAGTACTAGTGAAATAACCTAAATGCCCAATGACATAGGAAACAATTTTACCAAACCTCATAAAGTTATTTTTATTTTGTATTTTTGCATGTCTTATTACTTTGCCATTGTTCGAATCTTACAGTTATTATGTTTAATCAGCTTAATACTATATTTATATAATAATTAATACCCTTTGGAATAATCTCCAATATGCATGCACTCTTTGTTTTGAAAATGGATGTTAGATGAATTTGTACTTTTAATTAATATCTACTGAATTACTTAAAAATGCTTGCCTTATTGGACTACAATCAGTCATATTATGGTCTATGTAACAGCACACAAACACAGCAAAAATTGTAATAAAATAAGAAATATATATTGATTTGGCCAATTCTCCCCAATTTACATTTTTTAGTAACTAACATGTTGACGTATCTATATCATACTGTATATATCTACATTCATGCTCTATTCCTTTTGCCCTTAAAAGAGTATATTCCTTGAATGGATACCTCTGATTCAACTTCAGTTTATCCTGGAGCAACCTTGGAAAAGGCACAGCCTGGTTATAAGCATGGGCTATTCTTCTAGTGGCAGGTTTGGGGATGTTGGAGAAAGAGAGGCACATAGGCACATCTATTTAGTATCCTGTGCTTTTAGAGTACAGGGATTTCACCTGAGGAAGCGGGATGAGGGGCATCTGACAGTTTCTTTTCTGATTGTTGCTATTGCAAATGCAAAATGAAATTCTTAATAGCAACAATCAAAATGAAATTGTTTTAAATATGAAACACATCCGATGCAAAAAAATTTCTTAAAAGAAGGTACATGCATCCCCACACTACTATTTAGCTGAGAGTCTTTTGGATCATGCCTAATAATCTTAAATTTTAGATGAGGCAGTTGCACAGATATGTACCATATCATATGCAACCACTGAGTTGATGTACACCTGAGTATGCCTACTTAGAATGAAGTTAAAATTAGCGAAATACTAGGATACTATCCTTTGATGATAGCTTGTGTTTAATAATTTACTTTGATTTACATCTTTGATCCATTTATCTTATTAGTCTTGTGGTCCTTTAGATAAAAGAAGAGAAACGTATCCTAATATATTTCTATCTTTCAATTGCATGTGTCTACAGGTATGGATTTAGCAAAGAAATTGTTGAGTGCCCAGGTGTTTATTCTTTACCATGTTAAATGATTTATGATTCTTTCTGTGCTTCATGCTAAGCAATTTTTTATGCTCTTCTGTGAAGTTTGAACATGGTTGAGCAATTTGGTTACTATTTAATCTCCATGTTTAATTTGAAAGTATCAAAAGCTATTAGGAACTCATGATCATAGATTGAGATAGCTTCTCAATTGGCCCTTTATTTTTTAATTTTAGTTGTGATCGGGGAATTTATCTGTATAAAGGTATTCTTGGGTTTGAAAACCTTCTCAGTTGGATCTTACAAGAGTAGCATTTGGGATCTTTAAACTAATTTTTACTTAGAGATGTAGTTGAGCTGGCAAAGGAGCAAACCCTTGTTTTTTTCCTAAAGAAGCAAGAGGAGAGAAGTATAAGAAATGTCTTATGAGGCAGACTTCTCGAATTCAAAATTGGTAAATTTGCAGTAAATGGGTGACATTGAGCACATAGACCTGCAGAGTAAGCTTTAATGTACAGTGCTAAATTTTTTTTATTACTATGCCAATGTTTTTTTCATTCTTATGTAAACACCCTAGTCAAAACATAAAGTAAAACTAAGGAGAACCAAAAGCATGAGCAGTATCAAGTTGTAAACTGTAAAATATGGTTTTAGGATATCTGGCTTTTCTATTTTAATATAAATAAATGGGTTGTCAATGTTAATAAAAATAATGTGCAAGTACATACACAGGGAAAACAGAGGGTTAATAATAGGACTGTAATTGCTTGTTTCTCTCTTTTACCCTGACTGACCATGCGTGGATTTGGAATGGTGTATAGAAAGAGTTAACTTCCTAAAGCGACACTCTATCCTATTAACCTTCTTCTTGATTCTCATAGTTGACCACCTATTATATGACCTTATTACAGTTCACAAATAAAAAATTCCTTTGACCTTATTGTTGTTCACAAATAAAAAATTCAGTCTCTAAATTCACGTATTCAAGAAAAACAATTGTGGCCTTTTGGAACTGGGAAGTTGTACTCTTTAGTTGAAGGTTTTGTATTCATTACATTCAGATGCCTTTTCTCTTTGATTTTTGTTGAACATGGAATATCATGATTTCAGCACTTTGATAACTGACCTTTGTGCCTGCATTTTAGTGGCATATGTTTGATACATGATTGATGGTAGTCTTGCGTCAGCGAATCAAGGAATCATCTTTTACTCTAAAAAGTATCAATTTTTGTGCAAGTTGCCATGATTCCTACCAAAAATGCTGAATGACTAGGTCCTGTTCATCAAAGCAACATTTTGATTTTGTTACATCAATAGATATTCTTTTCAATGATGGTGAATTCCTATTTTAGAGAAGTTTTATTTGTCCTCTTAATCACCTTCACAATATTAGTGCAATAACAGATTATTGGCCATCAAATGTTCGGGTATGTGGCTTTTGGTTTCTTCCTGATGAGTGGCAGTTCTCATGTAAGAAGTGCGGAGAAATTTCAGCTATTTTGTCTTCTGGGCATCTGAGAACAAAGACTGAAATTTGTTCAGCTCACATTGAGTTGCAATCTTTTCTTGAGGCTCCTGAGTCAGTGCTGCCTATTTTTGTAGGAGTTAGCTCTGTTGCAAGGCAGGTCCCTTACTTTGTTCTCCTGATTAATGGTAGTAACTGTTTTAGAATCATTTGTATACTTTCCCTGTATCTCTGCACCCTGCATACTTCCACTTTAACCTTGCACTCTTTTTCCTTCTGTTTTTTTGGGCTTTCCTCAAGATATTTTCACTCGTTCTTTTACTGGAAAACTGGGTTTTTATCGGCCAACAAATTGATAATATGGTGGCATTACAACATTATGTGATCCCACTAAGCATAGTCTATTAATTAATGTCATGCTTATGTTTGATGATAATTCTTATTAATAGGTGCACTTGGAGTTGAAAGTATTTCTATTCGTCCTGTATTAAGCTATATTCCTCTTTGCTACTTGCAGCATGGGTTTTTTAAAAAATCCTCAAGCATTTCTTCGGGTTCTGCAAACTGTTCTGCAGACCACAAATTATAGATTTATCCTTTTCACGGCTGGATATGAACCTTTAGATGCGGCTATTCGGTTGCTTGCTAGTGGAAAACCTTCATTTTCTAAACAAGAACAGATCATTCAAGATGGGATCTCCCTCTTTGATGGCAAGCTCTTCTGCTGTTCTGGGTGAGCATATCTTATTGCACTTGAATGCCTGAAGAATAAGATGAGAACTTGTTCAATCTTAAATCAAAAGGAAACCATACCATATACAACCTGTAACTTCATTTAACGACTTAGAAACATGTGCCCGCATTAGAATTGCTGGCTCATTCAGACAAGTGGAGATTTTAGTTGTAAACCATGATCTCAACCCATCACTTTTTATTGAACTTCTTTTGATGTTTGATTAAGTTCGAGCCTAATAACAGCACAAGTGAATAAACTATTACTTGTGATTTGACATTTATTTAGCACTCAATTCCTGTATTCTGTGGTTACAGAGAATAGATTTATGAATATGGATGTCTATATGCTAGCCTTCTGTGGAAACTTAGTACCTCTGCCATATAAATAAATTAAAAATCAATAATATGCCGATGGTGTTTTTTCTTTTTGTTTTAACTTCTGGTAAGGATTTCTTACTTGGATCTGGCTGTGAAATAACAAACTAATATAATTGATAAAATTGGTTGGCATCATGCTGTAGGAAGTTAGAGATACAGGAAAAAAGGACATTCTGAATGCATTGCTTAGGGTATTAAAGTCCATAAAGTAGAGGATAGCTCCTTTTCGGTTAACTTGTAAATCATTAATACAGTCAACTAGATCCCTGCTCATCATTTTTGTCTGGAAATTGACACGACTTCTTTTGAACTATTATCATGTAAATCAGTACGATACCATACAATTGGCTGTTTCCAAGATGTGCCGCTGCAATTCATCATGGGGGAAGGTGAGCATTCTATTAGTGTGTTTCTTTCTTATATAAACTAGATGTGCCAAGTACAGCACAGCTGATTATGTTTTTGCATTAATTGTCTTCAATGGCAAACCAGTGGATCCACTGCTGCAGCACTATATGTAGGAATTCCCCAGGTTGGTTCTTAAACTCTTGGTTGCTTCTCTAAATGATTTTATATTTTTAAGTATTGTTCAAAATCCTTTGGTTAGGACAAATAGAGTCATTGATTCTGCTGAGAAATAATGTCACAAAATGTCACACGATAAAGAGAAATTTGAAAAATTAGAGAAAAAATAACAACACAATCACTCAACACAGAGAATTAAAGTGGAAAACTTCAAACGGAGAAAAACCACTATCATTGTCAAAGACAACCCAAGACAAAATCCACTATGTGAAAAATTGTTACAATCACAAAGTAATTATCTTAAAAATACATCAAAAAATACTATCAAGAGGCTTTCAAAGAAACCCTTATCCCTTTGCTCTTACCATTTACTCAAAGAAATAAGGAAGTAAAATAAACTAAGAAATATGGCTAAAAAACTTTTTTCCTCTCAAGAGATTTCTTACTTCTTTTGGCATGAATTAAATACTTAGGGAAAGTTTTTTATTTATGGGAAACATTGCCTCCGCCTTACTTGTTCAAATTGACAACCCTTACTTGTCCAGTTTGATAACTCTTTGCCTATTCAATTTGATAACCTCTTGGAAATTTCAATTTATGAATTGGTTTCCAATTTGACAACTTCAATGAATTCAAACTTAACATCTCCGTTGAATTCAAAGGCAATTTCTTTTTAATTTTATTTAACCATTAATTTAACAATCTCTACCATGACTAAATAAAAATAATCATAACTTTCTTCCTTTCTATAACACCCTTCTCACCAAGGGTCTCAATTCTCAACAAAGAGAATTATCATACCCCACCATAAAGAGTATACCATTTAGAATTACCAATGCTAAGAATTTTATTTCGGCACATATCAAATCAATTTGCTGAATATTCATTGTGCAACTTTTATATTGGCTTCTCTAGAAGTTCATCAGCCATCGACATTCATTTCTACCACACCTTGCATCAATGTCAACCAATGCCTATGTTGTTTTGTTTGCTAGCACACATCCTCTTTCCCGGCAACTTTTAGTGGTTAGCAGCATGCTATGAAGATGTATATGTTTTTCAAAGCATATCATCATAATCTACCTTACTCAAGACAAATATATTATTAGCTTCATCATCGGTTTTTGACTTTGAGCTGCTTGCTAAATCAACTCCACTTTTTGGACAATTTCTTTTGACATGTTCAGATCGTCCACATCCCCAGCATACCGGTTTTTTCTTCATAGAGTTTTGCTTCTTCTAATTTTTGGCTGCTACTAACGCTGAGTTTTCAGATAAAACACTGTACCCACCTTTTAGCCTTTTCTCTTCGGAGAAAAATTTGTTGGTGACTTTTGAGAACATAATCTTCTCCTTCTCATGGATTAAAATAGGCTTCATGTGTTCATGAGAGGATGGAAGAGACCAGATAAACCTTAATGCTATATCCTCATAATTTATCTTCACTTCAATAAAATCCACTATGTGAAAAATTGTTACAATCACAAAGTAATTATCTTGAGTTGTCTTTGACAACAATAGTGGTTTTTTTTTGTTGGGAGTTTTTCACTTTAATTCTCTATGTTGAGTGTTTTTGTTATTTTTTCTCTAATTTTTCAAATTTATCTTTATTGTTTCTGAACTGGAAGTTATTGAAGTATAGATATATGATGAGGATATAATATTAAGGCTTATCTGGTCTCTTACGAACACATGAAGCCCATTTTAATTCATGGGAAAGAGAAAATTGTGTTCTCAGAAGTTATCATAATTTACCTCACCGGTTGATTCGGCAAGCAGCTCAAAGTCAAAAACCGATGGTGAAGCTAATAACATATTTGTCTGGATGAAGTAGATCACGATGATATGCTCTGAAAGGCATATACATCCTTATGGCATGCCATTAGCCACCGAAAATTGCCATAAAAGAGGGTGTTACTGCTAGCAAAACAAAACAACACAAGCATTGGTTGGCGTTAATGCAAGGTGTGTGGTAAAAATGGATGTCGATAGTTGATGAATTTCTAGAAAAGTCAACATGAAAGTTGCACCATAAATGTTCAACAAATTGATTCGTGCCGAAATAAAATTTTTAGCATTGGTAATTAATTATAAGTGGCATACTCTTTATGGTGGAGTATGATAATTCTCTATGTTGAGAATTATGACCCTTGGTGAGAAGAGTGTTTTAAAAAGGAAGGAAGCTATGATTATTTTTATTTAGCCATAATGAAAATTGTTGAATTAATGGCTAAATAAAATAAAAGAAATTGTCTTTGAATTCAATGGAGATGTTAAGTTTGAATTCATTAAAGTTGTTAAATTGAAAACTAGTTCCTAAATTGAAATTTTAAAGAGTTATCAAATTGAACAAGTAAGAATTGCTAATTTGAACGAGTAAGGTGTAGGTAATGTTTCCCATAAATAAAGAGTTTTCCTTAAGTATTTAATTCATTCCAAAAGAAAGAAGTAAGAAATCTCTTGAGAGGGAAAAGTTTTTTTAGCCATTAATTCAACAGATTCCTAATTATGGTAGTTTGTTGAAACAAAGCTAGAGAGGCAATAAGGAAAGAGGAGAGGGCTATCCATTGCTCTAAATTTTATCTGCTATATCATTATGACAATCCCAGTTTTCCTTTTTCCATGTAGAACCTTAAAGCATCTAAAACCTTATATTAGCTTTAACTGAATCTTATATTTCCACAAGCCCATGCATTTTTAGTGGCAATGGAATGCTTCTGCCTATGCAGTAGCCTGGAAATCCTTTTCTTTTTTCTCTTTTTAAATCTAATTTTACAAAAAGAAATAACTTTATGTGAACTCAAAAACTATGTGCATCTCAGTAATCTTATATTTAGTGTCTACAACATGAAAGAAAGTTGTGCCATCCAGATGTTTCTGCTTGTTTTGTTTCAGAAGTAGCTCTAACTTGGATCATGGACACTTTATTTTTGGAAGGCTGATTTCTTATCCCCACCTTCCTTTAGTTTAAGAAATATATTCAGTGCTTGTCTTGGAATTAAATAGCTTGATATGCATGGAAACTTTATATCAGTGATTTATCCAACCTCTTTGTGAGCTGTACTTCAGAAACGAATGCAAATTTAAAAGTTTCTAGGATTTGTAAGGATGGTGATTCTATTGCTTGTTTTGCTGTAGTTGTGTAGTACCTTTCTTTAAAAGGTAAGTTTGTAATCCATTTTCTTCAATTGATTTTATGTTGGATATGATACCATTTATGCATTCTAATTAATATGAAGGTGAGCCCCCTTAATGGTCGAGTGCCTTCGCATGATGAAACTTAATTACATTACTGATATTCTTTCATGCGGTAACGTTATTTGTGATGGATTTTGGAATGTAAAAATTGATCTCCTAGTAAGGGCGTTGTATTTGCTTGTTAAGTAAATCCATGTCTGCAATAAGCTTTGGTAACTGTCAAGTCCCTACTCATGATAAAACTCCTTGACTCATCAGCATACTTATGCGTTGATGTAATAGAAGTACTCGTGAAAAATTTTGTTGTCGATTGTTGATTTTCTGAGGAGAAAGTACTGAAGGATTTGTGTATGTGCTAGTTACATCACTTCCTATGCATGTGCTTGGACCTTTTATATTCATAGCATTGATAGGATATCATATGCAAAGTACTTGGTGAAACTGTTTCCAACCTGCTGGGTTATTGCATCTGACTACCCTTGGTGAACATATTAGTTATGCACTCTAGGTTTTGACTTAAATTCAATGACCACGGAGTTCCAAAACTTGTCATTACCACCTGACGGTTGTGAATCTCTGAAAGTTTCCAGACAAGGGATATTTTCAGTCAGTTAATTTATTGATATCAGAACATGTATCATTTACCCCCCAAGTATTGGCTTTAAATCATTGAACTCTAGAAAGTTTTACAAATAGTATTTTACATAGGATGTGATGTAGAACTAAATGCGCTTGATATATTGTATTGTGTGGTAGAATAAATACGACTTTGTTAAGTTAATATTAATATATATATAATGTATTGTATGTCCTATATACACACAATATTACTGGCGTTGGCTGGAATACTGAACTAAGATAACTATTGATGCCCTCATGCTGATGTTGCTCTTGTTCTTTAACCTCATGCAGTTTTTTTATTGGAATGTCAGAAGGGGTTTGTTGAATATGGACTTCAAGGGTGATTTTTTCTGTTTAGCACATTTTATCTTAATGGATTTATGTACTGATTAACTTTTGTTGATTCCTTTATACCAATTTTTTATCCTTTTCTGTCTCAGTACTCTGTCAATGTAAACCAAACCCCTCACCAACCTTAGTGTCTTTGATTTGGTTTTTTTCATTGGCTAAAAAAACTTTTTTAATGATAAATTTTTTTTTTAATTTTTTTGTCTTTTGATTGATATTAGAAAAAAAAACTTTTTGAGAATTAAAAAAATTGTTTTCCTTTTAGTAGAAGAAATCTAGAATTTGGCTTTTAGCAATAGAATTTCTCCAACATTTTTAAAAAGTGATATTGTTTAAAAATCCTTATTTTATTTTTAAAATTTTACGTTATTTTTTTATAATAAAATATTAAAATTTTGTCTATTAAAATAATTACTCAAATTTTTTTAAAAGTTATTTGTAACAATCAAACAATTAATGAATTTTTATTAAAAATTTTATTTATAAAAATTCTATGAATAAAAAGTCTATTGTAAAAAAAAAATTTTTCAAAAGTTATACCAAGCGGACTCTTATTGAGAGCATAATTTGAAATCCATATCTCTTATTGCAACATATTTTACTAGTTGAACCACTAACACACAATTTTATATATTTTAGTGCTAGCGTTTTCTTTGCTTTATTACGTAATTGTAATAATAATTCAGCGATGAATTTATCACTAGAATTCTTTGATGTCACCAAGGGCAAAAATGGATATTTCATTGTTTTGCTTACCAACCCACTAATGTGATTAATGTATAAAAGCAGTTGGGGGGTAAACAACTATCTTTTAAACTTTCTGGATGCCTTGAACATAAGTCAAAAAGATAAATGCTCTTAGGCCTAATGCTTGATTGTATCGTTTGGATTACTGATGGCAGATTTTTATTCTTTGTCTGAATACTGGTTCATTGGAACTAGCCGTCTCTTTTTCCTCTTTTTCTTTATTAATATTTTTTTTAGATCATTGACTTTGTTTGCTTAATTTGATTTACTGCTTTCTTAATTGATACTGGATAGCAGATTATATGTCCATTCATGCTGGATCAGTTCTATTGGGCCGAGCGAATGTTTTGGCTTGGAGTTGCACCAGAACCAGTGAAAAGGCACCACTTGGTTCCAGATGATGTAGATGAAACAAGCATCAATGAAGCTGTAGAATCACTGTCAGAAGCCATTCAATATGCACTATCTCCTAAAGTCAAAACATGTGCCAAAGAAATTGCTGAAAGAATCTCTGCGGAGGTAATGCCTATTAAAACATTTTTCCGCCCCTGCTTTACCAGAACTATAGCCGGTTGTGCATTTAAGTCAAACGATTGGTTAATCAATTGTATCTGTTTCTACTCCATCATTACTTCTTGTTGGGTCTGAAAGTCCAGCCTCATTTCTCCACTAGATTGAAGTTTCTTGCCATTAAATTATCTTTCTACTTCTTTTAATTGTAGATAAGATTCTCGGAACTTGACATTCATTCAACTACGCTACTAAATCAGTATACGACAACAATTGCTTGGACTCTTCTTATATGATGGATTAGTCTTTTCTTGGCTTTTCTCGTCTTTTCCAAAACTATTGTAATTACTTCCTCAATGACACATCTTGTTGAATTTAGGAGTGGGAGAATGTTCGATACTCCTTGTTATTTAACCTAATCCCTATCACTGTCCTCTTTTTTTCTGAAATGCCCACTTACCCCCCCTAACGTTACCTCCGTTACAGATTAAAGTTACTTCTGTTACTATCGTATGTACATGGATGGTTTAGGAAATTAGATATTGTGCCTTTAGATAGTGAATGTCCTTTGGCTTCGCCCATCCAGTTGATCATGCATGCTGCTTATGCTTCATGTATTAGGGTTTTTTGTTACATTACTGAAATTTCAAGAAACCAATGCTTGTTTCAGGATGGAGTCAGTGAAGCTTTAAAGATTCTCAAGGAAGAAATGGGGTTGCTATAGATACTAACTATGAAGAGATTATATGAGTTGTCTGAGGCCATGCTCTTGCATCTTCATAATTCTGGTTTGACTTTTGCCCTTGACTAAAAGTATTTACAGACCTACGTCCGATAGTTTAATCCATGAGTTTGGACTAAAAGTAGAGATAATTTGGTACATTTAAATCTCAAATTTAAACCGATTATGATTAAGAGTGTATTACTGCAAAAAAAAATGAATAATTATTTATACTAACAAAAGTTTTTTTTTAATGACGGAGGCTTGCATGAGCATTTTTAACATCAGTGGTATTCAAATGAAAAATAACACGAAGAGGGAAAACGTGCTTTGCCTTTTGACTTTGAAAAAGGTGGAAGATTTAGTTACAAAGAGAAATGAGGACCTGAAAATTAGAAGCGGGAAAATTGGGTGAACTTTGTGGACTAAGTGGTTGTTTGTATTTTAATATGAAGTTTGAATATAATTCAGTTTTAGTTATTCAGATATTTTAAAGATAATTATTTTTTTAACTTAACACTGATAACTTTGTGATTATGTTTGAATAAAATAATTTAAAATTTTTAATTAATGCTCAAGTGTGAAATTTAAATAGGTTTTCTAATTTTAGTTAACTAAAATACCCCTTATAGTCTTTATCTTAATTTGATAAGTAAAAATACTAATTTTTAGATATTTATATTCAAAAGTGATGAATAAACTACAAACATATGATTCAATATTATTCAAATTTATATGCTAAGATTTATTTATATTTCAAATTCATTTACTTAGTAGATTGTCATTACTTATTTATATATTGAGATTTATTAAAAAAAATATAGGTGCCAAGTCTTATGGTCTAAAGTTTTGATAAAATATTACGTAGTGGGTTCTTAGTTTGATTAATTCATGTATAAATTTTAGTCCTACTAATTTAGAAAATTATTGATCTAAATTAATAATGATGTAGGCCCTTTACTAGTTTGATTTGTGAACTTGAATGTTAAGGGTAATAAGATATATTATTTAACTCTTGAAATAATTCTAATTGAGAGGGTATTATAGTAATTATGATAGAAAATTTAATAATTTTTAAAAAAAATAGAATTTGTTTAAATATTTTTAAAATTATTGAGATTAATATATTCTTTTAATCAAATATTAAAGGCGTATATGTTATTTACACTAAATTTGTATGAGCAAGCTCAACGAAAAAAAATTTACTCTAAAATTATTTATATTATAATTTAAATAAAAAAAGCTTTTCCGCGTACTTTCTTTTCGAAGAATGTTTTTCACAAACCTTGAGGCTGGCACATGAAAAAAAAAAACCGTTAAATAAAATATATTCATATATAGGTAAAATATAACTAAAAAATAAAATAATTATGTATATTATAGTTTTAATACATTAATTAATATTGTATTATTGATATGTCAATATAATAAATGAATAAATAATAATAGTTATAATAATATTGTTTATTTTTTAAGAAAAATTAAATCCCTTATTGAACTAATAGTCTTAGATGGTTTAAAAAATAGTCATTAAGGTCTCAATTTATTAATGTAATGAGTTTTATAACCTCATTCAAAGGTGGTTAGTAAAAACATGTTGACAATATTATATTTTATTTATTAATGTGTTGTAACTAATCAGTTAAATATAAATATATTTATTTTTAATATTTAAGATTTTGTATTTATGATTATATTATATTTTTAAATATAATATATTTCTATATAGGTAAAACATAGATAAAAAAAAGTTAAAATATTTTACCAAATTTTAAAGATTCAATAGTTATTTTTCCTAAGTAACTACTATTTTATATGGTCATAATTGTCATTTTATAACATACTGAAATTTAATAGGTATTTTTGTAATCATTAGTATTAATCAGTCAAATAGATCAAATCTTAGGTATTTATTGTTGTATTTGAAATAAAATATTGTATTTTATTAAATTTTAGGTCTTTTGACAATTATATTTCTTAAGTTCCTTCTACTGAATACGATGTAAATTACTTATAAGAATTTTTTGGAAATTTTAATAAGTATTTTTGAAATCACTAAAATTGATCTATCTAATATGCTAAGATTTTAGAGATTTATAAGTTCTTTTTGTAAAAATAAGAAGAAAATTTACATGGCAAGTGGAATAATGCAAAAGGACACAAATTGATGATGATTTTTGCTTTTGTTTTTGAATTTCAATTACAAATTATATGTATAATTTATTGATATTATATAAGAATTTGTAAAATATAAGGAGTCTTAATTAAATCTAGTTTGGCATCGCTCAAAAATTTATATTCAATTTGAGTGAAATTTATCTCTACGTATTTTTTCATAAGAAATTGGTTTCTACAATGTAGTTTGGAGGAATTGAACTCATATCTTATTTCATATTAAAATATGCGCCCAATTCATTATATCATAAATTTTTTTTGTCCTTAAACTTAATCGAAATAATAAATTACAATATAATTTGTGTTTGATTGCAATTATGTTTTTGAGGCAGATACTATATAAAAAATTTAGGGATTGATTTATTAAATGTTCACACTATATTATGATTTGTTGTTTAGACAAACTTTAGAATGAACATTATTATTACATCATTTTTTAAAAATATATATATATGCAATTAAAAATTTTGAAATTTAAAGGTGAGCATGAAATTAATAAGAATTTTTGCATTCAATTTTCTAGCTTCTAAAATTATTATTTTACATTTTTTAATTAAAGAATTGAAGTTAAAGAGGTTGGGAATTCAAATCTTATTGATATTATCAAGATTGGGAGGAATTTGACTTATATTCATATAATATTAAAAAGACGTTAAATGAGTCAATATCATCAAGGCACTTAAATGCCACGGATTGAAAAATTGGAGGCTTTAGTGCAAATTTCCATTGAAACAATTAAACTATGCTATTAATTTTTTATTTATTTGTCTTATAAAATAGTATTAAATTTTACAAACAGGTCAAATTTAAAATTGTTACATAAATAGGCAATTTGATAATGGAAATACTTACAAATATTCTCACTTTTACTTCTCACTAATGAAATATTATTTGTTATGGAAAAAATATAACTAGACATGTAGTAGAACATTAGCTCGTAATAGTTTCAACAAGTATCAAGTAGAGTGGCCAACCTCGTCGCTACCTCGATGTAGGGTAAGTGAATTACCAAGTCAAAAGCAACTGTGTAAGACCCAACTGTGTTTCGATAGAACATTCGATACCGAAAGAAGTTGGATAAGACCCTCTTTGGGCTGGGCTCCCCACTCCATATCATCAAGATATTTATCATGTGCTAATAACGCACTGCGTGACCATAGAGTCTGGTACGGGTGCCCATGCAACCATATACCGTAATATATGTAGAAGTGCTCATGTGATGATATACCGTGGTATATATAAAAAATGCGACTATATATCATAGCATGTATATTAGACATAGTCACATACCACAACACATGAAGGGAAGACTGAAAAATGCCCTAATTCCCTATTTACGCATTTATATACAAATTGATATGCTCTAAATAGCATGATACTAAATGTTACATCCAGGTAAGCGGAAGACCAAGCACCCGAGTACATCAAGGACTTGATTGGTGTGATCTAGGTCTTCTCTTATACCCATAGCTATATTGCGAGGAACCACTAAAAAGTGAAAGAGAATAATGTCTGAACCCTCTAAGGGATAGGGAACATGTTGGGCAAGCCAAATGTTAGGGGGGGGGGGGGGGGGGGGGGGAAGTGGTGGGGGGATATGGAAGGGATTAGTTGCTAGCTAGAGAGTGACCACATCTCTACTCAAAGTCCAATGGGATCTTGCCACCTAGAAAGTAAGGGATAAGATCAAGTCACGTGTAAGGGTGTTGGATGACACAAAAGCCACTAATCCCAGCCTACCATGTGGCGCCACCAAGATCGAATAAGTGAGCTCCACGTGGACTAGGTTGAGCCAAGTTAAGGTAACATGAATCATCCAATCACTACTCATATTATAGTCAAAACGTTTGATATTGTTTCAAAAAACTCCATACTGTTTAAGATATAGAATTTCAATTTAGTCACTAATATTTTAGTAAATATACATTTTAATAGATTTGTTTGACCTGTTACTGATCATCCATTCAAATTCCACTTAAAACCCCACTTTTTATTTAGTTCGAATCTTAACCTTAATTAAGAATAAATAAATACATATATATATATAATTAAACTCATATATTTTAATTTACATTAAATATTGTAATACTTTTTATAAATTTTAACTTTTGCTTATCCTAAATATTTTTTTTAATTCTTAAATTAAAATAAATAATTTTTTATTTTTAAATAAATTTATAAGGGTTTTTTTAATTTGATAAGAAAATAATTGTGGAAAGTAAATTAATGGTGAAGAAGAAATTCAATCATAGTCTGAAATTGGATGAGCATTTATCTGTTACAAAGTAATTAAGAATATTTTAAAAAAATTCAGTTAATCATTTTTAGTAGAAGAAATATCGAAAACACTAAAATTTGCAAAAATTTGAAGCAATGAGGGCTATTTATACAAGAAAAATTACAGTTATCGCCTATTAAATTGACGCTTACTTGATTTCACCCTGTCAGATTAAAATATAAAGAAAAAAACCTGCTGTCACTTTTTTTGATTAAAATTTTGTAAATTTTCAGCTTTATCCCTATTGGGTCGGGTCAAATTTAAGTTCACTTTAATTAAACCATACCGGATCCATGTGGAAAAAAATTAATTAGGCTCAGCAAGGTGTGAGTGGAGCCCTTGCAATCAAACAAAGGTGCAAGGGTTTACCAGTTACCACTAAGCCAACTCAAATTTTCATGAGAGTAGTGTTATATATAATCTTTGAATATAATATCGTGATATATATTAAACTAATAATTAATTTTACATTTTTTTAAATTGTTATATTTAATTATTAATATATAAATTATAAAATTATAGTTAAGAAAGTCATATTTAATTATTCAAAACTATTAATTTAACTGTCTTACTAAAAATTGTTAGTTTAATTTATGCAAAATTATTTTTAATTTATTATTATAAAATAAATATTTTTCTCTATAATTTTCATAAATCAATATAATTTATAAATTCTTATTTAAGTTTTTAATATTAAATAATAATTATTAGTTTAATTTTTCTAATTTGTTATTACAAATTATTAGTTTAATTTTATATATAATTATTATTAGTATAATATTACAGTATAATATTACAAAATATTTTTTTAATAATCTTTGAAAATTCATTTGAGTTTACAAATTCATATATAATTTTTAATGTTATAAATTAATTTATTAGTTTAAATTTTCTTCAATTTTTTTACTCAAAATTATTAGTTTAATTTAAATAATTTGTCTTTATATATTAATAATTAAATATAACAACTTTTAAAAAATATATATATAGAAACCAATTATTAGTTTAATATGTATGACATATGTTAAAAACCTATATATAATACTAGTGACAATGTTTTTGTGAACATTTGGGTTGGCCTAGTGGTATGCCCTTACACTTTTGTTTGAGTGCGAGGGCTTGACTCACACCTTGGGAGTCTAACCTAACTTTTTTCTACCCGTATCCGACCCAAATCAGTCCGAATCTGACCCACTTTAAATGGGTCATCCAAAGTAATATAGATAAAATGATAAATTTATAAAATTTTAACCAAAAAAAAAAATGACTGCAGGAGGATTTTTGTGTATTAATAAGCATTAATCTAATAGGAGGAAGTTGTAATTTTTCTTTTACAAAATTTATGAGGTGTTATAAGAATTTTTTATTAATTAAATATATATTAATGAAGTACATAAAAAAGAGAGATTTTATTCAAGTATAGTTAAAAGTTAAAATTGTAAATTTATATTTTACTTTATTTGTAATCTTATTAAGAAATCGTATATTATAATACATTATCAGAATTTGTTAATTATAATATAATATGATAAATAAATTATAAAGAGTTTTATAATATTATTTGTTCTATCTCGTTTAAAAGAGTTGATAGTAGTAAAGGAATTTTGGACAAAGGACTAAATTGAAAATGACTAAAAATAATAGTGATCTTGGACCAGACATAACAGAAAATCTTTGTTTACAGTTTTGGTTGTCGGCAATTTTTATATATAATCACTTTTATGATTAGCCGAGAAATACAAAATTGAACCTCCGATAACAAAGATAAAAATACACATACACAAAAAGTTTGGAGTAAATTGTTTTAAGCTCGGGACAACTATACAACTATTTCAACTACATGTTATTGGTACTGAAAACTAGAATTTTAAGTACATATTGTTATGATTTCAAATGTGTATTATTAGAAGAAATAATTATGGATAAAGATTAAAGGAGGAACTTATAATCTTATTAATTTTTAATTTTTAATTTCATAAATTTTTAAAATTTTTCAAAATTATAATAAAATAATTTACTTTTATTTATATTACAACATTTTTTTAAAAATTTCTCAAAATTATAATAAAATAATTTACTTTTATTTATATTACAACATTTTTTTAATCAACAGTTAGAATTATGTTATTATACATCTAATTTAATGTTATACTTTTTTTTAAAAAAATATTTTTAATAAATTTTAGATATTTAAAAATATGTAGATATTTTCTTAAATCTTTTCGAGTCACAGTATTCTTACTTTTTTAGGCCCAAATGCTTTCAAACTCAATTTTTAAATCAACTTTAATTTTTAATATATTGTTTTACTTAAAAATAATAATAAATATAAACAACCCATTAATCTTATAATAATTTATTACTGTTCACCGATAGAACATTTAATTTTTTCTGTAAGTTGAAGTAGGTATTATTACACTTTTGAGTATATGTTATTTAACTTAAAAATAATTAATAAATATAAACAACCTATTAATCTTGTGACAATTTTTGTTGTTCACAATACAATATTTAATTTTTTTTCCCAACTCAACATTTTCTTAAGTCTCTATTTTGTAATTTTTAAACCGAATAAACAAGTGATTAAAATTTATTTATTATAATAGGATTATTTTGAGTAAATATATTTGCAGAAATAATGGGTTTTGAGGAAACTTAAACAGGAATTCATCAGCAGTAAATCGTTGCCGATTTCAAGGCTTTAACCATTAATCAATTATCCACTATGACACTGGCCAAAACCCCATACTTTTTCATTAATTTATTTATTATTATAATATATTATTATGTCTCTGAAAATTCAAACAGATATCATTTCATAACTCTCTTTCCGCACCTACCCATTTTTAATTATTTTCGGTAGGTTGTTGGAGAACCCACCATAACTCTCAGAGCCTCCTTTAAAATGCCCTGACTTCTTCTTCTCAGCATAATATTACTAGCAATAACACACTTTCTTTCTTTCTCTCTCTTTGTTCTTAAAATGGTGCAGCAGAAGGGAAGAGGCAGTGCAATTCTAATGGTTGCAGCCACACTGGTGGTGGGCTTGTTGGTTCTGCATTGTGAGATGGCTGAAGCAGCAACCTACACGGTCGGCGGTCGCGGTGGTTGGACCTTCAACGTCGCCGGCTGGCCCAAAGGAAAGACCTTCAAGGCCGGCGACATTCTTGGTGAGTGTAAACATGCATTTTCAATACACATACATGGTCAGTTAAGTTATTTTGCGTATTTCAAAATACACTAAGTTAATTGATCCGATGAATATATTCTAAAATTTAGATCAATTAGAAGTTAATATGCTTAGAACAGTGTCTTTAGAAATAAAAGGAGAAAAATCTATGGGCCGACCTCGTTCTCCATCTTTTTAGAATTACCAGATCACCCTTACAAGTTTTTATTCTTCTACTACTCTCTTCTGCTTTTAATTAAAAAAATCTGAAAAAAATGAGTAATAGTCCTTTATTGATTAATTTTTTAAAAAATCATCTTAATTTTTTATTTTAAAATATGTCAAGTGTTAATAAATTTTTAAAAATTTAGGATATAAAAAACTAGAAATGGATCCAACTTCATAGCCAACTAAAACTTCAAATGTTTCAATTCATTTTGTAAATCCCAATTTGATTGTTTTAAATTCCTTAATTATAATTAAATTTATCGAGAATGAACTGATTTATTGATCTTGATCTAAAATAGAAACGATAAGTACAACTAAGAATGTTTTTTCAATGGACAATATTATCTAACAAACCTTGATTTTATACGTATCGAGGGCGAGTAGGGTATTAATTAATTGACATTATTATTATTATTATTATTATTATTATTATTATTTGTGTAGTGTTCAACTACAGTCCAGGAGTACACAATGTGGCAGCAGTAAACAAAGCAGGTTACAAGACATGCTCAACACCAAGAGGTGCAAAAACTTTTGCAACAGGAAAGGATAATATCAAGCTTGTGAGGGGACAAAACTTCTTCATCTGCAGCTTTAATGGCCATTGCCAATCTGGAATGAAAATTGCAATTACTGCTACTTGATCATCATTGTCAATTTGTCATCTCATTTTTAATTTCTGTACTGGAAAACTACTGTTTGTGTTGAGTGGAAAACAGCTCTAGAGATTGCCCTCGTACGTATTACTAATACTAGTACTAAATAAATTGCTGGATCTTCACTAGCCCTAATTTTGGTAGATGCTTATTTTGTGGTTTTTTACTTTTTAGTATACACAATCCTAGTTATGTTAATGTGTAAAAAAAAAAGTTTTACTGTTATTTTTTTATAATAATTTATAATAAGATGTACTAACTCCGTCAAAGATAAAATTATATCGACGATGACATAATTATTAAAGATATATATTACATTAAAGATGATATAATTATGGCATAATTATTGAAATTGTGATGTAAATATCACATCATTAATCACTGAGCTTCAATTTAGAGCTCATCTCAATAAATTTATTTTTTAATCGATTAATTATTTGAATAATTATGTTTTATTAATTTATTTATAATTTTAACAAATTTATTTTATATTTTAAAAATTATTTAATTATATTTGTCACATTTTAAAGTAAAATTTGTTAATATTTGATTAAGTATATTATAAATATTTTAGTAAAAAAAAATTTTAAAATATATAAAGAAGGTATTAGGATTATTGGTTAGTTGATTAAATCACTGATCTCTCGTAACATGATTAAGATAATCTTCCAAAAATAATGTCTTTTAATTAAATATGAAACTATTCATGTCTCAA
Source organism: Melia azedarach (assembly GCA_028052125.1). Taxonomy (NCBI): domain Eukaryota; kingdom Viridiplantae; phylum Streptophyta; class Magnoliopsida; order Sapindales; family Meliaceae; genus Melia; species Melia azedarach. The sequence continues at coordinate 7,920,263 of CM051399.1, forward strand.
ATCACTCAACTGAAATTTCTTATTTTAATATAAAATTTTAAAATAAAAATTATATATATATATGAAGGATTTTGACCTATTTTTTAACAAATTTTTTTACATTATTTATAAACTATTAGATTTAAGTATATTCAATGATTGAAATTGAATATAATATGTTTATTAATTATGATGCATTAATTATATGATTAAATTTAATTTAATTGTATTTAAATTTAATGATTTATAAATAATACAAAAATTTATGTAAAAAAGACCTCTAATCATTTTCAATATATATATATATATATATAAAAGTGTATACATTGTAGCCAATCCTTCCCATTAATTAATAATGATTACAATTATGAAAAATTTTCACGCTTGAAAAGATGTTGCAAGTGCATGTTTTAGTATTAGTCTTATTTACCTACCTTTACTTGAGATTGCATGTAATAATGGGCAGGATTGGCTACAATTTATCACTTTCTTCTTAGTCTTATGATGACTTTCCTCTGTCTAAGTTTTCAATATTTATCAATTAGACATGGTAAAAGGAGTATTTTCACATACCTCCCCTGATGTTTATAGAAATTACAGGTAGATAGAAAGTTTAAGAAAATTTACGGATGCCTCCCCTAAACAGTAAAACCGTAAATTTTGACCATTTATTGAATGGGTATTAAAGTAAATTCCCCGTACTTTACTCTTTCTTCACTATTTCTCATATTTTTTTAACTAAATTTTTTAAAAAATCAAATACAAAATAATATAAATAATATAATAAAATAATAGAATATAAAAGCCTAATCCACCACCTTCTTTTCTTTTTCATTCTTCCACCAGTCGCCACCTTCTTTTCCTCTTTCATCTCCCACCTGCCGCCACTTTCTTCCATCTCCACCAATTTTTTTTCTTCTTCTATCTCCACTAGCCGCACCTTCTTCCATCTCCACCCAACTTTTTTCCTTCTTCTATCTCTACCCATCTTTTCCTTCCATCTCCATTATCCGCCGACCAAAATCTAATTTTCAACAAAATTTTGGTTGGACAGTTTGCATTAATGGTGGTACAAGGAAATCTTTTTATTACCTTGATAATGATATAAGGTATTTCAAAACTTTGGATCCATTCATTTGAAGTATAAGCATTGTTAGTAGTATGTGGAGGTTATTGCAGTTCTTGGGTAAGGAGGTGGTGAGGAGTTGCTGCAAATATGTTTAAAATTAGGGTTAAAAAATGATTTTAGGTTAATTCAGTTTAACATTGAAGGCAAAAAAAATTTAGAGTTAATTTATTTAAAATTAAGGTTAATATATTTCAAAAAATTAAAAGAAGAATGTAGAAGTTAGTTGGAGAAGAACGTATAATCTAATAAGTGACAGGATGGATATTTTAGACTTCTTAATGTTTTTGACTGGTCAACTAAGAGTTAATGGACGAGATTATTGTAGTAGGGGAGGCATCCGTAAATTTCCTTAAACTTTTATCTACTGTGATTTCTACAAACCTCAAGAGGTATGTGAAATACCCTTATCATAAAACGAAAAATAGGCATGTACCTCCCACCTATAACGAAGTCAAGGGCAAAATAATAAATGAAAAATAAAAGTATTTAAAGGATAAAAGTGTTTTTCGTAAATATTTATTTTTTTTAAAATTTAAATATAATTTAATTTAGTTATCCGAATGTTTTATTGTTATTTTTTTGATAATAATTTACTAAACATAAAATTTATAAACCGTTAAATTTAGATATATCTAATGGTTAAGATTGCATATGATAATATAATTAATACATTCATAATTAATGTATATGTAATATTTAATCTTAATAATTTAATATGTCTAAATTTAACGGTCTATAATTAATATGCATTTGTGTGTATAAGTGTATATATTGTAGTCAATTTGGCATTAATGATTACTACAATTATGAAAAAATTTCACGCGTGAAAAGGTGTTGCAAGTGCATGCTTTAATATTGCATATAAAAAATAAAATATTATCATTTCCCTCCCTTAAAGTTTGTGATTTTTTACTTGAATGTCGAAAACTAGGCATATACCTCCGCTGATAACAAAATCAAGGGAAAAATAATAAATGAGTAATTAAAAAATTTAAACGGATACAAATCCTTTTAGTGTATATTTATTTTTTAGTCTAAAATTTAAATATAATTTAATTTAGTTATCCACACGGAAAACTTGAAAATTATGTTTGAATAAAATATTTTAAAATTTTTAAGTTACCATTAAAGTCTAAAATTTTAATAAATTATTTAGTTATAATAAATTAAAGTAATCCTTTAAAGTTTAATTATTTACTGATATATAAAATTTACCTTCATTATTTATAAAGATTTGATAAGTAAGATTATTAGTTTTTAGATATTTATATTTAGACTAAATAAATAAAAGACAAACATAGTATTTACAAGCGTTTGGATTTATTAGTATTTCAGAATTATTCAAAATTTACATAAAAATTAATCACTCTCTTAATCATGAATATTTGGTCTAAACAGTTATTAGTCTTAATAATTTTAAGGATACCTAAAAATTTTAATTTATTAAAATGACAATTATACCCTTATATAATAATAGCTATTTAATAAAAAATAACTATATAAATCTCTATAATTTGTTATGGTACAATATATTTATCTAAAATATATTAATAAAATAATTGTATTATAATTATTTGTAAAAATATATATTTACATATATGCAAATGATTGCAAATATGCATTGTTACAAATAATTACAACACAATTTCAGTTGCACATAAGATACTAAATAAAAATAAAGTATAAAAATAAATATTATTTATAAATAAATAAATATTATTTATAATTTAATAAATATTTATATTTATATTTATTAATTTATCATTGATATTTTTATTTTTATTATTTTATCAATATAATTTAAATAAAGATATTATATTTTACAAAAGAGATAATTTCGGCTAGCTACTTAACTTTAGGTGGTATTTTATTGTGATATAACAAGTATTTTGATGCTATACTGTAATTCACAAAAGTGACAGATATTTTAATGAGCTAGAAATTCGTAATGTCTGTAAAAAAAAATTTAATGGTGTCAGAGCAAAATTATCTTTTCAATAAAATAAAAAAGAATAATTTTATCTAATTACTTAATTTTAAGCGACATTTTATTGTCATACAATAAGTATTGACATATTACATTATAATTTATAAAAAAGAAAAAGATCTTAATAAACTACAGATTTGTTATGTCCGTCTAAAAAAAATTAATGGTAAAAAGGTAAAATTATCTTTTTAATAAAATCCAAAAGAAAAATCTTTGTTTACTTTTTTTTTTCAAAAAATTTAGAGATGTAAACTAAAAACTCTTAGGGACACAAATGTTATTATCTGAATTTAACCTAAACTTAAATCTTTCAAAGTTTATCCACCACCTAAGTTTAGAAACTTCGCTAATATACTTTTCTTTCTTCTTATATACATAAGAAAAGTCCAACTCTCTCCTCTTTTTTCACTCTCCTTCACAAAGCATTCTCTCTCCTCTCTTTTTCTTCTTCTTTTGTATCCCAAATCATTTACCACTTAATACTTCATGATCTTTTTGAAATCACCATCGAACTTACTGCCAAAATGCTATTTCCTTTATTCCTCTAGCCAAATCTTTTTTATTACTTCGAAATCACTGACGATTAGTGACGTTCGCGATGTGGTGGGCAATTACTATTGGTGGTGGGATTACTAAAATCATGAAGAAGCTAATTATATTTTAGCATTTGTTTCAAAATTAAGATTTTGAATTAAATTAGAAAATTAGGGTTAAGTTTTTTAAATCTATTTCAAAATTCTATTTTTTAGAATAATTTTACAAAATTGCTTAACTTTTAGCAATATCTCATTGTGATACAATAAGTATTGGGAAGTTACACTACAATATATAAAGATGACAAATATATTAATGAGTTACATAACAAAATATATTAAGAGTATTTTTATAATTTTATACTACATAACAAGATTAAAGGATATAATGGTTATTTAATTCTCTCAATTAACTTTTTATGGGTGGACGCTACGAATCTATAGGTTATTGAGATATTTATCATCTTTATAAACTAAATTATAATATCAGAATATTTATTGTATCAAAATGTGATACCGCCTAAAATTAAATAGTCGGCCAAAATTATCTCTTTACAAAATTTTAAATATAGAATAATTAATTTTGTTAAATAAATATTGTTGTATGTAGGTGGAATTTTTAGATTTTAATAAATGAAGAGTTTTTTTTTTTAAAAAAATTAACATATACTCTCTAAAATTTAGAAAAAGGTAAAAAAACACCGGTAAAGTTTGGGTTGACAAATTCCCCTCAAATTGAAGAAATAAACAGATACCCCTTATATTATGAAAAAATTAGACATATACCATGGTGGACTTTTACCTTTGTGAATTGACCTTTAGATCATCATTTTTATCCCTAAATTTTAGTAAAATAAAAAAGGTAAGATATAATTTTTTTTAATTTAATAATTTATTCTATGTTATTCACAACATACTAAGAACTAAAACATTAAAATTAAAAAATAACAAAAGAATTAGAAAACAAAATAATATTATCCATAAAATTTTAACAATTATTTAAACCAAATCCGTATGCTAAAATATTCTTAACCCTCTTTTTTTACTTTCTTAGTAATAATTTGATATTTAATTATAAAAAATTAAATAAAATATTTTTACTATTATATATATATATATATAATATCTATTTTAAAATGATTATAAAATATGTCTATATACAAAATTAAAATGTCTAATAGATCTATAAAATAAATTTGAGATTTAAGTCTTTTTTTTTATCAAAAAGGAAAAAAGAAATGTTCATACTCCCATAACTCATGTTGGAAACTTTCGGACGGCCCAAAAGATAAAAAAAAAAAAGGAAGCATTTCATTTCTTGAGTGTCTCCAACCCCATTATTTGTCTTGTTTCGAATCTACTCTTGGATTTTTCATTATAACTAATTGTTGAGATAATTGAAAATGGTATTTCTTTGCTCCAAACTCTTTTATTTTTGCCTTCAATTACCAGGTTTAAATATTACTTTGATGATCTTTAGTGTTTTAAAAATGGCAACAACGCACCCCCTCCTTTTTTTTTCTTATTTCTTTCTATCAAAGAATTATACAAATAATTGACTGTACATACATATGTATATACATACATATACAAATATTTACAATAAAAATTATTTTTATTACTATTAATAAATTATATCTTTTAATCTAGTAAATTTTAAAAATATTATTTATTATAAATATGATTAATATTATTTATTTTCAAATTAATTTAAAAATTTTAAAGATTTGGTTGATCGACATGACCATTTCAGTCGACCAAAAATTTTCAAGTCCCTAACAGTTAGTTTTTTAATCTATTATAAATTGGAGGACTTTATACTTGATTTTAGAACTCTTGAAACATATTTTTGTGAAAAAAAAAAATGTTCTTACAAAGTTCTAAAATATATTCTTGAACTTGAAATCATCATATACACATTTAGATCTCTAAGAGTATTCATTTGACTACTTTTCTTGTGAGAGATCAATTTGTAAGTTTTTTTTTTCCATTCAATTCGATTTTTATTATAAAGAAGTGAAAGAAATAGGTCCTTTACTTGGTTGAGATTGTATAAAGTGTTTGGGGTATTAAAACACTTATAAGGATTGTAAGATACCATAAGTCCTAAGTTAGGTAAGTGTTTGGGGTGAGCAAACACTTGTAAGGTTTAAGAGGTATTCGAAAATTTTGTTGGTTGTAATTTAAAGGTTTATGGGATTAAGACTTGATTGTTTAGTGAAATCCTTAAGCGGGTTTAGCTAGGAGGCATGGATGTAAGCCGGAGATTTGGTGAATCATGTAAAAATTTGGTGTTATCTTTGTCAATCATCTTACTCACTTAATTTATATGCTTGTATTGTTATACACATTTTGTACACACATTTAATTTTATTTTGTGATAATTTATATATTAATTGTATGTTGACCATTGTGTATTGCACTTGAGAAGAATTTAAATTACTTAGTGTTTATTATTGGGTTACTTTAAAAGTGCCAAAATCATTGAAAACCCAAGTCATCCCCCTCTGGGTTGTCTTAGTAGTTTTCACATAATACGAATAAATTTTTTTATATAATTTTAATAATAAAAAATTATTTTTTCATATGTGAAATCTTCATTTTACATATCATCAGAATAACATAATAAAAATAAATATTTAATTTTTCATAAAATAATTAATGAAATTAAAGTAATTTACAGCCGTCATCAATTTGATTGAGATAATTTACATACAATATTATAGTTAATAACAATTTTATTAGAATAAAATATTAAATTTGATTGATACATTTATTAATCAATATAAATAAAATCATAAATAAATATAGTAGTAAATTTTGATCCAATTAATAATTGAATTGACAAAATATTGTAGAAAATATATTAAATCAATCTTAGAGTTTAATATTTTTGGATAATTTTGCAAAAAAAATATTTTGTTTAGTAAATAAGAAAATAAGATACAAAAGGAAAAATAAAATTTTTGAGAAGTTCTTTATTTTGTTAATCTTATAATATTATATTAAAATAAATAAATTCATTAATTATAAATTATTTGTTTTTTTACACTAAGTGATTATTTTTATTTTATCAAAACTTATTGTTCCATATTCAATCCTTAAAATTTATTTAATTTTTTAAGTTGCTGATTATTTTAGCAAAATTCTTTATTAAGAATTAAATTTGAAAAATTCTAAAATTGATTAAACTGAACAATTATAAAGAATTATGAAGTATCTAATTCACTAAATTAGAAAAGTATAAACGTTTTTTTGAAGAATTTGATTGACTAAAATGAAAAATATATAATTTTTATAATTATGTACGAAATAAGTGGATTATATAAAGAATTAATCAAAACAAAATTTGAATTTTGTAACAGGAAAATGGGGTCAGGCCAAGGATAGAACCCCATCCCCATCCTCGCCTAATTTGAAGACGAGAATGGGCTTTTATCCTCATCCCTAGTTGATCCCCATTTAAGGTTAAAGTTCCATCCTAATCCTTGACCTAAAATGGCTGGGCCCTATGGGTCTCTTGCCCTGTAAGAATTTTTGCCCTCCTTATATAATAAGAACTAAATTATTTAATTAAAATAATTATATCTTACTTTACTTTTCTTAAAAGATTTATTGATAAAAATAATAATAATCTAATAAGTCAACCGACGAATGTTAAAATTAAAAGGAGTATCTTTTTATTTCTTCAAATTTAAGGGAGGATTTGTTAACTCTAAAACTCTAAAAGAGTATCTATCATTTCCTCAAACTTCAAGAGACTGTATGTCAATTTTCCTATTTAAATAAAAGAGTAAAAAATACTTTTAATAATTTAAGTTTGTTTTTAACACTAGTTTATTAAATTAATTGGAAATGTATGAAATTTATGTTAAAATTCATTTTATGGATTTGAATGATACCTGTTATGGGGTAAAAATAAGCTAGACACGTGGTGGTACGTAAGCCCACGACGCTCTAGTCGGTACCTATGGGACGATCCATTCATACTGAAACCCACCTCACCTCGAATCCCAGCTGAGGCAGGATTCGACCTCAGGTAGTGTAAAGGGTGTTCACATGAAGGGTGCCACATGACCTATAACCAATAGTTCACATAAATAGGGCAAAACGAGTAGACCCCACTCTGGAACAGCTCCAAAAGGAAAGGGATTTGGTTCCCCCAAAAAATATAAAAAAGGTGTCCTATGATCCTAGGTCACTTAGGGGGACCACCTAAAATTGCCTAAAATGGAAACCTGACCAATGAGATAGTGTAGCACCTTGGTAGCTGAAAAAGGGGCCCCACCTGACGAGGTCAGCCTTTGAGGGACCACAAGTAGAGGCGAATGAGTATTCGCCACTTGTACACAAGGGATAACGTAATCCCTTACTCGAATCAAATCATGCCATGTGGCACGTAATCTTGGATAAGGTCTTAAGGACTAATCCCTGCTCCCCAAGTGTCCCTGACTCTGAGCTAAGGTTTCAAACATGGGAAGAGGAAGAAAAGGAGGAACTAGGGCAACATTGTTTAGTCAATTATGTGTTCACAAAGGTATAATATAAAAAGACACTTATGTCAAGGTAAGATAAGTCTTCCTTAAGTTTTGAACTCATTTATATTATTTTCACACTATAAGCACAAGTCACCTCACATCCTTCTCTCTAAGAAACAAAGAGACAACCTTAAACATCCATTGAAGGTTGTCCCTTGAGGACGAATTTACTGTTATAGCTTACACATGAAGGTTCTCCATGTGTTTTGTGTGCTACTTGGTCAACTAGCTCTTAGTTACATAATCCTCCACTTATTAGCCATTCTGAGCTACTAAAATCGAGCCATAACATCACTCTCTCAAGGTACTGACTTGAGTGTCGGAGTGGGCTCACCGAAAAACCTCCGGTGCCCCCTTTTGACCGTGTTCTCTGTTGCAGGCATTCTCACCAAGTTCAGGTCCGAGGTCAGTAAGGAGAGCGAGATCAGGAAGGTTTCAAGCAATTTGGCTCGGGATCAGCGAGGCGTGAAAGGTCAGCTTGGGAGCCTTCAGGGTTAGGACAAGACTAAGTCGGGTGCGGAATACTGAGCTCAGACTGTTGACTGGGCATCCATCTTCAACTCGGATACTAGATCAGCAAGGCATACTACCTCACCTGGGTTGATATTTTCACGCATCAACAATATCTTTATCTCAAAGTGCTAGCGGGAATGTACCCTAAACCTTCTTATGTTGAAAATTTATGAAAATAACTGCATGATATTCAAACTGAGATAAGGAGCTTAAGTCGAGCAAATCCAAGCTTGGCACCTGATCCTTTAGTTGATTTTAGTGCATCCTTTATTAAGGTGATTAAAAATGCATATACCTTATAAGTTTAAGATGCCATGGATAGATCACTACTAGGGTCAAATATAAACTCGGTAGCATATGTTATGATTTTTTTAAGATTTAATGCTTTTTTAAGGAGCTTTAAATAAATTTATGTGTAAGAGATTTCCTATGATATTGAGTGACCTAGTTAAGACATAGCATAAGAAGTTGTTACTTGGTAGAGTAAAAGACTTTGTTGTGTTTTCCCAAGACTTTGTTCTCTATTTCCAAGATGTCAAGCTGCCAATCAAGGATCCAATTTCCTTACAACATTAAGCAATAAGAATTTGAACCCTTGGGTGATTATGTAAAATAGTAACATGATGAGGTTATTAAATGGAAGTGCTTGAGAAAAGAGATATGTTGAGAAATTTTTAGCACAAGATAATGCTCACTAGTTTACTATAGATTTTGTTTGAGGAGAAGAATCCCACCTCGTATCGTGATGCCTATGGCTGAGTTATGAACCAAGTGGCAAGCGCGGAAAGCATAATATTAAAAGGGAGCAAGAAATTGAACACTTTATAAAAGAGATGTGGAAAATAATAAGGCTGACCCAATGCCAACTTGTTCTAATCAACGTTAGCTTAAAGATCCATTTGTAATTGTACTTTATAAGCCCCTACCTTAATTAGATCCAGCATAACCAAAGGTTTCATCCTAGCCACTAAGGTAACCATTTAACCGACAATACAAGTAAAGGGAGTCAAATCCTCCTCCTATGTACCATCCTTTAAACACATCCAAAGAGCAAATCCTTTATATCATAGGTACAAAGATCTTTTAACAAAACCTTCCAAGCAAACAATTCCATATGAGGAAAAAAAAATACATGTATTGGGATTTTCATAAGGATTACAGTTATAAAACTAGGAATTATTTCAACTTAAGGTAGAAAATTTAGCACAACCTAGAGATTTCTGCTCGAATTTCTTGGATAAAGGGATTAATAATGGCTTTTTGAAGAAGTTGCTACTCGAAGTTTGTAAAAAGATCTAGCTTGGGCAGATGTTTAGGAAGAAGTAAGAAAGGCAGGCTAGAAGTTGAGAATGACAAAGACAGTGATTTGATCACCACGATAAGTGAAAAGTCAGCATTAGCTAAAGACTCTGACAAAGTAAGGAAGTGGTAGTCTTGTAATACTGCCTCAAATCATAATCAACATGAGCTTAATTTGGTCGAGAGATCATTAAAGATAACTACAGTGATCTTAACCATATCATTTTCACTAAGAAGGGCATAGGCGATATCATCTACCCTTAAGATGAAGCGTTAGTTACCATTGTTAAGGTAGCGAGTAAGATTGTTGCTAGGATCTTGATTGACATAGGAAACTTTGTGGATATTTTGTCCAAGATGTATTTGATAGACTAGGATTGACATTACCTAGGTTTCAACAAGTTATTACTTCATTATATGGTTATACCTTCGATCGATTGATGCCATGGAAAGTATTACTTTGTCAATAACTATCATCGAGCAGCTGGATCAATTAATTGCGGCGACAGATTTTGTAGTTGTTAAGCATCCAAGCTTCTGCAAATCATTTTAGGTCAACTCTTCCTATAGCTACAAAGGTGGTTGTTGCCATCTACTATCCAAAGATGAAGATCTATATTGGAGATTAAGTAGGGGTTATTTGCGACCAACAAGAAGTAAGAAGATGTTAGACCATTCAATTGGCAAATGTCATCAATGTACACCTTAAACCTTAAGACGACCGAGATATAAATGTGACGTGAGCAAATAAAAAAGCTGGAACTAATGCTAATGATTGAGGATAGTGCAACTAAGGTATGAAGGTTAAATCTAAGCTTGGCTCTAAGTTATGAGCCTCTTTAGTGGCCTTTGTTAGGGAATACTCAAATACCTATGCTTAGAGCCATAATGTTATGTTAAATATTAACACAAAGATCACCTCGCACCGACTCAATGTCAACCTCTTTCATCGTCTAATAGGCAAAAAAGACACGTTTTGAACGACGAATATAACATCATCAAGGGGAAAATGGATAGGTTGTTAGTTTTTTAACTATAAGTGGCCCATGATCTTTCATCATGTTAAGTGGGAACGTGTATTATACAGTTTTTTGTCAGTTTTTGGCAGTTCATTACATGTTCTAGCAGTTTATAGTAGTTTTTTCATGGCTTCTGTGATGGGTAGAGCCTAAAAATACATACATTCTCTTGGTTAGATCCCTAAGCCAACAATTTCTCTTCAGTAATATACACCATCATAAAGAAATTGTGTAAAGTTTAGAAGAACCATGAACCAAGAAGTTTCATCATCAAATTGTGAAAGACATTAATGGCAGGAGGTATGTTTTTCAGTTTGATTTCACACTTGATCTATATGTTATTATGATTAGTAAAACATGTTTAGATCATATTTAAGTTCTAACAATTGGTATAAGAGCTTTTATTATTATCTCTGCTATGATTTTGTGCAATTTGGTGAAACTTCAGTTTTACTCATGATTAGTTTATAAGAAATCAAATTTATTATCAAGTATTGTTGATAAATAATAATGCTAGAAATCACTATAATATTTGATTGTTAGCATTTTGGGACTTGAATAAATGAATTTGGTTATTATTAAAAAAAAATATGCAGAATTTTCGTTTATGAATTTGGGTTTATGGAGATTGAAGATAACGTGAAATGACATGTTATCTATTATATGTGATAAAATATGACATGTCTTCCGCTGCCTTAAATTGTATAAGATGTTATATATCTTATGTAAAAGGGTATGACATGTTGGTTTTTATATGACTAAGTATGACATATCGTTGTATCGTTATAAGGTGTATGACATATCGTTTGGCGAATGAATGAGTATGACATGTCGTTTTATCGTTGTAAAGTAGTATTATATGTCATTTGATATAACTGAATAGTATGATGTATCATTTATGTTTGTTGAAATAAATGATAACATGCAACTTATTGGTTATTTTTGGTACAGAAAATTAAAATTATGTCTTATTATTATTGCATGCAATTTATATGAACAATTTTTAAGATTAAAATTAAAAATGTCTTATGATCCATATAATTTTAATTAATTAAAGATTAGCCACAACATCTTTAATTATGCAAAATTATATTGTAAATGCATTAGGATCATGTATAAGAAATTGACATTAATTGCAGTTAATCTTGTTTAATGTAATAAATATTTCTCACAGGAATTTTTATTATATTTTTAAGATGAAATAGAATAAAATATCAAATTATTTTCTTAATTACCCACATGAATTAGGAAAAGGAACATAATTTGGTAGTTTTATCATATATATATATATATGAATCTACTTGAATTAAAACTTTTGCCCACAGGCAAGTTTTATGTCAATTGATTCATATTTTATAACATGATTTACATTGGTAAAACATAATATTTGTTTATTAGCCTTCAATTTTGTGATATATAAGCATGTATGTTTATTTTATGCAGTCATACAATCTGCAAATTTTTCTGATACCAAATATGACATTCCCTAGTTGAAAGGTAATAACTATAAGGTTTGGAAGGAGAGAATTCTCCTCCATTTAGGGTGGATGGACATTGATTATGCTATAAAGAAAGACAAATCAATTGTTTCTGAAGCCAGCAGTCAAGATGAAATTTCTCTTTATGAACATCATACTTAAGCGATTAGATCGCTTAAGTATAATGTTCATAAAGACCAAAATTTCTACTGGTATTCGGGGTTTAGTCGATCAGCATGATAATGTCAAGGCATTACTGAAGGCAATTGACGACCAGTTTGAGATTCATATAAGGCACTTGCTAGCACCCTAATTATGAAGTTTTCATCTATGAAGCTCACCAGTGTTAGAGGTGTGCGTGAGCACATCATGCAAATGAGGGACATTGCGGCTCAATTAAAATCTCTTGAGGTTGAAATGTCTGAATCTTTCCTTGTGCAGTATATACTGAACACTCTTCCATAACCATATAAACTCTTCAAATCTCCTATAATACGCATAAAGAAAAATGGTCAATTAATGAATTATTGACCATGTGTGTACAAGAGAAAGAGAGGCTGACAATGGAATTGGGTGAAAGTGCACAGATGGCAACTCAAGGGAAGAACAAAGGGCAAGTTAAACAGAAAAAGAAAGGTAAAATATCTCTTCAAGCTGAAATAAAAAAGGAATCCAAGTGCTTCTTCTGCAAGAAGAAAGAACACATGAAGAAGGATTGCCCCAAGTTTTAGAAATGGCTTTAAAAGAAAGGCAATTCAATCTCATTTGTTTGTTATGAATCTAATATAGTTGAAGCTAGTCATAACACATGGTGGATTGATTCTGGTTCTACAATCCATGTTGCGAATACCTTGCAAGGTATGCAAAACCTAAGGACGCTAGTGGGCAGTGAGCAGTGCATCTATTCAGGAAATAAGATGCGTTCACATGTGGAGGCAATTGGAACATGTAGTTTAATTTTGAGTAGTGACTTTATTTTGAATTTGGAAAAGACATTTTATTTCTGACAATCCAATTGGAACATAGAGACAAATTCTGAGGTATTTTAGGTCTGTCTCAAGAAACCTATATTAAGAAAGTTTTAGAGAGATTTCGGATGAAAGATTGTGAACCAAGTATAGAACCCATTGTGAAAGGTGACATGTTCAACTTGAACCAATGTCTGAGGAATGACTTTGAAAGACAACAAATGTAAAATATTCCATACGCTTCTGCTATTGGAAGTTTGATGTATGCTCAGGTTTGAACAAGTCCTAACATTGCATTTCCTATTATAATGTTGAGAAGATATCAGAGTAATCCTAGTATAGAGCACTGAAGAGCTGCAAAGAAGGTGATGAGGTACCTTCAAGGAACGAAAGATTACATGCTTATATATATATGAACAAATAATTTAGAGGTAATTGGTTACTTAGATTCAGATTTCACTAGCTATGTTGATTCACGAAAATCAACATCTGGATACATTTTTATGTTTATTGGTGGAGCTGTATCTTGGAGGAGTACAAAGTAGACTTTGACTGCTACTTCTACTATGGAGGCTACCTCACATGGGGTATGGATGAAGAATTTCATAGGTGGGCTTAAAATTGTGGACTCAATTTCTAAGCCATTAAGGATATATTGTGATAATTCAGCTGCAATATTTATGGCTAAAAATAACAAAAGTGGTAGTCGAAGCAAACGCATCGACATTAAGTTTTTAGCCATAAGAAAATGTGTTAAAGACAAAATAGTTATTATTGTACATGTTAGCACTGAATTGATGATTGCTGATCCTTTAACAAAAGGCATGCCACCGTTGAAATTTAAGGATCATGTAGATCGAATGGGACTTGGTTCTTTTTGATGTTTTTCGTTATATAGACGAACATTTATTGTAACCAAATTCTATTTATGTTATGATATTTTCTCATATTTGATTTTCAATTGTGTATACATTTATTTGAGAAATATCATTGATGTTTGGACCTAGAATAAACATGGGGTTTATTAGTTGAGTAATATGAACAATTGTTTAAGAGACATAATGCATAGTAATACATGGAAGATAATACTCTTTTTTTAGAGAACCTATCGCCATGATTCATGTATTTTGTTTTTTTATTATAGTAAATGATGAAGTATATGAACCAAGTGGGAGAACGTTAGCTATGAAGGTGGTTGTTGCCACCTACTATCCAAAGATGAAGATCTATATTGAAGATCAAGTAGGGGTTATTTGCGACCAACAAAAAGTAAGAAGATGTTAGACCATTCAATTGGAAAATTTTATCAATGTACACCTTAAACCTTAAGACGACCGAGATATAAATGTGACGTGAGCAAATAAAAAAGCCGAAAGTAATGCTAATGGTTGAGGATAGTGCAACTAAGGTAATGAAGGTTAAATCTAAGCTCGGCTCTAAGTTAGGAGCCTCTTTGGTGGCCTTTGTTAGGGAATACTCAAATACCTATGCTTAGAGCCACAATGTTATGTTAAATATTAACACAAAGATCACCTCGCACCGACTCAATGTTAACCTTTTTCATCGTTTAATAGGCAAAAAAGACGCGTTTTGAACGACGAATATGACATTATTAAGGGGGAAATGGATAGGTTGTTAGTTTTTTAACTGTAAGTGGCCCATGATCCTTCATCATGTTAAGTGGGAACGTGTATTATACAATTTTTTGTCAGTTTTTGGCAGTTCATTACATGTTCTAGCAGTTTATAGTAGTTTTTTCATGGCTTCTGTGATGGGTAGAGCCTAAAAATACATACATTCTCTTGGTTAGATCCCTAAGCCAACAATTTCTCTTCAGTAATATACACCATCATAAAGAAAATGTGTAAAATTTAGAAGAACCATAAACCAAAAAGTTTCATCATCAAATTGTGAAAGACGTCAATGACAGGAGGTATGTTTTTCAGTTTAATTCTGCACTTGATCTATATGCTATTATGATTAGTAAAGCATGTTTAGATCATATTTAAGTTTTAACATAGGTTGCTTTAAATTAGGTTCATTCAAAAAACTAAATATGTAGAGTAGTTGTTAAATAAAAAAAGGCAAATGTGTGTTAACTTTACCAACCTTAACAAACCTCTCCTTAAAGACAACTTTTTACTATGCATGATGGACCAATTAGTAGATACCATATTGAGCCATAAGTTAGCAATGTTTTATGGATGCTCATTTTAAGTTATAACTAAATCAAGATGCATGCTCAATATAAAGAAAAAAATCATCTTTTTCGTGAATAAGGGTTTGTGTCATTACAAAATCTATATTGATGACATGATTACTAAGTTATAGATGTATCTAGTGCACCAATAAATTTCACCTATTTTTTAACCCATCAAAAGGGCTTAGGGGTACCAATGGACTAACTCAAAAAATGGTTACACAATTTTTTACCATGTTTTTTATGCGAACATCTTGATAATATTTTTATTTTGTATGTACCTTATTTATTGCATGTGAGTTGTCTATGCGAAATTTGTTGGTCGATTCTAAGTCAATCTTATCAAAGTTCGGTGACAGAGATTAAGGTTAGTCAACATTAACGTTGGGTAGGAAGGATGTCAACTTGGATAGAGCTGATCAATGAAAGACTCTTGACGATCTTGCCAGCTTGTCCCTTGTTAAAAATAAAATAATAATGATTAATAAGATCACGTATATACAAAGCATAAAAATTGACCATAAGCAGACTTCAACAAGTTGAAGGAAAATCGCGTACACATGTATTAACAAATGAAAACAACTTTTTTAAGGAACAAACTGACATTTACCAAAATATTCAAATCCAACATCAAGGTACAAACCCAAACAAAGTTTGAGAAATCACACAAGTCTAAGCAAAACCAAAACAAGCAAATCAGTCTTACAGATAAGCATAAAGCATCTCTCTTATATTTGGAAATACATCAAGCATCTTGCTTATCATTTTCTCTAGGGGTGCCATCACTATCGTCATCCCTGTATGCCTCATTCTCTTGCCTAAATAGAGGAGTAAGCCTTAAAGTTAAGCTAAGGAGTAGGATCATGCTAATGAGGGAAAGTCTCTGCACCTACTTGGTTAGGGGCTAAGGAAGACTAGAACTTTGTTACTAGCTCGCTTCGTTAGAACCTGAGCTTTGTAAAACTCAAGTCCTAGGAAAGATAATCCATGGTTACCTTGTCTCGAGCCTTGTAACCATCAGTGTGTTGACCTTTAGCATCATATCACACAAACATTTACTTGATAATGACAAAGTAATTGAACCATACACGGATTTTCTTTTTTTTTTTTAGAATGAAAAAGATTCCTCTATTGCTTGAGTAAAACTCCCCTTATAAAAAATACTACAAGTAGAAAAAGAAAGAGAGAGAGAAAAAGAGGAGAAGACTTCATTTTTACGATCATATAACTCTATGTTCTTATATTTTTCTTTCTTTTGGCATCATAAAATAAATAAAGTAAAAATTAGCAAAATAGCATAATAGCCATGCAAGAGAATCACCAAAGTCATCAAAATAGAGAAACCATACTTATTGAGCTATGAAAGTAGTCTTCTCTAAGCTCCTTAGTATCTTAAAAAACTATTGTAGAAGAAGAATGGAGTGAGAAGCTCAGATTCCACTTAATCACTAAGTGAAGATTATTATTTTCATCACTTAAAGCCCTTATTTCATCCTTATTTCATCTAGTTTATTAATTAACCCACCATCCAAAATTAATTATTGTATTGCCCTTATGCACCTACCTTGGTGGGAACAAACTTAAGTATTGACCCACCTACCTATCCCTTTTATGCAACATTATTAAAGGAGACAGAAGAATTAATAGAACTTTGTAATGCCATTTTATTGTTAGAAGAGATTTGAAGGGGATTTAAAAGAAAGGAAAAATAATGGTAGCATTCTGTTTGGTAGAAAAAATATTTTCTACAAAATCAATAAAAAGGAAGCTTTTATAAGTCGGTCATCCAACAAATCTAGAAGACTGTATAAGAAGTTAAAGTAGAAAGTCTGGGAACAATAAATTCATTTTTCACTTGAATTTAGAGATTTACCAAAGAAGAGTTCTAGCAAATGGACTCTAGCATTTATACTAATCTTTTATTATACTCACATAGCTCATTGACATGTTTTTAGGGACTAAGATCGAAACAATGATAGACATTGACGTAGATTCTACATCCAGGAAAATTTTCAACAATTTTCTCTCATCCATGGATGCAAGCTTTGACAATGGCAGAGAAGTCAAAATAGTACGAAAGTAAGGGAATGAAGCAAGAAGACAATCTGCAATAGATAGATCCAACCAAGATGGTTCATCTCTCCACCTAATGCAATGCTTAAGTTTAGATCCAGATGAAAGTGTCTAAACCGACCCGATATTATTTAGGGAAGCAAGAATGATGTAAGCATAAAAAATCCTTGACCACTTGATCAAGCCTTTAATGCTACATTTAAGTAGACGACGCTTGTAGCAAATATGAAATTGAAAAATTTGATACCTTACTGAAAAAGAGAAGTTTGAGCCTACAAAATCTTTAGAACAAAAAATGCTACAAAACTAATCCAATGTCAAGTCAAACCACCATGTTTTAAGCCCATCGCAACAAAAAAAAAAAAGGAAGCGTGAAAAATAAGTGGAAACTCAGAGTAAGAAAAAGTGTAATTATAAATGATATAGGAAGCAAAGCACTTAGGAAAAACAAAGAGACATGGAGGAGTTAGAACAAATACAAGACCCAAACTTGCTTTCTGATTATCATAAAACCCACATATACTTTAATATAATCTGAAAATACTCTTTACCAAATTCCTACCACTGATGTCACTTTTCCAACTACTTGAGTAGCCCTGTTGACTACAATGGACCTCTTAAGCTAGAACATTTGGAGGTTCCTTAAACCTTAAGAAATTTTTTTAAAACTATGCAAAGGCTCGGTTTACCCAACTAGTGGATTCACTTGATCATGAGGTGTATCACCTCACCAATTTTGCGATCTTAATTAATGGTGTGGTGAAGGGCATTGTTCAACCTCAATGAGATCTAAGCAGGGCTATCAACTATCATCTTATTTATTCATTATTTGTGCTCAAGCTTTCTCCTTTCCTCTCTATAAGGCTAAAAGGAGGAAACTTATATGAGAGGTCCAATTCAAGAGCCTAATTCAAAAAGAGCCTAGCTAATCTCTCATTTATTTTTTACGTATGATAGTTTGATTTTTTCAAGAGCAATCGTCAATGATTGCAGAAATTTGAAGGAAAAATTGATAGAGCTAAATATGATCTAAACATGCTTTACTAATCATAATAGCATATAGATCAAGTGCGGAATTAAACTGAAAAAAATACCTCTTACCATTAACGTCTTTCGCAATTTGATGATGAAACTTCCTGCTTTATGGTTCTTCTAAACCTTACACAATTTCTTTATGATGGTGTATATTACTGAAGAGAAATTGTTGGCTTAGGTACCTAACCAAGAGAATACATGTATTTATAGGCTCTGCCCATCACAGAAGCCGTGAAAAAACTGCCATAAACTGCCAAAACATGTAATCAACTACTAGAACATGTAATGAACTGCCAAAAACTGTATAACACATGTTCTCACTTAACATGATGACGGATCATGGGCCACTTACAGTTAAAAAACTAACATTCTCCTACTTGGTCCATATACTTCATCATTTACTATAATAAGAAACAAAATACATGAATCATGGCGATAGGTTTTCTAAAAACGAGTATTATCTTCCATGTATCACTATATATTATGTCTCTTAAACAGTTGTTCATATTACTCAATGAATAAGCTTCATGTTTATTTTAGGTCCAAACATCAATGATATTTCTCAAATAAATGTGTACACAATTGAAAATCAAACATGAGAAAATATCATAACATAAATAGAATTTCAATACAATAAACATTTGTCCATATAACGAAAAACATCAAAAGGAACCAAGTCCCAATCTATCTACTTGATCCTTAAATTTTAACGGTGGCATGCCTTTGTTAAAGGATTAGCAATCATTAGTTCAGTGCTAACGTGTTCAATAACAACTATTTTTTCTTTAATATGTTCTCTTTTGGCTAAATACTTAATGTCGATGTGTTTGCTTCGACTACCACTTTTGCTGTTTTTAGCCATAAATATTGCAGCTGAATTATCACAATATATCCTTAATGGCTTAGAAATTGAGTCCACAATTTTAAGCCCATATATGAAATTTTTTATCCATACCCCCATATGAGGTAGCCTCAAAATAAGATACGAACTCAGCCTCCATAGTAGAAGTAGCAGTCAAAGTCTGCTTTGCACTCCTTCAAGATACAGCTCCACCGACAAATATAAAAATGTATCAAGATGTTGATTTTCTTGAATCAACATAGCCAGCGAAATCTGAATCTAAGTAACAAAGCACCTCCAATTATCTGTTCGTCTATATATAAGCATGCAATGTTTCGTTCCTTGAAGGTACCTTATCACCTTCTTTGCAGCTCTCTAGTGCTCCATACCAGGATTACTCTGATATCTTCCCAACATTCCAATAGCAAATGCAATGTCAGGTCTTGTACAAACCTGAGTATACATCAAACTTCCAATAGCAAAAGCGTATGTAATATTTTGCATTTATTGTCTTTCAAAGTCATTCCTTGGACATTGGTTCAAGTTGAACCTGTCTCCATTCATAATGGGTGCTATACTTGGTGCACAAGCTTTTATCCGAAATCTCTCTAAAACTTTATTAATATAGGACTCTTGAGACAGACCCAAAATACCTCCGAATCTGTCTCTATATATCTTAATACCAATGATATAAGATGCATCACCCATATCTTTCATGTCAAAATTTTCAGAGAGAAATTGTTTTACCTTATAAAGCAACACCTTATCATTGGCTGTATGTAGAATGTCATCCACATATAGAATTAAGAAACATATTCTACTCCCACTGACCTTTTGGTATATATATTGATCCATGATGCTTTTTATGAAACCAAATGAAGAAATAACATCATGAAATTTTAAATACCATTGACAGGATACTTGTTTCAAACCATATATAGATTTCTTGAGCTTGCAAACTAAATTGTCACCATTGTTAGAGGAAAATCCTTCTGGTTGCTTCATGTAAACCTTTTCCTCTAAATCTCCATTGAAAAAAGCTGTTTTCACATCCATTTATTATAACTTTAAGTCAAATTGTGCAACTAATGCCATAATTATACGAAAGGAATCCTTCTTGGATATAGGAGAGAATGTCTCTTTGTAGTCAATTCCTTCCTTTTGAGTGAATCCTTTAGCTACTAGTTTTGTTTTGTATCTCTCAATGTTGAATCTTTAACACCCGTTTGAACTTGAGGAGTGTTGTGAATGACAATCAATCTATCATTTAAAGTGGAAGGTTGAGCATCAATATAATTTTTCTCAGAAACGATATTCTGGGATTGATTACTTCCACAAATCAAGTCATTTTCAAGAAATTTTGCATTTCTTAATTCCACAATCCTAATGTTATAAAATGGATAATAGAATCTATACCCTTTAGACCTTTTGGCATATCCAATAAAATATCCACTAATAGTCCTTGGGTCCAATTTCTTTTCTTGCGGATTATAGACTCTCACTTCAAACGGGAATCCTCACATGCTTCTATGTCGCAAACTCAGTTTCCAACCTTTAAATAATTCAAAAGCTGTTTTTGGAACATCCTTGGTTGGAACTCAATTTAATATATACACTACCATTTTAAGAGCTTCAGTCCACAATGATTTAGGAAGCATGGAGCCACTAAGCATACTCCGTACCATATCCACTAACAATCGGTTTCTTCTTTCTATTACACCATTATGGTTTGGTGAACCAGGCATGGTGTATTGGGCAACAATCTCTTGCTCTTGAAGAAACTTCGCAAATGTACTAGGTACTTGTCCATCCTCAGTATATCTACCATAATATTCTCTACCTTTGTTTATTCTCACGATCTTAATTTGCTTTCCGCATTGTTTCTCTACCTTTGCTTTGAAAACTTTAAAAGCATCTAGTGCTTCATTTTTATTCTTAAACAAGTAGAGATACATATATCGTGAGTAATCATCTATAAAAGAGATGAAATATTTTTGACCATACGAGTCTATGTCTAGACTACAAATGTTTGAATGCATGATCTCTAATACATTTGAGCTCCTCTTGGCACCTTTCTTTGTCTTGTTGGTCTGCTTTCCCTTTATGCAGTCCAAAGAAGTATTAAAATCAGTAAAATCTAAAGTACTAAGTACTTCATCATTTACTAATATTTTGATTCTTTCGATGGAGATATGTCATAATCTCTGGTGCCACAACATAGAGGAATTTTCATTCATAACACATCATTTTATACCAGCTTGAACATGCATCACATCATAAGAGGCATTATTTTGTAAATTAATACAGAAATGACCATAAGATAATGTACCATTCCCACAAGATTAGATTTATAATATAAATTAAAATATGTATTTGAAAAGTTAAAGGAATAACCAAACGGTATAAGTCTTGAAACTGAAATTAAGTTTCTAGAGAAAGTTGAAATATAAAATGTCTTTTCCAAATTCAAAATAAAGCCACTACTTAAAATTAAACTACATGTTCCAATTGCCTCCACACGTAAATGCATCTTGTTTCTTGAATAGATGCACTGCTCACTGCCCATTGGCTTTCTTAGGTTTTGCATACCCTGCAAGGTATTCGTAACATGGATTGTATAACCAGAATCAATCCACCATGTGTTATGACTAGCTTCAACTGTATTAGATTCATAACAAACAAATGAGATTGAGTTACCTTTCTTTTTAAGCCATTTTTGAAATTTGGGACAATCCTTCTTAATGTGTCATTTCTTCTTGTAGAAGAAGCACTTGGATTCCTTTTTTATTTCAGCTTGAGGAGGTATTTTACCTTTCCCTTTTTGTTTGACTTGCCCTTTGTTCTTCCCTTGAGTTGCCATATATGCACTTTCACCCAATTTCATTGTCAGCCTCTCTTCCTCTTGTACACACATGGTCAATAATTCATTAATTAACCATTTGTCTTTATGCGTGTTATAAGAGATTTTGAAGGGTCCATATGGTTATCGAAGAGTGTTAAGTATATAGTGCACAAGGAAAGATTCGAACATTTCAACCTCAAGAGTTTCTAATTGAGCCGCAATGTCCCTCTTTTGCATGATGTGCTCACGCACACCTCTAACACTAGTGAGCCTCATAGATGAAAACTTCATAATTAGGGTGCTAGCAAGTGCCTTATTTGAAGTCTCAAATTGTTCGTCAATTGCCTTCAGTAATGCCTTGACATTATCATGCTGATTGACTGAATCCCGAATACCAGCAGAAATTTTGGTCTTTATGAACATCATACTTAAGCGATTAGATCACTCCTATTGTTCATAAAGAGAAATTTCATCTTGATTGCTGGCTTCATAAACAATTGATTCATCTTTCTTTATAGCATAATCAATGTCTATCCACCCTAAATGGAGGAGAATTCTCTCCTTCCAAACCTTATAGTTATTACCTTTCAACTCGAGAATGTCACATTTGATATCAGAAAAATTTGCAGATTGTATGACTGCATAAAATAAACATACATGCTTATATATCACAAAATTGAAGGCTAATAAACAAATATTATGTTTTACTTATATAAATTATGTTGTAAAATATGAATCAATAGAAATAAAACTATCCTGTGGGCTAAAGTTTTAATTCAAGTAGATTCATATATATATATATGATAAAACTATCAAATTATGTTCCTTTTCTTATTTCTTGTAGGTAATTAAGAAACTAATTTGATATTTTATTCTAATTAATCTTATAAATATAATAAAAATCCCTGTGGGAAATATTTATTATATTAAACAAGATTAACTACAATTAATATCAATTTCTTTTACATGATCCTAATGCATTTAAAATATAATTTTGCATAATTAAAGATGTTATGGCTAATTTTTAATTAATTAAAATTATATGGATCATAAGACATTTTTAAATTTTAATCATAAAAATTGTTCATATAAATTGCATGCAATAATAATAAGACATAATTTTAATTTTATGTACAAAAATAACCAATAAGTTGCATGTTATCATTTACTCCAACAAACATAAATGATATATCATACTATTCAATTATATCAAATGACATATAATACTATTTTACAACCATAAAACTGAAATTTCACCAAATTGCACAAAATCAAAGCAAAAATAATAACAATGGCTCTGATACCAATTGATTTTGTGCAATTTGATGAAACTTCAGTTTTACTCCTGAATAGTTTATAAAAAATCAAATTTATTATCAAGTATTATTCATGAATAGTAATGCTAGAAATCACTATAATAGTTGATTGTCAACATTTTTGGGACTTGAATAAATCAATTTGGTTTCTATTAAAAACAAAATACAGAATTTTCGTTTCTGAAATTGAGTTTTTGAAGGTTGAAGATAACGATAAAATGACATGTCATATACAGTCATTGGCCAAACGACATGTCATACACCTTATAACGTTAAATTGACATGTCCTATTTAGTCATATAAAAGATGACATGTCATATTGTATTACATAAGATATATGACATCTTATCCAATTTAAGGTAGCGGACGACATGTCATATTGTGTCACATATAATAGATAACAGATCATTTCACGTTATCTTCAACCTCTAGAAACCAAATTTCAAAAATAAAAATTTTACATTTTTTTTAATAGAAACAAAATTTATTTATTCAAGTCCCAAAAATGCTGACAGTCAAATATTATAGTGATTTTTTAGCATTATTACTCATCAACAATATTTGATAATAAATTTGATTTTTCATAAACTATTTAGGACTAAAACTGAAGTTTCACCAAATTGCACAAAATCAAAGCAGAGATAATAACAATGGCTCTTATACCAATTGATAGAACTAAATACGATCTAAACATGCTTTACTAATCATAATAGCATATAGATCAAGTGCAGAATTAAACTGAAAAACATACCTCCTGCCATTGATGTCTTTCTCAATTTGATATGAAACTTCCTGATTTATGGTTCTTCTAAACCTTACACAATTTTTTTATGATGGTGTATATCACTGAAGAGAAATTGTTGGCTTAGGGACCTAACCAAGAGAATTCATGTATTTATAGGCTCTGTCCATCACAGAAGCCATGAAAAAATTGCCATAAACTGTCAGAACATATAATCAACTGCTAGAACATGTAATGAACTGCCAAAAACTAACAAAAACTATATAACACACATTTCCACTTAACATGATGAAGGATCATGGGCCACTTACAGTTAAAAAACTAACAAAAATTTGACAGATATACTACTACATCAAAAAAAATTTCAATCTTGATAAATCTTCCTAATATTTGGGATTACCTTCAATGGTGGGCAATGCAAAAAGTTCTTCTCGAGTGGACAGAGTAAATGCCTTCTTATTTTGAAATAGATTTTCAACTAAAACTTGATCTCATATAATAACACAATTAAAAAAATAAATTGAAAAATATACCATATATATATATATATGATACATCGAGATACATGATAACACTAATCTCTCACCACATTTTTACGTACATTGTCTTACAAACAAAAGAATAGAATGAGATTTAAATTTCTAAATGCATTTTTTTTTAAAGGCTTTGAATAGGAGTAAAAAACTGCACCCACAAAATAGCGAACCCTTACCCCCTATTGTTGCTCAATCTTAGGATGACTTGAGAGTATTAGTACCTCAAACCATCTGAACTACGCCCAGGGAGCATGCCTCTGTGTATTATTGGTTTGCTACGCTTCTATCACATTTCAACCAAATTTACAATTGAATATTGTAAAGGCAAGAATGTATATCTATGTACTATGAAAAGTCATAAATCAAGAAAAAAGAAGAAAAAATCTTCGGGCATATGATACACAAATTGTTCACTACTCATCCTCATCATCACTCTCGTAGTTCTTCCACAGTGACTGTAGTCCACTGCTTTCTTCTTTTTTTGTTGTCTAATTTTGCTGTAACCAGTTTCTTGATAAATTAAATCTGAAACAAAGGTTTTGGAGGAACTTGAGCCTTGTTAAGTTCCAGAACCCGTTGGATTTTCTGTCGATGACCAGATAAACAATAAACACGAGTTTGTTTAGGAGCAAGCTAAACGGAAAAATGAATCTATCGAGGAAAAAAGACAACACACACTCTTAAGGTTTGGCTAAACGTAGCATTTTAACTCTAATGGTTTCTAAATACAGTTTAATCCGTGAATTTGCAATAGTAATCTAGGATATTTAACTCTTAAAATGATTATAATTGAAAGAATACCATAGTAATTGTAACAAAAAAGTGAATAAACAATCTAAATTAACAAACTTGATTTTCTAAATAGGGTCTTATACAGGTAGCTTTGAAACCAGGATTAAAAGTGTCCATTTGGCCAAACCCCATAAGTATATAATGTATCCTTCTTTAAATATGCTACCACTCAATGCCCAAACAACTACAAGGAAATTCGCAAGAATAATCAGGTAGATAATGTGTTTTCTAGGCATGAATTAACGAATAATCAGCTCATAATTTCAATATATACTTTAGCATAAAGTATCATGAATTATACATATTAGCTCAACATTGCAACATAGGGGATATTAGTAAAAAGCCATTCTCATGCTATTATAACTCAAAAACAGTATCCTGGCTGAAAGGAAAGAATTGGTCAAAATATCGACAATCTCTGCAAAACATCTTTGACAAGAAGTAGAAAATTGTCTCATCTACTTTTATTATTACATCTCCATTACAATCCCTACACATTTAGTCCATTCAGCATAAATTTAATTAGAAAGAAAAACAAATAAATAAATAAATAAACTTAGAAAAAACATGACATACGTCAATTGCCACTACTATCAAGAACATCAGCTTTTTTCAATTAATCTGTCAGTTGAGTAGGAACTTCTTCGGAAAGCTTTCTCTTTCTGCATAGCATACAAATGAAACGAGAGCTAAAATTTTATAACTTCAATAAAATGAGACAACAAAGTGGGTGAAAAATATATAGTCGACGATTATGATTTGTAGGAAGATAAATTGATAAATCAGGCACATGAGTAAAGAATTGGGTCAAGAGTCACATTGTTGTAAAATATACAAAATGCAAGGACATGAGAATGCAAAATCCATCCAGAAGAAGCAACAGACTTAAAACACAAACAAGAATATGGAGCTGATTAAGATGTAAAACATGACCTTTAAGAAATACATTTGAAGGACCTTTAATGAAAATTGAAATGATATTAAAATTTAAACGTTCTTACAAATAAAATAAAATTTTTGATAGGACATCAAATTTTAATCAACAAAAAGCATAAACTAAAGATACAATGCTTACACCTTCAAATTGTCACTTGATCTTTTTCTACTTTAACTTGCAAGCTGAAACAAATCTCCATCATTAGAAATCATTCGAATAACTTCTTTCAGCTTCTACATTAATTTTCACACAAAGCATCCAAATATTAGAAAAAATCATTGATAAATAAGAGGGTAAAGGGGTGGAAGAGTGAAAAAAACTAGCAAGAGAGAATGATGATACTAACATGGTATATTGGTCATATAAGTGCTTCATTCTTTTCTTCCACCTTCTCCTGTCACCAATTAGTATAGCCACTTTAATGAAAATGATTGCAGAATCATGCTATAATCTTAAAATTTCAATTCTCAAAATAGCCTGAGATAACAAACAAGTTTTCTAGACTTCTGTCTCAAAAATAATATACAAACTCTAGGTGAACTTGGCTTGAAATAAAAGCATGGAATTCTTGATAAATTTATAAAACTTAAAGTAAGAAATGATTAAAGAAACCATCAGTACCTTTTCCGAAGCTGTGCTCTACAAGGCCTCAAGCATAACATCTACACTAACAGTTACATGTCTAGACTACAAAAGAATGGGGAAAAATGTTTCAAAATCCAAATGTGAAAATTAAACATAAAATGAAAATTTTAAAAATATTATGAAAATTCAAAATAAAAACATACCTTAATGGACTTCATTTTGTCGAGTGTTGCAAGGATGTCCAATTCCTTTTTGGAATCCAAGGTTCTACTCTGCAAAGCTTTCATTGCATCCCCCAATTCTTCAGTATTTCTCTTCTTTTTTTCCCTGTCTGCTTCGTCATACTCTGCACGCCAAGGTTCAAAATTGTGAGTTGTGCCAAACTTCACTACGTAATCTGAATTTTGAGGATCTATTGTCACAATCAGGTCAGCTAAAACGTTGGTGCATTTTAAATAGAACCTAAATATTTGAACTCTATGATATGTCTGCAAAATTGTTTAATAAAATTAAAACATTAAAATCAATGTAAAAATCATAAAATAGAAAAATTGTTACCTCCCCAATGACATCTTCGAGAGAGACTTACACCTTATGACTTTATACATGTAATTCCCACATTTGTTGCATCGGGGCTCATGGGCAACATCATCTCAACCTTAGTCTATTCGGTTCTTTGGTTGTCGGACCCTAGGCACTTTTGATGGCTCGAAATCGGGCACAATACTTTCCTTTCTCCCATTTTCTCCTTCAACTTAAGAAAAATAAAAAACCAACACTCAAAACTGTTTCAAGAAACAAATAAATCAATGGGAAATAACTGAAAATGCCCCTATTTATAACCTAAAATTCAAAACTACTCCCTCACTAATTTTCATTCAATTTTACCCAAAAACAAGATTTTTAGACATGTATATGCTTATACCCAAACGTCACAAAGTTTCGAGTAAGGGAAGATCGGTGTCAGTCAAAGATTGTTGCCGTTATCATTTTCTTCAAAGATTTCATCCCATTTTTGTCAAGAGCAAGTATGTTTTCCTCCCATTTTCGATTCAAGTACATATATGTAGGATTTAGGTTATTAAGATGTTAATACGATTAGAAATAGGGCGTTTGTTATTGGATTTGGCTTGGGAAATGATGGGTAGAACGAGACCGTTGAGCAAAGGGAAGGATTGCTCAATGGTTTCTTTCCATCGAGCAAGGGGAGCAAGGGGAGATCCCCTTGCTCGATAGAACAGTCGAGCAACGGGGAATTTCGCTTGCTCGACTGTTCTATCAAGCAGAGGGGGATTTCCCTTTTTGCTCGACTGTTCCAAGAAAAATAATTGTTTTGTTTTTAAATTTCATGTAGATCTAATGTTTTTGGTTTTCTTTCATGTGTATAGAGAGATGGTGACCTTGACTACAACATTGAGGACGAAGAAGAAGGACCATTTCAAGGCAGTGGTGACATCGTTGTCACACTTACGTGATATGGCAGTGATACATGTGAAGTTAACAAAGAGACAATGAGAGTTGTTTAGCCAGACATGCTTTGGTCATTTTGCTTGGCCTTGATCCAGATTTGAGTTTCTCAGGCAACTTGGTACGATTGAGACAATTGATGGTCAACAAGAACTATAGTACTGTATTGGTGGCAGAACCACCAGGTTTTCTCAAGTTGAGTTCATATTGGTCACCGGTATGAGAGTTAGAATATTTCTTGAAATTGTCTCGCAGAGTGATCAATTGCGAAATATTTATTTTAGCCAAAGCCGAAAGCCGATTTCATTGCAGACTATACAATGGTTTTATGAGAGGATCGACTTGAGTCTGATAGATGATATAAATGCTGTGAAACTGACATTGTTTACCTAATTGAGCACATTTTATTGGGGAGGGACAGTAGGTACACCTCAGATACGTGGATCTTACGTATTATAGATAATTTGGATGAGTTTAATCAGTATCCGTGGGGTTCTCTTGCTTGGTCATACACATATCATTGCTTGATCAGAGTGATGGGTGGAAAAGTTGAGCATCATTAACAAAAATTGGTTGAGGCATTAGCGAAGGGGAAGACACATGTGACCAGATACAATGTTGAGGGATTCCCAATAGCATTTCAGGTATTACAGGCTGATTTAAAATCTGTGTTAATTTATAGTTTATGCAATTAAGGATATTTTTTAGATGTTTATACGTTTAATCAAATATTAATGAAATAAACGTGTATATTTAATTCTATAGGTTTGGATTTATGAGGTTGTCTCCAGTACGAGGCTCGAATTCGCATGTCCTGTGAATGATCGGTTACCTCGTATGTTGAGATTGGCGATCTATAGTAAAGAACATCCGATCAAAAGACCCAAATACACAGATATTCAGAGCGCGTGTGATAAATTATATTGTTAAAATTTTAAGTTAATAGTAATTTTTAACATAGTTTTTTAATTTTTGACTGAACGTTGTTTTAACTTAGTACTATTTTGTCGACTAATACAGGCACCAGAAGTTTTACGTAAGTTATAGCCCACAGTTGAGGAGCGTGAGCAGCTGTACGTTCAGTCATTGTTGTAGTTCATAAGTAAGGACGTCCTACGTATGCCTTCTTCAGTAGCATAGAATGTTGGGACTCTATTTACTTCTAATGGTGACGCTTCAGCTGACACTGCTGCGTCGATTCCTGTTCCACCTGTACTAGAAAGGTACGGTTCAATAATTTAAAAACAACTTACTTAATTTCAATATTTTTTTACCTGTGTTCATTTGTTGATATATATAATACGTTATCTCATTGTTTGTACAAATTACTTTATTTTAGCACCCACGACCTCCTTAGGCAAAGCAAGTCATAGAGTCTGGTGAGAAGCTATTTCTAAAAGATGCTGCCTATAGAAACAACCTAAACATTGGTATGGACTTTCGTTCGTTTTGTGCCGACTTCGATACGTGTGCAGCTAGAGTCACTGAGGCATCATATTCGCACCGAGGTATTTTATTGAGTATCTTGTTGGATGTTCATATGATTCTACATCCGCCTGATCCTTCTACCATACAGGTATTTTTATTTTGTCTTCAGGCCTATTCGTTTTGACAAGAGCTTAGTCCCACTAATGGTTCTCAGGGATAGTTTATTATTTTTTCCATTATGTTTGTGTTTTAATATTCTAAGCGTGTTTCATGGGTTTTAGGTACTTGAAGACGATGATGGGGGTACGAGCGTGCATATTGTAGACCGGCCTACCCCAGAAGAAGATGCCCGTTTCGATCGTAAGTATCAGAGGTCTCGGCCACATCAGTGTCCCAGTGATAACCCCTCTGCTTATCGTATCATGGCTAACGTTCGATTATTCGCATAGTATGCTAAGGGATATCGTGGTAGTCCACGAGCACCGATTCTGGATAAGTAGCACGCACAGTTTCTACACTGGTTGGACACTATAAGTGCATGTATCGATACTGATACATACATTATTTCACCGAGTTGGATTAATAGGGTGTTGGAAACATGTGAATGGCTTGACGATGAGGTAAGTATTTATTATCCATATTTAAATTAGATTAATCTTTCGTGAAATTTGGTTCACTGATTTGTTTGTTCATTGTTCAGCATATTACATAGTACTTGGAGATGTTGTCACACCGTCAGCTTATGTGCATAGACGTGATTCGACAGGATTGGACAGTTGCTGGCTTTCAAAGAGACATGGAAGGCGTACATGAAGAACGAGATAGCTAAGGGCCAATTTCTCCCTAATGCTGACGCTGATGCATTCGTCGTTAGGAGACATAGGCGTTCGTATAGAGACTGGACTTAAGTGTGTAACATGTACATATTTGTGTGTATATTCGATGACCAGTGATAGCGTGCGATGTCCACTTATGAGGTAGATCGATCATAATTTACGACTCATCCCTAAAGGCATATGGAGATCAGGAGTTACATGACGCTATACAACCATTGCGCAAACTTATTATGGACTTGCTAGCACAGACTGGATTCTATAGATTTAGGACCGATGTTCATGATCCGCTAGCACCCTTTACATACACTTGTCCTATACAGGGTATTCCACACCAGCATTTAGGGACGGGAGATTGTGGCATTTTTACATGTATATTAATTTAGTATTCAGGATTAGGGATTCCTTTTGATTTTGGACCTAAGGATGGCTCGTCACTACGTTTGCGGATGGCGGTAGACTTGTGGTGGGCTAGTTTTCGTAGGTTTGAGTTTTTTTTTTTTACATGTTCATTGATATATTGGTTTATTTTTTTCAGCAATTATTGATCATAGCACTTAGGTTTGAAAAATGTTGGTTTAATTTAACAGTACCCGATGCAATGAATTTAAACTTGTGAATTGACAGATTAATGCAACATTTATCTGGTTTAATTAAAAATCAACGTCAACAAATTAATTTATAATGTAACAAATGTTTAAATCCATTAATTAGCAACAACATAAAATATTCAAATGTCTACATCAAGTACATAAGTTTTTGATAAAATGACAATACAATAAGATATAAATACATGAACGAAGCTAAAACATAAATTGCCTAACTCGGATCCAAGAGGATTGGATTTTTACACGTAGCTCGATTATGACCAAATTGCGAATAACGGGCACATTTCCTTTGCACAATTTCTTCTCCCTTAGAAGGAATTCGTTATTTTCTTGGACGATGGACGTTGTCTTGGAGGCTTGATGTTAAATTCCCGAACCTCAAGTGGAATCATCCAATCGCAGTCATTACCTACGGGGTAGATCGGCTTTGCATATGCGGCGATGTGCACATCGGTTGTGTAGAAATGGGAGCAAAATAAATTATGTGACTTACGTACGTGTCTACAAGCTACTAAAGCATGCGTGTAGGGCAATTGTTGAAGGTCTAGATATCTGCAATTGCATGTCTTCTCTCGTGTGTCAACGACCTCCACACAACCTTGCACTTTCACCTCGAACTCGAACTGAGAATTAGGGTGCACCGTCATAGATCGTGACAACTCAATCTGTTCATCAACCTTAATCTGTGCTGCTACGATTAAATACCCATCTCTCGCAGTATGTATCTCTCTACGCTAAAAACACCACCTTTGTACTAAAGATCCTAATGCATTTAAAATATAATTTGGCATAATTAAAGATGTTGTGACTAATCCTTAATTAATTAAAAAATTATATGAATCATTAGACATTTAAACTTTAATCATAAAAATTATTCATATAAATTGCATGCAACAATAAGACATAATTTCAATTTTATGTACAAAAAATAACCAATAAGTTGCATGTTATCATTTACTTCAACAAACATAAATGACAAGTCATATTATTCAATTATATCAAATGACATATAACACTATTTTACATCGATAAATTGACATGTCATACCCATTCATGTGGAAGACGACATGTCATGCAGTTTTACATAAGATTTATGATATCTCATACAATTTAAGGCACCAGACCACATGTCATATTTTATCACATACAATAGATGACATGTCATTTAATATTATCTTCAACCTCCAGAAATCCGATTTCATAAACCAAAATTCTACAATTTTTTTGTTTAATAGAAACGAAATTCATTTATTCAAGTCCCAAAATGCTAACAATCAAATATCGTAATGAATTCTAGTATTATTATTTATCAAGAATACTTGATAATAAATTTGATTTTTCATAAACTAATCAGGAATAAAACTGAAGTTTAACCAAATTGTACAAAATCAAAGCAGAGACAATAATAATGGCTTTGATGCCAATTGACAGAACTTAAAAACGATCTAAACATGCTTTACTAATTATAGCAGCATATAGATCAAGTGCAAAATTAAACTGAAAATATGCCTCTTGCCATTGACGTCTTTCACAATTTGGTGATGAAACTTCCTGGTTTATGGTTCTTTTAAACCTTACACAATTTCTTTATGATGGTGTATGTTACTGAAAAGAAATTGTTGGTTTAAGGACCTAGCCAAGAGAATGACTGTATTTATAGGGTTTGCCCATCATAGAAACCATGAAAAAACTGCTATAAATTGTCAGAACGTGTAACCAACTGGTAGAATATGTAATAAACTACCAAAAACTGATAAAAACTGTATAACACATGTTCCCACTTAAAATGATGAAAGATCATGGGCCACTTACAGTTAAAAAACTAACATATTCTACTCTTTTTTTCTTAATTTAACACATCATAAAACCACTCCACCCACCTTATATTAGGGTTTTGTTGATATAAGAATTAGAATTTGACATGTCATAAATCTACTTCACCTACCTTATATTACAATCTTATTTACTATTACAATCCTCTTGATATTAAAATCAAAAGTAAGAAGTTGAAATTACTTTTATAGCAAACCTAACACCCAAGACTCTACCCTCAATAAAGGGGGGAATCAATCCAAAATATTTGAAATTTTTTCACATAAAGTAGGAAGGCCTATCAGCTCCTGTGGGCATGAGTTATACCATTAAGCGTGAGGTCAGATAGCTCGACAGCTTATGCTTTATATTTGTAATGCTAACTTACATTTACAATTTCACACCTTCAATGATGATAACTTAGTTATGATTGTTAGTGAGTCCCTTGTTTTCATCATTTTATTACTATATCTCATCCAAAATTTAAGGTAAAAGTAATACTTATTTGTAATTTGCTGTTATTTTATTATATAACTTAAAACACAATTATAATTATAAAATTTTAATAAATATAAGAAAATATACATGACATTTTTTAGCTGATTATATATAAAAATTATAGTGCACGTACAACAGTACCAAATTATATAATTTGATTAAAATTAGAAAATCTAACACTAAACCTCCATTTCTTCCTTTTTCAATTTTAATATCTCACCACGTCCATTTCCTCGCAATTCTTTGTATTGTTGCTAGCTTGTTTCCTTTAGTTAATTAAAGTATACATACACACGCACACACATATATATAGAGAAAGAGAAGGATCGACACCCCTATATTTTTAAACATATTTTTAAATCAATTATTGATAATTGGACCTAGGTACTTCTAACAATTAATATTATATTTGACACATGTAATTAATTAATGCATGTGCTAGATTTAATCTCAACTGCTGAAGATGTCTAAATATAATGGTTCACAAAATAATGTAAGAATTATCTGAGCTCTTTTTTTCTACACAAATTTTTATGTCACTTGTAGACATTAGATTTAGGCACATCTAACAATTGAGATTAAAATTGATATATGCATTAATTTATGTCACCGAGTCTTTTGAATTACATGTTAAGATTTTTTTTAGAACAAACTTAACACTTGTATCTTAGAAGTTTAATAGGTTAAACAACTATGAATGTAACCTATGTAACGTAGTGGGATAGTGGGTGGGAAAGAAGGCACCTTATCGAACGCCGAATCTCGTTCGATTTTTTGACGAAGTAGGTTAGATAAAGTTCTAACGAACGGGATTATATGTCTCCTAACCCTAACTACTTGAAACATGAGTGTCAAGATAACAATCTTATAAGCGATAAAATTAAAGAGGAATATTTATTGAATGAAAAGATTGTTTAAAATAATAACATAGGCTCTCTATAGATAATAGAATAAACCTAGTGTTACAAGTTACTCAAATAAGGAAATATAACTTCTACCTAAATAAGAAAATTATGAATTAAATAACAAATCGAATTAGCAAGATTAAAAGACTTCTAAAACTAATTAAATTCTAAAATTGTCCTATATCACTATGGATATAGAATTTATTCCTTCTTGTTGGAAAGTTAGAAAGACAGTCTACTTGAGTGTTAATTCTAAAACTGAACAATTTGAGCGCTTAATTCATAATGGGTTTATAAATTAACTGTTAATTAGAGAATTAATAAAACTTAAGGATAAAAAAGTAGTTAGAGGAGTAAAACGAAAAATTAACATAACTTTAATTATGAACCATTTATGGAGGGTTAAACTGTATGTAATGATTATATAAATGAATTGCTCAAGCTTTTTGAGTAAAATATATCTATAATTTTAAGAGTTCAATTCTAGATTTTTAACAGAATAATACTGAAACTAATAAATTTGATTAATTAATTAAAAAAATTACTTAAATATGCAAAATTATCGAAGCTTAAAGTTGTAGGGCTATAGGTCCCCGATACCACTTCCCAAATAATTGTAATGAATACTATAATGAATAAAATTATTACACTTAATCTTTGGTTTTAGAAAATAATTTTCTATAATACATATTTTATTTGGATTAAATTAATTAATTAATAAGATATTTCAAGATATACTCTTAGAAAATATCAAGGAAGTTTTTTTCTCTTTTATCAATCAGAGAGCATGCCTATCATAGAGAAATTTGCTCTGTCCATTATATCTCCTCATTATGAGGAGATATTTATCCTATTTCTTATTTATTTTAAAATTAATATTAAAATTAATTTGAATTATTTTTTAACTAAGTTAAAAGAGTTGAGGAAGTTGTAATACCCATTACGTGTGAAACTACATTGAGAGAATTCTCTCTGTGGTTCATGAAATATCTACTTTTTATTATTTATTAAAGAGATATTTTCATATTTAATTAATTAATAAATTTTATTAATTAATGTAATTAAAATTAAATTATTTTAATTGAAAGGGAGTGATATAAAAGAAAAATAAAGAGGAAACTTTAATTTTGATGATATGTATTTATTCTCTAGAGGAAAAGAGAGAGTTTTCAACACAAAGATTCTTAGTTTTGGTATAATAGTACATTGGGAAATTCATTAAGAGTTCTTTGCTTAATTAGGATATTAAAAGCATGTTCACAATTCATTGAGTGAAGAAAAGGTTGAAAAATTAAAGAGGGGATTGGTGATAATAGATATAGTGATAATTATATGCATTTGAGACGTTTTACACATTATCAATTTGATCGCGTAGGATGGATTAAAAGAGGCCAGTCACCCTTTAGTTGTTGTGTTTGGTATCCTTTAATTTCTACCATATGTATCATGGAGGTCATTTTCATCCCAAAAGATAGTGGAGATAAATTTCATCCAAATAAGATTTTATGTAGACTTTTGGCGACGCCAGAGTAGATTCAATTTAAGACTCCCAATTCTAGTATTCATAATATTGTATAATACTCAAACCCTCCTTTATGTGTGGATGGCTAAGGTGTAACTTATAAGCCAACTCCCTTAATCATGCATGATAAAATGCATAATGTGAGAAAAAGTTCAAGATTAGAGCAAATCAAAAGAAGTCATGGAGGATCTCATAGTGACTAGTAAATCTTCTTATGAAAAGTATTCTGTGAATCGTGCATATTATTATGCTCTTTTCATATTATATTGTTTCTCTCTCTACATATATGCCTCTCTAAACAAACAATCAAACTTAAATAAAAATTCCAACAATTTTTATATCTTTATTATTTCTTCGATAGTTAGGGAGAAAATTACATGTAAATGGGAGCGGACCTCTTTAGGGGCTTGAGGGGGCCCCCAAAGCCACACCAAAATTTTTAAAGGAGAAATTAATTTTTTTTATTTTAAAATTATATAATGATAAACTAGTTAAACATATTTTTTAAAGTTTCAAAATAATGATTTCACCTATTTATTAATATATTATTTATAAAGTAATTTTTCTTTAAAAAACTTTTTATTTAATTTTATTCTCCATATAACTGAAAATCTTTTCCTTATAGGAAAACTATATAATTTAGGAAACTTTTTGTTGTAAGAAAATTATGTACTTAAAAATCTTTTTCTTGTAAGAAAATAATTCTTATGACTAATATATATATATATATAATCTCTTGAAAGTATTTTTATATGGGTCTTTTAAATTTATGCATTATTTAAATTTATTATTTATGGATTTGTATAAATATAACTATCAATTTGTTATTATTATATATATTATATTACTTAGTTGCAATAAAAAAAGAAGATATTTATCTAATTGATTTTTGTTTCCAAATGGAAACATCATCTATAGTTCATCAATTTTTTAAAAGAAAAAATATTGAAAATTTAGAAATCAATTTATCATTACCGCCAACATCTAATATCAATTTTCATGATTTTAAAAAATAACCTTCAAAATCTCAAAGAATTGAAATCAATAAAATTGACACTCAATTATTAGATGTCTTATTAATTTTTTTATTTATATGTATTATTGACGTTAAATGATAATTTTATTTTTTAATATTTTAATTTTAATATATATTTATTAATTTTTTAAATTTTAAAATACTTAAATTATTGTTCGACCCCCCAAGTTGTTGGATTTTGGCTCTGTCCCTGCACGTAAAGATTGATATTAAATGTATTGAATAGGTGAATTTCAACATATTTGATGTTAGAAATTATATCAATATTAAAAAAAAAAGGAATTTGATCAAATGTTGTATGATAAGGATGGATCTTATTTTTCAAAGGTTGAGAATGAGAGAAAGGTGTAGGACCATCAATAACTAAAGATTGAGAGAACGACAAAAGGCTAGTCAAAATTTTAAAAACATGTATTTTGTGATGTGACCTTGAAAATTTTGTTCCTTTTTGTTTGTGACTTCAAATACCTATTTGAATGAACTGTAATATATTCACAAAAGAAATTTATTGATAGTGGAGATATATTTTTGGATATTGTAACCATTATTATGGCAAGAAAATTTAATAAATATCGATTTTTTTAAATAATATTATTTATTGTTATACTATACGTAAGACACCTATGTACATATAGTGCGATATCTACCTTCATACAATACTATCCTCTAGAGTTATACTACACTCCAAATATTTACGCACATATTTTCCAATATCTATCCTCATACACATATACAATCCCATAAACATATAGTGTGAATCTATTCTCATACCACTACTAGAAAAATGGTCATTACTAACATGGGATTGGTATCAATGATATGCTTTTTTAACATACCTTTTAGGTAACGTAGTAACTCCAGTCAACAATCCCTGACACCAAATAGAGTATCATGGCAAAAGTATCAACATCTAGTGTGCCCAATGCATCAAGAGCATATTGAGACTGTAATATCAAAATTTTTATGTTGCCAAAAAGGTATCTATGATTTCTAATTCCACTGTATTTGAAAACGGTGATGTGTTTATAGTATCATAATAGGTTCAATTTGTATAATGTTAATGTTTGTTTGCTAGTATTATATTAGAATCAATGAATGTATTATATATTAAAATAAATAAATTTTTGTACCCCTATTTATTTTTCAAATGTCAAATTTACTAAAACTATTAGTAATATAATAATGAAAATTGACATGTAACATAAGTATTATAAATATATTGAACACTGAAAGTTGTCTACAATTCTAGTCATAATTCAGTGACTTTCATACATCGATCTCCCACTCAATTCTAAATCCAAAAATAATTCTAAGTTACAAAAATAAAATTAACTACTGTGTACACAAGTAGTTACAAGTTAAATATTTTGTGTTTAACTAACGTATAAGTAAAATTAAGAGTGTTGACCAATTATGGGCAAACAGAATCAAAGCACAAGTATATGGATTTCTAATCAAGCAATCTCACAATGTTCTTTGAATCTTGAGCAAAACACAAGCACCAAAAATTCAGCACATGCACCAAAATAACTTAACAATTTTCCTTCAATGCAAGATAACAAATTTAACATTTAACCTCGATATGCATCATTTAATCTTGCCAACCATCTATTATAAGTTAAACTCTCAGTTGTTACCCATCTCTCTTTAAACCTAGTACATTTAAGAAAATGGAAGTTTTAACACAATAAATTTGAAACACTTACAGTAGTACCATCTAAACATCATTTATTAAATAAATAATATAAGAAAAATAACTTCAATAATAGAAAATTCAAATTCATATGCACATACAAACAAAATAATGCAAATAATTGTAAACCTTTACTGAAATCATCATTTATTTTGGACCCAAATGTTCCTAAATACCATCACATTATGACCTTCCATAAATTCCATTGTCATCATATATACTTAACTCACACTTAGGCAAGTTATAAATAAAGGAGTATGCAAAATCATGTCATCACACTCATCATTACATGCAAATTTATGCACTCTTTTATCCATTTAATACACCACTGACTTACTATAGTCTAGTTGGTCTTTGACATCAAAAACGTGTTTTACATATGATGCTAAAACAAATTAATTAGATTTATGACCAATCGATTCAATTCAACAACTATAAAATGTAAATCATCAACTTTAACTTGCCTATTGTTAATCCAATCACACTTGGAAATAACTATATTAAACAAAAGATGGTCTAGTTGCCATATCTAATCAATAACCCTATAAAATGCCATGTCATCCGAGTATAGAATTTTTATTCTTTGAACTTGAAACTTAAATGTTTGTTGCAACAATCATAACTCCATTCTTCTGAGTTACATGATTGTTGTCTTGCTCTCTTGTTGCAAAGGCGAAGTCATTTATAAAGTATGATGTATATAGTCATTGAAGATCAAGGTCTATATGCCAACTACCTTACTATTTTATCAACATGTATTCCATTTTCAACATTATGACTAACCTAAAATTCATATATGAAAACAAAAATTAGCATATAATAACAGAAATCAAATGTAAAAGCATAAAATAATTAGGTATTTTTTTCATATCGCTGAAGTTAACTTACCTTTTTCTTTGATCGATTACTAAAACTATGGTTATGCTCATTTTACAACCATATATGACTTCTTGATTGCTTTGGATATGTGACTTTCAAAAATTTCATATGTTCCCTACATAAATGATCATTTAGGCAATTATTTTATGTGTAT
The DNA here is from genome assembly GCA_028052125.1 of Melia azedarach. Classification (NCBI taxonomy): domain Eukaryota; kingdom Viridiplantae; phylum Streptophyta; class Magnoliopsida; order Sapindales; family Meliaceae; genus Melia; species Melia azedarach. The sequence goes on from CM051399.1 coordinate 7,960,440, forward strand.
CTGCTACTGACACATTAGACTAAAAAACAAATATGGTTAAATAAGACCCTACAATACATAAGATTCAATTTTAAATGTATTCTTCAAAATGCAAAGATGTGCTTACTCTATCAGTTAAGGATTAACCATATTTACTTTCGCAACACTTAGAGGTTTTTCAATTGCCAAAATAGAATGTGCAATTACATCATCACTTAAAAGGTATTGTGCACAAAAATCAAGTGGTTCCTCAGCAATGCATTTCTCAGGACAATTGTAGTTACTAACATATCATTAAAACACCTTTATGCATCGTTCAAAATGGATACATCAATCTAAGATATACTAGCCCACTAAGTCTTACTTCTTTAAGAAGATGGACTGTCAAATGTACCAATCTATTGAAAAAGTTTGGAAGGAAAAATTGTTTGAAGTACAAGGTGATATCGAGTTCTTTTTTTAATTTGTCTAAACTCTCAACATCTATGACTTTACTACACAATAAATTAAAGAAAAAATATAACTTGATGGTGGCATTTCTAACAGGTTTTGGTAAGCAATTTTGAATTGCTAACAATAACAATTATTGCATCAGAGTCTGATAATCATGAGACTTAAGGCTTTGAAGATGACAATCTTCAATTAACATAACATTTCTAAAGTTAGAACAATAACCATCAGGAACTTTAGTATCCAACAATGTTTGACAAAACATTTTCTTTTAAGTTTTGCTCAATGTGTAAGGGGGTAGTGGTAGGTAAGTTTTTTGTTTCTCACAGGGAACTAATTTTGCCATAATTCTCATTCCTTCAAGGTATTTCCTAACACTACCATCCTTTTTTTGCCTAGTTAATGGATGATTGTGCCGTAAATGCTATCACATACATTCTTTTCTATATGCATAACATCCTATTGGTGACACACTATTAAATTTTGCCAATATTCTAAGTCAAATATTTCTTAAATAACGGTTCCTTGTCCACATCAAAATGCTTTCATTTTTTTTGACCACTTTTTAAAATTTCTTCCTCATTCAAAGTTTTAAGAGGTTTTTCCCACTCTTGTTCACCATTAAAAACAATTTTTAATTTTCAAAATGGGTGATTATTTGGTAGAAATCTATAGACACTCAAAAATATATTTTTACTACTATGTTTAAACCAGCATAAATTAGTGTTTTTTCCACATTTAGGACAAGCAAAATAACCCTTAACAATACTCTCCGACAGGTTATTATATACCAGAAAGCCACTAATTATTCACAACAAAACGGCCCGTGAATTAAAAGCTTTTTTTCCATGCATCATAAACTTCTGCACCAACATGCCATAAAGTTTGAAGGTCCTCAATTAAGGGTACTAGATAGGTATCTAAATCATTACTAGGTTGTTTAGGTCTAGAAATTAATTGTGATGGCATTATGAATTTTCTTTTCATACATAACCATGGAGGAAGATTATATGTCATCATTAAAATTGGCTAACAATTACAGGTAGTGTTAAGTGTGCTATATGGATTTACCCCATCAGTTGAGAGAGCAAGTTTAAGATTCCTAGGTTCTTATATAAATTCAAACAATTTGTTATCAATTAACTACACGCTTGAGAATCTACCGAATAACAAGATATTCCATCTTTTATTCTCTTATTCGAATGCCAAATAATTTACTCAGTTATTTTGGGTTATTGAAACATGCATTTAAACCTAGGAATAGACAAAAAGTACTATAAAATCTTGGCTAAAACGTTTTTTAAAATATTTTTTATTTATTTTTTCTTTTCTTTCACCTACATTCTCCATAGTTAGGACATTCAAATAGATTTGCATACTCCTTCCCATAAAGAATGCAATTATTTGGACATGTATCTATCTTTTCATATTCTAAGCCTAATACTTTTCACTGTTTTCTTGGCATCATAAATTAGGCATTTGTGATAAAATATTTATAAGGGCTTCTAACAAAGCCAAAAATCGTACATGCAACTACCCAATATTCCCCTTCATACTAAAATTTTTTTATTAAATTAAATAACTTAGAATGCTTAGAACCCAAGAGTAATGGCCTTTTAGCATCTTCAAGAATTTTCCTACAATACTTAACATTGCTCTTAAGCATCTTAAACCATGTCCACAACATTACAATAATCATTGGATCTAAAGTGATGACTATTAGAATAAGTTTGAGAGTCTGTACTATTTAAAGTGAGGTCAACCTCTTTGTGCCTAGACTAAAAAATATATATTGATATAAGACATTTTTTAAACAAATGTATTAACATGTTCAGGTGACTAAAGTTTCATATTGCAACAACTATTGCATGGGCATCTAATTGACCTACGATTTTTTAAATTAAGCATTGCAAAATTTAGGAATTTATTAACACCATTTACATACTCTTCTGATAATCTATCACTGAAAATCCAGTTTCTTTCCATGTGTAGTACCTACTACTATATTATATTGTGCCAATGAATTTCAAATTTCTCTAATTTTATTTGTTAAATTTTTTTTATAAGTTTAAGAGGAAAAAAAATCACATGAAAACCAATAAGAAGTAAACAACACTTCAATATATATCCAACCACAACCATTTCATATCACACCTTCAGAGTGTTCTCCAATCGCTACCTAACAGCAACAGCAAAACAATTTTGTTTGCTCTTAAATCAATAAATAAACAACAACAAAAATAAAAACATTGCTAACAAAAGTCTAAATCAGGTCTCAAATTAGAAAATACACTCCAATAATAAAAAATCGCAGCACAAGAAGTGAAAAATCAGTACATGCACTCCAAAAATAGAAAATTACAACATAAAGAACAAAGAAATCTACAATGCACTCCAACAATAAAAAATAGCAACAAAAGAACAAAAAAAATCAGCACATGCACTCTAAAAATGAAAATCGCAATACAAGAAACAAAAAAAATCAACATGTGCACTCCAATAACTCGCCAATTTAACGTATATCTACAAATTAGGTTCCAAATCGATACATGCGACCCATCGATGTCATACTAATTCACTTGTTAAACAACATGCATCTTGAAAATTGACTCCAAAATTAGTTTTAAGAATGAAAATATACCAACAATTAATAATAGAGTCAAGCAAACTATGAAGACATAATCAATATTGCAGAACCCAAACCCTAGCAATTGAAAAACAAATAAAACTACTAAAATTAATGTACATAAAAATAAAAACTCAGAAATAAGAAACATAACTTTAGGATTTCAATATTTGATGACTAACCTAGGTAGATGTTCTGATTTTAAAACTTGGCGTTCAGATTCCAAGCTAGCTTTTTTCTTTAACGATACCACGAGTAGATTTCACTTGATGCTAAGTGTAAATTGGATTGATTTGAGTTAGGAATGGGTTGATTTGAGACAAGTTTGTGTTATTCGAAGAACAAGCACAAGGTTATTTTGGTGGATTTTATGCTAAGTGTAAAGAGTATTTGAGGAAAAAAATTTAGAGTTAACTAAATTGAAAAGGGGAAAAATGTGTTTTGGGTTTTTTCTTTGGGAAGAAAAGAACAAAACAACGTCATTTTCTTTTCATTTAATTAAAAAAATTAATTTATGTAAAACGACGTCATTTGGCTGTTATGCCCAAAACGATGTTGTTTTAGTTGGTGACACTATAGTCTCACAAAACCATAATACTCATTATTTAGTCTCAATGATTTCTTTTATAGTTCCGCTGTTTGCAGGAAAAGTCCACTTTTGTCCATCAACATCAATACTTTCTAAAAAATGCTCATTTTTCTAGTAGTGTATGTACACAATGCCTATCCAGAGTTATACTATATCTCAAATATCTATGCACTATATCATCTAGAGTTATGCTACACCTTTAAACATCTATGCAGATATAATGCAGTATTTATCCTGAATGAACATATGATGCAATATCTACCCTTATATATATACATATTGTTCCATATCTACTTTCTTATGGCGTGAATATACCTTCATACACATATAGTGCGAATTTACCCTAAAATTACATCTAGAGATATCTGTCCACACTATAAATATCTTGAGCTAGGGATATTTGCTCACAATATAAATGTGGTGGAAGACCCACAATATTGTTGGGAACCTTGCCCTTGCTAGTGTCGAACAAACTTAATGTTGGAATTTTCGTATTTAGATTTGAATTTTTCTTCCATAAATAAACCAAGTCTTATAACAGTAGACAATGAGCGAGATTAGTGAACTTTACCTCTAAATGAATCTAATCAATAAGTCCCCCAGTAAAGCAATCAATTAAAAATAGTCATGGTAAAACTTATACTAATTGAGAAATTTGTTCAAACTTCTCTTGGTAGGCTAGTACTGTAATAGTTAGCCTTAGTTGAGACAAAGCCTCTGATGCATCCTCAAATTTTATAGAACTGAACCTTTTGTGAAGTTCTTGTGAAAACTCAGTCCAAATGACTAGTCCTCTTGTTTTATCAACCATCGATAACATTTTTCTGATACCCGAATTTTGATTGATTAATGTATATATATAGAGAGAGAAATTAGAAAGTTAATATATTTATTAGAAATGGATTATCTAATTGTGGATGAATATGTTCCTAATTTCAAAAGAATTGAATTTTTTGGTTATATAAGTTTTCTTGTGGGTGAAAGTGTTAAAAGAAAAGTTAAAGGGTTCAACTGAAATTTAAAGGCCGAATGTCCCTCCTTTAATTGATGTACGAATTGGGTGGTACGTGTATGTTGTTAATGGCTAGCAAATATAGGGAAAGTAATAATAATAATAAAATATTACAAAAATATAATAATTAATATATAAAAATGTTTGTCTTGGCGGTAATATATATATATATATATATAGCTTTTCTTTCATAAATTGAAAGTCACGGGCAGAAAACGAAATCGGAGAAAGAAAGAAAAAGAAAGAAAGGAAGGAAAAAAGATTCGTTCCGAATCTATATTTTGGATGATTAGCTTTCCGTTTTAAGGAATTGTAAATAATTTCATATGATTTAATTGTAAAAATTTAATTGTTAGCATATATATATATATACATTTTTAGATAATTAAGTTTGAATTATTAAATCATTGCCTATTATTATTGTTAAATTGATACTAGGGAGTGATTCATAAGGGAACAAAAAGTCAGCAGGAGTGTAGGAACTATTGTACAATATTCAGGTAGGTATTTATATGTTTTTTGGAGATTTTAGTTTTAAAATTGAAAAGTATGGTGTTTTATTACATTTAACTTTTTAATAAATATTTACAAAATTCCTAAATTATTACGTGTTGATCCAATTGATTGTTTTTCAAATCGAATTTAAATAAGAAGTTTTATACGAATGTCATATTTATAAATACAGTGAGAAAATTGTATCAGCACGTGTTGTGATTTTATAAATAAATTATTTATATGAATATGTTGTGAAATAAATGAATAAATGAAAATGTGATGGCCATAGTTGTTGTTATAATGTGGCACCGGTATTTGGGGCGACGGTCCCTCGAAATAATGTCTGTAAAATATGTTGGTCAATTTTTGGAACGGCGGTTTTTCGAAACAATATCCGTAAAGTGCACAAGAATTAAAATTAGTGGAAATTATTTTAAATGGTGGAATGAATGTGTTTTGTCATTTTTGTGAATACTGAAATTGAAATATTGTTTTGATATTTGGTTAAGCTTGTTGTTTGAAATTGAAAAGTGTTTTATATATGTAAAATTGTTTGTTGCAAAGTTCTTAACACTACCTTTGTGTATAAATATCTACTGGGCATTAGGTTACCCCTACTTTTTTAGGTTCTTAGGCAATGCTGGAGATTTTGTATGTAGAAGACAAAGGATACTCTACAATAAGAGTGTTACCACTTTGAAAACTATATGTAATTATAGATGCAGGAGTTTGAAATGTATGGCTTTGATGTGTTTTTTTAATGTTTGTATTTAAATTTTAGAAACCCTAAAATTAGTTATGTTTTGTTCGGTAATAAAATAAAGTAGTTGGTGTTGAACTTTATTAGGAGTGTTTAGAGTAAAATCTTAAAGTTTGCAGGTTTAGATTTTGACATAAATTTGTTATAGAGGAGATTCTGACAAAATTCTTTTATAAAATTAGGGACGTTTCAAATTAAATTAAATGTATTAACTTTCTTAGAGAAATGATCATATTTTGAAAGTTTGAATATTTTCGTAGTACCCTAATTCGGCACCACTTTAGTAATGTTGGAGTCGAGGTGTTACAATTTGAGTGCTTTTTTTTTTAGGTGAAATGCTGCTAATTGTCAATAATGTAAATTTTGATCGAATAAAAACAAATTGCATACCCCTTAGTAGTGTTATAGCTAAGTGTCGTGATGGAAATGATCCATGCAACCTTAATAAAAAATTCCACACACAATTGCCTCTGAGTAAGCCTAACATATCTCTAAATCAAAGATTGTAGCGTAAAGAAAGAGAGACGAAAGAAATAAGTACAAAAGAAGTAAACCTTCATTATAAATATGCTTTATTTATTCGGATACTTAGATTCTTATTCTATTATTTCAAAATATTGGAGGATTTATGAACCATGGAATTATCGGATGATTTTAAAAAATGATCTCACATCTCTTTTATGTAGACCTCTCCACCTCTCGAGGAGAGTTTTAGTACAATTTGGAAACTCTTTTGATAACTAATTACTTAGTAAGGTTGACAACCTCATGAACGTTCCTAGAATGTCAAGTTTCGTAGGCATTTCTAGAATGGCTAACTCTAAAACATTAAAGAGTTTTGTAGAGGATGTGACCTAAACTAGACTAGCCTAGAGAATTCTAGAATATTCTATGACCTTAGGCTTTCCTAGTCATTAAGGAATTGGAGAATGAAGCTTTACCTTCATGCTTTGGACTCTTATAATATCAAGATCTTCACGGGACGTCACAAATAAGCCATACATGCTTCCATCTTCCAATCTAACCCTCATACGTATTCTGCCCATAACTTGATGCTCTTGGGTTACTGTTCACATTATGGGCACTGTTCACATTATGGGTACTGTTCATCCGAGAATGTGTGAGCCAGTTACTTTGAGTGGTTAATCTTAAAACTCGTTTGTTCTTGCTCCAGCACTTGCGTGTTGTATTGCCATTGCTTACGGAAGGTTATGCATGTTGAGTATATTTGTTAATATTCTATTAAACATATAAATATCACAATCACAATTATAAATATAAATTGTAACAAAAATAATTAAAATAAATAAATAATAAATTAAAATAAAAAAGGATAAAGAAATTCCAATCTAAACATAGTGAGGCATGCTAAAAAAGCATTGTCTTAAAATCAAATAGTCCTCTTCTCGTGTGAGTAGTGACGGTTCTTTATGGTTTCAAGATTCAACCCAATACTTGTAGCCAATCTCCTCAATGAATATAATTACCGGAAGATAAACGTCAAGATTTTTATGTTACGATTGCTAATATAATTTTTTGTTAAAATATATAGACATATAGTTTTCTTTTCTCTTTTTCTTCTTTTTATATACTAATAAAATATATTAAGATTTAAAGAAAACATTAAAAAACATTAATATTTTTTTGTAACTCATATATTAAATCTAAATAATTGATAGAATTAATGGTATAAATTAAATATTGTAACCACCATATAATAATAACAATTTATAAAATATAACTCATAAAATTAAATAATAATTTTAAAACATTTTCCTCCAATAATGCACATGTTTTTGGTAGATCGTGACATAAGGCTTTACTAAAAAGCAAATATGTCAATACATAGAATCTTTAATTTTATGTAAATGTTTTTTGGAGAATTAATATTGGCTTCTAATAAATGCAAAACAAGAATATAATTTCTACCTTTTACTGCTCAAGGCATAAGCATTAATATGACAGTAATTTGATTGAACGAAAACATAGAGCAAATTAATTAGTGGGAATAGAAATTATAAGTAGGTCATGAAACTATACACTAGTGATATATAAATTCATCTTTAATAGTTTGTATATAGAGTTTATGGTATCTTTTTTTTTTTAATTGAATTCTAAATATATCTAAATACCTAAATGTTAATAGTATGCTTTTTTTTTTGTATAAATGTGATATTTACGAAGAAATATCAAATCAAAATGAATAACTAAATCTAATTAGTGTCCTTGACATTTCACTTATATTTATCAAATCGATTGATAACTCTAAAGTCTTTCTTGAATGCATTACGGTAAATTTTATAAAACCTTCTAACTTTTTTATAGCACGTAATTATTCCTAAAACAAATGAATTTTTATCAAATTTTAACAATCTTATATCTTTTGGGGGAAAAAAAAAGTCTTATAGCTATTTTCTATAACTATTAACTACTATTATACAAGATCATATTATTGCATTAACGGCTAATTTTCATATATTCTAAATATTAATTATTTTTAATTATAACACTCCCTTTCTATCTTGTTACTATTTTCAAATATTAAATTTTTTAAATATGATGGATATAAATTTTAATGCAGATTAACGTGGTAATGTCACATTATTGTTAAAATTTCTCACATGTTTTATTTTCTTTTCCTCGCTTTAAATTTTCTTTTATTTTTATAAAATATAGGATATGTGGCAATGCTATAATCTTATTATATTATATGAAAAAAACTGGATTTTTCCCTTTTGTTGATTGTTTGAAAAAACCTTTATCAACTTTAGGAGAAAATTTAAAAATATATATTTTTTAGTACAAACATTTAATGATATATTATTATGTGTATTATTAATTTATTAAAGAAAATTAAAGTAAATATGTATAAAATAAAATTCAATTGAAACATTATTTTATTAATGACGTGTAACAAGACATTATATTCTAATTTTTTAAAATTTTAGTACTTAATAAATATTTATACTCGTAATTTAACTTTACATGCTAAAAGAGAGAGAGATTAAGTTCATTGGTGGGAGTAACTCTCAAATAGTTAGAATAGATGTGAATTTAAATCTTCACAAAGAATTTATGTATATCATTTTTCAAATTTCGTTGATTAAACTGACTAATCTAATAGTTTCAGAAAGTCTACTAAAGTTCCAATTCCTAAGTGCAATGACTTTGAAGAGCTTATATAGTTGTAATATTCACACTTATTTTTGAAAATAGGAAAAAAAAGGAACAATGTATATTTTAATCTCATTAATTTAAAAATTACTCTTCTAACTCCCATTTAATGTTGGCAACGTATTTAAAATATGTTATTTTTTGTATCATTACTTCTAAATTTATTGATTTATGTTGTAATATAGTTAGTTTCAAGAAATGAGTGATAGAAGAAGGTTAACACTTATTTTAAGTATAACCTATTTAGGGATGGCAAAATTTCCCATGAGTTTGAGACCCCGTAGAGATCTGCCTCGAATAGAATAAAATTTACATGATATAATGGGGAATGAGACGGGAAACGGGGGGAGATTAATCCCCGAATTGTTAATGGAGTGGGAAACGATTTAGTACTCCCCACCCCATTACTACTCCATTTCTCAAATATATGTAATTATATATTATAATATGTTATTTTTCAAATAAAAATATATAAATGCAGATTATATTTAATTAATAATTCATAATTTTTTTATTTTATTAAGTAGTGAAGTTCATATTTTTAATATAATTATTATATATGAATAACACTATAATATATTAGTGATATTTAATTAGTATTAGTATAAATAAATATAAAAATAGAGAAATAAATGGGAATGAAAAATTCATTCCCTATACAGAGATTCTCTCTTTCCGTCTTATTAAATTTTATTAAAAAATGGAGATTAAAATTATAACGGGTGGAGAATGAAAAAGACCTCCCCACCCCTACCCCACCCCCCTCATTGTCATCCCTAAACTTATTTAAAGAATTATGAATAAAATAGACAATTTTCAGACTACTGGAACTAAAATAAGTATTAGATCATATTTAAGAGAACAAAAATTCCGTTTCTCTTAAAAATATTCTAATTACAACACATCATATTATGGATTTTTGTTCATATGAATATCTAATAACATGGCCATATGACATATCAACCTTATTCATAGGATATATAAATTTATGTATAATGACTTCACGACTTGATAAATTATATATTAATTAAATATTCTTTTTGTTTTCTTCACGATTACATCGAGAAAAAATAAATAAATTTCAATACAGCCAGCGTAGTGAAGAGCCGCTCTTTATTTAATTCTTGAAAATAAAGCAGCTTTCTCGATGCAGGAGTGAATTACGCGACGGTGATTGCCAACTTCATACCGTTGTCACAGTGTGTCGGGAAACCGCAGAGAAAGAAGCTTTTGCCCTTCTTAAGGGTAATTTGGTCTTTTCCCGTTGTAAATGTTGTAGCGCCACTTGCAGCTTTGCATTCGTTGTAACCCTTTTCATCCACTACAACGACGTTGTGTCTTCCCGGTGTATAATTGAATTCTGCGTTCCAAATAAACAATTAATAATAATTCGGTCAACTTTTAAAACATTAAAAATTATTATTTTTAAAATTTATTTTAAAATATAAAAAAACATGTTTGGTTCTATAGTTTATAATAATTTATACTCTCAGAAATAAAAAAATATCATTTTTGAAAATCTTAACTAAAAAGTAAAAACTATTTTTTTTTATCAATGTTTATTTTTTTAAAATAGTTTTAAATTAATTACATCTGCTCATGTACTATTTGACCCAATTTTTTATTCAATATCAGTGTATTATCCGGAATTATAAATTTTTAATCTTCGGAGAGCACATTCATATTATTTTTTTAAAATTATGTTTTAACAATCATTACTAAACCCTTTTTTTTTTTTTGAAATCATTACCAAACACTATACTACATTATTTATTTAAAAGAATATGAATAAATATTTCTATAATAAAAAAAAAAAGAAGAAAAAAGTTCTCACCAAGAATATCACCATCCTTAAAGGTTTTTCCATTGGGCCAATCTTGAACTCCAAAGACCCAACCACCTTCATCTCCAACCTTGAAGGTGGCTGCAGAGCTAACACCACATTGAACCACTACCAACAAAAGCACTGTTGCTGCTGCAACTGTTGCCCTACCTCTTGCCTGAGCCATATTATATTATAAACAAAATTACAACTATTTCTGAATTGGGATCAAAGTTTTTCTTCAAATTTATTTTGCAATTGCACATTATGATCATAAACTCTAGCCTTTTTATAGGGTTAATTATACAACATCAATTAATTAATTTTGGCGTCAATTATGGCAACAAAATCTAGCCACATGCTGAAAAATCCATGTAAAAATAATTATCAAGATTTTATTTTGATTTATAGTTGGTAGTTTTCTATTAATTATCCAAATTAAGTTGGATTCTTTTGTTAAAATGGCATTTATACTGCCTGATTTGTTGAATGCATTCATTATTTGAGATAATAATATTTTTATACGATAAATAATTTGGACATGCGTTTCACAATTTTAATAAGTTAGTCCCTCCTTTTTTTAAATTTTTATCATACCATAAACTATGACGTGATATTAAAATGTTAAATTTTTATATGCTTTAATTTATTATTTTTTTAAAGTTCAGACATGCAAATATTATTATCAACTTATTCTTGCTAATACTGTCCCTTTTCTAATATTTATAAAATTTATTTTTAGATAATAAAACTTTAGTCCCTATGTTTTGATGAAATAAAGATAACGACATGTATTTTATAATTTTATAATGGGTAATGGTCATACAGGTCCTAAAGGTTTAGCTAATTAACCATATAAATCTTAATAGTTTTAAATTTACCTTAAAAGTCCTAGTATCCATAAAAAAATATAATTTTATAATAATACTCTCATTAGTTATTATACTTAAGTCCCTCAAATTTTTTAAAAAATATGATATATTCACTTAAATTTTTAATACTATAAAAATACCATTAACTTTAAAAAAAATAAAAATACTCATAACTAATTATTTATAATAAAAAATAAATATTTTATCTCTGTGTTATTGTCTTAAACTATTAAAAAAGTCAATTAATTATTTTTTTCCTAAAATTTGATGTCAATTTTTTTATAATATAATTATATATAAATTATGTATAATAATATTATCAAAATCTCTAAATTTTTTAAATATTAATTATGATAATTTTTACAATATAATATTTATTGTCATAAATGTTAAAATTTACAATGTGCAATTTTTAATTTATTTGTAGACATATTTATGATATAATTTTTTATTATTAATTGAAAAAATTCAATACTTTATTTTAGAAAATTTAACAATGTTAAATGATTTATTTTGTCAAAATCTCCAAAATATGCCATTTATTTTTTTATAATTAATACTAAAAAATATCTTATAAATTATTTTTACAAATAAATTTAAATATTTTTATATTATAACTACTTTTTTATAATAAAGTGGCAATAAATTGTAAAGAAAATGATTAAAATATTATTATAATTTTTAAATTTAAATATTAAAATAAAATTACATTAATCATTAAAAGATAAAAATAATATATTATAACAATTTTATGTCTTTTAATAATTTCATGCAATAATACAAAAATAAAATATTTATTTTTATTATAAATAATTAGTTATGGATTTTTTATTTTTTTTTAAGTTAAGGGTGGACATATTATATTTTTTAAAAATTTGAGGGACTTAAGTATAATAACTAATCAGGGTATTATTGTAAAATTATATTTTTTTATAGACATTAAGACTTTTAAGGTAAATTTTGAAATTACTGGGACTTATATAGCTAATTAGCTAAACCTCTAGGACCTCCATAACCATTACCCTTTTATAATTTAAAACTATTTTTAAAATTTTTATTCTGTTTTCAGTAATTTGAATTGGGTAAAATCCCTTTTACCACCACAAGCTTAAAAAGTGTACATGTTACATCTTAACAATAGGCAAGATTACGATGAAATCAAAATTTTCAAGGCGATTGACCATAATACCACTAGTTAATAGTATGAAAACAGAGATGGAGACCACCTAACAGTAGGAGTAGATATCTGAGATACGACAAGATTATTTAACACGAATTCGATGCTATTAAATGAATTCAGATTTAAAAATCTTGACCCGAATAATGATCGTGTTGATATAATCGTGTCATATGTGTGTCAACACGATTATTATTTGTGTCGTATTCGTATTTCACCTCTAAGACATGATTATTTGTTCAAAATACAATTAAATAAATGAATAATCGTATTTTATACGAATAAATGAATAATTATAAATTAAACGAATATATTTTAATAAAATTAAATATATATATTTTATATATATTTAATTAGAGAGTTGTTTGTTATGATAAATTTATATTTGATAAAATACGTTAACTTTAATATTTTAAGGATCTCAATAGTAAAGTTAAAACTTAAAACTAACTCAAATTAACCCAATTTCTTTTATTTTCGACTTTTCTGTCTTTATTCGAAGTCGCCACCCCAATCCCACCAACTAGCTTTCATCTTATTTTGCCTCTCCTTCACTGAACTGATTTTCATCTTTTTCGATCTCTCCACCGACTTTCATCTTCTTCAAGACAAGCATTTCGATCGAAAAGGTCAATAATTTGTTCTTAACATTTTTAATTAGTCTTTATGTTCTCTTTGTTTTCTCCTGTCTTTTAATGGATTCTCTCAATAATTTGTTGTCAAATTGAAATCTTCTTTTAAAAAAAAAAAATGAAAGTTGAAATGAACTTCATAGATTCTTTACGCATGCCACCGTTGCAATATTTACTTGCGACGTCTAATTATGTTGGGGTAATTTAATAATTTAATAAATTATTGCGGATATCTTGTGCTTACTATTGATTTAATTTTTGTTTCTATAAACCGTGAGAGTCTTTGCTAGTATTTGGTCATTTTGTTTAGATTTGTAGTTGGCATATTTTGGATACATTTAGTGGTTCTTTATGCTCTTAATAAATTAATGTTTTTGTTAGCTTGTGCTCCTCATCTTGCTATATAGAGTATTATTTTATAATTAATATTAATTTATATAATAGTATTGGTGGTGGTTGAGTACTTGATCAATTTCGAAATGCACTTAAGTCGGATATAGTGAAGACGTTACTTTGTACAAGTGAAAGGTTGTTTGGGGAGAGTGGTAATTAAAGTTTTTATATAATTGATTTAAAAAAAATTGTTACTTATAGGTCATAATATTTATAATTTATTTTTGTTACTATTACAGAAAGCAGCAGTCCCAAATAACAACCATTTTTTAATCGGGATCAAAGTTTTTCTTCAAATTTATTTTGCAATAATGCATGATGATCATAAACTCTACCTTTTATAGGGTTAATTATACATCAATTAATTAATTTTGGTGTCTATTATGACAACAATGCTGAAAAATCCACATAAAAATAATTATCAAGATTTTGTTTTGATTTATAGTTGGTAGTTTTCTATTAATTATCCAAATTAAGTTGGATTATTTGGTTAAAATCGCATTTATACTGCCTAATTTGTTAAATGCATTCATTATTTTGAATAATAATATTTTGGTCTCTATATTTTGATACAATAAATAATTTGAACACGAGTTTCATAATTTAAATAATTTAGTCCCCTCTCTTTTAAAATTTTTATCCTCATATAAACTATTATTTGAGATTAAAATTTTATATTTCTAAACGTTCTAATTTATTATTTTGTTAAAGTTTAGATGTGTAAATGTTATTATGAATTTATTCTTTTTACTCTTATTCCTCTTATAATTTCTATAAAATTCATTTTTTAGGATAATAACATTTTTGTCCATATGTTTTGATGAAATAAACATTATGGTATTATTTTATAATTTTGATAAATTAAACTTTTTTTTAAAAAAACTTTATTCTATTTTCAATAGGGGCATTATCACATACCTCTCCTAAGGTATTCATAAGTGTCATTGAGATAGAAAGTATTAGGAATGTGTCACTTACCTTCCTTCCTATTTTATTTGACTGTTAGTTGAATATTAGTTTTAAGAATAAAAAGTGAATAGAATTAATATTTTTTCCCTTGTTTGAAGAAAGCAAAGACACTCTGCCATTTGCACATGCTATCTAAGTAAAACATTAAGGCTTAAAATGGTTTATTTAAGGCAAAAACAATCAAAATAGAAATGGGATCAAGATTAGGAGGGAGTTTCCTCCACTATTTTGCTCTGTTGATGCAAACATATATGAAGATACTGAAAACCTAGCTCAATTTCAGAAGTTCTTGGCTAAATTTTGTACAAAAAAAGTGAAGAATATTTTCATGCATAAAAAAAAATGAAGAGCATTTGAGGCATTTTGTTACATGCATGCTTTTTTAGAGTTATAGTTGCTTGAAAACTGAAAAGTATGGTGTTTTATTATAATTAATGTTTTGACAAATGTTTATAAAATTGCAGAGTTATCATGTGTTGATTCAATTAATTGTTTTTTAAATCGGATTTAAATGGTAATTTTCATATGAAACATATATTTATAAATACATGGGAAAATTAAATTAACATGTGTTACGTTTTTATAATTGAATGATTTGTATGAAAATGTCGTGAAAAATTTGATTAATCAAAATATGATAGCCATGGTTGTTGTTGTGATGTGGTATTAGTGTCTAGGGCGACGGTCCTTAGGAATAATGCCTCTAAAGATAGTTTTTAATGGGATGACGATCCCTGAGAATAATGCCCCTAAAGTACGTATGGCCAGTTTTTTGGCAACGGCCCTTCAAAATAATGCCCATAAAATACGTAAGAACAAAATTAATGAAAATTATTTTAAAGAATGGAATTAATGTGTTTTACGTAGTTTATATGAATGTTGAAATTGAGATTTTGACTTGATATTCTATTGCACTCTGTGTAGAAACCAAGAAATGCTTTTATGTTCAAATCTATTTATTGTAAATTTTAAAATTGCCTTTGTGTATAATATTTATTAGGCACTAGCTCACCCTCTACTTTTCAGGCTTAGGTAATGCTGGAGATTTGTAAGTAGAAGACAAGGGATACTCCAGGGCACATATTTGGCTACTTTTGAAATTGTGTAGTTATAGGAGTAGATTTTACAATGTATAGTTTTGATGCAATTTCCATGCTTGTACTTGAATTTTGAAAGTCATAGAACTAGTTATATTTGGTTAAGTACTGAAACGAAGCAGTTGGTGTTTAATTTTATTGGAAGTATTTAGAATGAAATTTTAAAGCTTACAGCATTACGTCTTTGACGTATGTTACATTATAGCGAACATTCTATCGAAGTATCTTAGAATTAAGGATGTAACACACTCCATAAACTTCATTTAAATCTATCTCACTAAAAGCAAGTTTTGTTAGTTTCTGTCATCATGAAATCCATCTCCATTTTTCATTGATAAATGAGTGTTTTACTTGCTTATCATAGAGATTTCAAACTTGAATATGTGGCAAATCCTCAAGCTATAATGTTGTTTGATGAAATTTTATGTTTTCATGTAGACATATAGAAAATCTCATTCCAAGACAATTAGTGGTATGAAAACAAGGACCAAAATGTAAGAGAGTGGGAACTAAAATGCAAGACATCAACAGAAATGCCAATCGCACTCCTCTAGCCACACCCATGCATCGTTCAAATTTTATATTTTATGTTTTTGTGCAGATGACGTTTTTTAGCGTTTTTGCTTTAATTTAGACCTTTGGATCTCTATTGGATGGCTAGATTTGATGTTGTATTAGGTTTTATTCATTTTCAATCATTAGTCACATATCCAAAAAAGGGAAGTTTCAGTTTTTAGAGAGAGAAAGTGTTAGCCTTAAGGCTTATAACCCATTATTTTGATGATAACAAACATTAATATTTTTAACTAACTAAATTCTTCTTGTAGTATATATTCTGATATTTTTGGTATGAAGGATTGGAACACTTGTGAGACTTCAAGAACATCCAAAATGAAAGCATTGAAGAAAAATATAATGGAAACCCTTGAGAAAATTAAAGAATTAAAGACATAAACATTAGGTGATTTTTATCTGTAATGTGACATTGAAATTGAATATTGATTTTCACTTAAAAGATCAAGATGTTTTGTGAATACCATTAGTTTTGAAAATCAAACCCAAATGCAAGATTTTAAAACCCTGGAAAAGGAACAAAATGCAAACTTTTTAAACATGACGAATAGTGTCCATGAATAGGATCGTAAACAGTGTCGGTTGACCAAGTCTACACACTTAGTCGATTGAACTAGAGGCAGAATGCCTCCCAAGTTTGATTGCACACTTGGTCAACCGACTTAGGCCTCCCGGTCAACCAAAATGGCTAACATGGTCGATTAAATTCTTGGGTTTTTAGTTTTTGACTTCTAATTTTTATCTTGGTCAATCGAATTGAACTATATAGTTGACCGGCTTTCGAAAAAATTTGAAATTCAAGTCTTTAACAGCTAGGAACGACTAGTTTTCTAACTTTCACAATACTAGTCTAAATTCATTTGGAACAATTTTTGCACGTTTGGCAAACTTATAAAACTTATTTTCCATGTGCATTACAAATATTTGAGCTTTAATTTTTAAATTTTCATTACAGACTTTAGCTTTCACTTGTATCATTCTTTGAAGAGAGTGTTTTCTATTTTTTTACATTGTAATTCTTAAGAGATTAAGTGTGAGGGAAACACACTTGAGGTGAGGTTTGAGTGACACTTAAATGACTTAGTTATAAAGGTTGAAGAGGTACCCAATCAAGTCTTCTTGGCATAAGGGTAAGGCACCCAAAGGTCCACTTAATGTTATATCTGCTTGTCTTGGGTTGTAGGCAGATTAATGGAATCCTCAAGCGGATTGGCTCAGAGGTATGGACGTAGGCCGGAGTTTGTCAAACCACGTAAAAATTATTGTGTTTGATCTCTCCCCCTCTCTCTCTATACTCTTTATTATTGCTTATGTTTATATTTGTTATACACCTTACTCACACACATTTAAACCTTAAATTATTGTCATTTACATATTAGTGATTACAATTATGTATTGAATTCATTGTATTATACTTTAAAAGGATTTAAATTGCTTAGTGTTCATATTAGATTGCTCTAAAAGTGTTAAAGTCCTTAAAAACCCAATTCACCCCTTTCTTGGGTTGCTTTAGTGGTATTTCAGAAAGGGCAAAACAAAGAGGAAATTTTCTAAAAAGAGAAGGGGTGGATTTCATCAACTTGAAGGTTTTGGGAGAAGACTTAAAGAAGGATTGTTGAAGCCCCTCATCACTAGTCTATTTTCTTAAACTCTATTATTTTCATTTGAATTTTTATTTGTTGTATTATTTAAAGGATTATGAATTTCATGATGAACTTGATGTTGATTGTTGATATGTTGGGCTAAATTGTTATGTTATAGGACCTTGATGTAACTTAACTAAACTATATTTTGATTAATTGTGGAATTTGTCAATGTCACTAATTTTTAAGTCACTTGTATTTTTCTTATATTTAATGCTGATAATTTATTGCTTGATGAATTATTTGATTAATCATGAATGAATGAGTACTAGGAATAGTCTAATTTGTTCATAGAATTTGAAAAATTGAGAGTTCAGAAAGACCTTGTAACTAA
Organism: Melia azedarach; assembly: GCA_028052125.1. Taxonomy (NCBI): domain Eukaryota; kingdom Viridiplantae; phylum Streptophyta; class Magnoliopsida; order Sapindales; family Meliaceae; genus Melia; species Melia azedarach. Next base: position 7,979,037 of record CM051399.1, read on the forward strand.
ATAAACAGTAACACTGGAACTCAAGTAACCGGGAGGTAAGTGAATTTCCAAGGGTTAATAACAAGTTAGGCTAAAAGAACATGTAGTTAATTAAGTCAGATAGGGATATCGGTTAAGTTAATTTTCTATAGGAGTTAGTTAACATTTGGGAGAGGGAACTAGGTTAATAAGAACCTGTGATTAGTGTATTAGACGTGAAAGCATTACAAATTCCTAGTTAGGAGAAACATGCTGAAAGTTAGGTGAAATCGAGATTCTAGGACCATTTGCATATCAATTTCACACACTCACTCTATTAGTTTTAATTTCTAATTTCTAGGTAATATTAATTAATTAGTTGCCTTTATATTTATATTTTTATTTTTTCGTTCAATCTATTAGTATGTGGCTAGATAAAATTATTCCACCATAATCGCACCATTTAGTTTAAAAATATAAAAACTCAGTCTTCATAGATACAACTTCTTTTATCACTATATTATTTGTATGATCTTGTATACTTGCAGTTTGTGTGGTCTCGTATCATTCACCTACATATATAACAGTTTAATAAATCAATTACTTGAATGAAAATCATCCACTTTTTCATTTACATTTAAAATTTTCACATAAAAAAATTCTTCTGATTGGGTTGCTAATTCATAGATTATTTGAAATAAAAAAAATAGATGAACAACTTATTTCACAATTTACAAATCATATATGGGTTGCAAATTAATTAAGAAACTAAACATTATATAAATATCTATTTAATTAGATTGCAAATTCATATATCACTGTTGGCCTATCTCATTACATTGAGAAAAACATGAAACGTATGATTATGAAGGTGCATTTATATTGATGTTTTCTTAACTCCCTATACATACATACATACATACATACATACATACATACATACATACATATATACATACTTATATGCGTGGACTATTGAAATTACATCATCTTCCCCTTTCATGTGTTCATTGCAACATATTCTAAGCCAATCAATTAAATTAATCCAAATTTTAAATTAATTTACATCATCTTCCCCTTTCATGTGTTCATTGCAACATATTCTAAGCCAATCAATTAAATTAATCCAAATTTTAAATTAATATTAACTTATAACGGCACTACATTAGCAGTATATATATATATATATATATATATATATATATATATATATATATATATATATATATATATATACACACACACACATATACACATATATCCATATAATTGATTTGATCATAATTAAATTCAATATAAATTTTGTGCATATCATATAAAAAATAATAATAAAGAAGAACAATATCATACTTTATAATTAACGGCAACAATGATAAATATATTTGGATGACAGCAAGATGGCTAGTGGTGTGCGGAGGGGACACATTGAAAGAGTTGAGAAACTAAAGACTAAGTTAAGACTTAGGGTTTGCTTAATTGACTTTTTTTCTTAAGTACAAATAACGTTGTTTTATATAATTCAAAATAATCTAGTTTCGATAACATAATTTAGAAAAAAAATACGGCAAAATGGATGCAAGATATTTAAAATATCCATATCCTATACGGATATTATACCTTATTACCATATATATCCATATTTTTTTATAATTATTATATCCTATCTATTAGGATCCGATATAGATGGATACTTACAAAAATAGTATTCATTGTTATCACTAATAACATGGGCACCAAACCCTAAAACCGTGGGTATTTTCATTTTCTCGTATTCTCCAAGCTTCTCTATATTTCGTGAGTTTCTTTTCGTGGATTTTTTTTTTATAGATTAAGGCACAACATGTTTATGTTCATCAAATCTAGTGTCATCATTATAGAAGTGTGAAAATAACCCTTGATTTAATGTATTTTTCTTTGACATTAAATAATGAAACCTAAAACCCATTCGTAAAAAAGCCCATTGCTAGAAACCTATTGCATGCTTTGCTTTTGGTTGTGTAATGAAAATGGATTTGGGTTGCAAGGGTTTTGGTGCATTATTGTACTTGTTTATAGGTCTTAGGTATCATTACTGGTTATGGATTTTAGGAGATATCATATCAATGTAACATAATGGTAAGATTTAGTTGTAGGTTGGTTATTTCATTGAAAAATCAATGTTGTTCAAGTTTGGTCAGTTTTAGTGCTAATTAACTTGTGGTTAATGCTCAAACAATAAACCATGAGAATGAGAAACAAACATAATGTTTCTTTGTAGAGTAACTTATGGGCATGAATAATATATCATGGGTATGAAAAGTTAGTTGTACATTCAGTTTGTTGTGTGGACTACTATACTGCACTTAATATTGAGTTATGAGTGTGAAAACTCAATCTTTTGTTGTGGTATGTTGTATTGGCTATTATGAAAGATACAATACTAGGTTAGAGATATAAACTTTGTGATTCTTCTTGTTTTACAAAGTGATATGTATGTTGTGGTTTATTGTACCGTGTTAGCTATTATGTTATATTTGAGACTAAGTTATAACTGATGGGTTGGCAAGAAGAGTGCATTCATCAATACATTTAATATAAGTTTTATGTTCAGTGTCCTCTAGTAGTGATATTTTCAAGTTTGATTTATGTGTACGAATTATAGAATTGCATAGTAATGGAAATGTAAATAATTAGTGATATTTTAGTTTGTTTGAGCCTAACTAATTATGTATAAATGTTAAGTTCTTATATTACTAGGCATCTTTTTATGATATTAAAAAAATTAAAATTTCTTTTTTTTTTAGTAAGAGAACATGAAAGCCAATTTCATGGTCTTAAAGTATGATATAAGGCAGCAAGATCCAGACACATGTAGTAGGATGGTGATGATCATAGCATTGAAAAGGAATATGATGTTCAACGAGAAATTTACTTATATGTTGAACAACCATGGGATAACAAAAAGTTTGTGGGTATTGATGATAGAGATCTTTTAGACACTTGGAAGGCACACATTCATCGCGAGTACAAGAAAATAAAGCTTCAGTCCAAGGTTTTTCACTTACAGTGAAACCATTAGTAAAGAGGACCCTATTCACATAACCACAACACAGTTACTCAAAAGCTCAGTTACAACCACATAAACACATACATGGACAACCTATTGGTGGTGCTTTTCAATCCTATTTAAACTCTATTACTAATCACAACAATACTTCAAATCGAAATGATTTGAATAATAGCTTAGATATTCATTGGTTTGATCATTGCCCTTAATAATGGTTCAAAACCCTTACAAACAATCCATTTGTCATTCTTAATCAAATACCTTGCATAACCCAAACACTTGTCCATACACAAAAACCTATACAAATTCAAGCCCATAATACAACCTTAAAAACTTGTAAAGTTTTTTCATAAATAGAGAAACAACGAATCCTCTAGAACAACAATAACCAAAACATAACACCTGCTCATTTTGATATTTCAATCACATAGGCCCTTAGCCCCATGTTTTCAATTTGAAAAAGTTGTCAACAAAGAGCGTGACAAGAAAGCAAGAGATAATGCTAACAGTGTTTATTCTGACTCATATATGGTCTTGCTAGTGAGCCAAAGAAAAGCAATCAAAGGCAAGGCTACAATATAACTAATGAACTTATGTTGATGAAGATGATGTCTTGTAGTCTATATATAAATCTAATAACAATAAGTGTGGCCTATTTTTCTCATGTCAAAAACTCTCTCAACAAGATGCGAGAAGATATAAGGTACAACTCGTATAAGGATAAAGATAAGCTAGATCAATTCAAAGTCGGCATGTATTTCAGGAATGTCATAGATATGAAATTTGCATTAAAAGCTATGTCATGAAGGAAGGATTCAAAATAAGAAAAGTGAAGAAGAAAAGAGTTAGGCTGATATTAAAGTGTTTTAGATATAACTGTGGATGAAAGTTTCATGCAATTAGAACTAGATCAGATGGATTCTTCCATGTAAGGAAATTGGTGACAATCTCATATGCAGACTAGATCTTTTTATAATTCAAAGTGCATATACACTTGGATTGCTTTTAATTATGCAGATACCATTTGAGTAATTCAAATATCAGTGTAACTATGTTGTAAGCTGATATAAAGATAAAATATAAAGTGCATATTTCAAAGCAAAATGTTTGTAGTGCAAAGAAGAGGTCACTTGCATCACCTAGTGTTGCTCATAAGGAGAGTGATAAAAATGACAAGGTTTATGCAAAATAATCCTCAATAAAATACCTCAGGCTATTGTATTTGTAAAAGTTAATAGAAGCCTTGTTTTAGACACACCAACTAATATTTACAAATTTATGGTTGCCTTCTCTATTAGAGATAGTTTCAAATATGGAAGTTGGCCCTTTATTGAGATTGATAGGTGTCCTTTAAAAGGCCATACAAGGTTGTGCTATATATTGTCAACAATTACACTCAACAATAACACTAGAACCTATCCATTGGCATTTGTATTTGTGATACCAAGATATCAATATATAGACTTGGTTTCTTGGGGATTTGTAACACTTTTGAACTCAAATAGGTAGCTAACATTCATGTTTCATTGATACAAAAGTATTCAATCTGCATTGCCATGAGATTTTTTGAATGCACATGTTTGATTTTGTGCAAGACATATACTTACTAATGTGAAGGCCAAGCATCCAAAATAATTTAATGCAAACTTTTGGGCAACAAGCACGGCTACAAATAAAAGATCATTTGAAATTGAAATAAAGTCTATTAAGGCCATTAATATTAGGGTATATGGCATATTGTTGAAGATTCACCCAAAGCATTGGTTAGTATATGCTCTTGACATGAAGTGCAAGTCTAACCACACCATAAACAACGTGTCAGAGTCTTTAATGCATTACTTGGTAACACAAAAATTGCCCAACATCTATATATATAAGTTCATTAAAAAAAGGTTGATTAAGAGGTTGCTAGATGGAATTAAAATATAAAAATAAAAATATTCAATAGATTGTAGAAAGATATAGTCGCTCATAGGATCTATGTAATCATGCTAATACTCTATTTGAGATAGATGACAAAAGAATGACATATACAGTTGACTTGGCAACTAAGTCATGCGATTGCGGGCTTGGAGTGTTAATGGCATTCCATGTAAACATGCTTTGTTGATGCAAGCTACACAAAAGAAATATATTTGAAGGCTTATGTAAATACGATTCACTCATCGCCAGACAAAACCATGTGGCAACATGTTGATGTCGATGATATATTACCTCTATACTTGTTAAATGGGTTTCCGGCAAGCCTATACTAAATAAAATGATGGAGTTTGGTGAAGTCTTTATCTATAGAAGGAGATATGCCTTAAAGTGTGGTGTTTGTGAGCAATATAGGCATAATGAAAGAAAGTACTCAATTAATCTAACTACTACAAACAAGCTAACTAGGATATATTAGGTAGTGCATTTCTAATTTACTCTTACATAGACAAACTTCCTATTTAATTTTTGTTTGTGAATGTTTCATTTAGTGATAAATAGCAAGAATATTTATTTATGATCTACAATTTCTGCATAAACATAAAGGACAACTAATAGGGATTAAGTGATACAATGAATGGGCTTCAAATGTACAATAGATTATAGAAAAACGTTTGGACACCTTTTTGTATATTCTAGGTATAGCAAACACAATACATGAAGAACAAAAAACAAAAAACTAGCTATACATGTACTAGTTGTTACATAGAAATCTTAATGAATATTAATTGATTGGAATCTTTAATATTAAAATGATGCATATGATTAATAGTGTGATTATTACGTGTAGAAGCGTCTTTATGTCCTAGTACATCTCTCTACTTTTCTTGCTTGGTAGAACAATCTATTTCTCTAACTAGAATTCTGGGACATGTTTTCTAGTGTTGTTTTTCCTTATATGAATTCCTATTGTAATTGCAGTATACTCTTCCATTATAGACTTCCACCAATTGTAGACAGAGTATTTATATATATTCTTTGGACAACAATAATAAAGTTTATGTTGATTGTTTGATGCTTCTAAGATTTGCGCGAATGCTCTCAGGTCACACTCACATGATTTCTTATGAAATTTCAATATACCTCCATTGATCTCATATCCATTGATGCCTATGTTTGAGATAGATGTAGATGAAGAATATGAAGGAAATTTCTTGTTATTATGTTCTGTGGATTGTGACAGTAGGGATTGAATGAAGAAGATGTGTGTGAAAAATAACTGTTGGTTGCTACATATATATTATGGACTTTCCAATAGTCAAACGAAAATTTTAAATTTAAATTTTCTTGTGATCCATTAGAGACTAAAAATTATTCAAATTTAACATATAATATAGTAAAAAAAAATTTTAATATATAATGCAGTATATGATATAATAATGGTATCAATTCATTTATATATTTTTATTTCTTTAATTAATTAAATTTACATATGGGTTAATTTTAATGTATAACGTACTATAATATAAAAATAACAATTATGTACAAAAGTTAATAGTAATAATGATGATGATATTAGTTAATTTTTATTTATTATATTTAATTTTTTAAGTTTGCCATATTTACTTTTTGAAGGGATTAATTTAATTTAATTTCAATATATAATTAATTTATTTGTTCTAAGAATATATATATTAATTACTACATATATAGGATTAATTTTGTCTTGTTAGTATGCATAGGATTATTTTCATCTTGGCACACATACAATGTCAGCTGGAATAAGGCCAAACTTTCTATCCTTTTTTGTTAGAGATCACGATGATTTGCGTTAATAAGGATACTGCAAATAACTTTCTAACACTTTAAGTTATATCTAAAGATTATCAATAAATTTAAGGTAAAGCTAAAAATAACCCTAATAATAACAGAAAATATTGACAATATATATAACCTAAGATTGTTGCAATACACACATATATTCACTCTTATACTATAATTCTATAAATATGCATGATCATGGTCACATACTCTGTTGATGACTAAAAATATTCAAAACGAATGATATCAATTCAAGTAAATAAGAAATTCTTTTAGAAAAATAAAAAGAATCTACTCCTCGGTATTTTGGTCCTTAATAGATTTTGAAATCTCCACCTTCAATTAGGTGAAAAAAAAACCCGCAAATCTATTATCATATTTTTTTAAGCAAATTTCTATGATACTGAAATAAAGAATCATAGTATCAATAAGTCATTTTTATTAATTTTTAAATTTTAAAATTAAAATCTGGTTCATTCATTTTAAATAATGATAATTAACCTGCTTAACAGGTAACATATTAAAGTAACTTATTATTCAAGGTAATAATTATTATTTAGATATTTTTTTACAAGTATTTTTTTACAAAATTTTCATTGTAATTTAATTTTCTATATTAAGATTACATGTAAAATATTGATTTACAATTCTTACGTTACATTTATATTCATTTTGTTCCATATGCAACTATAATATTGTTGTTTATTCATTTGTGTTTATTTTCATTTATTTCATCATAATTACATTTTTTTGTTGTCTTTATTAAATTGATGTTCATTTTTACTCTTTCATGTTGACCTTATTCTTTTTTATATTTTCATTTTTAACTTTTACCAGTATTTTATTTTATATACATGTTTTACGTTATAATTTAATCTTTTATGTAAATATTACAAGTTTTATATATATCTATAAGGTTTACGTCACAATTTGGTTTCTTTTATTTGGTTTTTCTTTTTTTTTACAACTATACTGTTGTTATTTGAAATTTTGTTATAATTTATATTTATATATGTGCATTTATAATTTTTATATTGAATTTATAAAATCGATGCTCATTTGTACTCTTTTATGTTGATTTTTATTTTATTTTAAACTTTTACAAGTATTTTATTTTACATATAAGTTATACGTTATAATTTAATGTTTTGTGTGAATATTACAATTTCTAGGTGAATTTATAATTTTTACATTTCAATTATATTTCTTTCGTTTTGTTTACGACTATACCATTATCATTTGATAATTCTATGTTAATTTACATTTATCTCAATATATTTATATTTTTTATGTTGAATTTTAAGAAATTAATATTCATTTTTACTCTTACCTGTTGACTTATATTTTACTTTGAATTTTTACTAGTGTTTTATTTTACATATTGTTACACGTTATAATTTAATGTTTTATGTGGAATTATAACTTTTACATCACAATTACAATTCTTTCGGTTTATTTACAATTGTGTTGTTGTCATTTGTTAATTTGATATTAATTTACATTTATCTTAATGTAATTACATTTTTAAGTTAACTTTATGAAATTGATATTCATTTTAACTCTTTAATGAATATCAATTTCATAAAGTTATTTTTTTAATTTTAATATTTTATAAGTGTTATATTTAACATATAAGTTAAACGTTGTAACATTATTTTTTATGTGAAGATTAAAACGTTTATGTGGATTTATAACTTTTATATTATAATTACAATTCTTTTAGTTTGTAGACAACTATGTTGTTGTCATTTGATAATTTAATATTAATTTATATTTATTTCTGTATATTTATATTTTTTATATTAAATTTATGAAATTAATGTTCATTTTTATTCTTTTATATTGACTTTTATCTTTTTATTTTTTAATTATAGTATTTATCAGTATTATATTTTATATACAAGTTTTACATTATAATTTACTTTTAAAAGTCAAAATTAAAACTTTTATGTTTTTTTATTAATTTTATGTCACAAATATAATTCTTTTTGTTAGTTTACAACTATACTGTTGTCTTTCAATAATTCGATATAATTTACAATTATCTCAAAGCAATTTATATTTTTTATATTGATTTTGTGAACTGAATGTTTATTTTTACTTTGTTATGTTGGCCTTATTGTTCATCTTTTATTTTTTATTTTAAATTTCTACAAGTATTATATTTTATATATATGTTATACGTTATAATTTCATATTTTATGTGAAGATTATAAATTTTATGTAGATTTATTATTTTTATGTGATAATTACAATTCTTTTAGTTTAACTAAAAGTAAAAAAAAAATCAATTAAAATTTGTATAACCGATAAATTAAAAAAAATTATTTTAAAAAATTAAATTAATTCATTAAATTAAGAAAAATGGTGGATCATTGATTTCATCCAATGGTCCATAATTTTCACATTATCAATATCGAAAATTGTTTCTTGGCACTATAGAAAGGACCCCCTTTTTAATCTTGTGGATTTTATTTAATATTACAAATTACATATTCAATCTAACAACATTACATCAAAATTTATTAAGAATTGAAAGTTTTGATCAGATCTAATTTGATCACATTACATCAAGATATCGAGAGTTAAGAGTCTTGACTAAATCTAGTCTGATGATATTATTAAAGTTAGTTTCGGAAGATATAAGGAAAGAGGAAGTCTTGTTTGATCAACATACCTTTTGAGATATCATTAAGGACTTCATAGATAATTGATTGCCTTGAGAAGCAATAGACATATACGACAAAATGAAAAGATCTAATCCTTCAGTATCTTTGCCTTTCCGTGTGATCTTGAAAAGGCTGCTTCAATACCCATAATTGAGAGAGAAGGTGGAGCCTTTCCATGATATGAAAGAATAAACACTATTTTCAACTTGCCATTACCTAGAGGTTAAACATACTCTAATACCATATTGAATTACCACTTGACCAAAAAATTTAAGCTTGAAGGTAAAGATTCAAACTTTTTTATTAAGCACAATACTCTAAATATTTCATCCATTTGAGTAACATCCTTCTTATCAACTCAAAAAAAACATGGATTCGTGCCATGAAATACAACTTTGATTGGCTTCTTTCAACCTAAGACATAGATTAGTTGTGTACTTTTATTCAATATTTACACCTAACTTTATTTGTGTACCATCAAGGTAAAGATAGACTATAATCTCTGGATTATGTAAATATATAATAACTCCAGTGGAAATTTGGAGAATATAGGTTTTCATTGACAAAATGTCCATCGGTAGTTTCGCTACTTTATGATTTTATTTTTCTTTATAATTTATTTATTTGAAAACTTCCCTTAATTGAATGTCAGGCGTTATACATCCTAAACTCATGAAAACTTGTATTAGTTGTAAGGTAGCATAGGAAGTCAAGAATTAAAAAAAAAAGTAGATTTCATCCACTATAAAAGTAGAATTTTAGAGTAGAAAAAAATGGTGAAGACTTTGCATTTCGATGCCATCATTTTGAAATAGAGAAGTTTGGTGCAGTCAATGTGCAATCATAGTTGAAGAAAAGTTTCAACAATCCTCCTCAAGTTGATGCATAGATATCACGCATGCCTAACTTATGGAGAAATTCTATGAACATCTGATTTGAGATAGCCTTTATAAGAATATCAACAAGTTGATCTTTTGACTGAATCTTGGGTAGTTCCACAACTTGTTTTTCTAGCTTTTCATTGTTGAAGAACCTATCCACTTCAACATGCTTTTACGCCGTGTTGAATCGGATTATGAGCAATATCATATGCAACCTTGTTGTCATAATATATTTGAATTGGTTGTTAAAGTGGATGGCTTAAATCTTGTAAATGAAATTTAAGCCATAATACTTCACAAAGTCCATGAGCTATGCCTCTATAGTATGCTTTTGCACTTGAACGAGCAACCACACTTTATTTTTCACTTCTCCATGTGACAAGATTACCTCCCACAAAGGTGAAATATCTTGAGGTAGAACGTCTATCCTCAATTATCCTAGCTCAGTCAGCATTACTATATAGATCTATACTTTGAAAGTTTGTATTTTTTGAGGGATTATTTTCAATCATGCCTCACATTTATTGACATATATCATATATAAACCAACTTTTATGAAAACGATCACTCTACTCCCAAATAACTATAAAATAACTATTTTACCCTTATTCTATTTAAAAGTAAAAATGAGTAATAGTATTTTAGTCCCTAATCTTTGATAAAATAACAAATCAAGGTATATTTTGGCCAATTCTGATATTTTAGTCCTTGTCATGTCATTACTGTTGTGTAATTTTAATAACGCAAGTGCACGTTATCGTTAACAAGTAATAAAATGATAAGTCAAGTATCGTTCCCACGAGGATTGATTAATTTGTTAATTACCGAAGATAAGTAATCCTAAATTTAATTGAAGAATTCGATTAATAAATTTTGATTAACAAGAAATTGCGGAAATTTAATTTAAACTAACGAAACGAAATTGTGAATTTCAATTGATTAAAACACTAGGGCAGTAGACTTCACCATAGCTAATTGAATTCGATTTCTTTAATTGTGTTGTTTCAATTTGTTACCAATATTGACAGAAAATTATCCTAATTTATTTGATATTCTTTCTCAAGATATACCAAAAATACTTGCACATACTAATTCACCATATCTCTATGTGAATTGAAATACATGAAAGTTCATTAAGTATAATGATAATTAACTTAATTCTGCATGAATCATGATAGTATATCTCTATCTAGCATGTAATTCGTTGTGTTCGTTACATAATCAAAACACATAAATCACTTCTCAGATCAATATAGTTCACAAATCATTCAAATATTGGCCAAATATTCAAAAGCATTAAGCACAATAATGAACACTCAATATAAACAATAAATCATGAACAACACAAATTCTGGAAATTGATGTTCTTAGCTAGGTTACATCTTTGCCCTAGTTAAGAGAAATTAGTTCATAATGAAATTACAACACACCATAATCAAATTGAGAATCATAATGAAAATTTCAGAAAGAGAAAAGTAAAGAGTTGAGGAAGAAAAACTCTATGTAGATCAATGACTTCCGATTCCAGCAAGCTTCACTTCTTCTTCCTTCCCCTCTTTCTTCAAGCTTCTAAAATCTCCAAAAATGGTAAAAGAAAACCTTAACTTTTGTTCTCTCTCCCTTCTGGTCGTTCCCCCCTTTCAATTGCCCATTTAGTCTTCAAAAACGCTCCAAATTCAATCCCCCTTGTTAAGGAAAAGCTGTCTCCCACTTGTCTCCATTCAAACCGAAATTTAGGCCACTAAACTTGACTTTTTGCTTCCTTCCATGACAAGTGGGCTTGTTAATCATTATGTCTAGTTTTCAAATTATTTTGAATTAGTCAAATACGATTCTTGAGTATAAAGATACACTCAAAAATACGGACTATGTTCAGTACAAACGGGCCTTGTTGTTTTCTTTCCATTTCTTGGGCTTTTTGGGCTTTTCTCCTACAAAAATAAAGAACCAAACTCAAAGTAATAACATAAACAAATTAAATAAGAAAACACAAATAATTAAGTAAAATAAATATGAATTAGCATGAAATTAAGAGTGAAGGTATGACAAATTTTGTATAAAAATTAAGCACATCAAATACCCCCAAACTTAATATTTGCTAGTCCTCGAGCAAACAAAAAAAATGAAAGACTCACCAACAAAAACTAGCTTCCTTACTTCATTTTTCATGGTCAACAAGAATACAACAAGATACAAAATTAATCAATCAATCATCCAAGTATTAACAATGCTTCATATGTTATGCTCATGTGTAGTGTGTGATAGCCATTAATCAATCATCATCTCTCATGTCATCTTCACAAAATTAGAGTATAGCATGTGTAGAAGTTTAAACTCCAAATCTCACAAAGATGATCACTATTAAAAAAAACACTCGAAATTTGGGTTAAAACTCAAAAGTATATGAGACAAGCATTATGCTTAGATTTTTAATGGAAAACAAAGCTCACATATAATAGAAAGAACACGCTATTTTTCGATGTGATGATGGTGATCTCATGAAAGGAATGCCAATAACTTGACTATCATAACAATGAATGCAATCTAATCATATAACACACAAGATCAACGTAGGACTTTCTTTCAAGGTTGTAATGAAGCCAACAAATAGGATATTATTAAGAAAGAATAGATAACGGGTACAACAAAGTTATAAGAGCTCGATAACATATGCATCTATTATCAAATTCTCATATTTTCTTGCAAACACATTTCACCACCACCACTTCTTCATATTCTTTGCTTCTTCTTTTCAAAGCACATTATCCTCTTTTCTTTTTTCTCTTTTCTCTTTTTCCTTTCACATTCGGCCTTAATAATAATTTTTTTTTTTAACCTTACTCCACCTTTTGACGCGAAAACTCAATGCTTACTTAGGCACGAGTTCCGGTTACTCAGTAAAAGCATGGTTATACAAATGAACACAATTTTTTTTTTTTTCATGGCCGTGCATCAAATAGATAATGCATTGTTAAATCAACCACCCATACAACAAGTAACAACCTCCAAATTTATGATGAAACATATGTCAAAACCATTCATTTGTAGCTCAAAAGATAAGAATAAGGATAAAGACAATGGAAAATTGGCTATTGAGATTGGTTGTTACTGGTTTTAAGAAAGATAGAGATTATTTTAAAGCTCAAAGTGGTTAACTAAGGAAACATGCGAAAGGTTGGCTAGAAAGGCTCAAACGATACAAACAAGGCCTAGAATCACTTGTGCATCATAAAACCAAAATTACATCCAAAGCATGAATAATCAAATCAATTGGCCAAAATAAACTATAATGAGATCATTAGAAGGAAAATATGACAAGAAAAGATGTAGAATAATCATGTAACACTCAGAATTGAAGGATAAGGGGTTTAAAAGCTCACAATTAAGGTTACATGAGTCTACACTTTCTTACATAATATTCTCTAACTATGTGAATTCATCAATTTAAGATTCTGATCAATCATGACATTAAGTGCTTTTGAATTGTGAGAACAAATAATGAAACCTAGTTAATACAAGGATAATATTATGATCAAACTTAATATCTCATTAATTCAAATTGACCATGCATAAATCATTTCTAAATCTTGTAACTGAATAAGGAAGCGACTCAAACAACTCAAAAACAGAAAATAGGAACGAATTTTCGTTTTTTTTTTTAAACAAATGCAAAGCTAAAGAAATTAACTATAATCAAAGCAAAACATAAAATCTCACCCCCAAACTTAAATCTAACATTGCCCTCAATGTTTGCAATTAAAAATCATGCAATGAATAGATCAAATAAAGGTGAAAATGTAAGGAAATACTTAAAACACAAGGAAAGCAAAAATGGAAAAGATGGCACCTGATTTGGCAATCAAATTCAATTGTTGCAGAATTCATTTCCCTTCCATGCACTTTGGGTTGCCTTCCAAGTAGCGCTAAGTTTAACGTCTTCAGCCAGACCATATTCTTCAGCAAAGAAAACACTCAAACACTAGCTAATGTGATTGTGCTCTTGCATTGCTCAAAATCACCCTCCACATAATGCTTCAACCTCTGTCCATTAACTTTGAATGTTCCTTTTGTATCATGATGGACTTCAACTGCACCGTAAGGAAATACGCGAATAATGGTGAAAGGACCAGACCAGCGTGAGCGTAATTTTCTCGGAAAGAGTCGAAGACAAGAATTATAAAGGAGAACTTTCTGACCAACCAGAAAATCTCGCCTCAAAATATGCTTGTCATGCCACTTCTTTGTACGCTCCTTATAAATTCGTGCATTCTCATAGGCATCATTACGAAACTCTTCCATCTCATTCAATTGAAGCAACTGTTTTTCTCCTACAGCTTTCATATCAAAATTCAATCTTTTCACTGCCCAATACGCTTTGTGCTCAAGTTCAACCGGAAGATGACATGCTTTTCCAAACACTAGCTTGTACGGAGACATTCCAATTGGAGTTTTGAAAGCTGTGCGATAAGCCCACAATGCATCATCTAACCTTTTCGACCAATCTTTTCTTGAATTGCTAACCGTTTTTTCAAGTATCCTCTTTAATTCTCTATTTGATATCTCCACTTGACCACTCGTTTGAGGATGATAAGCTGTTGCTATCCGATGAGTGACACCATATTTTCCCAATAAAGCTTCGAATTGACGATTACAAAAATGTTTACTGGCATCACTAATAATTGCTCGAGGAGTGCCAAATCGGGTAAAAATATACTTGCGTAGGAAATTCGTAACAGCGTTAGCATCATTGTTGCGTACAGCCACTGCTTCCACCCATTTTGAAACATAATCTACAGCCACCTATATGTATTGATTCGAAAAAGATGACGGAAATAGACCCATGAAGTCTATCCCCCAAACATCAAATAATTCAACCTCAAGAATATTATTCAGTGGCATTTCACTTTTTCGAGAAATATTTCCAATTCTTTGACATCGATCACAAGCAGCAACAAATGAGTATGAATCCTTGAACAATGTACGCCAAAAGAAACCAGATTGTAGTACCTTTGCCGCTGTTTTTGTTGCTCCAAAATGCCCCCCATATTCCGAAGAATGGCAATGTTGCAAAACGCTCACCATCTCGTCTTCCGGAATACAACACCTAATTATTTGATCTGGGCATTGTTTATACAAGAATGGGTCCTCCCAATAATAATGCTTGACATCCGCAAAGAATTTCTTCTTTTGTTGGTATGACAAATTAGTCGGAATAATGTTGCTGGCCAAATAATTTACAAAATCTGCATACCAAGGTGCATCCAATTCTTGAAGAGAAAAAAGTTGTTCATCCGGGAATACCTCATTAATCGAACTTTCTGCATCATCTTCAATTTCTTTGTGTTCCAATCGAGATAAATGATCAGCAACTAAATTTTCGGATCCCTTCTTATCGCGAATCTCCAAGTCAAATTCTTGCAACAAAAGCACCCATCTAATGAGCCTTGGTTTTGCATCTTTTTTCGTAAGTAAGTATTTGATGGCTGAATGGTCTGTGTAAACTATCACCTTCGAACCAATTAAATAAGAGCGGAACTTGTCAAACGCAAACACAACAGCCAAAAACTCCTTCTCCGTGGTAGCATAATTTAATTGAGCATCCGTTAAGGTTCTACTTGCGTAATAAATGACATGCAAAGCTTTACTTTTTCGCTGTCCCAAAACAGCTCCCAAAGCATGATCGCTTGCATCTTACATAAGTTCAAATGGCGAATCCCAATTCGAAGCCATAATAATAGGTGCGGAAATAAGCCTCTTCTTCAAAGTGTTAAATGCCTGCAAACAATCATTAGAAAAATCAAAAGGCATGTCTTTAATCAAGAGATTGCAAAGAGGTTTAGAAATTTTAGAGAAATCCTTTATGAAGCGTCGATAAAATCCGGCGTGTCCCAAAAAGCTTCGAACGGCCTTCACAGAAGTAGGCGGTGGCAACTTTTCAATGACTTCAATTTTTGCTCGATCAACTTCAATTCCTTTTACTGAAATGCGATGACCCAAAACGATGCCTTCTTGAACCATAAAATGAATTTTTCCCAATTCAACACTAAGTTGGTTTGCTCACATCGCTGCAAAACTAAAGCCAAGTTATTCAAACAATTATCAAAAGATGAACCAAAAACTGAAAAAGTCATCCATGAACACTTCAATGAATCTCTCCACCATGTCAAAGAAAATAGTTGTCATGCAACGTTGGAAAGTTGCAGGAGCGTTACATAAACCGAATGGCATTCTTCGAAATGGAAAAGTACCATACAGGCAAGTGAATGTCGTCTTCTCTTGATCTTCCGGAGCAATAGGAACCTGGTTGTACCCGGAATAACCATCTAGAAAGCAATAATGCGAATGACCAGCAAGTCTCTCTAGCATTTGATCAATAAAAGGCAATGGAAAATGATCCTTGCAAGTAGCATCATTTAACTTCCGATAATCGACACATACTCGCCATCCCGTGACTGTTCTTGTCAGAATAAGTTCGTTGTTGTCATTCTTGACAACAGTCATTCCTCCTTTCTTTGGAACCACTTGCACCGGACTCACCCATGGACTGTCGGAAATTGGGTAAATCATCCCAGCATCTAAATTTCAGAACTTCAGCCCTTACCACCTCTTTCATGTTAGGATTCAAGCAGCGTTGATGCTCAACTACTGGTCTAAAATTTTCTTCCATTAAGATTTTGTGCATGCAAATTGAAGGGCTTATACCTTTAATATCGAAAATGGACCATCCCAATGCAGCCTTATGATCTCTTAAAACTCGAAGTAGTTTTTCCTCTTCCAATTCACTCAAAGAAGCTGAAATTATGACTGGAAACTTTGAGTTTTCACCTAAGTATGCATATCGAAGGTGAGATGGCAGTGGCTTGAGCTCGAGTTTAGGAGTGGATGACAACGGTTGGGAATGATTTCTATCAAGTTCTTCAAAATTCTGCCTTCGAAGAGAATACGGTGGGGCAGCTCCTAAATAATGTGCATATTCTACGATTTCTGCATTTTCCGCTTTGGTAGATTCGGCATGCACAATACAAGCTTCAAGTGGTTCATTTGGATGCCCATGTTTGAATGTCTCAGCCACCATCTTGTCTAGAGCGTCAATTTGAAAGCAACAATCAGTTTCAGATGGATACTTAATTGCTTTGAACACATTGAAGACAACTTGCTCATCTTGAACTCGTAAGATTAATTTCCCTTGTTGTACATCAATCAAAGTTCTCCCCGTAGCTAAAAATGGCCGTTCCAAGATAAGTGGGATTTCTCGATCAGCTTCCATATCCAAGACAATAAAATCGGCTGGAAAAATAAATTTATCCACCTTGACTAATACATCTTCAATTATACCCCTTGGATGCTTAATTGATTGATCCGCTAACTGTAAGGAGACGGTTGTCGCCTTTGCTTTGCCAAGTCCTAATTTTCTGAAAACAGAAAAAGGCATTAAATTAATACTTGCACCTAAATCACATAAAGCTTTTTCAAAATAACATTCTCCAATTGTGCAAGGTATTGTAAAACTCCCTGGATCTTTTAACTTTGGTGGCAATTTATTTTGCAAGATAGTGCTGCACTCTTCCGTTAACATCACTGTTTCATTTTCCTCCAATTTTCTCTTGTTGGATAAAATCTCCTTCATAAATTTGGCATAGCTTGGCATTTGCTCCAATGCATCTGCAAAAGGAATGTTAATATGCAATTTCTTAAATACATCAATGAATTTAGAAAATTGCTTATCCAATTTATTTTTTCGCAGACGTTGAGGGAATGGAATCGGTGGCACATAATTCTTGTTAAGACTTGCTCTTTCATCTTGCGGAATGGAAAAACTTGCTCCCGTGGATGTTTTGTTGGCATTTTGAGAGACCTTGTCATTGTCCTTGTCAATTGTGGATGTTATATTTGATGGACAGAATTCCACTTGTTCTTCCGTTGTTTCTTCTAACTTGTTTTTCAGCTCACCCAGTTGTTTTCCACTGCGAAGTGTAATTGCTTTCACTTGCTCCTTTGGATTCGTCTCCGTATTGCTTGGTAAGGTACCTTGCTGCCTTTCCGCTAATAAATTTGCCATTTGACCCATTTGTATTTCAAGATTTCGTATGGATGCAGCCTGATTTTGCAATGTTGTCTCAGTCTTGGTCATGAATTTAGAGGTGTTCATGGTGAGTTGGGTAAGTGCATCTTCTAAATTCACTTTCTTCTCTTGCGGCTGAAATCCGGGAGGTGGTTTCATCACATTCTGATTGTTGCTCCATGAAAAGTTCGGATGATGTTTCCAAGCTGGATTGTAAGTGTTCGAATAAGGATTATGTTGCTGCCTTTGGAAATTTGATACAAAGTTTGCTTGCTCGAAAGATGAAGAAGCGAATGGACTGCCAACTTGACAATCAATGCTTGCATGATTTCCTCCACATAATTCGCACACCTGAACATGAGATTGGATAGCATTAACATTCAAAGTACTAAGCTGTCTTGATAAAGTAGCAACTTGGGCTGTCAAGGCGGTGATGGCATCAATTTCGTGCACTCCGGCAACTCTTCTTTGTGTTGAACGATCTGAGGGCCATTGATAATTATTAGATGCCATTTCTTCCAGCAACGCGTATGCTTCATCATGTGTTTTGCTCATCAATGCACCACCTGCTGCAGCATGAATCATTGTTCTAGTTGTGCAACTTAATCCATTGTAAAAAGTTTGAACTTGCAACCACGTTGGCAACCCATGATGTGGACACCTCCTTAGCATATCCTTATACCTTTCCCATGCTTCATATAGAGATTCCATGTCAATTTGAGAAAAGGATGTGATATCATTCCGCATCTTCGCCGTCTTCGCAGGAGGAAAAAATTTTGCTAAGAATTTCTGAGCCAATTCATTCCAAGTCGTAATGGTTCCGGGAGGAAGTGAATTTAGCCATCCTTTCGCCTTATCCCTAAGGGAGAACGGAAAGAGTCTCAGCCTTATAGCATCATCCGAAACACCATTATGCTTGAAAGTGTAACAAATTTTCAGAAAATTTGCGATATGTGCATTCGGATCATCATTCGACAAACCGCTGAATTGGACGGAGGATTGAATCATTTGAATAATTGCAGGCTTAATCTCGAAGTTGTTAGCTTGTATTGTAGGCCGCCTAATGCTGGATCAAGTGCCATTAATAGTCGGAATAGCGTAATCCCTTAATGCTCTATTATTTTTAGCCCCAACCATATCAGCCACGTTTTCTGCCATGATGTCAATTTGCTGTGTTCTTGATGCTTGTTTTCGCTCTTTGTTTTGCTTGCAAAACGTCCGTTCTATCTCTCTATCCAAAGGAGCAAGATTAGAACTTTCGGAACGTCTCATGCACTAAATGAAGCACCTGAATTTACAATAAACACAAACTTCAAATTAAAATCAGAATTAATCCAAATCGATATTAACAAAAATTAAAACAATCCCCGGCAACGGCGCCAAAAACTTGTTGTGTAATTTTAATAACGCAAGTGCACGTTATCGTTAACAAGTAATAAAATGATAAGTCAAGTATCGTTCCCACGAGGATTGATTAATTTGTTAATTACCGAAGATAAGTAATCCTAAATTTAATTGAAGAATTCGATTAATAAATTTTGATTAACAAGAAATTGCGAAAATTTAATTTAAACTAACGAAACGAAATTGTGAATTTCAATTGATTAAAACACTAGGGCAGTAGACTTCACCATAGCTAATTGAATTCGATTTCTTTAATTGTGTTGTTTCAATTTGTTACCAATATTGACAGAAAATTATCCTAATTTATTTGATATTCTTTCTCAAGATATACCAAAAATACTTGCACATACTAATTCACCATATCTCTATGTGAATTGAAATACATGAAAGTTCATTAAGTATAATGATAATTAACTTAATTCTGCATGAATCATGATAGTATATCTCTATCTAGCATGTAATTCGTTGTGTTCGTTACATAATCAAAACACATAAATCACTTCTCGGATCAATATAGTTCACAAATCATTCAAATATTGGCCAAATATTCAAAAGCATTAAGCACAATAATGAACACTCAATATAAACAATAAATCATGAACAACACAAATTCTGGAAATTGATGTTCTTAGCTAGGTTACATCTTTGCCCTAGTTAAGAGAAATTAGTTCATAATGAAATTACAACACACCATAATCAAATTGAGAATCATAATGAAAATTTCAGAAAGAGAAAAGTAAAGAGTTGAGGAAGAAAAACTCTATGTAGATCAATGACTTCCGATTCCAGCAAGCTTCACTTCTTCTTCCTTCCCCTCTTTCTTCAAGCTTCTAAAATCTCCAAAAATGGTAAAAGAAAACCTTAACTTTTGTTCTCTCTCCCTTCTGGTCGTTCCCCCCTTTCAATTGCCCATTTAGTCTTCAAAAACGCTCCAAATTCAATCCCCCTTGTTAAGGAAAAGCTGTCTCCCACTTGTCTCCATTCAAACCGAAATTTAGGCCACTAAACTTGACTTTTTGCTTCCTTCCATGACAAGTGGGCTTGTTAATCATTATGTCTAGTTTTCAAATTATTTTGAATTAGTCAAATACGATTCTTGAGTATAAAGATACACTCAAAAATACGGACTATGTTCAGTACAAACGGGCCTTGTTGTTTTCTTTCCATTTCTTGGGCTTTTTGGGCTTTTCTCCTACAAAAATAAAGAACCAAACTCAAAGTAATAACATAAACAAATTAAATAAGAAAACACAAATAATTAAGTAAAATAAATATGAATTAGCATGAAATTAAGAGTGAAGGTATGACAAATTTTGTATAAAAATTAAGCACATCAATTACATTTATCAACATTTATTAGAATTTTGAGAATATAATTGACTTTTTCCTTGAAACTGTAAAAAGCCTTAATTCACTACAATAAAGTCTTAGATCACCAAAAACACGAATCAAACCTGCGATACACGATTTTCATGCACATTTTTTTAAATAAATAATAATAAAAATTTTAAAAATTTACTAGGATGTGTTATTATAGCTTTTATTAGTAGATTTTTCGGTATAATTTGAAAAAATTTGTGTTTCAAAAAAGGATGAAAAAAGGTGACAAAGGATAGAAGATAAAAGTACTGGCAAAAACTAAAATGTTAAAATTGGCTAAAATATGTCATAGTTTGCTATTTTATCAAAGTTTATGACTAAAATATTATTATTCCTTTTATTTTTAATTAGAATAAAAGTAAGATAGTCATTTTTTAGTTATTTGGGTGGAGTGATGACTTTCACAAACATTGGTCTATATTTTTTATATGTTAATAAACGTGAAGCATGACTAAAAATAACCTATTTTTAAGAACAAAACTCCCTTCCCAGGTACAGACTTCAAATATCTTAAAATACGCAATATTGTATTCATATGTTGTTCTCCAAGAATATGCATATATTGACCAACAATACTTGATGCATAAGCTAGATCTAGTCTGGTGTGAGCCAAGTATATCAATCTTCCAACAAGTCTTTGATATCTTGTCTTATCAATTGAAACTTGATCAGCTCTGATACATAGTTTTAGACATTCTTATACAAATATACCAGTTTCATGTAAAAGATCTAAAGTACACTTCCTTTGAGATAGAAAAATTTCTTCCTTGTATCGTGATACTTCGAATTTCTTCCTTGCATCGTGACACTTCGAATTTCTTCCTTGTGTCATGACACTTCGAATTTCTTCCTTGTGTCATGACACTTCGATTCCTAAAAAATATTCAAAAGAACCTAAATACTTCATTTCAAATTCTCTTGATAAGTATATTTGGAGAGCTTTTCTTTCTTCGACATCATTTCCTGTAACACCACGTCATCCACATAAATAATAAGAGCAGTAATCTTACCTCACTATTTCTTTAGGACTAAGATGCGGTTTGAATTGCTCTGATGACAGTTGAAATCTCTAATAGACTTTGTGAATCTTCTAAACCATGCTCTTGGATATTGTTTTAACCTATACAATGATTTCTTCAATTTATATACTTTCTGACTATACTTTTTAGGTACTATGCATCCTAGTGGAACATCCATATAGACTTCTTCAAATAATTCTCCTTGTAAAAATGTATTTTTCACATCAAACTGTTGTAATGGCCAATCAAGATTTGCAGCCAATGATAATAAGACACGTAATATATTAATTTTAGCCACAAATGCAAACTTATTTGTATAGTCAATCCTATAGGTCTAAATATATCATTTTGCTACAAGTCTTACTTTGAGTCGTTCAATGATACTATCTAGTATAAATGCATCGGCATCTGATTGGTTTCTTTGTTAGTGGAAGATTAACAAGTTCCCATATTTTATCCTTTTAAAGAGATTTCATCTCCTTATTCATGACAACTTTCCATCTTAGGTCAGTCAAAGCTTCCTGCACACTATTAGGAATAGATACAGTAGATAATTGATTTAAAAATAACTTATTTGATTTTGACAGACGATGATTAGACACATAATGACTCATAGGATATTTGACTTTAGTAGAAAAGTCATGCCCATATGTCTTTTTAGGGATACATCTATTTTGACATGATGGAAGTACCGTTCTAAGTAGTTTGGAGGCTATAGGAACATCCTCTGCAATTGATTGGTTGGGTATATCAGCTTCTTGTGGTAGAGACTCATACTCAAAGGTAGATAAAGATGAAGTTGTTTCAAATTTTGAAAGTTCATGGCAACTTGATTCTTCATCAAGAGCTTATTGGCCGCTCGTTTCAATTTGAGGGTCATTAGCAATTGAATCTCCACTTTCTTCATTTTGATAATCTGCAACTTCAACATAACCTTTGATTTCTATAGATTGACTTCCTTCTTAGGGCAAATCACATACGAGGTCTAAATTTTTGCCTTCTATACTCCCTCTAAAATTGAGACTCTAAATTATAATACATTGTGTCTTCATGAAAGATAACATCCATAGTGATACACATCCATTTGTTGTAGGATGATAGCATCTATACCCTTTCTAATGGATGGCATATCCTACAAAAACACAATGTAATGCTCGAGGAGTCAGCTTTGTTGCGTTGATGTTTATGTACGTGTACAAATATGACACAACCAAATACACAGGGAGGTGATCGCGACTATGTTAATCGCAAGTGCACGGGTCATTTCAAGTAATAAAGACATAAGAAAAAATATCGTCCCACAAGTATTCAGATTCAAATTAATTAATAAGTACTATAATTTGAAAGGCCAATTTTATCTAAGTAAACTAAATCGATTGATTGTAATGAAAAATAAACTAAAACAAAAATATTAACTAATGTGGAATAGAAATTGAGTTTAACAATTTATAAAAAATGAAGTATGCAAATTACCTAGGGTCTTGATTTTACTTATCAATCACTTGTTTCTCCTAATTGGCCATTATTAATGCGTTTTGGTCTAATTCACTAATAACAAGATTTAAGTCAACCTAAACACCTCTCCCGAGCGTAAATCAAAGTTTTACGCATAATGATTAAAGTTGATATCCCTATCTAACCTGAATAATTATACATTTATTATGTATTACTTGTTATTTAACGCTTAGAACCCAATTCACCTCCGGTTTCTTAAAATTCTAAGTGTTAATTAGATTATTTAGATGTCGATTACCTCTTGGTCTCACAACTATCTAGATTATATTTACTTAGTCCGACAAACAAATTAATCTTTTCCAAGACTTAATTCATCCATCTCTAATTTAACCAATTCATTAATTAATTAACAAATCAAAACATTAAGCAAGATAAACACAAGTGAATCAAACCATAATAACATTAATAACATGTCAATTGATTAAAACATAGTTTAGACAAGATACATTAAGACCCTAGATTAAGAAAACTAGCCAACCATCACAATTAACAACATAACAATCAACATGTATTCCATAATCATAAAGTTCAACAATTAAAGTTCAAATGAAATACAAAATGAGAGTTAAAGAGTTTAGGAAAACTAGACTAGAGATCTAAGCTTCAATGATCCTCCTTCAAGTCCTCTTCCAAGGGCTTCAACTTGAATCAATCCACTTCTCTCAATAGAATTTTCTCTTTGTTCTTCCTCTTTCTCACTTAAAACCCCAAATTTTCCATTCTTGGATGCTTTTCCCTTTTTTTGGTGGCTATCATCCCAAAAATATATAAACTTAAAAGATACCCAAATCAGGCCATTGGATGATGATCTCACGGCCAAAAGTCATCTAAGCCCGTCTAGGAGGCGCTGGAATGCCCAAAATCCGTGCGGGGGCGCCATGGGACAGAATGGGTGGTGTGGCCATGCACCTTTGTGGCGCTGCCGGGCCATCCTCGTAGCCAAAATGGGATTGGAGCGTGGGTATGGCGCTGGCGTGCCATGGCCTCCAGCTTTGATTTCTTTGCACTTTGGTCCCTTTAGCTTTGCATTTTAGTCTCTGTTTCCTTTGCGACTTTTCCGACGTTGCTTTCTTATAATCGATTTTATCTTAAATACCCGTTTGCTATCTTTTTTATACAAAGTACTAAATTTATCAAATATTAACTAAACTTGAGAATTTACAAAATAATTCAAGTCTCGAAGTAATCGATAAGTGTGTATTCTACACACTTATCAAGAGTTAAGTTTGAACCATTTGGTATAGCAACAACTTCATTCAAACTTGAAATGGTGTCTGAAAGTTAATAAAACTGGATAGTAACTGATTGATCAAGTATGCAAAAGAGACAAGAGTTTCTCCCCAATAGGATAATTGCATATGAGCTTAGATCAATGATGCATGGATAACTTCTTCGATTTTTATGTTCAAGAACCCTGTTTTACTGTGGTGTGTCAAAACAAGTGATTTGGTGAACTATTTCGTGTAAATCTAAATATTATATTCTCCTCCGTTGTCACTACATAGAATCCATATCTGTGCATTGAATTGTGTATGCACCATTTTATAAAACTTTTGAAATAATAAGTTTACTTGACCTTTAGATTCCATCAAATACACCCATATCATCCTGCTATAGTCATCAATAAACATAACAAACCAACATGATTTTTCAAGAGTAAGGACTATCAATGGACCCCACATATCATAATGAATAACCATAAAAGGAATTAGACTTTTATGCAAAGTTAATGGAAAAGACATACAATGACTTTCATCCACTTCGTAAACTTCACATTTGAAACTCAAAACATTTAAATTTTTAAATAAGCTTGAAAATAATTTTTTTAGATACCCGAAGGATGCATGTCCTCATCACTTATGCTATAACCAGATTTCTAATTCTTTCTTTTTTCTAGATTTGTTTGTTGCTAATGCAGAATTTGGCTTGTCAATACTTGTTGATACCAAGTCCAAATAATGCAAGTTTTCTTGCCTAATACCACAACCAATCATTTTCTTTTTAGATGTCCTTAAAAAAACAAAAATCAAGGTAAAAAATGACAACACACGTTAAATCTTTGGTTAAAGGTGAGACTTATCGAGAATCAAAAGTCATATGATTTGTTACACCTGAATCAATTATTCATGTTCTATTAGAAACAAGTGTCGATGTTTTAAGAGCTTTACCGGTATTTTTAAAAGTTGAAATTAGTACTGAAATATCTTTGTCTAACTTCGTTTCAGCAATAGAAGCAGTTGGCCCTTTTTTGGATTTCTTCTTTCGATTATGATCCCACCAGTCTAGATACCCTATAACCTCAAAATATTGATTTTTGATATATCTCTTTTTATGACAATGAGCATACTTGGCAAATGAACTTATCAGCTTTTTTCTATCCAAATATTTCTTCAACCATGATTAAAGACAGACTTAATGCAACTTTGATAGGTTTAAATAGATCGATTCAAGTAAGCTGGCAAGTTTGATTGAACCAAGTCCAATTGAATCGATTTAGATGGACTTGGTTTAGATGAACGGGATCGAATGAATCAGATTCAGTTAGACTAGGTTGGTTCATATCAAATTAGATGGACCAGTTTGGTTGAACCAGATCGGGCTAATTTGTAAAAAAATAGATAAATGAGAAAGTATGTAAATCTTACAAAATTAGGAGATCCGAATAAGTTTCTCTAAATTGTCTTTAACCTAGAGCCCGAAAATGCATCTGCAGATTGATGGCACGTGGATAAATTTCCTGTGGCATTTCAGTCGCGTGGCAGTTTTTTTTGCTTGTCAGAAACTTTTAGAATGTTTGGAATTTGATGAAGATGATTTTTGGTGTTGTAGTTTTAGTAAAATTTGAAGATAAATCATATCTATGTTTCAAGAATCAAGCTTTGATTTTGGAAAAACTAAAGCTTCAAAATTTTTCATAAGGCTTTCTCTGATACCGTTAAAAAATGTTTCATTTCATTTCTTGGTTTATACAATGCATACAATAACACTTATATAGGTATGTATACAGTAATTCAATCTGATAATTAAGGAAGAAAAATAAGAAAAAATGGTGAAACTTTGCATTTTAGTGCCGTCATTCTTGCAATAGAGAAGTCAGTGCAATTGGTATACAGCCATTGTTGAAGAAAGGTTTCAACAATATGCACATAGCTATGAGTCATATAATTATTCATGAGGATTTAGAACATATAATTCTCTCATTCTTATATGCTTGCAATCAAATAATTTTATAACATTGACAATTCAAGAGAGTTGTATTAGGATGCCTTTTTCTTTAATAGCTAAAATATAAAGACAAAAGACCCACATGATCTCAGCTTAATAACATAATTCTAATTTAATTATTGACACCGAAAGGCTTCCTTTCATTAGATCTTCATCTTGAAGAGGATGATGTTGATGAAGTTTACTTTCGTAGCTCATTAAGTCTCTGAATTGCTAACCAAAAGTGGAGACATACATACCACACAAATGTGAAGGCAGCTACTACAACAAACACATCAACAATAAGAAAAAGAATTAACAATCATTGAAAAGGATCAAAGCTTATGAATATTTTGAGATTAAAATGTATATATATGCTATGAAAATAATGAAAGCAATAACAAAGATCACTACTATATAAACTGAAATAACAAATACAGTCAATTATTCAAGCCTGTAAGATTACAAGGTATTTTGAGCTTACTGTTGATGAATAATCTTCCTTCGTCATCTAACACAAAATTTTCAACATTCAATTAAAATAAAGATCATCTATGAAATATTAGGGAAATAATCAAAAATATTTCATTTTTGCCCCCAAAAATCGAAAATGTCCACGATAAAAAATTAATAAATATGATCAATTTTGCTTGTTTCAAGCAAATATACCTTTATACCAAAAATTAACAAAACACTTTCAAATTATTACAGTATTTTTGAGTGTGATAACTCTAAATTATAGAATTATTTAGGATACTTTTGAGTTTAAAAAACTCATTTAATTAGAGTGATTTCTGTTTGTGAATATTCAATTTGATTGGTTTTACTTTTATGTTATGTAGGAGTCCAAGTTCTTTTTATTTTATTTTATTTTATCTGTATTAATACTGAAACATTGAAAACATGACTTGAAAAAGGAACTTCCCAATTGATGCAATATTATTGTTGCAGCAAAGAAATTAACAGGTGGAATGAATTGGATGACATGGAGAGCAATTGAACCACTGAATGAACTGGACAAAATAGAATGGCGTGGAGGGAGAAAAAGGGAAAATTTCCTTTTAAGGCACTATCTTGACTCTAGATAAAAAGAGCCTAGTCGTCAGGGCAGGAGATATCCATATTTCTAGCAAGGTTTTGGAGAAGAAATTTCTGAGGAAAAAAGGCTACTGCTTTTGAAGAAAGGAAGAAAGAGAAAAAGGACCAACTTGAGACGTCAATCTTGGGCTTGACTTTTCTTACTTTCCTCTTTAGTATTTTAATTCTCTTTTCTCTTAAACTCTTGTGAAACAATGGTTAAGTTATATATGAATATTTTTAAGCTTTGAATATGAACTAATTTCTTGATAGCTAGAATTGTTGATGAACCTTATAATGTAAATTGAAATATTTCGCTGCAAGGAATGTTAAAGTAGATCAACTTTGTTCAATCTTGTGAAAATATTGATTAACGCTTACTTATATTTGGCCATCATTAGTGAGTTGCTGAATTAAAATTAATACTAGAAGGGTTAATTTCCAGTATTAATTTTAATGGACTAAAACTTGATTGACGCAAATTCATTTTTCTATTTGAAATTGATTTGTGATAATATAAGAATATATTATTACCTTGCATGACTGAAGGGAGTTGAAGCTTATCACTGCATTCTTGAAGTTAAATTGGCATAAGAATATATTAGTTTAACTAAGAAATTAAAATCATAATCACTTTGAAAAAAGACTATGAACTTATTTAGAATTCCTAGTTAACAAAGCCCATATTGCTATAGCATTTCTCTGTAGCATTTTTACCAACCTTACATTTAAGGGGAATTCAATGATTCTAGCTCATTGTTCTCATATTCTGTACTGATATTTGGATAGTTATAATTTGAGTTCTATATTCTATGTTACTTTTAATCATAAGTTGCTTTATTCATTAGATTTTAATTGACTCATTAGTTGCTTCCGAATTGTTTAAAGTTGATTTTGACAATTTATTATTTTAACAATCCCTGAAGAGACAATAACTTACTTACCATTATATTACTTGTGTGACTGTATACACTTGTACATTATACAAAAATCTCACAAGAGAGTGCTACAAAAAAATGAACTCGAAAGTCACTTTCAAGATGATATAATACTTTCGAGCTAATAAAATAACTCGAAAGTTCGAGTTGCTATAATAACTCGAAAGTTTTTAAGTTGATGCAATATTTTTCTGTTGTTACAATAATTTGAAAATTCAAGTTACTACAATAACTCAAAGTTAAGTTTGATAGTTTTTGGTATTATGGATATTTTTGTCCAAAAAACTTAAAATTAGATATTTTTTAATAATATTTTGTAAAAATGAGGTATATTTGGTTTTTTTTTTTTTTTCCTTTTCAAGATCAAACAAGAAGTGAACATTCAATATTGTCCACTAAAGGTCGAAGACAGATTCTAAAAATCATCTTATTTATTTCAACACGCTCACCAATCTTGCAGAAGCAAAAGTAATCACGAATATATAAGATTCAAAATCGTCATATATGATTCTGTTCTCCTCCTAAACTTTCCTCAGAAACAAATCAGACGACGACAAGCAAAAAGAAGGAAGTACCTGATCTGAAATTGTCATCGACGGCCTTAACCACGGCCAGCTGTTCACTGCCGATCTCGCTGACGGAAGAAGTCATGATTATTCATCAGTTAAGGTTGTGAGTGAGTATTTGTAGGTTTGCTCGAATCCGACGACGAACTGGATTTGCAATTTCCAACTGCCGTCCTACGTGGCCTGTTTTGATTGGTCATGGATAACTAACAAGTTGCTTCTAGGTCCAGTTGAGTGACTGGCAAAATAAACATTCAACCCGTGCGTTCTCCACAATATCACGACTGTATGTATCGTTTGATGCACGCAACAAACAAGGAATTATTTTCAAAAGAAATCCCATAATTCATCCCCAATCGTATATAAAAGAGATTTGTGTTGTAAACTGTTTTTTTTAATTGCTTTTGAAGATAATTTGATAAAATTTTATTTATCAAATTAAATGATTTATCATCAACATTACTACGGGTCAAAAGGTAACTTCAACATACAAGATTTTTTTCTAATTCAACGTTATAGTATGTACTAGATTGATGTTTTATTTTGTTGCTTACAACTTAATTTCAATTCATAAAATTTTAAAGTATACTCTAATATTGAGATTATGTATCTAATATCATGAATATGTTTAAAATTAATATAGCGTGAGAACAATCTTAACATGTTCAAAATTAATATATGTGCTTGATTGTAAATATTACCATTTAAATTAAATCAAAATAGTTTAATTTGCTATTCAAGTACAGTAACTACATATGAATTGCATTGTCTATATAACATCTTAAGAAAATCATCTTCTTTCCAGAAAGAAATGTTCTTCAATCTGAAAACTTTTATTTTATTTTATATTATTTTACGAAAAAAATTAAAGCATTTTGTATGGTCTTGTAAAAGCAAGCAAGCAAGCAAGCATTTTCCATCATAATTTTGATTATTCATCATAATTTCACAAGAGAATAATGCCCCCAAATGTGTTGCATTATTTCCATGCAAGTTTGTTTACCTGCAGGAATCCAAGGGCACTTAAGTGCAAAGAATAAGTGACAGTAAAGCAAATGATCAAAGGAGAGCTTTAAACATGTGATATTGCAATCTCACATCATTACATTTCCTACTAAAAGTTTAACAAAAAAACAAAAAAGATACCAATTAATTATAACATTGTATCATGTATGTAATCACATATCCATGCCTTTTCACATTCATCCCCAATGTGGTCTGGTTTAGGGTTGACTTCCACTATAGTGTGACAAAATTAATCTCTCTTATCAACCCTGATCATAATTTGAATTATATATATATACATAATTTCTTCATTTTACATGATCTTTTGTATTATTTATTATTAAATTTAATATAACATAATAATTATATAATTAATATATTATAATTAACAAACACATAAACTATAATCTTAATTACTAAATTGTTACATTATAAATAACATAAGAAAATATACATAAAGTTAAAGGATTATTAATCTTTTGTTTATATATATAATATATAATATTGTTTTTAAATAAGAATTATATTTAAGTATGATAAATAAAGTTTCTAATCTGCTCACAAAAATGTGAGACGAGTTCTACACTTGACCGACCAAGGCCTGGATAACAATATGCTAATACTTAAATGTTAATAACGTAATTATAATTTTTAACATGTAAAAATTTAAAATATAATAATAAAACGGGACGTTATAATATGCCTTATTAAATTTATATAATGTTTTCATTTATATCTGACCATTATTTTAAATCACAACATTTCAATTTGAGCCCATAAACTTTAATTTAACTTGTATTATCTGCATCTTGATGTACGATAAGAAGGCAGTGCTCCATTGTTGAGATTCGCCATCAACCTGCATACCGAACTGATCAACCAAAAAAAAATTACTAATTATGAAGTGATAATTAGGATAACTAATTAATTAATTAATTATCCTAATTATTAATTAAATATAACTGAGGTAATTAATTAATTAATTAATCTTCGAGAGTTTCTCAGAGAGAAATTTACAGAACCAGTTTGGCATTCAGGCCACCTCCAATTCCAAAGACGATAAACGGAGGCTAGCTAGGAGGTGGACAGAATGCCAAAATAACTCTGCAAGAAAGCCCCTGATAAACCCTAGAAGGATGATCATCAGATCATCATGATCACGATGATGATCATGGATCAGATCAGAGAAAGCAAGAATCAGCAAAGATTGATTCGATTCAGTGGCTGAAATTAAGAGCAGTATTTATATAAAGTTTGAGGGTGGAGCACTGAAACAGAAGGAAGAGAAAATGAATTGTTAAATATGGAAAAATTTCTTTGATGGGTTTTCAAATGAAAGTGGCTTTTTATAGAAAGACATTAGGGTGCATGTCCATGAAGCATGAGCGTGCATGGTGTCTGTAAGATGATCTGTATATATGGTGGGCGTTCCCTTTTTTCTTCATTTCATTTTTTAGCTCGCTACTTGATTTGACCCTACAATAATATTTATATACAGTATTGAAATTTGGTCATATTTCTACTCGATTAAAAAATATCCACTTTAATTGAAAAGAGAAATCCCATTTGCAAAATATCAAAATTTTATTTTTTATTATTATTTAAATTAATTGAGACAGTATGAGAGAACAAGTGTATCTCAGATCACTCTGAATTATACACAAAGTACTTATAAATTTGATAATTTATTTTTTTTTGTTATAATTGCTATAAATGCACTTTTAATTATAATCATTTAATAGTTGAAGATGAAAATTTATCCTTATTTTTTTCCAAATAAATAAATTAAACTATAAAGAAAACCTACATTAATATTTTCAAAATAATTAAAATTAAAGTATATATTTGACCAAACCTTAAAATTGTGAATATTTTTCCCTTATATATATTATACTACCTATAACAATGTGTATGCCTATATCTATCTATCTATCTATATATATATATATATATATATATATATATATATATATATATATATATATAGAAAAAGAATTGATGATCCCATACTATTACATATATTTTACACTCATTTGTAGACCGTTTGATTCTCGTATAAATCTAACAATTTATAAATAATATAAAAATATGAGACTATCAATCTATCATGTGTATATATATACACACATATATATATATATGTTCTTTTAGAGAAATGAAGATTTTAAACTTATTATTCAATGATATATTTGTCAAGTACTAAATTTGTGTGTGCTATGCTATAGTAAAAATTATGATTTCTTTGTAATATTAATATTTTCTAAATGAGTATATGTGATTGATAAATATGTGTTACTGATAGTTAAGAAATTAGAAAACAATAAAAAATAGATGTAACATAAATAAAAAGATATAAATACCAAATTATTAAGATTGATTAAACTAGGGTGGTTCAAATTCCCATCACAAACCTTAAGTTATTTTTCTTCTGACCATAATATTAATTTAAGAAAGTGCCGCATCATCCCTACTTTATAGTTGTAAATAAGAGATGACAATAACCTCCAGTTTGACTGCAAGGAGTCAACAGTCCCGTAAGTACAACCTTGTAATGCACAATTTTGAACGTGAGATTTTATTACAGTATAACTTTGACTATGGAGATGGTTGATGAATTCATGTCTAAGTGTGCATGCCTTTTGACTTGCTGCAAAAGAAGGAGCTGTAATTGTCTCCCACTCACTCTCTTCTCAACTCCCTCAAACTTTCCATCCGTTTACACCAACTTTATTTTTAAAAAAAATAAAAAATAAAAAAAAGGATCGGATGGATGAAGTGCCAATCCAAATTCAAAACATTTATTTCTTATTATTACTTAAATTTAATATAACTTAAGATTTTTATCTCTAATATTATTAAAATTTAAAATAACTCCTATATCAAATGTCCAAATTTATTCAAACTTTGCGTAAAAAGAATTTGCTTAAGCCCACTTCTTTTACTATATATGTGTTATATTTTTATATTTTAACTACTAAAATATTATATATTTATGTCTGACTATTATTTAAATTTGAAATAACTTAAATATCAAATGTGCTTAAAATTATTCAAATCACTTCTAAAGAATATTTGCTTAAGTTGACTTCTTTTACTATATATATGTCATGTTTTTTTTTTTAAGAAATAATTGACATAAAGTCTTTGAAGTTTGGTGAAAATAGAGATTATTTATTTTGTTATTTAGTGAAGTGGACAACCACCCTCTCAATTAGTATTACAACCAAAATCTCATAGGAATATATGAAGTGGAATTTGAAACTAATAACATGCATGCATGGTTGATTTATAGGTCAACTTGAAATGTTTGATACTATATTCCATTGTCCAATATTATATGTCGATTTAGGAAGATCGAAAGATATGATAAAAAATTAGAGAAAAATTAAGCGAAATGTTAAGAAAATTCATAATTTATAATTTAATTAATAATAATAATACGTTATGAAAACCTTTGGATTAGTTTTGTTGTATTGTAATTTCATATTGAAAGAAAATTTATTAAATTAATGATTTAAATTTTTGTATAAAAAATAAATAAATAATAAAAAATAAAAATATTTAATAAATATGGACAATTTATATCTTTTAAAATATTATTTAATATGATTTATTTATTTTTTATTAAAACCTCGTGCTATTTTTACTAATTGAGTTTGATTTTGGTACGTTGTCTATCATGTTCGACTTTTTAAGTTTTAAATTTAAACAAATCAAAATTTTTATAATCGGTTCGGTTTGACAAAATCAACCCGCTGAACCGTTTCATCTCTACTAAATCAACGGTTTATTAATAAATCAGTCCCCAAAGTTTGTGAAACATAACAAACAAGGGCATACTTTGTCCACTTTTAACAAGCCAGTCCCTAGTACTGTCAAAACTATTAAAATTGATGAATGAGATTACGTATTTGTCCCTGTTTAAAAATAAGACAAAACCAAAGAAAATAAGAAAAGAGAGGTTATTAACATATTCCCTTATTGTACGAAATTATAAATGTATTTTATAATATAAAAAAATAAATAAATACCCTCTCAAATTTAACGAATATTAAACGATTATCTACCGTTATCTCAAAATTATAAAACAAATTTTATAAACCTTTTATACATTTAATAATATATATTTATTTCAAAACATTGTAATTATATAAATAAGTCCTAGTAAATTCTCTCTATCTATAAAATCATATTATTATTTGTATTAAAAAATTAATAACAATACTATACCCAACAGGATACGTTATCTAAAATTTTAATCAAATTAAAATGTTATTTTTATTTAAAAATAAGAATTAAACAAACATATACAATAAAATCATTTTGCAAATTATCACAATTAATATAAAAATATTATTTTTATTTTTATTTAAAAATTAAAAAATTATTTTTAAGAATATTTGATTTTGGTTAATTATCAAAATATATAAAATAATTTAATTTATATTAGCTTAAGTGTTTCTACAAATTTATGAGTAGTATAACCATATAAATTATTTATACCAACTATTGAATATAAATTGATGTAACATTATTATATATTTTTCATATTTTTTTCTTTTTAATTGTTATTATTATTTTTTTGTAATTTTATTCCATTTATATTAACGGCCAAGTCAATTTGAATTCAATAATTTGGGTAAAGATGTTATTTTCGATTATTGTTTTCAGTTGATTAGTAATTAATCTATTTAGTTCTATAAGTTTATTGGTCGGTAAAACTATTTAACTTTTATTTTCCATAAAATTAATTATTAAAATTTAATATAATATTATCCATCTTAATCAAACCTCTTGATATTTTAATTTTTCAAATATAAAATATTATTTTTATTGATGAATTATTTAAAGATGTAAGATAATTTAACTCATAAATCACTTAAAAAATGATAATAACAAAAGTCCATAATTATAATAAGATAGACATGGAATTTCCAAACTAAAATAATTATAATATTTATAATTATAGATTCATTTCCAAATAATATTACATAATAATGAAATAATATGATCATTTATTAAATAAAATTATTAGCAATTGAATAGTTAATTTAATTAGATCACATTATTTAAAATAAATATATGATAAGATATATTAAATTTAAAATATTATTTATAGAAAAAATGTATTAAAAATGGTATTTAAGTTGAGCAAAATGGAAATATATATCTGTACATCTTACATCAACCAATTAAATTTTTAAATAAAGAAAACACCTAAAATTTGATGTGATTTGTTCAATGTAATCAAGATAAAAACATAAGGTAAATTTTGATTTGAAGTAGTAATTTGAGTTGCAATATAAATTAGACACAAAATTATTGTTTAAAACTAAAAGAAATGATAAAATTATGTACTCGTATCACCTTTTTAATAATCTTGTTTGGAATGATTAAATTATGTACTTATATCATCTATGTAATAATCTTCTTGTATTAGTGTTTGAACTCTCTAAAATCCATTAATTCATTTAAATCACCAATTAAATGTTCAAATAAATCCATCAATTCATTTAAATCACGATTAAATATTCAAATAATTAGATCTTGTTGATTTATTTTTATGACACAAATTTGTTGATAATCTATTGAGTTGTCTATTTTTATATTTTTTAAATGTGAAAAATTAAAGGTCGTTTTTTTAAATAAATTAAAAAACAAAATAAAATTTTCTTTTCAATCCTTATTGTATTGTCTGTAAATCAAGCTTATTCAAAATATTAAGCCAAAAAAGAAACCTTTAAAATGACATAATCTTAACACAATATACCAAAATGGTATAACCTATGCAAATAATGAGGCACAGTTAAGTTTAGAAGTTAAAAAATATGAAGAAAGAATTTAAATAAAAATAGGTATCATTGCTTATTTAATAAAGAATATCTTAGTTCCATTAATTTTAAAATACTCTACTACAAATTCGTCGAAAAATTTTAATAGTTTGCATGAGTTAATTATTTTTATGTTATAATTAAAGAGAATGCTCAATACCCCTATTTTTTTTTATCCAATATCCTATCACGCGCTATATTTTTTTAAATACTTCATTATTTCCTTGCATTTCAATTTTGCCTTTAAATAATTCAAATATTTTCAATTTTACTATTTATAATTCAATATAAACCAATTGAATTAAAAGATAAAATCGAAAAAAAAATACGAATGAGAAAGTGATGGAATATTGAAAGAAATATAAAGGAATGATGAAATATTAATCAAAAAATTAGGGGAGTATTGGACATTCTCCCTTATAATTATTATAATATTCTTTTAGCCAAAATAATTTTAAGAGTTAAATCATACCAAATTGTTTTTATTTTTGTCAAAATTTACAGACTAAACTAAAAGACGAGTTTTAGAACTAGTAGGATTAAAATGTACATTTGACCAAAATTTTATTATATTTACCAAATTCTTCCTTAAGTTTCTTAAGTTGCATGCTACATTCCACAAGTTAATTAAAGGCTAGAAAAAATAGAGAAATTAAATGAAAATTTTGAGACTGATGAAAATCACCGAAAATGTAAAGTAAAAACATAACAAAGAAGCTATACTTTAATTGAAAATAACAGTTATGGCTACAATTTTATCTAGATTCTCACATATCAAGCTACTCATAAATTACATCATCTTAGTACTTACAAGAAAATAACAAACATAATAAGAAAAAAATGATCGAGAAGAGAAAATTTTCTATCCGACCAATCATACTACGTTAACAAAAAACGGGGTCCAACAGCGCTATCAATTTACTACAAATGTTGTCAATCGGCACCAAGTGATGCAGTATGACGGATTTCATAAAAGACTTTCTAGGACAAGAATTCTTGTGTAATATCCGAAAGAATATTAAAGGTCTAAAGAGTAAATGGCATATTGGTCTTGAATTTGGATACCCAGAAAGAAGAGCACAATCAAACTATTACAGGGTCAGTAGCAAAACAGTTTGGTTTTCATTGCATGGTTTATTGTTGTAAGAACAAATATAAGTTTATTTAAATTAACATTTGCAGCCATTGAAAAATGGAACTGTCAATGAACTGATCTTAATAGTTTGATACCGAAATCCCTAAATTCTATTACTTTTCTCCAGATCCTTTTGTCTTCACCCTAAACAAGCTATAACACATACGGTAATTCAACAATTTTGCTACAGAACACTGAGTATACTAGTATGTATATTATATACCTGAAATTGACTGCTTCAATCTACAGAAAAGTTTATATCTGACCTGCCAAGGAAGAGAAGCCAAATGGATTGGAGGTTGACACTCTCCTCCCATCTTCAGCACAACCTGGGTAAGAATCATCATTCGGATGAGCTGTTTCGGAGAATCATTTTCAACTGACAGACTCATCTTCAACTATTTTCTCAACTGGGTTATCCTTAGCCCAAACAGCAGCATCAAGATATCCTAATTCAAAGAGCTTGTCAAGAATCTGATCCTCTGCGGGCTCCAATGCCCAATTGAAGAGCTGCAGCCATGCAAACAAGAAATTGAGCAGAGAATGCTAACAGAAGAAAGGCCGCCACTGAATGAAAGAGCTACGAATGATACCTCTCTGGGAGTAGCTCTATTGTCAGGATTGCAGTCTGGACTGATCCCAATCCCTTGAAGTCCTATTCGACCAGCTGGGAAAGCACAAACACGAACCTGCAAAAAACAGCCAACTAGCCATATAAACTCTGATATAAATTTGGTATCCCTCCTGACAGATAACTCTTAGTTGATCCATGGGGGAAAAAATGGAGTTCTGATGGACAGAGTAGTGATATGCATCTTTAAAAACTAGTCATATGCATAATAGTTTTGACTCCAAAATGGTTTTACTCGGACAAATGTCTTGCAGTCAAAGAGTTGCCAGAATAAGACACAAACAGAAACAGTGGAACATGACTAAGAAGGCTTCTCAGAGTGTCAAACAACAGAATTTACAAAATAGCCTTGTGAAATCGAGAGAGTACAAAGTTCATATCACAAGCTATACCGTTTTAGAGGCAGCTGTTGGTGGCATAAACAAAGTCAAACCACCATCAATGCAAAGTCGATTCCTAAACATTGTTGCTGGTCGTGGTGCAAGATACCTGCAGTGGTACACACTCTTAGTTCTTAGTTTTAACCTCGATAGGAATGATTGCAATCCAAACAGTAAATACAGCATTTACCCTGGAATAAAGGATGAAGTAAAAACTGCATTAATCAGATCCTCCTTGGAGTCAAACTGATCTACCAGTAAACCCCTGGGCCTCCATAGAATCTCGGTTACAGCAACTGTCAAAAGGAATTGCAATATAAGTGATGCCTCTACAAAATATCAATGGCTAAAAGCTAAACAGCTGTAGTATGTTAAGCTATCCTTTCATATATAAATATACAAGTGAAAACTATGTAAGAAAAGGAGGAAATCAATATTATGCTGCTCAAGAGTCAAAATTCTCTCAGCTACAAAGAAATTTTTTACATATGACCATAAGTAAATATCATTCTCCCTTGGAACAAAAAAAATATGATTCTCCCTCTAGTAGGTATTCATTAAGGGAGAGTATTGTGTTGATAGCACAAAACATGGACATAAATAGTAAATAAATATCAAGCTCACCACGAACCCTTCCACTGGACCGAGTATGAACATCATCAGGCAGAAAATTCTGAAGAACATCTCGAAGAACAGCCTATGCATAAAAGAAATAGATAAGTCAATGCCAAAATCTGAATTTTGCACAAGATTGATAGGCAGATATCAAGTTAATCTTCCTTTGCCAGAAAGGTATCAATTTTATAATGCCACACTAAGCCAATGGAACTTTGCGACTGCTTAAAAATACAGCTAAGGCTTGTTCACTGTAAAATACAGATAGAATCTTTTTTTTATTTTTTTTATTTTGTCTTTATTGTAAAAAAGATTTTGAACCTTAATGGACAGATAAACATTCTAAGAAAGATGTCTTGCTAAGAATTTTTTTTTTTATTAATTTTTATGCTACAACACTCTTTCTATAAGACTGTATCCAGTTTATATTCAAAAACTCCAAACTTTAATATAGTTTTCCAAAAACAGTTTCCAGACCCAAAATCAAACACTCCCTACAGTTCTCCACAGTTGCTAGACCATGAATTTTTCTCCGTAAAAAACCTTGACAATATGAAACTTCATGTACCTTTACATTAATAAAGGAAATACTAGAATGAGGTTCACAAAACATATTATTAATAAAATAAATAAACAAAGAAAAGAGAGTGAGAGAACTAAAACCAAGATTAGTTTCAATAATCTACAACTGAAGCCATCTTTTTGCAACTTGTAGTGAAGAAAACTGCCTATGTGATAAGGTTTGATGACATTCCTATCAAATCACACTCCTGCATGCCCTTTCAAAATTATGCATACATTAAACAGAGAGAGGGAGAGAGAGAGATCAAAGCTCTGCTCATGATAGACTTCAAATCTTCATATTTTCAGATACAGGTTTGTGCCAATGCATCACCCCTACCAATCCCAAAACTAAAACTCTTGGAGAAGATCTACTTCTTTTAATGTACTTCAGTAATCTGTTGCTTGCCAAATACCAATGATGAAAGCTGCCAATTAAAACTAAATTATAGTTCTGCAAACTAAAGCCTATGCCCTCATACTTATGAGCACAATCTTCAGTGAACCTTTTTCCTAAGTTATGGAAGCCCTCAATACACAATTACAAGCAGAATCCATCTCACTTATCGTCTTTAACATCAATTGAATAATTGATACCATGCAATCCAATAGTTAAACTCTAAAGTAGCAAATAGTATTTAATGCTAGCAACTCCTCAATCCTCTCTGTTATCAGGTTGAATGGTAAAAATAATTTTTAAATATGGCCATCTATGTGATCATAATTTGTGTAAAACAATGGTACCACATTTCCTTCCCCGCACACACCTTTATATGATCATATTACCATATAAATATGAATCCGCATCAAGAATATTCCTATATCCAAATTTTCGCCTCTTTTCCTTTTACAAATAGGCTCTCTCTGTGTACTTGAAAACTATCCAATGACAAAAATCTTCCTAACTTTTTTCTCATAAACATATTACAAAATGCTGAGGCATATGGATAATTTCAAATAATCAGATAACAACACTGGAAAAATTCAATATATCACATTAGAGTATATAGATGTGGATAAATACGTCTAATTAAGTTGTATTTTATGGTGGCTAGGAAAATCAAAAAGTATATGATATCATGTATCTGCAAGCATCAAGTGAATGTCAACTGTTGATGAATGCATTAACAGTCGGAAAAGATTAAGCATACAGCAATGTCATTTACTGAATTAAATATCATTATTAAACAAAATTAACGACATTGTTATTCAATTACGTGTTAATATGTAGTGAAAGTATATCAGGACTTCATGCCCACAAATAAACTTAAAAAATTAGAGGCATACCCCAAGCCGAAATGCAGTCCCCCTTGCCCGACAATTTTCAGCAAGGATTTTTGTAGCATTCAGGGCCTCTTGCATGCTGGCTCCGGAGGCTATAACCGCACAGACAATGGCACCTGCTGAGGAACCAGCCAATGGTGTTGTATCCTACGTCCAATATCAAGTAAAAATATTAGAATTGTTGATTTCTATAGAATACGAATGATCTTATGCATAATTCAAGACAATTGTCCACAACATGTTATGTTTCGATATAATCAATCTCTAACCATAATGATTTTGATTTGAGTAATTTAAATGCAAAATTTACCCAAATCAGGAACCAAGCCACACAACAAAACCAAAATTTTGAAAGTGTCAAACCCCTAATCAAAAATAAATTAAGCTAAAGAATTTCAAGCATTACAACATTGTTGACGACAAAAATTCAGCTCTAATACTAAAAACTGCAACAGTTCTTAATCAGGGTAGCGAAATTTTAGGGAAAAAGAAAAAGCACCTGGTACTAAAAAAAATGGACCCAAAAATAAAAGAAAATAATCAAATAATCAGAATTTATTGACAAAAATTAATAGAAATTAAATTTGACCCATTAAAAAATGAAGTGTGAAAATGAAAAGAAACCTTAATATAACCCTTTTCGATGAGAAACTGAGCGACCCCAAGATGATAAGGAAACAAAAGTCCAGCAGCAGAGAAACTAAACCCGGGACTTGTAACAACTCTCCTCTCCTTCTCCGCCTCAATATCCTTAACTCTCTGCTCCCAAATCACTTCCGGTTCAATCTCATCCTCCATCACCGCACCAATTCTCTCTTCATAATCTTCACCACCCACCTTCTTTGTCCTCCTCTCCATTAAAGGGATTGTTTCAAAATTGTCGGAAAAACCTTTGTTGCCTCTTTTTAACAACCTCGACGCGATTCCCAGAAAAAGCTCACCCGTCGCAACGGCGAAAGACCTTTTCTCTGAATCGGGGCCTTGCGGCGGAGACGGCGGAGGAGGAAGCGGCGCGGATTGTAGATTTTGGTCCTTACGGGTAGAATTGGTCGCGAAGGTTAGAATTTGGGGACGTGAAAGGATAGTGTATTTGTGGGTGAGATTATGATTAGGGTTTGGAGACAGGAAAGGGTGAATGGAGTTGGAGAGAAGAGAAGAGAGAGAGGAAGCCATGGAAGAAGAAGAAGAAGAAGAAGAAGAAGGTAGTTTTGGTATGTATGATTTCTTGGTGAAAAACATTTTCAACGTTACAAATTTGATTTTGATTTTGATTTTTTTTAATTTATTTTTTTAATTTTTAATTGCAATTGTTTTGCTTTTTGGTTTTTGGAAGTGTTTTTCTCGTGTTAAATATATATGAATATCTATATATATTATATTTTATATATATATATATATAATTAAATTTTGCCGGGAGGAGTGGTAGAATGAGATCGAGGGACGTTGGCGGTTTGTTTTTTGTTTGGATTTTGGCAACAGAGAAAAGAGCCACGTAGTCATTATAAAAATAGTTTTCAAATTCCTAACTTTACCGACATACAATTATTTACGGATGGGATAATAACATTATTTCCCCCTATACTTTTTCAAAATAGCAAATTAATGTTCATATTCTAATTTATTATTTTTCTAAATATAAGGAAAAATATTATTATTTCTATATATATATATATATATAGGATATGCTTCATTACAATTTATTTAATAAAAGAAGAAAATATAAATATTTACACTCCTAAATTAATAAATTCTTATATTTTTATAAAAAGACATAAATATATTTATTTGTTTTGTAAATAATTAGATAAATTATGGGATATAAATTGAAGTAGGATAACAATTTTAATTGATGACAGTACAAAAGTAATGTAATTAATAAGAATACATCAATATCACTAAGTAATGTTGCTGGATAATCATAACTCTAGTGATTTGAAATACGTTTGATACTCACAAACCATTTCAAGTTTGAGTAATATTAGCGGATAAAAGTTTGATATTTTACTAATAAGATTTGCTTAGCATGTAAAGTCTTTTTTGAAAAAGAATGTAATTAATAAGAATATATGACATAAACAATGTGAAAATTAATACTATTCAATTATGTCAATTTATTTTTTTAATTTAATATAGAGCTTTTATATCTTTAACATAACTAATAATTAAATTATTTTTATAAGATATATTTCAACTGTTGCAAAAGGGTATGTATTAAAAAATATTTCAATAGTTTTAACAAAAAGTATGAATATTTAATATAAATAAATAACATTCACAAAGTTTTTAAATTTTTTTAAAAAAAAATCTATTGCTATATCAAATGTTTAAAATTCTGCATTAAATATTTTAAAATTTAACAAAAATGTTAAAATTTTAAATCTTTCATAAAATATTTCAAGTTTTATGTCGCTAACAAATGGAATCTAATAGTACATTTTATGTATTGCATATGTAACCAAGTCTAATTGATTTTAAAAATGAAAAGTTAGTTTTATTCCAAAACGACGGCTGGTAGTCTCTTGTTATTCCAAAAACGACGGTTGGTTAGCGGTTGAATTGTGTATTCAATTATTAAATTAAAACCATATAATATAAACAAACAACAAAACAATTAATTTCATTGAGAAATCCAAGGAATGGAGTCAACAAAATTACACTAATAGTTGGCCCATCAAAAAGTAGAGTTAAAACTAACAAGAGTATAACCAATTTTAAACATTAACTAATAATTACAAATTAATTTTTAAATAATTTTTAATAAGATGATATTGTTATCATGAAATGGATTTAACCCCATTTTCATTAAAAAAAAATTACTTAAACTTCTTATACATTAAATGTATTAATTATATTAGATAATTTACACCTACCGTCTTGTACTATATATACATGCATACTCTTGTATCAAATCAACTCGAATTGAATTTTTCTTGAATTGAATAGAGTAATTGAATCGTCCAATTAAATTTAGTTGTTGAATTTGACAATTAATTGAAAAAAAAACTGCACATTTAAGGTTTGCATTATAATTAAAATATAATTTGTATCCTTATTTTTATTTTATTTATAATTTGAGTTAATAGTTTATAATATATTATCAACACGATTTGCTAATTCAAATTTGTGAAGTATTTAATTATTCTTATATTATTTCATTAATTAAATATTTTCACGTTATATTTATTATAATTGTTATTATATAACAGTCCTTATGAGTATGCTCTGTAGTTGCCATAAAATTAAATCTTTCACAATAGAAAATAAGGATAGCATATTATATTACAATTTTAAGCTTGCAAAATAATGAGATAATTAGAATTAGAAGTTCTAAAAGTAACCTCATTAATTAGAACCCGAAGTTCTAAAATGGAATTGCTAATCAGAGCTGAAAATTCTGAGTTGAATTTATTAAGATTAAAACCTAAAGTTTTAGATCTACAATATATCATTTATATGGACTTAAAGTTCTATATATTATTTGAATAGGCTTAGAGTTCTATATATCAATTACATGAACCAGAAATTCCAGTTATTAAAGTTAGAACCTGAGATTTTATATATTAATTCTAAATAAAAATTTGAAGTTTTAAAATTTTGAATCAGAACTTGAAGTTCTAAATATAAATTATGATATTATAACTTGAAGTTCTAAATATATACTTTCAGTATTTTTCACGGATTATGTTAAAATT
The DNA here is from genome assembly GCA_028052125.1 of Melia azedarach. NCBI lineage: Eukaryota > Viridiplantae > Streptophyta > Magnoliopsida > Sapindales > Meliaceae > Melia > Melia azedarach. The sequence goes on from CM051399.1 coordinate 8,023,631, forward strand.
TATTTTCATGCTATGGTTCAGAAGACACTATTAAAAGAGAGAGAAAAATATCTTTGAAGGATAATTGAAAATTATGGTTTCTCTTTTCATTATTGAAACAACTACTAATGAAATATAGTTTTCTAAAGGAAACCCATGAATGCAAGATTGCAAATTTATTGCTAAATATAGTTTAGCTTTAATTGTATTACCTCACATCTAAAATTGTAAATATGGATATTAAAATTTGCATTCATGTTCTTTTACTTCAATTATTGTCGTGTTTATTTATTTACCATTCCCAAAAGTAAATGGAATCATATATGATAATTATAGAAGTTGTATAAAATGATGAAAAAGATACATTATTGCCCTGCAGTGGCTATAAAATTTATAATTACAAAATATAATTATACTTAACCACCAGAAGTGGAATGTTTATAGTGTAACAAATTTTGTTACTAACATAGCATGGAATGTCATTGAGTGTGTACCTGTAGTACATTGAAATATCTAATAAAGCCTTATAAGGCTCCCATGAAAATGAAAAGGAAATTAATCCTTTCAAAAGGAAGAGTTGGAGATGTATGCCTAACCGATAGTACAACTATGCACATTATTTTTACAGATAAGAACTGTTTCTCATAATTAAAAATGATTAAGCTGAGGTAAATACCATATCAAGTCCTGCAGACTTGATTGAAGGCTCCAGAAGAGCCTTAATCTTGTTAGTAAATGGAATTAGATTATGTATACATAATGCATTTTTATTCTAGCAGATCTAGTAGAAATTTGCTTAGATTTAAATATATGAGATGAAATGGATATCATATTGTGTGAGACACCTATACTGTAGGTGTGCAAAAGAAAAAAAAATAATAATTAAATAATATATATATATATATATATATATATATGAAAATGGTGAAGCGGTGCATATATATATTGAGAAGCCAAATTGAAGGAAAACAAGGCATAATCAAATTGATTTTGAGAGGAAGAAAAGAAAGGAAAAAAGAAGAAAAAGAAAAATAAACGGAAATCATTCGTAGGAAAAAGGAAATTGTACGGGAAAAGGTATTGGAAAGTTCAATTGATATTCAGTAATTCTGTGGATGGTGTATTTATGAAATTAAAATAGTTTTATTGTTGTATTCGTAATACGTATCAGGATTTGAATCAATTTTAATGGTAAACTGTTGAATTATGTATTTTTAGGAAGTAGTACAGTAATACGAAACCCAAAGAAACTCAAATTTTTTAGCAATTGAGTCGAGTGAATAAATTTTTAAAACATTATGAATTTTTATTATGTTTAAATATTTAATATAATATGATTGATTTGTTTACTGATGAATTAGATTAAGTTGTATGTTACGTGGTATTTAATTTACGCTTGATATGCAGTGATTGTCTGAAAATGAATGTTTTCTATTTGAATATTGTTTAAGTTTATTAAAACACCCCACATGTACCCATCCCCTAATACTATGTAGTAAGGGCTCTGGGACCCATGAAAATATATGTATATGAATGTGAGCTCTCCGAACGATGATACAAGGCCGCCGGATTTAGCATGGTTTTTCCTCGCTTGGGCGTTGGGATCCCGTCAAGCATGATATCCCCTGGGTACTAGTTGGATGTTATGTAACTATTTGTAATGTTATGCATTTTTAGTTTAACAAATAATACTCAATTTATGTACGATTTTAGTACGCCTTATATAGTTTGTATGAAAACGTATTTTCTTTAAAAACTATGTCCATTCATTGAGTCGCAAGCTCATTCTTTCCCTTATTTTTTCCATTTCTCCCCAAGTCAACTAGGATTTCGTGCAGGGTATAGTTTTGTAAACGAAATTGAGATCACTCTACACATGCTACATGAAACATTTTGAGCATGTCATGTATGTATGTGAATATATATATATATATATATATGTGTGTGTGTGTGTGTGTGTGTGTGTGTGTGTGTGTGTGTGTGTGTGACGAGACATGGAGTCTCAATATATATTAATGATGGAGGCCTGAGGCCATTTTTCTTATCTATGAGTTTTGCCATGTAATGTTTATGAGAAATGACAGGTAACATATACATGTACTTAGTAGGATTTGTCCCGGACTTATGAGAGGAGTTGGGGCGAGTTCCGTCAGTTTGGTATCAGAGCGTGGTTTTGATTTTGTAAACTATTATGTGACATATGCATGTTGCATGCCTCACTGAATAGTTTAATTGAAACTAATGTTAATATGCGTAAGAGTGGTCAATCCAACACGAGACCTGTCGTTGATTTGAATTTACCTTTGTTAAAGAGGAAGAAATGGAAATATTAGGAGAAGGAGGAGCTAATTTTGTACCACATATACATATGTATCAACCCCAAGCAAATCTTAATACAGGAATGAAAAATACTATCGAACGTGTTCGTAATTTGGGTGCGACAGAATTCAAAAGGATTGGTGATCTGATAAATGCTGAGTCCTGGTTAACTACAGTTGAGAGAATATTCTAGGTAATAGGATGTACAGATCAATAGAAGGTAAATTTTGCATCATTCTTGCTTCAAGGTAGAGCATACTACTGGTGGACCTCTGTTTTAAATAGGTATAAAAGATGTGAAGCTATTACCTGAACTAATTTTTGAAGGGAATTTAATGATAAATATTTATTATCTATTTATCAAGATGCAAAGAGGAATGGGGTTTTGATGTTGACTGGTCGATGACTGTAAAAGATTATGAAAACAAATTTACAGAGTTACTGAGATTTGCTCTTGATGTGATACAGGATGAGATAGATAAATATAAATGATTTGAATCAGCCTTACGAATAAAATTAGGAGATATGTGGCTGGGTCGAGCTATATATAGCATCGCCATTTAGTTGAGGCTGCTTTGAGAGTTGAACAGTGTTTATAGATACTCTAAGGACTGAACCACCTAAATACAGTTAGAGCCAAAATCGGTCAGTTAGTAGAGCTAGTAGTAATGGAATATCAAGGAAAGAAGTTAAACAAAGAGGATATTAAAAAAGACAACAATACTAACCATATCCTAAGATATCTAGAAGACGAGGATAAGGATATGGTCAGAGTAATATAGCTCAGTATTTTGAGCAATAGGGTAGTGGTACAGGTAGAGGTGGGCATTTCCTTTGTGTGATTTATGGCAGATACCATAAGGGGTAATGTTTGGTAGGTACGATATTTTATTATCACTGTAGACAGCCTAGACATATTAAGAGAGACTGCTATACTTTAGCACCGAGTATGAGTAGTGCAGCACAGAGTATAGCGCCATAACAGGATGAGACCAGAGAGACCACAAACAGAAGGACTCATGCCTGTCAGTGTAGTACAACCTAGTGCCGTGAAGACTGATGATAGTAGACAGAGAAGACAACCAGGTCGCCCTTATACACAGGCCCGTGATTTTCCTTGACTAAATAGGAGGCACAAGCTATTCCAGATGTTTTTATAGGTATGTTGACTGTTTTTGGTCAAGATGCTCATATATTGATAGATCTTAGTTTTACGCATTCCTTCATATCTAATACATTTGTCATACATACGAATAAAGAATTGAGTCTATTAAGTCCTAACACTTACTCAATTGGTAGTTTCATACGATTTTAAATCAAATGAATTAACTTACAAAATTTAGATAAGAGAAGATTAATGATAATAAATTAAATCCAATGAAATCAAATGAGAGTTGGCTAGCTATCTACTTATGCATTGAAATATTAAGTGAATTAAACAATTATCCCAATGTTTAAATTATTAATCTTTACACTATGGCTAGAGAAATCCAATGATCATGATAATTATCACTTGCAGTCAACTAAGTAATCAACTAAGTATATCCTTGATGTGAGGCTTTTACTTAATTAATTGAATTAATTACAAGAAAATGATATGACCATTTAAATTAAATCAAATCAAATCAAATCGATGGATCCAATTTAAACACTTGTTCAATAGAGTTTAATTAAGGTAAAATGATATTTCTAACATCTTAATTCTCATTTGTTAACTTTAATTATAAACAATAGATTATCAATTTATAATTCATAATCTAAGGTATGAAGAACAATGAACAAGTAATAATCTTAAACATTCATTAAACATAATTCACTAAATAACCAACACAATCATAGTAGCTAAACCAAACTCTCACTATGTGTTTAGCCTTCCATTATCAAGTTAAAATTAATGAAATTAAGTATGAAAGTGTAAAACACATAGAAGAAAAAATAAAGATTGAAATAAACTTATCTTTATCGAAGATGTTTTCTTAGGTTTGAAATGATTAATCGTCTTCTTCAATCCTTAGGTAACAATTGCTTGATGAAGAATATAAAAATAACATAAACACTAGTGTTGATGCATGGATTTTGCGAATCTCACACCCACACAGAAAAATAGAATAGATGCACTCGAAGTGGCTCGAGTCAAGCATGCAAATACGAGCCAAGTCCACAATCACACACCACCAAGAACCACCTTGAGCTTCACTACCCAAATACCCACACAATATCCAAGTCTATTCACTTCTCAGCTCACTGCCTCAGACCACCTATCAGTTTACTGTCTCAGATCACCTCCCAGTTCACTGCCTCAGACCACCTCCCAGTTCACTGCCTCAGACCACCTCCCAGCTCAAAATCACCTTCCAACTCACTGTCTCAGACCACGTCCCAGCTCACTGCCTCAGACCACCTCTCAGCTCCTAGCTCAACTTCGATAACTCCGAAACTTCCCGAGATCCCTTAAGCAACACTATACTTACTGCCCATTTCTCGAATGATTATCCAACCCATCTTTTTTTTTTAATGCTCGAACACCCTCAATCCAAGAATTTCACCGAGCTGGTCTGTGGCTTTCTGCAAAACAAAGCAGGGCGGCGACCCTTCTCGATGCCTAAGTTAGCCTTAGGTTCGAGAGAAAAAGAACGAAGGCTTAGGTATATCCCTTTAAACAGAGAAAATCAAAGGTATGCCAAGGTGATGAGGAAGAAGCACAAGGAGAAGATCTTACCCAGGTCGTGAATCAGGTAGATGGAGATTCAAGGGGGTGAACAGTGGGGTTTTTCCTGGGTTTGTATATGTGTTCATGTAGTTTTAGGCTATGGAAATTGTGTATATAGGAAAAGAAGAGAGAGAATCTATTTTGGGAAGAGAGCCCTTCTCCTAGGAATATTGTGTCTAGAAAAAATGATTTGTTCCTTTACAAATAAGAAAAATATTTTTTCATATGAAACAAAGGAATGCTCATACCTGATTGGATGGCCTATTTTGGCCTAATTTTAGGGTGTTTACCTTTCCACGTGTCTCTCTCCCATTGGTTCTTGGTGGCTCAACTCAAATGCCATGTGGCAAGCTATGGTTGGTGAGCTTTCCCTTACCAAAACTCATTGGACACATGTCGACCCTCTATTAGCTAAGGAGACTGCTCTATACCTTGGTGGACAAGTGGTGTAACCTCACTTGCCCAGCTGGCACATGGTCCCCTACCTGGGCCTTAAATTGTCCCCACTTAGGCTTTGTACATTGTTTGCACAGTACTAACTTGGCTACTGTGAAGACCAGGTACTGTCTCTTACCTATGAAATAGTCCCCGCAAGATTTTTTTTTTGTATTGGGCCATTTTAAGGATTCTTTTGGGGCGTAATGAGGTGGGCTTCCACGCACCTAGGTGCTTGGAAAGCTGGGCGATCCACCTGCCTGGGAAGCTGGGTATCCTACCTCTCTTGCTCAGGAGGGCAAAGCTCTTGTTTATTGAAGGAGAGTTTGGCCGTTCTAAGGTGCAATGGAGAATTGAAGTTATATTCCTCGTCTATTTATGCGTGCTACGGTATGTAGCCACGTTTTTTCACACGTGCCACGATATATAGTCACATGAGCATTTTCACACGCACCACGGTATATGGTCATGTGGGCATTCTCATCCGTGCCACGGTATATGGTCACATGAGGCAATATCAGAAAATTGAGAATTCATTGGCAATACTTAGTAGGGAGCCCAGCTCACAGTGGGTCTTACCTATCCGTTTAAATGACAAATACATTGGCGATACTTAGCAGGAAGCCCAACTCACAGTAGGTCTTACCTAGCCATTCAAATGGCTAATACGTTAGCGAGGAGTTCAGCTCACAGTGGGTCTTACCTAGCCGCAACAAGTAGGGCTTGTATCACGTCCTACCTTGAGGTGGACGTGAGGTGGGTGTGAGGTGGGCGCGAGGTGGGCGCGAGGTGGGTTACCTCGCAGTGAGCTGATTCAGACTTTTGTAGGCTTATTTTCCATCAAGTGTCCAGTTGTATTTTCTCCCATAACAACTAGCTACGAAGTTTTGAGTGACAACACTTAGATTACAATAAGTAAAGGAACAAAATAAGAAAATAACTTCCTAAGAGAAATGAAATCAAGAATAACATGTCTCCATCTTCAAAACCACCATTTATATAGACACATGCATATTGCAATTTTATCATATCTCTGCCTACCAAATTGTAGCTCACTTTTCACTATCTCTCACACTGAATTAGAAAGTGTAATCTTCATATACTTTTTGAATAATTGAATAAGCTTTCTCATGCTTTAAGAATCATGCCATTTGGATGTTTAGAGTATGAGATATATTCAAATCTATAAAGCATGCTCAAATTGCAATATTTACAGCCACTGTTTGCATGATGACTACTTTATATAGCCTAGATGCACGAATTGGAAATTATGCATAACATACAAGTTGTATCTGTATTCTCATGGTTTCACTGATAGGGTATTCAAAACGTTATGGCCAAGAGACAGAAAGGTGTTCACAGGTCTATGGGGCATATGAATGAACAATACTCAATCACGTTCCTTCACACTTTCAGCACCTACCCATTCTGAATTTGCAAAAGTTGTCTAAACATGAATTATGTATAATTCAGTTAGCTTACACTTGCAAAAATAATCATTCCATTTTAAGATGTCTACACAAAGTTATGGCCATGATAATAATTCATGCTCAAGTGAGTTGTATGCAAGTGGATACTTTATATCTTTAATTGCAACTTGCACTCCTTTAATACTTATATACAAAATTACACCACATAAATACTTAAATACAAATATTATACTGATGTCATCTTGTACAATTATACATATTTGTATATATTTGAATTCTAGATCATTAAAACATATAAATTAAAATTATAGCAACGAAATTTCACAATTTATACACAAATAGAGACATTAAATTTAATAGTGATGTAATCATATTTTGTAAAATACATGTAAATGGTGTACTTTTAAAAACTTATCAGTGGACATCACAGTCCATAAACTCGACATAGTATCTGGAGGCATGGTAAATACCGTTGGGATGAGAGGAATAATATAGGTAGGGGCTGACCCTTTGTAGCATTATCTTCACAGGCTATTGACGTAGTGGTTGGTGCCCCGCCACCAATATCCTTTCTTACGGTGGTTTCCTTGTCACAATAATTCATTCGGCTTCCTTAGTTGGAACAATATATTCTTTGCATAGACAATTGATTGTCAAAGTAGTCATTTGTAGGATCTTCATTGTATGCAGGCAGTGAGCATACATCATACTTAACAGGCATTGAATTCATTGTCTCTTTTAAGGCAGTAATCGCTTTAGCAATGTAGACCTGCCAAATTTTGCCTTACCCTATAAGTGATTTTTGGGTAAAAAATTTATGATCCAAAATTAAGCAACACTTCTACATCCTTAAATCCATTCATGTCTTTGCATTCATACAGTAACCAATTAATATAATTTAAACACTAAATCAATTACTTTATACTACGTAAACAAGATTGAATTATAATTCATAATTTGAGAAAGGATTGAATGTTTTTAATTCACACATAAAATATAAATTTATATGATCAAATAAATTACTTAATGTTAATGATCAAGACTTTTCCGTCTCTACCACCTACTACTATCTTTAATAAGAAATGTGAGTTTAGGAAGAGGAAGATTTATGAGAGTTTAAGTTTGTCAAAATATAAAGTAATAAGAAAAATTAAAAAAATAACTTGTAAAAAATTAAATTAAAGTAGGTTATTGAAGATAATTTAATTCGAAAAATATATTTTGAGCTAAGTTTATTTACGTAAATTTAAAAATTTTAATGCGATTTTGAAAATTTTCCCGTAGTTAATTGCGAGTGAAGTAGCTCCGTAAAACCGTTAATACACGTGCGAGAAAGCATAGTACAATGGGGTCGACCATTCTTCTTTTATTTTTTATAATTAAAAAGGAGTATTTCAATTATTTTTATCTTTCTATGTACTTGTTTTTTTATCATATTTTTCATTTTCTTATTAATAAAAATAAGGAAAGTAATATAAACAATTATTGTTACTACATTAAAATATAAATAAAAAATTATTTTCTCCTAAAGTTTTTTAAAAAAGCGTTAAAGGAAAATCTAGGTCTTTAGATGACTGGCGATATTTTTTTAGGAGAGAAGAATATTTAATAAAAAAATAATATTTCATAATAAAATATATTTTTAATATTTTTATTAATATTTTATTATCCAAAAGGTAATCATAAAATTAATATTTATTTAACTTTTTAAAAAATTATCTTAAATGTTCCATACTAGAAAAAAAAATATAAATTGATACATTAAATAGAATATTAAATTTTTAATCTAAAAATGTGGAAAAAAATGATACCCGTACCAAATTTTTTAATTTTTTATATTTTCAATGTAGAAAATTTTAAGATATCTTTTTTAAAATAATTAAAATATTAATTTTATGATTACCATTTGATTAATAGAATATTAAAAAAATTTAATATAAAATATTTCTTCTCTCCTAAAACTAAATTTTTGTTTTCAAATTTCATGACAGATTTTTATACAAAAATTATTTTATTTTTTATTATTTCTACTGATTTTTTCTATATTTTTTAATATAAATTATATTTTTCAATATCCTGTAAATAAAATTATTGTCTTATCTACATAATTAAAATGGGATAATGTGTTTGCCCCATCATTTTTGAAAAAAAGGAAAATGTCCCCTTAAATATTTTGTCAGTCTTAGATACCCTTCTCACTTTTGAAGAAATATTGAGATATCCCCCCGAAAATACTATTCTATATATTATTTAAACTTAAATTAATTATTTTATCCATCAACTATTAAAAATATATAAAAAATAATTTAATTATTCTTATTTTTACTTTATAATAACTAATGAAATTTTATTATAATATTTAAATTTAAAAGTTATGATAATATTTTAATTCTTAATTTTTTCTTTAAATTTGTTATTAATTTTTAATAATATTAATTATACATATTTTTAAAATTTATCATTTTATTAAAATGGTAAATCTAAAAAATTATGTATAAATAATATTGTCAAAACGCATTGTCAATTTTCTATAATACTAATAGTCAAAATATTTATTTTGAAATTTTTACAATTAATTTCTTACAACTAACTAAAAAATTTTTATAGTAAATTTTATTTTATAAAAATTTTTGTAATTAATATTGTTAAAATTTATATACGATTAATGTTGTAAAAAATTGACAATTAATAATTTGACAATATTAATTATATATACTTTTTTAGATAAATTATTTTAATAAAATACAATTTTAAAAATATGTATAATTAATATCGTTAAAAATTAATAATAAATTTAAAAGTAAAATAATTAAGAATTAAAATATTATTATAATTTTTAAATTTAAATATTAATATAAAATTAAATTAATTATTGTAAAGTAAAAATAAAGATAATTGAGTTATTTTATATGATTTTTAATAATTAAGGAGTAAAATAGTTCATTTAAATTTAAATAATATATAGAATAGTATCTCATGGAGTATTTTAATATTTTTTTAAAAGTGAGAGAATATCTAAAATTAACAAAAAACTTTGAAAGTATTTCTCTTTTTCTCAAAATAAGGGATAAATCACGTCATCTCAAATTAAAATCATTCAAATCATTATTAAAGTAGTTTTTTTATCTCTTGCAAGAGATATTTATGTAGTTTCACTCTATTTTTTTATCCCAATACAATTGATAAATGACAGATGACGAGTAAATTTCTAAGACACATAAGGGTATATAAGTAATTGCCCCCATAAAAAACAGTATTTTTCTTTAGTGCGATAACATAAGTTATTGAGACATTACAAAAACAAGGAACGGTAATAAAATATTAGGACAAGTAATAAAGGTATTAGTCATTTTCCCCTGTTAATCACCTTGTAAGGCGTTGGTTTTATAATATTTGAAAAATATTTTTAAATTTTAAAAAATAAGAAAATATATTTGATATTATATCTAAGATATAAAAAATAAAAATAGTTATTTGGTTAAATATATTTTTAAAAATAATTTTATATAAAAAAATTTAGAAATAATCAACAGTTAATTACTCTAAACTATTATTCTAAATTTTTTTATACAAAATATTATATAAAATTTTTTATCACTTCTTAACTTTATTATAATAAAACCATTTGAAATATAATATATTTTTTTAGCTGAATAAGTTGTTGATAAATTTGGTATTTATCAGTAATTCAATAATAAAAATCTAATTCTTATGTACGCCAAAATAGCACTAAAATTATATAAAATAATTATGTCTCAAAATTAATAACTAAAGCTTTTTCTATTAGTCATGACTCTTTATCAGATTTCTTTAAAACTGACACTAATAATTATTTTAAGAACTTATAAGAGATTGTATATAATTTATGTAAATTAATCAGTGACAAATTATACATTTTACATAAAAAAAAAACTCATAATATTAATAAAATTATGAATAAAAAATAAATTAATAATGAATGGAAAAACTAGAGCAAAAACTGTATGATATATTTCTATTTTCTATTAGTTAGAGGTAATGTGAATAAAATATTGTAAATGTAAGCCAAATTAAATTTTGAAATGTGATTTTGCTTAGTTTTTGTTCTATTTTTCGAGTGTGTTTGGAATTGAGGGCAACAACTAAAGGTTGAGATGGTGATTTGAGTTATCGTATTATGTCTCAATTGTATATTAATTTTTTTTTTAAGTCAATATGAATTTAATTAATTTATTATTTTGTCTTCATTTTCACCTATTAATAAAAAGAGGGAAAAATGATATGAGATAATTAACAAACAAGTTGCATATGACTGTGACATGATTAGACATAATTTTATAAGTTTAATTTCAACATAAAATTTCATGTAATTTCGAAATTAAAGTTAATGTTACCTAAAAACAATAAAATAATAAAATATTAAAATTTATGTAAAAAAATTCAATCAACATATTATTTATTTGATAAATAAAAAATACAAACAAAAAATATAGCTTAAATAAAATTTAAATGAATTTGTATTATAAATAAATTAAAAAATTATGATTATTTGAATAATGTTTTAAATGAATTGACAAATTGTTACAACACAAGCTTTGGACTATTAAAAAAATGAAAACTGAAAACTGAAAACAGAAAGCTAACACTTCGAGGGGCTAGCACCTCCCAAGACAATTCTCAAATAATTTTTAAGCACACTTTATTCCTTATCCCGTAGCTTATTAAATACAATAAAAATAACAATTATCTAATAAAATAGAAACTACCACTACAATCAAGGAAATAGATAATATTTAAATATGAATAGCTTATAAGAATAAGTCAAATCAATGACTTGGCCTTCCATTAAATAACATTCATGTGCCATGCAAATATTATTGAGTCAACTCGAAGTGAGTCACTCGGTTGGTCTTTCTTCCCATGCATGCATGCAACAGACTCCTTTCCTCTTAAGAAACCACTTCGTCCTTGAAGTGAAAATCTGGAAAACGCTTCATGATAGTGTCCTGAAACTCCCAGGTAGCATTTGTAGGAGACAACCCTTGCCAATGAATGAGAACCTCATACTTCCCTTTTTGAACTCAGCGATCTAGAATCGCTTGAGGAGACGATGTCAAGGAATCATCTTGGGCAATATATGGTAACGTTTGTATTACCATTTGTCCATCACCAATTTTCTTTTTGAGTTGAGAGACGTGAAAAACAGGGTGAAGTTTTGAGATAGAAGGTAATTTCAACCCGTAAGCAACTTGTCCAATTCTCTCAATTACTTCAAAAGGACCATAGTAGCGTGCAAAAAGCTTGTAATTCTTCCTCAAGGTAACAGACATTTGTCTATATGGCTGCAACTTAAGATAAACAAAGTCACCCACTTGAAACTCCCGCTCATTATGCTTGGAATCATATAACTTCTTCATTCTAGCTTGAGCTTTTGTTATGTGATCTCGCACCTCTTTCAAAATTTGGTCACGAGAGATGAGTTCTTTCTCAACAGCTTCTACCTTTACCGTTCTAGGAATATAGTCAATTAACCCAGGTGGATTTCTTCCATAAACAACCTCAAAAGGTGTTTTTCGAATCGTCGAATGCCAACTGGTATTATAACAAAATTCAGCCCATGACAACCATTGCATCCATTCCTTTGGCCGTGAACTAGTGAAACATCGAAGGTACATTTCCAAAATCCGATTAACAACTTCACTTTGTCCATCTGTTTGTGGATGATAACTCGAACTGAAATTGAAGGAAGTTCCATTCAAACGGAATAATTCTCTCCAAAACATGCTAGTAAAAGTTGAATCCCGATCGCAGACAATTGACTTAGGTAATCCATACAACTTGAAAATGTTGTCAAAAAATAAACGAGCTACACCCACTGCTGTGTAAGGATGAGAAAGAGGAAGAAAATGGGCATATTTTGATAAACAGTCAACCACAACAAGAATAGTGGTTTTACCATGTGAAGGAGACCTTCAACAAAGTCCATTGATATATCTTCCCAAATTTGAGAGGGAATTGGAAGTGGTTGTAATAATTCTGCTGGTGCTGAATGTTCAACTTTATGTCGTTTGCATGTATCACAGCTCCGAATAAAAGCCTTAATTTGTTGTCTCATTCCCTGCCAATAGAAATTTGATTTGATTCGTTGAAAGGTCTTAACATAACCTTTATGTGTACTGCCATGAAACTCGTTAATTATAGTAGTTGTAAGTTGCGATTCATGAGCAAGATAGATCCGATCTTTAAATAAAAGAATTCCATCAACTTCTTTCCAAGGTCCAACTGCATCACCATCCTGGATTCTTATTCGTAAGGCTTGGAGTGTAGGATTAGTTACAACTTCTTCTTTAATGGCTTCTAACCAGTGTGGCAATAATAAAGTTAAAGCAAGCAAAGTTCCCGAGTGCAGTTCAATTTCATGTCGCCGAGAAAGAGCATCAGCTACTACGTTTTCTCCTCCTTTTTTGTACTCCACCTGAAAGTCATATCCCATCAGTTTATATAGCCATTGTTGCTGAGCCATGGTAGTGATTTTTGTGACCATAAATGCTTCAGACTTTGATGGTCAGTCCGCACAATAAATTTTCTTCCTAGCAAATAGAGCCTCCATTTTTTAACAGCAAGGACAAGAGCCAATATTTCCTTCTCATAAGTTGAAAGTAGAAGGTTTTTTCCATGAAGAGCTTGACTGAAAAATGCTATTGGTCTTCCTTGGTGTAGAACAGCTCCTACTCCAACCCCTGAAGCATCACATTCAATAAAAAATGTTTTTGAGAAATCAGGTAAAGACAATACTGGAGCTTGTGACATTGCCATTTTAAGACTTTTGAATGCTTCGTCAGACATAGCACTCCATTTGAATGAATTTTGTTTCAGCATTTCAGTGAGAGGAGCAGCTATCTTGCCATAATTCTGGATGAACTTTCGATAGTAGCCAGTGAGTCCTAAAAACGCACGCATTGCTTTGACATTTGTTGGCTTGGGCCATGACAACATTGCCTCCACTTTCGAAGGGTCAACCGCTACTCCTTGGTTGGAGATTAAGTGCCCTAAATATTGCACTTGTTGTTTCCCGAATTGGCATTTCTCCACTTTAATCTTCAACTTATTAGCTTGTAGTATATAAAAAACCACTCTCAAATGTTGCAAGTGAGTATCCCAGTTTCTACTATATATTAGTATATCATCAAAAAATACTAATACAAATTTTTGCAAATAATTTTGGAATATCTCATTCATGAGTGCTTGAAAAGTTGAAGGAGCATTGGTAAGTCCAAATGGCATTACCAAAAATTCATAATGACCATGGTGTGTTCGAAATGCTGTTTTCTCAATGTCATCAACATGCATGCGTACCTGGTGATAGCCAGATTTGAGGTCTAATTTGGTGAAGTAATTTGCACCAGCTAGCTCGTCTAGAAGCTCATCAATAACTGGGATAGGGAACTTATCTTTTATGGTGATTTTATTCAAAGCTCGATAGTCTACGCACATTCTCCATGAGCCATCATGTTTTTTTACCAACAATACAGGAGAAGAGTATGGGCTTGTACTTTGTCGAATAGTACCTGCAGCTAGCATTTCCTGAACCATCCTTTCAATCTCATTCTTTTGGCAATAAGGGTAACGGTATGGTCGCATTGCTACTGGTCCATGGCTTGGAAGCAACGGAATGCGATGATCATGATTTCGTGAAGGTGGAAGTCCTACAGGTTCAATCAAGATATCTTGATATTCTTGCAACAATTGCTGGATTGGATCTTGGAGTGAATCAGTTTTGCTAATGACTTCTTCGTTGCTCATAAGTTGCAAAGTAAGTTCACGCTCTAACCTAGTAACTTTAGTCAAAGGTATGTTAGAATTAATTCTATTTTCTAGATTTATAATTCCACACAATATTACCTCCTTGCTATCCTTTGAAAACTTCATAAGTAACTTCTCGAAGTCCCACTGTATAGGCCCCAAAGTACGTAACCATTGGGTGCCAAGCACCACATCATAGCCCTCAAAGGGTAGAATGAAGAAGTCTGCTGCAAATGAATTTTTTTGAAGATTGATAAGTACCTGAGTGCATTTTCCTGGACTCAAAAGTTTCTGGCCTGAAGCCACTAAGACTTCCAGTTTTCCCTCAGCATCTGGTCGTAAATTCAATTGTTGAGCAACTTGTGAATTTATGAAGTTATGGGTGCTTCCAGAGTCAACTAGAACCATCACAGGTTGTTCCCTGAGTTCGCACCAAACTTTCATGGTTTTTGGTGTTTGCATTCCTGCCATCGCATGCAAAGAGATTTCTGGAGCTGATTCTTCTACACCATCTTCAATTTCCATCTCTATATCTTCATCATCTATACCCCAACAAGCTTCTATTTTGAAGAGTTTCGGGCAATTGTGGCCTGGGCTATACTTGTCATTGCAATGGAAGCATAATCCTTTTTTCCTTCGTTCAGCTAATTCTTCTGGCGTCATCCGCTTAGCTATTGAAGCTGGCACAAACTTGCGCTCTTGGATTCCGAAATTTGTTCACAGAGGAAGTATTGGTCGAGGAGCTTGAGTCAATGGTTTCCTTTGCGCGTTATCACGAGCTTCGTATAACTTGGCTAGTCCGATTGCCATGGTAAGTGTTGTGGGTCTATTTGCTTGTACATCTGCCCGAATACTATCTTTCAATCCAGCAAGGAAACAACTCACTTTTTTCTCCTGTGCTAAAGAATCAATCTTGACTAGTAATCGTTCAAAATTGCTTTGGTAATCTATCACAGAGCTCGCTTGTCGTAGTTTAATTAACTCACTAAAATGATCTTCAAATTGATTGGGGCCGAACCTAGATTGAATTCCAAGCTTGAAATCTTCCCAAGTAATATAAATGAGTTCCTGTTCCAACATTTGAAACCATAAATCTGCATCTCCATCCAAATAGAATGAAGCTAATGTGACTTTATCAGATTCTGCAATCTCATGCAGTGTAAAAAAAATTTCTGCTTTACAAATCCACTTTGTAGGATCATCTCTGCCCTCATATTTTGGAAAATCCAATTTCACAGTCTTAGGAACAAATGCATGAAATGAACCACCGCCTCTTGAAGGAGAACAATGATTGTTACGACTTTGAAATTTGTAAGGAGAACTTCCATCTTTTTCTGCATGGGTTTTTCTAGAAATTTGTTGACTCAGTTTCTCCATTCTGTCTGTGAGATGAGTCAAAAGCTCCCTCTGATTCGTAATTAATTCTTTTTGGCCAATTGCAAGAGATTCCACCATATCTTCTAATTGCTTCACTTGATCCTCCATTCCCTGGCTTTGATACCAAAGATGTTACAACACAAGCTTTGGACTATTAAAAAAATGAAAACTGAAAACTGAAAACAGAAAGCTAACACTTCGAGGGGATAGCACCTCCCAAGACAATTCTCAAATAATTTTTAAACACACTTTATTCCTTAGCCCGTAACTCATTAAATACAATAAAAATAACAATTATCCAATAAAATAGAAACTACCACTACAATCAAGGAAATAGATAATATTTAAATATGGATAGCTTATAAGAATAAGTCAAATCAATGACTTGGCTTTCCATTAAATAACATTCACGTGTCATGCAAATATTATTGAGTCAACTCGAAGTGAGTCACTCGGTTGGTCTTTCTTCCCATGCATGCATGCAACACAAATCTAAATTTTAAACATAAAAATAATATTTTTGATTTATTAAAGGAGTATTATGAGTAAATTTATTTATTATTCGTGTTATTTTTTCTTGACTCAAACTTATTTATTTTTATCAAATTCGTGTAATAATTTAAGTTGCTGCTCCTAATTATATAATAGGATTGCTTCATATAAAATATATGTAAAAGTAAAAAAATAGTGA
Organism: Melia azedarach; assembly: GCA_028052125.1. NCBI lineage: Eukaryota > Viridiplantae > Streptophyta > Magnoliopsida > Sapindales > Meliaceae > Melia > Melia azedarach. The sequence continues at coordinate 8,040,354 of CM051399.1, forward strand.
GTAAACCCAAATATTTTATCAACATTAATTTTAAATTTGAGTAAAAGCCAAAAATATCAAACATACTTTTCAATTGTTTTACTCTGTCTTCATGAATTGATTTACGAAATAATACAAAAGTCTGAACGAATTCGTACCAAATTCACAATTTAAGACAGAAAAAAACAAATAATGAATTAAAATTTTTTAAAATAATTTAAAAATCAATATCTAAACTAATAATTGTTTGAAAACCAAATTAAGTGATATTTTAATAATTTTGATTAATAAAAAAAATTAAAAACTTAAAATTCATAGCCCATCACGAATTTAATCCTTAATTAAATCTGTCATTTAACAATTTTATACGCTAGAAATTCGATATAAAGTACAAATAAGCACAAATAAATCTAAACTTTTTAGACCAACTCAACGTGATAAACACCGTTTATACCTCTAACAGCATATATATATGGGGAAGATCAACAGTCTCATTTTTTACACAAATTTTTATATTAATTATTAGCCTTTAGATTAAGGGTATATAAAGGATTAAGATTGAATGAAATAAAAATATAACGAATATTTTAAATTTATTAATTAAAATTTTTTATCTCTTTTAATTATTTCCTCTTTCTTTTTCTTACTTAAGAATTCATAAAATCTCTCTCCTATTTTATCTTCTTTATTACATCTTCTCTCTCTTCATTATTTTTTTTATTTTAATTATCAATTATAAATTGAAAAACTCAAAATTTAAATAACTATTTTAATTTTCATTTTAATTATTACTTGCAAATTAAAAAACTTAAAAATTTAAATAAAACTATTTTAATTAATTAGTTTATCTAAAAAACTCATGAATTTTTAAAAAATTGTTATAATATATAAATATTCAAAAACATTATTTAATTAATGAATTTTTTAATTTATAAATGATAATTAAGATTAAAATATATATGAGGAGAGAGAAGATGTAAAAAATTAAAATTAAAGTGGGAGAAGATTTATAAATTAGAGGTAAGAAAGATAAAGGAAAAAAAACATAAAAAAACTCTATTAAATGAGTTTATAAATTTTTTTTATAAGTTAGATATAATCTTAGTCGTCTATATACCCATAATCTAAAAGTTAATAATTGGTGTAAAAATTTGTATAGAAAAGAGGCTGTTGATCCTGTTCCATATAGGGTTGGGATTAACAGTCACTGTTTTTTTTTTATATAAAATGTTACATTAAACAACTACCCTTGAATTAAGTATAAATTAAGAGTCATGATTGCATTTAATAAATATAAAAGATTCTTACAAACTCATTTAATATGGTACTTACTATATTTTTTCTTTTTTCCTTCTTATTACTAATTTATTAATCTCTCTTTTACTTTATCTTTTTTTTATTACATCTTTGCTCTCCTAAAATATTTTTTAATTTTAATTATCATTTATAAGTTACAAAACTCATGAATTTAATAATCTTTTCTTGAATATCTATATATTATGATAACTTTTGAAGAATTCATGAGTTTTTTTAGATATTAAAATAATTTTTTATTTAAAATTTTAATTTTTTAATTTACAAGTGATAATTAAAAGACTCAAACATTTTTTTAATTTAAATTATCATTTGTAAGTTAAAAACTCATGAATTAAATAATCGTTTTTTGAATATTTGTATATTATGATGATTTTAAAGAAATTCTTAAGTTGTTTTAGATAAAAATTAATTAATTAATATAACTTTTATTTAAATTTTTAAAATTTTTAATTTACAAGTGATAATTAAAATGAAAATTAAAATAATTTTTATTTAAATTCTTGAGTTTTTCAATTTATAAATGATAAATAAAATGAAAAGAAATAGTGAGAAGAGAGGAGATATAATAAAGAATAGAAAAGTAAAAGAGATATTATACAAATTATAAAGTAAGAAAGAAAAAAAAAGAGAAAATTAAAACATAAAATACCTTAATTAATGAATATAAAAATATTTATTATATTTTATTTCATTCAATCCACACCATCCACGTATCCTTAATTTGAGAGTTAATAATTGATGTACCATTTTGTATAAAAATAAGAGCTACTGATCCTGCCCCACATACATACATAGAGATGACAATTCGGATAAACGAATCGAATTTGGCCAATACGAATACGATTTGTTTATTATTCGTATCAATTCTTTTAAATTCGGATATGATCCGTTTATTTAGATACGATTCGTTTAGATACGATTATTCGTTTAAGATCTTATTATTCGTTTAACTTAATAATTATGAGGTCCTTAAGATATTAAAAATAGTATATTTTATAAAATATAATATATATTTAATAATTAGATATTTATATTAGGTGTTGTTTATAATAAATAAATTTATATTACATATTTTTCTAAAATTTATTAAAATATATTCGTTAAAGATACGATTATTCGTTTAGGACACGATTATTTATTTATTCATTTAAGACACGATTATTCGTTTATTCGTTTAATTAATCGTGTCTTAAACGAATAATCGTGTCTTGTATGTTAAATACGGATACGACACGAATAATAATCGTGTCGACACGAATACGATACGATTATTATTCGTATCAAGATTTTAAATTCAAATCCGTTTAATGACACCGAATTCGTATCGAATAATCGTGTCATGTTCCAAATTGCCACCCCTATACATACATACATATATATATAAACAAAACCCTTGAAGTATATATACTACCATCTGATGTAGAAGCTTCACTTTATTTATTTTTTGAATTACAAATATGTGATCTACTAACATGGTAGTCAAAAAAATCTGCAGAGAATTTAGATACATAGATTAATCACACTCCAAATATCTACGCATATATAGAACAGTTTCTACCCTAAAAAATTTATGGCAAACTCCCATGAACTTTAGTTTATATACTTATTTTTGGGACTCTGTAGAAAAGCCCTTGGAACTGTACAACACAACACATTTAAAATATACAACACACTACATATCAAGCTATTTGTGTGTACCTCAACCATCCATTTTCAAAAAGGATGCATCAGAGAGGGACTTTGTAGGTGGGATCCACCATTTTCAAAATGAACAAGTTCCCTCTATTTCCTCTTGATATTCTGAAAGACAGAACAAGATTAAATGTTAATAGAACATTTTGCAAATGTATATATCATCAAAAGAAATGAAAATGCAAGGATTTTTGCATCAAGGGTCTTAACAATTGTCTATTCTGCAGCTTTCAGATAACTAAGATATAAAGAATTATGACTCCATTTAGGGATGGTTTTTCAAAGTGCAAAAAACTTCATTCACAGTTAATGGTATAGAATCCCAAAGTGCTTATGAAGTTTCATCTCTTTCAATAGTTCAACAGGGATTGTTGTTGATCATCACCAACAATTCTTACTTCCACGAAATCATATTTAACAAATGTTTAACTTAGCCCAGCCTAATGTATGTGAGAAATGAGTTGGGTAGAACTCAACCCAAAAGCTAGCTCAAGGGAAGAGGGTGCCCAATCCTTATATAATAAAGATGACAACCTAGTGAGATGGTAATGTGGGACAATTGACACCCTCCCTCACGCGAAGCGTGGATCAGATGCGGGAGAGGGTAGAGGAACAGAATCCCACAATTGCCTAGAAGCTGGCTCTGATACCATGTTAGAAATGGGTTGGATAGAACTCAACCCAAAAGCTAGCTCAAGGGAAGAGGTGCCCAATTCTTATATAATAAAGATGACAACCTAGTGAGATGGTAATGTGGGACAATTGACAATGTAAGATCCTGCATTTGCCTCTATTTATTGGTTGGAGAGTAGTTCAGTGAAAGGTGTTTTGTAAATTAAAAATGTAAATTCAATTCCAAAAGCACCAGTAAAGGGACAAATGATAACAAGAAAATAACAACTAACCCGACATACAATAACATCCACATAAACAAAAACTTTGAAGGTAAGGGTACTTCTGTTTATGTTGACTGCACCAATTCCAAATAGCGAGACATTTATACTGCTTACCTTAACTCCTCATCCAAGTATGTAATTTCCAACTGACCACGGCCACTACCAGGTGACTTAATTGGTATCTGTGAGCAGAAAACAAAAAATTTCATGTTAGAAATTCAATAAGGAAAAATATATAGGGATCAGTGTTTAACTTTTGTTGACTTCATTCCCTTAATTGTTGACAGACTCTCTGCTCATTTAAAATTTTTTCAGACGTCTTAACTGTCACTTTTTAAACATTGAAATTAATAATATATTTATTACTTAAGAGTTGAAAAGTTTATGCATGATTGAACCACTCATTTTGCTATTGATTTTTCTTTTATTTCTTATCATTGAGGTTGGAATTAAAAGAAAATATATCACAAATAATAGATCTAAACAAGGGATTCTTTCTCTCAGGTGCAACCACACTAGCCTAAAAAATTATATATTCGATGCATTTCACAATCTTTTTCAATATTTAACACATATTTCATCTTACAGCATCAACATGATCTTCAGACAGGAATGAATTATGAGAAGTATATATTAATATGCAGAGAATATAAAGACAAAATTTATTTATTTATTTGAGACTAGATCACCTACCACACCAGCAATTCTGAAATAGTCAAATTTGACAGCCACCCTTCTTGAATTTAGAGGTACCAGATTAGCTGTGGCCTGAGCAATATTGACAAAAAATGTCTAAAACCATGATTTTAACCTTGAAAAATAAATCATCTTCTAATACATAGGATATAACCTGTCCAGTATCTCAAGTAAAGTTGGAATTGATGATTACGAAATATAAATTTATGACGATAGAATCAATGGTAATCATATTATAGAGTGCATCCACAATAGGATAACAGATGATCATGTAATAGTAGTTGAAACAATGAATAAAACTGCAATATCAGTTAACCAGATATTGAACAAGAAGAATTACCTGATTAAAGAATGGCCAGGTTTCTATATTTTGAGCCCTCAGAGTGTCTACATTTATTGCCTGGTAGATTTTTCCATTTGGTCGTAAGAATTTTGGTCTCTGTCACATGAAAGTGGTAAATATTAGTTTAAAGAAAAAAATAAGTAGGCTTCTATATTTTAAATGAAAACAATGGTTAACATGTCTGCAGTTACATAAAGTTGATATGAAGAGAAAAGAATGTCAAATTAATCAAATATTTCATATCCTGTTGAAATATTCATAAAGTTTGAGCAGAGCAATCTTATTTTATTATTGTTAAAGAAAATAAAACCAATTATAAAACCAACTTTTCTGTTTCGGTTTTTATTTTCCCTTAGGCCTAAGTTACCTGGAACAAGAACAACTCCTCATTTAATCTTTCAAAATGTTATAAAGTCAACTACAGATATAGAGTTAGAACATTTTACCACTTCTATTTCTATATGCTCATTTAATTTGGATTGTTATGAATGTTACCTACTAGATTAAGTCTTTAGGTTTAGCAACAACTTAACATGGTATATTAAAGCTGGTCTTTTGGTCAAAGCCCTCCATATGATTTGAATTTCTATCTGTTTATATCTTCTGTCTCTATTCAAACTTGTTCTATTTTATCTCTTCTTAGGTTTGATTCACGTGACATATTCATTTTGTACATGAGGATGCTGGCGAGGTTGACACTATTGTCTAGGTCCTTAACTATTAGCTTAAGATTTTAGATAGTAACAACAACAAAACCAACTATAGATAAATTCTTATAGACTATAAATTTAGACAGTTGATGTAGTGCATCTCTATATAAACTTTCAATGATCACGAAATTTATTTTAGTTGGAAAAGAGGAAGAAACAAGAGCACAAACTATGCCAAAATGTACAACATATGCAGAAATATTCTCTGAAGATATCATACAAACATAACCTATAAACCCTTCGGATAATGTTAAAGTGTGAATTTTCCTAGTTGAGAATCCACTTTGAATAAATAATACCCATTATTCAAAGTCTCTGAAAAACATCTGAATCATTTTGCATTTTGTAATTTCATTGTCCTAGTACAAAAGAATTTACCCAAGAAAATAATGTTGCCCCTTTGCATTGCTCACTGCCTGTGCTCTATTGATTACCCAAGAAAGAATTTGCATATGCATGTTGTACTTAATTTAGGAAAATATTATTAATATTAAGAATTCAAGCAACATAGAAATAATAAAAAAGAAAATGAGAAAGCCATCCAACCTTTGTTTGCAAAAGTGATTCAGATGTTGTATATATAAGTTCCCATTTTCCATTCAGCAAGTTGGACTTAAGAGGTTCCTTAATATCATTAATGGTCTCAAGTTGCTGAGCAATCTGACAAAAAATGCCAAGTTTCTAGATTATCATTATAAAAAACAAAAAAATAATAATAACAACAATAATAATAATTCAATAATTTAGTACCGAGAAAATTCAAACCAAGAAAATTTTCAATAGATTACACCAATTTACAACTCCACATATATATGACTCCTAATTTCCTAAACTAACTTCTAAAACTCTTTCTTTCAAGCATTTCATCAAACATGTTCTGTGCAATCATTTACTCGATCTCATTAACTGTTACAGAGAAATTGCATTCTTCTCACCTGATCAACCCGTGCTTGGTCCTCTGGAGAAGCCTCAGCGCCACGATCAAGAGGGTTAACCTCCTGATAAAGCTCTTCCTTCAATGTCTTAACAGCGACAGCTTTCCTGTTAGTTAAAAATCCTGTAAAGAATGAAGCCCTAGTCCTCCATTTCCCAGAATTAGCAACATGATCCGATGGTATCTGGGAGCAAAATACTAAATGGGCACTGCCAACATTTTGTTTTGGAAAGCAGAAACTGAGCGGAGGAGGATAAAAGGAATGAGAAGCGGAGGAGTGTTGGGTTAAAGGTTGAAGAGAGTTTGAGAAAGAATTTACAAAAGCAGCAGCGATAGCCATAGATGACGAAAAATTAGTTTTTCTTAAAAAAAAGAAAGATGTGCATGAATAAATTGTGATTTCTTGGGTTTTGAATGTTAGTTTTTATGGTTAATGTTAGAAGAGGGAAGATATCAGGGGGACCGTTTAGAAAGAAGACATGTGTGCTTGGATTTTAATGTACTTTTACACACGTACCACCAGAAAAAATGAATTTCCAGAAGGGTTAATAATTGTTTTTTCCCTAACTTTTGAAACAACACAAACTAGGATGTTATATTTTTTTATTTTACAGTTTAGTCCCTGCTCTGCGCACCCTTTGCTTCTTAAGTCTACTTTCGACAACCTATTCAATGAAAATATGCATCTTTTCAATAATTTAAAATTTATAGAAAATTATAATGTTGAATAATAGTTGACAAACTAAAATGAGTGATTTTTTAATAAATTTAATTTATTAAAAAAAATAACAAAATATAAAGCTTTAAGTTTACTAGAGACCGACACGATACAAGATAAATATAATGAACTCATGGATTATACTAGCTTGTTTACTTGGTAAGAAACTAAGCATCTGTGGTCTTAACTTTTTGAATCCGGCTAGCATATTACAACACGATTTATAACTAATTTTATGTATTAATAAGGATGAAAATATGGCGGGTTTGGGACGAGTTTTGCCATCCCAAACTCGCCTTGTTTGGGGCGAATTTATCCTTGAACCCTCTCTTTCCTGTTTTGAATAAAATAGATTCGGAACTAAACTGTCTCTATTTTTAATCCACTCGTCCCTAACCTAATCCCATTTGACCAAGCTCCAGTGAGCTACAATTTTAGCTATAGTATCCAACTCTAATTTCTAAGCCTTGCTATAGTATTGGACGATTTTTTGGGCCATCTATAGTATGATATAGTACTCAAAATAGTATTGGGTTAAAGTTTTATGGGCAATTACAGTACCATTTGCTATAATATTGTCAGTTGAATAGGGCGGGGCGAGGCAAAATATATAATCTCCAAATCTATCATGATTTTTTAACGAGTTGAGTTTTTTGGCCCCAAACTCCCTTAAGCTTTAAACAAGTTAGATTTTTAAGTCTTAAACTCGCCCTAAAAGGGGTGAGATGTGACGGGCCCCCACGATTTTGGGAAAAATTCTCATCTCTATGTATTAGAGACTAAATATTACAATTGAATGAATTATTTTGCCAAAATTTAAGGATGAGATTATTATTATCCCATATCCTAAATTATGGAGAATGGATTATAAAAATATATGATCAAATAATACTGCGTCAATTATAAAAAGAGTGATGCTATTGTCATCCCTTTAAATTTCTTACTCTTTTAATTTACTTACAATTTTAATTCTAATTAAAATTACAAAAAGAAAAGACATGTCTAATTAACTTACATTTTTAACTTATGTTAAATACTTTTATAATCATGTATTATACCTATAATTTATTAATACTTTTACAAAAAAAATTCTCTTTAACCCTTAAGGTTTGATTACCTATTTCTCCTCTAAGGTTTCAACAAAGACATTTATCCCCCATCGTTATGTCATGGCACAAGAGATTGCGACTAGCTAGGTGTGCTAGGGTGTAACAACTCAAGCACTTTGATGTTTCATGGTGCAAAGTCGTCTTTGGTCCCAAGGGCTATCATGTAGAGGGGACTTAGGCTACCCCTGCTCGAACTAGTCGGGGGCTGAAGCCATCCTCTTAATGAGGCCGAGGCAGGCTGAAACCAGTTAGATACGTGATACGGTAACGAGGCTTACAACCTCCATTCGAGTCTATGAGGCTACCGTATGAGTCACTTCATTGGGCTCGTGACAAATAGTATCAGAGCACTAGTTATGTCAAAAGACTTTATTGCAGAGTATGACAAACATTTTAGAGGTTACTGTGGCTAAAAAGGAAACCCAAGTGGGTGGGCGTGAGAAGCAACGCATCACCAAAGGTGGAAGTAAGAGGGGTCAATCTAATCCAAAGATTTGATGGCTAGTTCGGAGACTCAAATGGGTAATGTAAAGGCCTATATTGTGAGTATCGATATGCATCTTGATGAGATAGAGCAATACCTCGACAGGTTAGAAGTAGAGGATAATGCTCTACGAGAGGTTGTGGACGTGTTTATTGCCAAGCTAGAGGACACCCTTAAACAAAATCTACTAAGGTTTCACAAACGCATCTTTAGGAATCTTCAAGCCTCTTTTGATCAAAAACTTGCTGCAATCAAGGACGATGTGGCGTTGTACAAGCAGGCGGTAGCGAACAAAGTGACTACTTCCCGTGAGTCACATAAGGTGGACGTTCCCAAGCCCAAGACCTACTCTGGGGCAAGGAGTGCCAAGGTGGTGGACAACTTTCTATGGGGGATAGAGCAGTACGTGAAAGTGATGGGTATTACTGATGAACAAGCCAAAGTACGCACTACCACTCACTACCCCACTAATATGGCTATACTATAGTGGAGGAGAAGACATGGCAACATTGGCAAAGGTACGTGCTCTATTGACACCTTTCAAGATTTTAATAAGGAGCTTAAATGAAAATTCTATCTTGAAAATGCTAAAGAAGAAGGGCGAGCTTGACTCTATCGCCTCAAACAATCAGGGAGTGTGCGATAATATGTTAAGAAATTTACTAGCTTGGTGCTAGAAATTCCAAACATTAGCGATAAGCATTCGCTCTTCTTCTTTATGGATGGGCTCTAAGGATGCACAAAAAAAGAGCTCAGGCATCGCAAAGTGCAAGATCTTGCATCCACAATAATCGTTGCCGAGTCGTTTACCGATTATACGAGTGAGCGGACTCATGCCAAGGTCAAGGACAAAAATGATGACCATGGCAATGGTGGAGGAGATAATGACAATAGTGGGGGAAACCATGGCAAGTCAGAAGATACTGGTTTTCGCAAACCTTCTAATGGAAAAGAGAAACCGAAAAGTGACAAGGAGAAGGACTTCATGCTTTCTTGCAATTGTTACTTCTATGATGGTCCTCAGTAGATGCTAGACTCTCCAAAGAGAAAGGAGTTAAGTGCTATGGTGGCTCATGTGAAGGAGCCATAAGATGAAGGAGAAGAAGCTGCGATAAGGTCGTTGCAGCTTCTAAACTCTATTTGTACAGTACATGAGGCATTAGCGAAAGGGCTTATGTATGTTAACGTGGTGATCAATAAGGTACGTATTAAAGCCTTGATTGATATCGATGCCTCTCATAGCTTTATGCAATTCAAAGAGGACTCAAAGCGTAAATGATTTGTAGAAACCTCTCCAATGAAATCAAATCGGAGGAAATGCAAATGTAAAGATGGAATTTTAGATAGAGATATTAAAGGCATCCGAGTGGACTAATGAACAAGAAGTGATATACGCAGCTGTGCAGAGAATTCCATCAAGAGAGGAGAATCTTTGGGACAGTATACCAAGCTCTTGCAGCAAAGGTGCAATGAGGACGCCATACATTTAGGTAGGGAAGGGTGTCATGCCCCGTACAATTCATCATGCCACGCCTTGCCTAAATCGAGAATGTTCATGAGAACCAAGCATAAGTACCAATTTATATTATTATTACAGATATGGATATATGAAGCAGTTTCATACGTCAGTCGTACATTTGGGCAACTTGTGAATGCTAGAATACCCCGAATTGTTAGATAGAGGTCAAAGAAGAAAAATTTGACAGTGAATTTAGTAAAGAAGAAATTATTTGATGATGCACATATAAGAAAGTGAAGTTCATTTTCTTGTTTGAAAATTTATTAATTTTGTCAATTCTATATGTTGGATGTCGTTCCATTGCTTTGCTACAGCCACCCGAAGTTGTCTGTATGTTAGAGCCATCAACAAATGAGTTAGTGGGCCTGTATATCAAAGAGTTGCTTGCGCCTGTTGACATTGCCAATAAGGGTGAGTACGGTGGTAATCTCTTTTCCGATCATAGAATGACTAGCACATGCAGTAGCATCGAGGGTGAGTTCCAACATACTATGAATCGGGGTCCAGTACAAAAAGCTGCACGCCGAGAGAAGGTAAGCATATAATGGTTATTTTGCATGTAAATTATGCACATGTACATGCATACACATGTTTCTAAAATAAATGATTTTATGCTTGGATAATGTAAGTTACATGACCATCCCTCTCTCAAGTGCCTACCTCAGAGGACACCTTTTATAGGACCCAGATAGTAAATGATAGAGATCATTTTCGTGATACTCGATCAATACAAGAAGAATTCACTCGAGATATCATAGCATTAAAAGAAAAGCTCACTCGAGATTTCTCATCGTTGAGTGATAATATCACTCAAAAAATTGACAGCTTGAAAACTGATATAAAGGATTGGATGGATACTCAGCAGACAAAGATTACACAGTTCATGGATGCACAACGGACGGAGATGACCCAGTTCATGGCAAAGTGGGAGGATTGGAGGCAAACGTATCAGTATTATGACAATTGTCAGGGCTTCCACAATAAGGACGAGGGGTTTGAATAGGCAGCCCCCACACTAGCTAATCAGGTAAATAAATATAAATTATAAGATATAAATAAAGATGTTCGATAGGCCTTATAAGTATGGCTTTGTGTATGAGTATTACATTTATTTGTTGATTTGTCTGCTGTCACACCACATATGAAAAACTAAATATATCATTTTACATATAGGAAATGAGCGGGCCCAACGAGTTTCGGAGCACCATACAGATTGTGATAGTATTCCACTAGAAAATAGGTTGGGGCTAGGGGAAGTCGAAGCTCTTAGTCGGTACGGTCGACTGTATAAATCGAGTCCTTACATACAGAGCCCGTATACTATGTTCAATAGGCCTCGACAATGACCTCCTCTATAGTATAGCCACGTCCATGATACAGTCACAGGCACGTTATTGAATTGCTTGCGCCAGTTTCGGGGGAAAAATATGCGATGATGTTGCAGTGGATTAAGGGTAGTGACGTGCGAATTGAAACTAAGCATGTCACCATTACAACTAGTTGGCTCCGTGGGATTATAGACTGAAATGTGTGGTTAGAGGACATTGTAAGTTACATTTACAAGTTTTAATTTCTTTTCAATTTTTTTTCTTTTTGATTTTTATTAAACCCTAAGACTATGTGTGACTTTTTTTCACTAACATATTTGTCGTATAACTCAGCATATTGACGAGTTTCTAGACATGGTCACACATCGATAGCTAGCCATACTATTACCATATAATTATGATTGTAATAAATAATTCGTGCTTGAGATTATTGTAATTAATTGTTCGTGAAATTTTGTATATAATATGCAAGTGTACACAGTCATACAAGTAATATAATGATAAGTGAGTTATCGTCTCCACAGGGATTGTTCAAGTAATAAATTGTCAAAAATCAACTCTAAACAATTCGGAAGTAACCAATGAGTCAATTGAGATCTAATGAAAATTAAATCAACTTATGAATAAAAATAAAATAAAATAAAGAACTCAAATTATACTACCCAAATTTCAGTAAATGATATGAGAACAATGAGCTAGAGTTGTGAATTCCCCTAAAATGCAAGGTTGGTAAAAATGCTGCAGAGAAATGCTATAGCAATCTGGGCTTTATTAACTGAGAATTCTATATATGTTCATAGTCTTTTTCCAAAGTGTTTATGATTTTAATTCCTTTGTTAAACTAACATATTCCTATGCCAATTTAATTTCAAGAATACAGTGATAAGCTCCAACTCCCTTTAGTCATACAAGGTAATAATATATTCCTATATTATCACAAATCAATTTCAAATAGAGAAATGAACTTGCATCAATCAAGTTTTTGTCCATTAAAATTAACCCTTCCAGTATTAATTTTAATTCAGCAACTCACTAATGATGGCCAAACATAAGCAAGCATTAATCAATATTTTCACAAGATTGAACAAAGCTTAACTACTTCAACATTCTTTGCAGCAAAATGTTCCAATTTACATTAAAGGGTTCATCAACAACTCTAGCTACCAAGAAATTAGTTCATATTCAAAATCTTAAAAATATTCATATACAACTTAACCATTGATCCACAAGAGTTTAAGAAAAAAGAGGATAGAAATACTAAAGAGGAAAGTAAGAAAAATCAAGCCCAAGGTTGATGTCTCAAATTGGTCCTTCTTCTCCTTCTTCCTTTCCTCCAAAACAATAGCCCTTTTCTTCCTCCCCAAAACTCTCCTCTCTCCAAGCTTTGCTAAAAATGTGGATGTCTCTTTACTTGACGGCTGGCTCTTCTTATCTTGAGTTAGGACAGTGCCCTAAAAGGAAATTTTCCTTTTTTCTCCCTCTACGTCATGCTATTTTGTCCAGCTCATTAAGTGATTCAATTGCTCTCCACGTCATCCAATTCATTCCACCAACTGATTTCTTTTGCTGCGACAATAATGCTGCAGCATTCTGGGAAGTTCCTTTTTTCAAGCCCTGTTTCAACGTTTCAGCATTAACATGAATAAAATGAAATGAAATAAAATAAACTTGGACTCCTACATAATATAAAAGTAAAATTAATCAAATTAAGTATTTACAAACACAAATCACTCTAATTAAATGACTTTTTAAATTCAAAAGCATATTAAATAACTCTATGAATATAGAGTTATCACACCCCCAAACTTAAACCATTGCTCGTCCTCAAGTGATGACTTTAAAAGTAAAAAACTGACAACCATCTGAGTTAACAAAACACAACGACAGAACAAAACACAATGACAAAACACAACCACAAGACAAAATACGACAATATAAATGCATAACAAACATGAGAAGATAAGCCTTACTTGGTATCATGCTTAAATTGGGGAATTATTCTTAGAAAATTTTGTACTTAAGGTACGCTAATTTTACCTCTTGCATGAGCGTTGAACTAGTATTTCCCAAATGCTGATAATGCTAAGGAAGCATGACTCAAGTGCTCTTTTTTTTTTATTAACTACACAGCTTTTCCCAATTATTCTCAATTCCCTAAATCAAGCTAGAGCTCGATCTTTAAGCCTAATTAGTGTCCCCATAGGTTGACTTATCAAATCCCTCTCCACTAATGTAGGTTAGCTTAGCGCTCTAGATCTTTAGGTCTTTATTTGGTTGTAATGTAGGCTAGGCTAGGGGTATGGAAAATAAGGAAAATTTTCTAGCTTAACCAACCTTACAACTTAGCTTGCCCTAACAATCTCAACTGAAACTTTCTTGATACCCCAAAACAAGCCAACACTTCTGTTTTCTTTCTCCTTGTTTATTTTTTTTTATTTTTTATTTTTTTGAACTAAACAACAAGCTTTCCTTTCTCTCTTGCTTTTCATTTGTTTTTTTTTTCAACAATGCAAATGAGAGATACACAGCAAAATAGAAGTAATTAATGAGGATATTCTCTTTTTTCTTTTCTTTTTTTTTTTACTTTGAACATAACAGCAAGCTTTCCTTTCTCTCTTGCTTTTATTTTCTTTTTTTTTAACAAAGAAATTGTAAGGTTGAACTCTAATTTCTCCCCCCAAACTTGAATCATACTATATTAGGGCAAAACTAAGTCTAAGGTTAGGTGGGATACAAAAAAGGAGCAAGATGGACAGGATATTGGCTAAAATTTATTTCATTGGGTTTTCAACAAAAATAGGCCAACAGGCTCAAAATGGGTAACAATGGATATAATGCTATGGGCAGGCTTGAAAAGGCTCAAACGATTCAACAAACGTGCCTAAGTCCTTTCTAGCTCGCTAAGCTTCCTAGGATTTCGCCTCAAGGGATTTTTTAAATCAATTCTAGGAACTTAAATTTTCACAAGCATTTAACTCTTTCTAGGGTCTCAAGAGTTCTCAGTTAAGCCGTGCACAATGGTAATTAGGACTGTCACTCAAGTCAAAAATTCGCTAACATCATTCTCATTCAAGTATAACTAGTATGCTGCCCATGCAAGAGTCGCTTATTGTCAAAAAAAAATTTTCTTTTTTTTCTTTTCATCATTGAACCCCAAGTTCAAGCACTAACAAAAGCAAAACGAATCCTCTCAAAACATGCATCACTAGAACACAAAGAACTAAACAAGACAATACACAATCCAACAACACAAAGAACTAACAAAACACACACACCCCCAAACTTAAAGAGGTGTTGTGTCCTCACTGCACAAAAATAAATTCAAGCCAACAACATAAACCACTAGACATTTAACACGCACAAGATATAGAATTACACTAAAAGAAACAACACAAACTAAATAACAACTAAATAACCATATGAAACAAAACATCCAACGAGAACTCACATAATCAACAAAACAGAACAAAAAGAAATGATTGAATAACAAAAAAATGGGCTGAGGAAACTCCCTCACTAATTGTCGGACTCCTCCTCGGAAGGCACGTCCTTAGGGCTAGCAGTGGCAGTCCACGGGCCAAGGATGTCCATGGGAAAATCAGGAAATGGAGGGATGGGCTTGGTAAAATTCCTCTGCAATGCTCTTTTGATGGCTTGATCACGCTGATGACTGTACTCCCAAAACTTATGCAAACGATCACAGAGTAAAGCATGTTGTGCATCCTGCTTATCCAACCTTTCAAAAATATTTGACAAACCACTCGAATGATTGGATGCTGTAGCCTGGGGTGTGGTGAGAGGTGGATCACGATTTGTTGGGTATTTTATTCCAGTGTCTCGAAGTAAACGGTTGATGGTGTGGATGCTAATGGAAGCTTTGTTGGATAACACCTCTTCAGTAGGCCCAGCTCCAAAAATGACCCCTGCTTGTGCACATAACATGGTGATGGTAGAAGGAAAGTAGAGCTGGCCTGCGGCTTTTGAGATACATTTCCTCATTTCAGCCAAAATAATGCGTCCAATGTTGATGGAGAGACCAATGAGTAGGGCATAAATAAGTAGAATTCTGCTCTGGGATACTGTATCATCGTGAGTTGTGGGCCACAGACGAAACTTGAAGAAGTGATACCAAACTCTTGCAGCAGGTGTTAGTGCAGTCCGCATAACAATTCGTTTTTCAATGGTAGATACTATCCACTGAGTACCCTCTTTGGTTGTTAGCTGCAAAGCCTCATTAATCTGCTCTTCAGTCACTGTTTCTGTAAATTCAGAATATTCATCCGCAATATCAACAAGCCCATAGATATGGTTGATAGCACCAACAGAACAATCAACCTCAGTACCCCTCACAGTAACCACCTCTTCCTCAGGGTTTAACCAATTAGCATAAAATTCTTTCACAACTGCAATTAGAGGAGGATCAGGATTTTGAACAAATTTATGCCAACCTCGTTGAACAATTACCTTTGACACATAAGAAGGCAACCCAAGGGATGGTGAATCTTGCATGTGGAACCCCTTCTCAAGCAACAGCTTCTTGTTTTTCAACTGTTCCTCAAAATGTTCTTCTGCCTCATCAGAAATGAATCGTGGGCAGTCTTTAAGTTTTCTCCCTTTTTTCTTTGCTCTTGGCATGATGGACAATAATACAAAAATGCTTCTTGAAACTGGAATCGTGGAGATTAAAGACCAAAAATTCAAATCGAAAAATGCACGGATTGACGCCGATATAGAGAGATAGGACGACGGTCGACGAGCAAATGCGAGGGCTGGTGGTTTGAAATATCAGAAGTCTAAGCTGTTTGTAAGGTGGCCGAAAATGGAACAGGAGCAAATCGGCGATCTGTGACGGAGATTTGGTGCTGCAGATGGCAAGCGGCGGCTGGAAGAGAAAGAAGAAGACAAAAAGTTAGATGTAGGGTAGGAAAATAGGAAAAAAAAATTTATTTACTTATAAAAGTATATATATATATATATATATTTTAATATTTGTTGTTTTTTTTTATGATTAATATATATACATATTTTTAATAAAAGGCTGTGAGGGGTGGGGCAGGAGTGCACGATCGCACACTACGATCTGTCGTCTCCTGAAAAAAAAATGAATCAGACTAGGAAAATGCTATAGGAAGCTTTGTTGCAGCATTTTCTTGTCTCAAAATTTTCTAGCTGTGCGATCTCACAACGACTTTTGTCTTTTCCCTGAAAAAGGAAAAAAAAAAATATATATATATATATATATATCAATCAGACTAGGAAAATGCTATAGAAAGCTTTGCTGCAGCATTTTCTTGTCTCAAAATTTTCTAGCTGTGCGATCTCACAACGACTTTTGTCTTTTCCCTGAAAAAGGAAAAAAAAATATATATATATATATCAATCAGACTAGGAAAATGCTATAGAAAGCTTTGCTGCAGCATTTTCTTGTCTCAAAATTTTCCAGCTGTGCGATCTCACAACGACTTCTGTCTTTTCCCTGAAAAAGAAAAAAAATATCAATTAGACTAGGAAAATGCTATAAGAAGCTTTGCTGCAGCATTTTCTTGTCTCAAAATTTTCCAGCTGTGCGATCTCACAACGACTTCTGTCTTTTCCTTGAAAAAGAAAAAAAAATATCAATCAGACTAGGAAAATGCTATAGGAAGCTTTGCTGCAGCATTTTCTTGTCTCAAAATTTTCCAGCTGCGCGATCTGGCAACGGTTTTTTTTGTTGTCTTTTCCCCCAAAGCCACTACTTGTATATCAGACCATCATTGTCTTGCACCCCAAACACCTGTAACATAAAAAGTACACACCAAAAATACCATGTGAAAGCATAAAACACAAAAAAAGAAAAATAATAATATTTAAACACGTATTTACAATGATTGAGGGTTGCTTTACAAAGATATTCATTTCATCCTAATAACCCAGAATTTTATTTTCTTTCAAGGGTCCTCTAAGGAGATTGAGGTCTTGCATCGCTCAATCTTACCACCTCAATAATGCTTCAATCTCTGTCCATTCACCTTGAACTCTCTCCCGGATTGTTCATCTCGCAAATCTACTGCCCCGTAAAGATACACCTTAATTACCATGAAAGGACCTGACCATCTTGACTTGAGCTTGCCTGGAAATATCTTTAAACGTGAGTTAAATAACAGCACTCGCTGGCCTTCTTCAAACACTCTTGGTTGGATGTGCTTGTCATGCCAACGTTTTGTTTTCTCCTTATAAAGTTTGGCATTCTCATAAGAAAACAAACGCATTTCCTCTAACTCATTCAGCTGCAACATTCTTTTCTCACCAGCAAGTTGTAAGTCCATGTTGAGTGTTCGAATTGCCCAATAAGCACGATACTCTAGCTCACCGGTAGGTGACAAGCCTTACCAAATACCAATCGGTATGGTGACATCCCCAACGGTGTCTTGAATGCAGTTCTATATGCCCACAAAGCATCATCCAGCCTCTTTGACCAATCCTTGCGATTGGGGCTGACCACTTTCTCCAGAATTCCTTTAATCTCTCGATTAGACAACTCAGTTTGTCCATTGGTTTGGGGATGGTAAGCTGTAGCTATTTTATGCTTCACACTATATTTCAACAATAATCCAACCAACAACTTATTAATGAAATACGTACCTTCATCGCTTATGATCATTCTCGGAGTACCAAAGCGAGTAAACACTTGTTTTTGCAAAAATTTCATTACCACCTTAGCATTGTTAATGGGAGATGCAATTGCTTCAACCCATTTGGACACATAATTAACAGCTACTAAGATGTATAAGTTCCCAAAAGATGGAGGAAAAGGTCCCATAAAGTCAATCCCCCAAACATCAAATAATTCCACTTCTAAAATATTGTTTAAAGGCATTTCATTTCTCCGAGAGATATTCCCCACTCTTTGACATCGATCACATTTCATCACAAAAGCTTGAGCATCTTTAAAAAGTGAGGGCCAGAAAAAACCTGATTGAAGCACCTTTGCAGCAGTACGGGTTCCACCAAAATGACTTCCACAAGGTGAAGAATGGCAATGATATAAAATGTCTTCCATCTCTTGCTTTGGAATACACCTTCGAATCATTTGGTCAGCACCTTGTTTGAACAAATAAAGTTCTTCTCAAAAGTAGAATCTTACATCATGTAGAAACTTTTTCCTTTGTTGGCTTGTCATCTCTGAAGGCATCAACCCACTTGCTAAATAATTAGCAAAATCTGCGAACCAAGGTATTTCTTGAGATTGTTGAACCGCAAACGATTGTTCATCCGGAAATGTCTCTTTGATTGGTAATTGAGCACTTGATTCCTTGTTCCACTCTATTCTTGACAAGTGATCTGCTACTTGATTCTCCATACCTTTTCTATCTTGAATATCTACATCAAACTCTTGTAAGAGAAGTACCTATCTAATCAAGCGAGGCTTTGCATCTTTTTTGTCTATCAAATACTTGATAGCAGAATGGTCAGTAAAAATAATCACTTTAGTGCCCACTAGATATGACCGAAACTTGTCAAAAGCAAAGACAACGGCTAAAAGCTCTTTCTCCGTCACTGTGTAATTGAGTTGGGCACCTGTCAAAGTACGGCTGGCATAGTAAATAGAATGAAATACCACTCCCACTGCATAGTCACTTGCATCGCACATTAACTCAAAAGGCAAATTCCAATCCAGTGCAACAATTATTGGTGCAGCAATCAATCTCTTCTTTAACTCTTCAAAAGCCTTCAAGCATGCTTCATCAAAGTGAAATCGAGTATCTTTCTCTAATAAGTTGCAAAGGGGCTTAGTGATCTTGGAAAAATCTTTTATGAACCGTCGATAAAACCCTGCATGCCCAAAAAAACTTCTTATGTTCTTTACTGAGATTGATGGTGGTAACTTCTCAATGACTTCTATCTTAGCTCGATCAACTTCAAACCCTTGTCTTGATACTTTATGCCCCAAAATAATACCCTCCTTAACCATAAAATGACATTTCTCCCAGTTAAGGACAAGATTTTTGTCTTCACATCTTTGTAGCACTTTAGCCAAATTTTTCAAACATTCATCATATGAATCACCAAACACCGAAAAGTCATCCATAAACACCTCCAAGAATTGTTCTACCATATCAGTAAAGATAGCTATCATACACCTCTGAAATGTTGCTGGAGCATTGTACAAACCAAAGGGCATCCTCCGAAAAAGCAAAGGTTCCAAAAGGACAAGTGAAAGTAGTCTTGTGCTGATCTTCCGGTGCAATGGCAATCTAATTATACCCAGAATATCCATCAAGAAAACAATAAAACTCTCTTCTTGCAAGTCTGTCTAACATCTGATCAATGAAAGGAAGAGGGAAATGATCTTTCCGAGTGGCTTTATTCAACTTTCTGTAGTCCATGCATATTCTCCATCCTGTCACAGTCCTTGTAGGAATCAACTCATTATTCTCATTCTTTATTACAGTGATCCCACCTTTCTTTGGCACACACTGAACAGGACTCACCCAAGAACTATCCGAAATAGGATAAATAATACCTGCATCTAACCACTTTATGATTTCCTTTTTCACCACCTCTTTCATAATCGGGTTAAGTCTTCGCTGACCTTCAATAAACCCCTTTTCACCATCCTCCAACAAAATCTTATGCATACACAAAGATGGACTAATGCCCTTGATATCCGCAAGGGTCCACCCAATAGCCTTTTTGAATTTTCTCAACACATCAAGTAACTTGCTTTCTTGCTCATTAGACAACTCTGCTGAAATGATAACAGGCAAGGTATAAGATTTACCCAGATAAGCATATCTCAAATGAGACGGTAAAGTCTTTAGTTCTAACTCTGAAGGCTCCTCTACTGATGGGTTTGGTGCTTTGAACACTCTAGACGAAAGATCCAAAGATTCAAAGTTCCTTCTAGTTCGTAGTCCCTGTGAATTAGCTTCTAACCAAGCTATGTGATCATCTTCATACTCTTCTTCTTGTGAATTAAACAACAAAATCCGCTCTAGAGGATCATCAAAACACTTGCTTTCCAATCCCTATTGTGCTAAAGATTCCACCACTGACACATATGAGCACTCTTCAACATAATTTGGAAATTTCATTGCCTTAAACACATTGAATGTCACCTATTCATCCTACACTCTCATAGTTAATTCACCTTTTTGCACATCAATTAGTGTTCTGCCTATAGCAAGAAAAGGTCTTCCTAGAATAATAGGTACCTCTCTATCTGCCTTATAATCCAACACAATAAAATCAGCAGGAAAAATGAATTTATCAACCCTCACCAGCACATCTTCAATTTTTCCATCTAGATGAGCAAGGGATTTGTCTGCAAGTTGAAGTGTAACTGGAGTAGGTCTGACTTCTCCAACTCCTAATTGCCTGAAAACTGACATTGACATCAAGTTGATACTAACTCCCAAATCACACAATGCTTTCCCACAATAAGAGTTGCCAATAGAACATGGAATAGTGAAGCTCCCTGGGTCGGTCATCTTCGGAGGAAGCTTATTCTGCAAAAAGGAGCTGCATTCTTTAGTAAGAGCCACTGTTTCAAATTCTCCCAAGCGTCTCTTCTTTGTAAGAATGTCTTTCATGAATTTCACATAATTGGGCATTTGCTCTAATGCCTCCACTAGAGGAATATTTATATGCAACTGCTTCAACACATCAAGGAACTTTTGAAATTGCTTATCCTGCTGTTTCTTTTGTAAACGTTGAGGAAATGGTGGCTGCTACCTCAATTTCTGCATTTCTAGGCTGTTTTGCTGTGGCAAAAATGCTGTAGCATTCTGGGCAGAAATAGGTTTTGGCAGACTTGAAATTTCTGTTTCTTCTTTCTTTTCTGCACTGCTTTGGATTGAAGAAGGCTCAGCCACTTGCTTAGGCTTACTCACAGGCATCTCTAACTCTTTCCCACTCCTCAATGCAATTGCCTTACAATGCTCTTTGCCATCTATCTTCGGATTTTCTGTGTCACTAGGCAAAGCTCCATAGGGTCTAGTTCTCAACTCATTAGCTAGTTGCCCAACTTGATTCTCTAAGTTCCTCAATGAACCTGCTTGACTCTGAATCAGTGCATCATTTTTAGCTATATATTCTTTCATCAAGGTTTCTAGAGAATTGGGTTGAATTGCTTGTGGAGGTCTCAGCTAAGTATTTTGATAGGAATATCCTGGTGGATAAGTGGGCCTGTTTGGCATGACAGAATTACTTGGGCCAACCCCTGGACCAGTCCAAGAAAGATAGGATGTTGCCTCCAACCTGGATTATAACTATTAGAGTATAAATTGTTCCTATTTTGATTTCCAACGAAACAAACAGAAGCAGGATTAGAAGGGCAATTTTCATAAGCGTGACCATCACCACAATAAACACAAGATACTTCTGCTAACTGCCCCATTCCCATACTTATAGTTTTGAGCATATTAGACATTGAAGAGACTTCGGCTGCCAAAGAAGTCAATGCCTTTACCTCATGAATACCAGCCACTTTTCTCCCTGTAGAAGCTCTAGTAGTGGGCCACTGATAGTTATTGTTGGAAATTATCTCCAAAATCTCATAAGCCTCATTATAAGACTTAGCAAGTATAGCCCCATTAGCTGAAGCATCAACCACCATACTTGTGTGAGCATTGAGACCATTGTAGAAGGTCTCCATCTGAATACAATGAGGAATGCCATGGTGCGGACACTTTCGTAACAACTTTTTGAAACGCTCCCATGCTTCATATAAAGACTCTTCATCTACTTGTTGGAAAGTTGTGATTTCGTTCCTAAGCTTGGCATTCTTCGTAGGAGGGAAATATTTCATCGAAAACTTTTCTGCTAGCTCTTGCCAAGTAGTCACTGAATCTGAAGGTAATGAATTCAACCATGCCCTTGCTCTATCTCTCAATGAATAAGGGAACAACTTCAACCTCAATGCATTCTCAGTAACTCCAAGTAGCTTGAAAGAATCACTAACCTCTATAAATAAGCGAAGATGAAGGTGAGGATCTTCCGTAGGCATCCCACTAAACTGACCCACAGTTTGAAGCATTTGGAACATGACAAGCTTTAATTCAAACTGAGGTGCTTGAATTTCAGGTCTCACAATACCAGGATTCAGCTCATTGAAAATAGGAACTGTATATTCCCTTTTAGCTATGTCTCTGTCATCAGCAATAACCACTGCATTCTGACCATTAACAACACCCACATCATCAGCCATCTCAACATATTCAGCTTGAACCCTCTGTTCTCTTCTTCTTCTTCGAAATGTACGTTCAATTTCAGGATCAATAGGATATAAATCAGGATCTTACTGCTCACTCATACACTAGGTTGACCAGCCTTGCAAAACATAAAGCAACAATTAAAAACGAAATAAAATTAAGCCAAATTGCAAAGAAATTGATTTTTCTTTCAATTAATTCACTTCTTTAACATTCCCTGGTAACGGTGCCAAAAACTTGTTCGTGAAATTTTGTATATAATGTGCAAGTGTACACAATCACACAAGTAATATAATGATAAGTGAGTTATTGTCTCCACAGGGATTGTTCAAGTAATAAATTGTCAAAAATCAACTCTAAACAATTCGGAAGTAACCAATGAGTCAATTGAGATCTAATGAAAATTAAATCAACTTATGAATAAAAATAAAATAAAATAAAGAACTCAAATTATACTACCCAAATTTCAGTAAATGATATGAGAACAATGAGCTAGAGTTGTGAATTCCCCTAAAATGCAAGGTTAGTAAAAATGCTGCAGAGAAATGCTATAGCAATCTGGGCTTTATTAACTGGGAATTCTATATATGTTCATAGTTTTTTTCCAAAGTGTTTATGATTTTAATTCCTTTGTTAAACTAACATATTCCTATGCCAATTTAATTTCAAGAATGCAGTGATAAGCTCCAACTCCCTTTAGTCATACAAGGTAATAATATATTCCTATATTATCACAAATCAATTTCAAATAGAGAAATGAACTTACATCAATCAAGTTTTTGTCCATTAAAATTAACCCTTCCAGTATTAATTTTAATTCAACAACTCACTAATGATGGCAAAACATAAGCAAGTATTAATCAATATTTTCACAAGATTGAACAAAGCTTAACTACTTCAACATTCCTTGCAGCAAAATGTTCCAATTTACATTAAAGGGTTCATCAACAACTCTAGCTACCAAGAAATTAGTTCATATTCAAAAGCTTAAAAATATTCATATACAACTTAACCATTGATCCACAAGAGTTTAAGAGAAAAGAGGATAAAAATATTAAAGAGGAAAGTAAGAAAAATCAAGCCCAAGGTTGATGTCTCAAATTGGTCTTTCTTCTCCTTCTTCCTTTCCTCTAAAACAGTAGCCCTTTTCTTCCTCCCCAAAACTCTCCTCTCTCCAAGCTTTGCTAAAAATGTGGATGTCTCTTTCCTTGACGGCTGGCTCTTCTTATCTTGAGTTAGGACAGTGCCCTAAAAAGAAATTTTCTTTTTTTCTCCCTCCACATCATGCTATTTTGTCCAGCTCATTAAGTGATTCAATTGCTCTCCACGTCATCCAATTCATTCCACCAGCTGATTTCTTTCGCTGCGACAATAATGCTGCAGTATTATGGGAAGTTCCTTTTTTCAAGCCCTGTTTCAACGTTTCAGCATTAACATGAATAAAATGAAATGAAATAAAATAAACTTGGACTCCTACATAACATAAAAGTAAAATTAATCAAATTAAGTATTTACAAACACAAATCACTCTAATTAAATGACTTTTTAAATTCAAAAGCATATTAAATAACTCTATGAATATAGAGTTATCATTAATCGACACTTTAAACTTTTCAGTGAAAGAATAATAATTTTAAGATATCTATCCCATGACGACGAGGACTAACAACATGATAACAGTGTTTAGTTATACTTAACTCTTTTAAACGTTGAAATTATAATAAAAATACAACATCAATATTTTCATTTATTACAAGATTAATAATAATAATCTTGACTCTACGAAAACAAATAATATGATCATTTTAGTCTAAACGAATTGGATTCTGACATGTCGCACGGATGTGGCTAACTTCCTTGCAGCGTGAACATGTTTTTCTAACCACATCTTCACCTGTAGGTGGAATACATTGTTTTCTTGGTCGACTAGTTGGTATCCTCCCACGAGATGGCTTAATGATTATATTCTAAATCTCACCAAGAACAACCCAATCATGCCGATTGCCTACAGGATATATATTCTCTGCGTAAGCTAACACAAGTGCATCATTTGTGTAATAATGGGAGCAAAGGTTGTTATAATGTCCTCTGATAAGACGGGCTGCTGCAAGTGCATGTGGACAAGGTAATTGCATTAGATCAAATTGACGGCATGTGAAATTCTTTGCGCGTAAATCCACCACGTTTTCTTGTCCTACGCTTTTCACTTGAAATTCAAAATTGAAAATAGGGTACACCATTAGTCGTTTGGATTCTAATTCATGCTTGTTGACTTTGGCCTAAGCCCATGGAGAAAGAGTTTATGGTTCACATTTTGCAGCTTCTTCCCTCGTCATAAAACCATCCTTGCATTATTGATCGGATCCAATCCACCAATGCTATAATTGGGAGTGTTTGTGCATCCCTCAACAGTGCATTCATACTCTCGGCTATATTGGTAGTCAATGTCTCATAACGTCGCTTTGGAAAATGTGCTCTAATCCACTGATGAAAACTCACTTCATTCTCCAAGTAGTTTGCTGCTCCTGGATGTATACTCCTCAACTTGTCCATCCGATCATTAAACTCAGTAAATGTATAAGCCTTAGCAGCGTTGTAATACCCAGGGAAGAACGTCTCTGACTTTTTCTCTCTTATTCTATAGTTTGCCTTGATGTTCCCATGAATATGATAAGTACAAAAGCCATGTATGCATGTGGGAAGACTGTAGCTATACCTTTCTCAATACTAGTGTGTCGATCCGCCAAATCTGATGTTAGGCCAATTACTTCACAAAGTTTTAACAGAAACCATTCCCAAGATGCGTCGTTCTTAGAGTCTTCAATCTCAAATACCACGGGATATATGTGATTGTTTCCATCAACAACAGCTGCAAAAAACAAAGCCCCTCGATATGCCCCTTTCAAAAAGATACCGTCAAGAGTAATTACCGAACGAATGGCTCTATGAAACCCTCAGACATATGTCCCAAAGGCCACGAAAAAGTACAAGAAATGATCCTCATCATCCTTTTCAATATGTGTAATTGTCCTCGGGTTTGTTTTTTGCAATACATGACAAAGTTGAGGAAGTACCTTAAATGACTCAACTAGATCTTCGTTCACCAATCGATGCGCTTCTTCCTTTGCTAGCCATGTCTTCCTATAAGATACAAGTACTCCATAATCACTATGTATGTCATCTCGAATATTCTTTGGTGTATAAATTCTGCTAGGGTCCTTGAATTTGCTCAAAACATGTTCACCGATTAGCTGACTATTGGCTTGCCGATGACCATCTTGCATTTGATCGCTTTGATATGTATAGTCACCCACAATTCGTGTCCTGCGAAAGTACCCATTAGCTCCACCATTATTGATAGCCTGCATTTGCCACTTACATCCATCCACAACACATTTTGCCTCAAAACATATAGTCGTTGATCAATGAATGATGAACTGAAAATGCCTCTTCAATGTCACAATACTCAAATCATGTCGTAACTCCTTCTTTGTTCTAAAAATCTGCCCCACGTGGACATTATTGCCTATTGAACTTGACACATCATCTTGAGGCATGGTAACTGTCTTTGGGACAAAAGGAATAATATGAGTAGGAGCTGACCCTCTCGTAGCATTATCTTCCCAGGCCATTGACGTAGTGCTTCGTACCCCACCACCAACATCTTCTCTTGCAGTGATATCCTGGTCACAATAATTCATTTGACTTCCTTCGCCAGAGTAGTATGCTCTTTGCATAGACGGTTGACTGTCAAAATAGTCATGTGTAAGATCTTCATTGTGTAGTGGCGGTAAGCATACACCATAGTTAACCGGTGCTGAATAACGAGGCATTGAAAGATAAAGTCCCTCTTCAATGCGGAATTCACTGTGATCTTGAGAATTTTGTCTGCCATCTCCTGGCATGTTATACTCAAACGGTGTACAAGTGGGTGGGTCTACATTGCTAAAGCGGTTACTGCCAGTTGAAGAGACAAATGGACGTACATGTGATTCTAGAATTATATCTTCAAAAGTAGTAGGCAGTGTCATTCTAGGTTCTTCAGGCTCCATAGCTTTCGCTCCAACAATGCGATCCAAAGTTATATATAACGACGTCGAACCACCCAATCAAGAGCCATTGGCATTAAACAAATGCACTAGAGATAACATATCATGGTCATCAATTATATCAACTAGAATAGGCACAATAAACGAGTCACAATACTCTCTATATTTTGCCTTTATACAAATTTTGAATTCTCTTCTATTTATCTGGAGCTAAGTGTAAATCATGTCTTCTAGATTTTGGTAGTTAGAATTTCTTGCTATGGTAATAAGCCTCACTTTTCCACCAATATATTTCTGAATACTTTCATCAAGTGTTTCCCACGAACCATCATAGTGAATAGAAAATGTCATTAGATCTTCCATACTTATGAAAATACATAAGAATTCAATACTATTATAATTTTAAAAAAATACACAAAAAATATAGAATGTAAGGCCAAATTTTACTTTACCCAAAAAATTTTGGCCTTATCCTAAAACAATTTTTCGGGTAAGGCAAAATTTTACCTTACTCGAAAAGTAATTGCCTTACCCAAAAACCACTTTTAGGGTAAGGTAAAGTTTGGTCTTACCTGAAAAGTGATTTTGCCTTACCTGAAAAGTGATTGCCTTACCCAAAAATCACTTTTAAGGTAAGGCCAAGTTTTGCCTTACCCTAAAAGTGATTTTTTAGTAAGGCCAAATTTTACCTTGTCCGAAAAGTGATTGTCTTACCCAAAAATCACTTTTAGGGTAAGGTAAAGTTTGGCCTTACCCAAAAAATGAATTTTAGGTAAAAAAATTCATGACCCAAATTCAATCAACAACTCTACATCATTAAATTCATTCATAACTTTGCATGCATACAACAACTAAATAATGTAATTTAAACACTAAATCAATTACTTTTTGCTACCTAAACAATTGAATATAAATCCTAATTTGAGGAATGATTGAATGTTTTTAATCCACACATAAAACACATACCTATATAGTGAAGTAAATTACTTAATGTGACCAAGACTTTGTCGTCTTTACCATCCACTGCTACCATTAGTAAGAGATATAAGTTCGAAAAAAAGAAGAAGATTTACGAGAGTTTGAGTTTGTCAAAGTGTAGAGTAATAAAAAAAGTAAAAAATATTGAAGTGGGTTATTGAGGGCAATTTAGTCTAAAAAATACATTTTAGGCTAGGTTGATAAAAAAATTTTATAATAGACTATTTACGTAAAATAAAAAAATTTAAAGCTATTTCAAGAAATTTCCCAACCTTTTTTTAACTATGCAACCTAGCCTCACAAATGTTTTTCTAAATTTACATTATAGCCCCCACAAGTCATCCATTAAGAGTAGCTCGCGAACATCTGTTTAAGTTTGCATCATGATCCCACAAGTCATCCATCAAGAATAAAAACGTAATTGCCCTCGAAAAAGTTATAAAAATGACATGGACGGAGCCAACGCTTGAGATAAATGGCTTTTCTGAAATCTGAGGAAAGTAGGTAATTAGGTCAAATCTTATAAGGTAAATTTTGTTTTTAATTTTTACTAACTTTTAACTTTCACTTATTATAAACTTTTTTCTTTTTTAAATTTTAAAATAAATTAATAATGAAAATAATAATAAAGAAAAAAAAAGTCCATTAGAAAATAATAAGTTTATCTCTAAATAATTAATTGAATTGAACATATTTAATAATTGAAACTAGTAACCTTTCAAATTTAAAAAAAAATATATTCTCAAATCCAACAACCATGTTGCAAGGAGTAGTTGTAGAAGTAGATAGAGCTAGGAATTTATCCGGTGTTCATTTTTTTTCTTTTTTTCTTTTTTGAGTTGGGATAAATTTTTAATAATATTTGTTAAGAATTTTAAAAAATATAAATTTTGATAATTTAAAGACAAATTGTTAATTGAAAATACTTTTTCCTAGGCAATGATCATTTCATATAAAAGTAATAATAATTAAAAAGATGCTATGGTGTAAACAAAAATTTGTTGAGATATTTTTTCTCAAAGAAAGAAATTATAGAATATAGAAGAAAAAGAAAATTTTATTGTGATACAAAAGCATATTGATATCCTTATCTTGCAAAGTCTCTTTGTTAAAAGTCTCTCTTTTATATAATTAAGGTTTCAAAATTTTGCACTTTTAAACTTGTGTCCTGAGATTTAGAATTCTAAATATACTTATGATATATATGTGAAGGTAACAAACCAAGTTTTATATTAATTAAGATACAAATTCTGGTCAGTAAATTAGAAAGTGTAGTATTGCACCCTTTGATTAAGAGGAATTGTACAAAGGTCTTGTAATACAAGTCTCTCTTTTATACAATTAAGGTTATAAAAGACTCAAAAGGTTTCAAAATCTTGTGCTTTTAAACTTGTATCTTGAGATTTAGAATTTTGAATACTTATATGTGAGATGATATATGTAAATTAAATTAGGAACTGTAGTATCATCCTTTGATTAAGAGGAATTCTACAAAGGTCTTGTAATATGCTTTGTAAGATATTAAATTGCATACAATCTTGTACAAGATAATTTTGCAAGATATTATTCTACAATGGCAGATTAATTGAATAGTAAGTTTGTCCTTTTAATCTTTCTTTACAATTTTTCTCAGCAACTTCTAATTCCCACTCGTCATAATTAATTCTCGAAGACCTTAAATTTTCAACTTTTCTTATCATCAATTTTTGCATTTTTCAGATATAGTCTATAAATTAAGAGTCAAATTGACAAATGTAAAATTAACATCCCATCCGAAACCATCCAAATAATTTCTTACATCGCAAAAAAGTCACACTTCTTCCTCTTCTCTCTTTTTGACAACCCTTTGATTTTCTTTTACATGCACATGCTTCAACTGAAGTAGGAGTCACCTGAAAAATCAACATATATATGTCTCTTTAACTATAATTAATTAGCTTAAAATACTTATAAATGATCTATCTTATGTAGGGGATTTTTCTAATAATTCAGAGTGTGTTATAATTTTTCAAGTAGAATTTTATGGAGTATATTTTTTTATCGAGTAGAGCTTTTATAAATAGAATTTTTAATAAAAATTTATTAATTGTTTAGTTGTTATAAATAACTTTTAAAAAAAATTGAGTTTTTATTTTAATATACTATTTTAAAGAAATAAGGTAAAAAAATTTAAAATAAAATAAAGGTAATTTGAATAATTTTCACCTTTTAAAAAAAGTTCAAAAAGTTTTACAGTTAAAAATTTAAAATTTGAGTCTTTCTTAGTAGAAGAAAAATGATTTTTTGAATTTTAAAAACTTTTTTTTAGTGCTAACTAAATGATATTAAAAATTTAAAAATAATTTTTATCATAACAAAAGTCATTTGATTAATGAGAAAAACTAAATCAAACGGACACTAAAAATTATCAAAATAAAATAATTTTTATAAAATTATTAAATACGTTACTTTAAAAATATATATTTTATTTTTATATTTACAATTGTATGTTTTAATTTTTGATTTAGTTGCTTAAAGATAATTTAATATAAAAAATATATATTTTTGCATTAAGAATAGAGCAGATGTCTCATTATTTTTTTAGAATGTACAAATTCAAAGGGTATCACTTAATTAAAAAAAATTCAAAACTTATAACCAACCAGTGGCAGAACTCATCATGGCCCCCTTAGGCCGCATCAAAATTTTTTAATAAATTATTAATTTTTTTTTACAATCTTAACTAAAATATGTACAATATCAATTTGATCCCTCCTTTTAAATTAAAAATATATTTTTTTATTTTTTTATTTTTTTAATTATTTTTTTTTAAATTATATAATCATAAATTAGTTAAATTAGTTAAACTTATAATTTTTTAAATTTTAAAATAGTGATTCTTATTTATTTATTAATTCTTTTCATTTAAAATAATTTTTTTAAGAAATTACTTAATTTGATTTTATCTTTCATATAATCGAAAAAATATTTCATGTAGAAAAACTATATAATTTTAGAATTTTTTTATTAAAAAATTATGTATTTAAAAATATTTTTCTTAAAGGAAAAAAGTTTTTATTACTAATTTATATATGTATCATGTATCAATCATGTATCTCTACAAAATAATTAAAAATATTTTATCTTATTAATTTTTTATATTTAACTAAATATACCTAATTTTTATTCTCAAAATTCAAAAATATCCACCTTAAAAATGTTATTAAAATGTCAAATTTTAAGTTTTTTGAACAAAAATATTTTTAATATCTAAAATCATCAAACTTAGTTTTGAGTTACTATAGTAATAAAAAAAATAATTTGAAAATAACTTTTGAGTTTATTGTCATATAATACCTGAAAATACTGTAACAACTTAAAAATTATTATAATAATTCTAAAGTAACTCAAAAGTGTTTTGTTAATTTTGAGTACGAGAATATTTTTGTTTAAAACAAGCAAAAATCGGCATTTTTTTATTAACGTTTTGTAAGGGGTATTTTTTATATTTTAAGACAAAAATGTGGAATTTTTTATTATTTTCATTAATTTTTTTATTTTTTTTCTTCTTTGACTTGTGGTAAGGAGAAATTTTTTTCAAAAAGCAATATTTTTATATAGGCCTTTTAAATTCACGCGTTATCTAAATTTATTATATATGAGTTTTTAAAAATATAGTTATAAATTATAATTATGATAATCTTATGATGAATTTATTATAATAATATTATTTTTAATATTTATTTATTAATTTTTTGAATTTAAAGAAATTAATTATTACTCAACCCCTCGTATCTTAGATTTTGACTCTGCTTATAACTCAATTCAGTCTCATTTCGACTAACAACTAAAGGTAGTACTTCGGGTTAATATGTCATATATGTTATGTCAAATAATAACATAACATATTTTAAATTAACCCAATTCCTTAATTAAATGGGTTACTCATTTAATAATCATATCATCAATTAACATATTTTTAATATATTTTAATATAAATTCTAAAATATTTATAATATTACCTATCTAAATATTATGTTAAATATTTTTTAAATCTTAAAAATATAATTAAATATTTTAAAATATAAATAAACATAAATAAATATATTAAATTATAAATAAGTTAACATAAAATAATTATTTAAATAATTAATTTTGTCTTTAATTATGTCATAAACTATTTTACATGTTAAAGTCTCTAAACTTAAACTTGATTCAATAATTAATCGTGTCATATTATTATTATTTATTTATTATTCGTATTATTTCAATTTAATTTGAATTCACTAACTTTATGTTTGTGTCAGTGTCACGTTCGTATTAAATTGATAGGTCATACCGAAAAACTTGACATCTCAAATTCATAATACACGAGATTTGATAATAAATAAATAATATAATCCAATGTTACCTGGATGTTGTTATTTATATACTGATTATGATCATGGAGGCCTGCAGAAGAAGTTGATACACGTTCAGATTTTTGGGTCATCTGAATCTGAACGGTAGATGTAGAACAACTTGACCTCGCCGTGTTACCTGCCTCCATTTCTAGACTCAACTAAATTTATAAAATAAAAAATTAAATAAAAGAAATGAGTAAATAAAAAATTTAGAAAATTAAGAACAAACGAATTAAAGAAAAAATCCAATTTCTCACTATATTTTTATTACTTATTAATAAGTCTTTATAAAATTTGAAAATAAGTGAATAGAATGATAACACAAAGCTTAGAACTAATAAATTAAGCTTTCTGTCATCTTTTTCTTTTTGCTTAACTATCAATTTCAAGAGACTTTATTAAGTAAAATATTAATTTTTAATTTTTGGATATATATATATATAAGAAAATATGAGTTATAAATTATTGAATTTATATTTTTTTAATAATTAAAATTAAATCTGATATATATAAGTAATGTATTTATTAAATTTAATTTCAATAATTAAAAATATATAAATGACATATCCAATGACTAATAAATAAATATAAATATTTATAAAAATATGAAATTATTGACCATTGAAATTGTGAGTCTAATTATAAGTTGGAACATTTTTTCAAAATTAAATTAATAAATAAAGTACCTCTAATACACGATTTTCAAGAATGGTAAGCCTCTCAATTAGTGTACCCTTATGGCTAACTTCCTCAAGTGCTGTAGATAGACTCTTGTACTTTTCATCTTCATCGTCTTCGTCTCGATCTCTCTTCACTTTCATGATGATAACATCACTTGAAGAAGATTGTCTCTCTTCTAATACCCCCATCTGCATCATCACAACAACAATCTTGCTTCTAATTAAGTCTGCAACAGTCATAATATTTGATAAATATTTATAAATTAATAACATATATAAATAAAAATAAAATAAAATTGGAATTTACGATCAAGGCGATCCAATCTCGAAAGAACAGACAAAGATGGAGAGAGTTGCTGTTGATGATGATGATCCATAGTTTTTGAGTATGGACATGGTGTGCTTTTAAAGCAATGCATTCTTATAGTCGAAAGAAAGTGAGCATTGGATATATTGATTGATGCCCATAACTTAATTGTCCCTATTCATCCAATTTTGTTTTATAAAATATTTTTTATTTATTAAAATTGTATCCATTCTTATCCATCATGTCAACATGCATCTCTTATCTGCTAAAGTCGATGGTTGCATTACTTCTTTTTTTTTTTTTTAAGTTTAATAAAATGTCGATTTGAATCCTACAAATTTAAAAAATTCTTTACATAGACCTCAATTTAGTAATTTAATTTGTAAAATTGAATAAAAATAGGGACAATTGGATCCATTTAACCCTCAAAATAATTATGATTAAGGGTCAATTTACAATTGTCAATCGTAAAATAATTTGTTTCATGTGCTGTAAAAATAATAATTAAAAAAAAATCAATTATGTATTTTATAAATTTTTATATACAAATTTTTATATAAATAATAATTTATATACCTTTGATAAATTTTGTTGATAAAATATTGTAATAATACAAATAATTAAAATCAACATAATTATCAATAAAAATTACATATACATGTTTATCTATATAATACAAAATAATTAACCTTAATAGTAAATGTCTAGCCATGGTGATCGAAAACTTGAAATTATATATTCAAACAAAAGTATGCAAAGAAAAAGAAATATTTATTTGATCAAGTTAAAAAAAATTTTAATTTTTTTTTTTGATTTGTACAATTTAAGTGAAAATATATATGAAATTACAAGTTCAAATAAAATAGATAAGACCTGCTTTCAAAATCTTATGTGAAATATCAAATGATTTTACAAAAAATTACCAAACACTTAAAATTAAATTTGATAATTACTAATCGATTTAAAACTGTTATAACATTAATCCAAAATGAAAGAAATTATAATTATAATAAACGATAATATGTTTTTTGTCAACCCTAAATATCTCTTCACTTCTAAAAGAATATTAAGATATCATAACATACTATTTTTTATATTATTTAAACTTAAATCAATTATTTTATTCAATTATTAAAAAATATATAAAATAATTTAATTATCTTTATTTTTATTTTATAATAAATAATATAATTTTATTATAATATTTAAAATTTAAAAATTATAATAATATTTTAATTCTTAATTTATTTTTTAAACTTGTTATTAATTTTTTAATAATATTAAATATATATACTTTTTTAAAATAATCTATTTTATAAAATTATGTATAATTAATATTGTTTACTTTTTTTTAATTGTCAATTTTTTACAACATTAATTGTAAAAAAAATTTAACAATATTAATTATAAAATGTTTTACAACATAAAAGTTATTATAAATTTTTTTTAATTACTTATAAATTTTTTAGGATTAGTATTATAGAAAATTGACAACAATTTTAACAATATTAATTATCTATAATATTTTAGATATATTATTTTAATAAAATTATCAATTTTAAAAGGTATATACAATATTATTAAAAAATAATACGAAATTTAAAGAAAAAATAATTAATATTATGACTTAAATTTAAACATTATAATAAAATTATATTAATTATTACAAAGTAAAAGTAAAGATAATTGAATTATTTTATTTTATTTTTAAATAGTTGATAAATAAAATAATTAATTTAAGTTCAAGTGTTAATAATAATATTTTAAAAATATATTTTAATATTTTTTTAAAGGTGAGAAATTAAAAACTAGTAAAACAAATTCAAGAAAATATTTCTCTTTTACTCAAAAGTGAAGAGGACACAAACTCATTATCCTTTATAATAATTATAATAGAAGAATGAATAAACTATTTGTGGCAATTAAATTCTTACAATTGTACTAGGATAACTTATATCGCAATACAAACTATTTATGTGAAATTCAATATTTTAAAAAAAGAAATTTGACATTTGATAGTGGAAGAACTTCAATTCAGATAATCTTTATACATACATACAGATGGCCATTTGTAAGCCAGTAAGAAAGAAATCATCCACTAGAAAAAGACATTCCTATAACATTTACAGGAGAGAAGCACATTCAGAAGTTTTGCTCAAGCAGATAAGTTTGTTCATTCTCATTATGAAGAAAACTTGACACTACTTACAAATTGATGAAATCATTTAGGAGGTAGGCACTCTGTAAGATGGATCTACCATTTTCAAGATGAACAAGTTGCCTTTGTCACCTCTTGATATCCTGTCAAACAAAGAGAAACATGCTATGTTTCATGACTTTCATTCTCCGGAGACGAGCAAATTATCATTTATTTTGTAAGGAAATGACACAATTGATCAAGCCTTTGCAAATATGCAGTTGGTTATAACATTTTCATACCTAATATTACATAAAAACAATAATCTCTTTCAAAGAGTTTCTTGCGGCTATAAGATAAGAACAACAATATGTCCCTCAAGAGATAGCCTAGTTGGTTTGGCCTCTGGAAATTGAAGAGGTTAAAGGATCCATTTCCCCTCCTTACCAACATGGATAGGGAAGTTCTTTAATTTCAGTTCATGTATAGAGTACGGTAGAATCTGGGACGCGTGGAAACGTAATTTAATACACATTAAAGACTAGGACCATAGATCATACATAAGAAGATGCCATGCAAAAGAATTGAATTCAACTCAACAGGAAGATCAGTCATTTTACTTTTAAAACCAATCATAGTTTTTGTGTTTTGAGATGGAATGATATCTGCTTTCATTTTAAAGAACTGAAAGCATCATTTAGTTGCACGTTTATCTCACATATTTCTATAAGCAATTTCCGGAAGGCAGGACACAAATGAATAAATTGATTTTAAAAACATAAAACGCACAAATTTATGTAAATTGCATCCCTAAACACAGAAAGACCTCCTTATTCTATGTTAACTTACCGCAATTCTTTGTCCAAATAAGTAATTTCCAGTTCACCTCGAGCTCTTCCAGGTGCCTTAACAGGTATCTGAGACACGATAACATATATCAGGAAAGTAGAAAGGCAATTACCTATAGAAACAGCAGGAAATTTGATATCATCACTTCAGATAGAAACATTGATATGTGAAGTATAGATGAGTTTATTGTACAATGTAGGATGTGTTCGAAATTGAGGTACCATAAACTTCAAAACTACAACTGGTATCAGATGAAATTATTAGATAAGTGAGAGAGTGAATGGTAACGATTAGCTCCTAAATAAAAGTTAGTACTCATCAGACACCTTAGCTGTTGTGCTATCAAATTTAGGTAGAACCACAATAATCCTAAATAGAGTTCATCTTTGTTAAATGGTGAACATGACTTGCAGTTAATATTTTACTAATTGCTATATAATAGTGAACTATTTGGATAATATTCAATTAGTTTTAATGATTTTCGTTTTCATGTTTGCGATAAAATAAAAGTACATCAAACTCAATAGTGTTTCAATGTGATTTTCAGCTGTAACCTTCATTTTGTTTCATTTTTTCTATGTTGTTTTAAATATATTAGAGTAAGAAACTTCAGATGATACCATAGGCTTTGTGCATTCATAATATGCCAAGGTTCACAGTACAAATTAATTAAATATCAAGCATGGGAAAGATAGAAATCAGCGAGGAATGTTCACATTGGTTTACATCAACTCTATATTTACAGATTACAAGGTCATTTCACATAAAAGAATTACAATTGACAGATCACTGATAAGAATAAGAACACTTACTAGACCACCGATCTTGAAATAATCAAACTTTACGGCCACCTTTCTTGAATTAAGAGGTGTTAAATCTGCTGTAACCTGCAAAGTATAAACGGTTATTTGACAGGGAAATACTGATGTTATAATGGCAAAAAGTGTTCCCGCTCATCTACAAAGAGAATAGAAGATGATTTTTAGATATTGCTGTAGAGGCATAGCATGAGATCACATTGGCTTAGGCTAAATCAAGCGATAAGAGAAGATCGGGGAACACTAGGGGTCATAATATTTATAAATGCAATTTCATTTTCTTTCTGAGTCCCGAACTAGATGCAACATGCACGACATAAATCTAGAAGATGAAAAATCGGAAGCTGGTTTTAAAATGGAACTTGTAGAGAATGGGATGTAGTTCTCAGCCAACATTTTTTGTATGTCAATGAACAGCTGAATCAGTAAACCTTATCAACAGGCTTTAAACATAGCTGATTCAGCTATGGTGTTTTTCAAATTATAATAAGAACTTCAAAAGATATATTAAGGTCAAATTGAACCATTTCCAATCATCATAGTCTGTAACTTATGCTTCAGCAGATGGCTAACCATTAATTTCTACAACATTTTTCTCGTCCAGCAAAGCCACTTTCTCAGTCCTTCCTTTCCTAAAACAGTATTGGTTAACGGCAACAAAGATGCATTCACATGTACATCAAAAGAAAATGGTTGCAGGGAATGCTCGTGCTTCTATGTGATGGGCAATGTGTTGCATAATGAGATTATAAGATGATTTTACTTAACTGTGGAAGCTGGAATCAGAATTTATTGGTAGCTGATCTCAACTTCTTCAAATGCTAGTGCATGGTTATTCACTAGCATTTGAGCAGTAACAATTAAACCTTTTTGACGCAGCCAAAATGACATCATTGTAGTTCTGACTATAATCAAAACTTTTAGATAGATTGCAGAGGGAGAACCGTTTTCAGGCTTCAAGATAAAACAAACAGCTCATGTATATGGCAACTAAAAGAGGTTCAAACACAGCATTAATGCCTCCTTGAATGAACAGTGTACAAAATTAAAAGGAAAATTTAGGAAGAAAGGCCAAGTGAATAAATTTTTACCTGGTTGAAGAAAGGCCAAGATTCCATATTTTGCGCCCTAAGTGTATCCGCATTGATTGCTTGGTAGTTTGTGGTCGATCTTAAAAATTTGGGCCTCTGTCACAACATTACATTTTAAGCAATTCAATTATGGAATCAACAGAAACTAAAACTATTGTTTCTCCTCTTTCTTTCCCAATGAAAGCGAAATGATTTAAAAAACTTAAGAACCATATCATCACAGTAACAAACAAGAAGTTTGTTGAAACACAGAGACCAAAAGTACTCCTAACATTGATAACAAGAAAAGACAAAAAGCTCCTAAAGAAATTGAGAGCTTGTATGCATTTGTGTGCAAAAGACAAAGAACAAGTCAATTTATTAACAAATTATAGTCAGACGTGAGACAAATTTAAGTGAGGCCATTTATTCTTGAAATTTGCCATCTTCATATTTGAGACAAGATATGATAAGTGTAGACTATACAAATAAACCATGTGTTTTTATGGTTAAAGAATTGAATGGAGTTCAACTTTAATGGCAAAAAGGGTAATTTATGCATTATTTGCTGACAAGCGGGAATCAATAGCAAAATGCTTCATCATGTCAGTCAAAATCTCTTTGAAATGCTTCGTCATGTCAGTCAAAATCTCTGTTTCAAAGAATAAAAAAGAATCAATCAGATTATTTAGCTGATCTCTCAGAAATCACATACTCTTAGCATTATGAACATAGCAAGGACTTATTGGCCTTCCCTTCAAGTCTCAAAACTAAAGCAGAAAATTGCATTTAGTAGTACTATTTCATCTAGACCATATAATTTTTGGCACACGCTAAGCGTTACTAGTAAGATTGATGAAGCCAACTAGAATGAAGGCACTCTGCTTTCTGGAATCACTGCTATTTAACACACCCTATCACCAATTCACCATCCCCACCCATCCCTAACACAAATAAAAGTTAAAGTAAATAACTAATCTAACCAACTAGTCTATTCCCAGCCACTGCTACATAATAAGAAAAAAGCAACCATCAATTCATCTAAAAGAAAAATTAAATTATATTATATAGATTACCTTGGTTTGCAAAATTGATTGTGAAGTTGTGTATATAAGCTCCCACTTTCCATTTAGCAAATCAGATTTAAGTGGCTCCTTTGTTGGATTAACTCCTTCAAGTTTTCGTGCTATCTATTCAAAAATAATTTTCAAGAATCAAATAGAAAATAAACATAAACATGAGAAATTACTGCTACTACCATTATTTATGAACCAGCATGGCATATTACAATATGAGCATAACTTTAATTAACTAACATTAACAATCATGGTTCTGTTTTTGCTTTGTTGTGTTTCTCTTTTACCTTCACACAAACTAAGCACAAGCAGCAGTTAGAAAATGAATGTCAATATTTTGGCGAAACTCAGCTTCGATTTGCATTTGCGAAGGTAAGAAACAAAAATCCTACAAAGCAAGATAGTTCTGGGTATGCTTAAAATTGTTGTACATAATTAAGGAAGCGAATCAACAACCCCTTAAACCTTACACAATTTCTTGTATTAATTTTCAAACACTAAATCTATAAACTCAGTAGTTGAAATTAATCTAACAAATGTAAAATTACTGTATAATTAACACACCATAATTAATATACATATGAGATGCAATTTCAACAACCCTCATAAGAATAATCCAATAGTTTATAAATAATTTTGGCAACAGTGTTTATCATTCATCCTCCCAGTTTACCGTAAAAAGCCAAAATCCAGTCCATGAATGATGAGCATACAAGAATTCAATTTAGTCCATATTTTAGCCATTATTTTATAACAGCATTGCATCAATTTTATGATCCATACTAGAATCATAGAATGATACAATGGCTCAAGCACATAATAGGAATACTGATACTTATTAGAACCTGATAAACTCTCTGCTGATCTTCAGGAGTGGCCTCGGCTCCACGATCAAGAGGAGCAATGGCTTCAAGGAGCTCTTCTTTAAGAACCTTAGCATCTTTTCCTTTGTTCAGGAAAGAAGGGAAGAAAGAAACATTGGCCCTCCATTTCTTAGAATCTGAATCATCGGTTAAGAGATAAAGGTTGCTTTTGCTGTTAAGTTTGGTGGGGAAATTACAGAAAGAAACCCTAGAAGGGAAGAGTTTTGGGACTGAAAATTGAGAAGCAGTGAAGACTGTTGAAGTTGCAGAGTTTGAAGAAGCAGAAGAAGAAGAAGAAGATAAGGCCATGGTAAGCTGGAAGCGGGAGATTGAGCTTGTAAACTGATAATGGGCACACATTGGGAAGATTCCCTTTACCTCCCTTACGTTTGATCTAAGTACCCATTTCCCCCCTGAGGTTTCAAAAAAGCCCTTCACCCCCTCGTCGTTTCATCCGTCTCTGTTAAAAACAAATTTTGAAGGACATAATCGTACTTTTATCATTTAAAGCTTGTCATCTCCTCTCCTCTCCTCTCCTCTCCTCTCCCAGCTCATCTCTTTACATTTTAATATCTTCATTTAAAAATTATTTTTATATTAAATTAATAATGATCCACACCAATTGCACTCTTTTTTAATGTTTCTAATTTTTACTAAATGACTAATATAAGTACATATTTAATATATATAAAAAAATTTATAATTTAAAAATAATTTAAATTTATGAAATATAATTACTCATATATAATTTAAATTATTGATGTATATTTAAATAATAATAATTATATGTAAAAAATAAATAAATTTTTTATAACTTTTTAAAATTAATTTTAAAAAATAAGTATTTATAATCAATTTTATTTTATTAAAATTTAAAAATTATAATATTAAAATAAATTTATTATTTTCTGAAATAATTATAAACAAAAATAATAGTAATAAAATTATTTTTAAATAATTATTAATGATAAAATTATTTTTAAATTATTATTAATGATAACAATAATTATAATTATTAAGTTTAAATTTTTTTACATTATAAATTATTTTATATTAATAATTATAATTTGAAAATAATATTTTTAATGATAT
Source organism: Melia azedarach (assembly GCA_028052125.1). Classification (NCBI taxonomy): domain Eukaryota; kingdom Viridiplantae; phylum Streptophyta; class Magnoliopsida; order Sapindales; family Meliaceae; genus Melia; species Melia azedarach. The sequence continues at coordinate 8,081,572 of CM051399.1, forward strand.
ATATTAAATATATAGTTGTAGTTAAATATTATTATTTTAAAGTAATTAATTTATTAATAATTATTAAAACATATAAAAATATTAATTAATTTTATTAATATCAATCTACATCATATCTAAATATATATATTTTAAAATATTTATAAATTTTTAACTAATTTATATAATCATTTAAATTTAATAAAATATTATTATACAACATATATTTCTTTTAAAAATATTAATTAATTTATATAAATATTTAAATAATAAATATTATTACTGCAAATGCCCTTTAACTCAAAATAATTTGATAAAATTATTGTTTATAATTGTTTATAATTTTAAATAACACAAACAATTTTAAATTTGTAACATGGGCCCACAATTCTTTTTGTCTGCATCAGGCCCACATCTCAGACATAAGGGTAGAAAAGTAATTATAGTTTAAAAATTGTTTTTAACAAAGACGGAGGAAACGGCGAGGGGATGAAGGGCCTTTTTGAAACCTCAAGAGAAAAATGGGTACTTACGTCAAACCTAAGGGGGGTAAAAGGAATTTTCCCGCACACATTACTTGTACACGTGTATGGCACGTGTTCATAGATTACTAATTTTTTTTAACTTAGTCGGGGTATTAACATATACCTCCCCTGAGGTATTGGATTCTAACACAGTAACACATAGAGAGAAATTATAGGGAAAGGCACACTTACCTCCCTTATTAGTTGTTACCGTCCATCTCTGTTAGACTACTGTTTCTTTCAAGAGTGTTATAGTAAAAGTGTATACAACTTTTTTCTTTTGTGTTTTGTTTAACGTTGAATTTGTAGAGCATAGATTAAGCTTAAAATATGGTTTCCAGACCAAAATACACAAAACATCAGTGTTAGGTACTTGTAGTTAATCTGCTTCTCTTTCACTGTAATCCACCGAAATTACCTCCGATATTTTGGGACCAAGAAAGGAACTGATCGGCTTCCATCCTAATTAAATTTTAATAGCTAGCCATGTCATCCAAAGCACAACAACCATTGCCAATGAAAACTTATTCTGGCAATATTTAGAGATAATCTCTAGCAACGCACAAGTTTTACAATGACTCGTAAACCTATGTTTTTCTTTCCATCGAAACCCCTTGAATCGAAGAGATACGTGGTGTCATGCACCTTATTTGTTTGATACATACTTGAATGAATATAGTTTAATATTTGTTTCAATATTGTGAAGGCTGGAATGAAACCTCTTGTACGTATACTTGGAGTGCCAAATGAAATGACATGCATATTTTTGTCAGTTTTGTACTTCGTTTTCGTTTATTCAACATAGATTTGGAGATGCGAATTCTTTAACACAAGATTTTTATTTACAAAACTATTAAACAAATATTGTTATATACTGGGACAAATATTCGATATAAGTAAAGAAAGTATATCCAGAGAAAAGGAAGAAGCAAAACTAGAAAAGCAATTCCAAATCTGTTTTCTCATATGCTAGAGCAAGTTAATGATTCTCTCCCCCTCTATAATATTTCTTCTTAACATGGCCTTTTTGCAATCTAATTGATCTGAGTAAGAATAAGGACTAAAAATTAATGCTCAGTACGGTCTATTCATATAGTGAACTGAAGTTTTACTTGGTGGTAGAATTTTTTTTTTGTTAATTTGTTTAACTTTGGTTGTGATCAATTTTAGGTTTAAGTACAATATATGTGTAGGACACGTAATTGGGATACTTAAAAGAATACCAAGCTCCATATATGTAAGATATGTGATTGGCTTATTTGATAGTAAATGGCTAATGTGAGTTTGCATTAAGGAAGTTGGAAAATGCACTTTTATATCTCTTTTAACGTTGAGGAATGTAATAGCTTCAAATAGCATTTTAACTAGCTTATTTTCCCTTCTGTTCTCAACATTCTATGCACGGAATCCATATGCCTTGGATTTTTATTTGCGAAAAAGGGCTACTTGTAAAATGAATCAAGTGGGCCAGCTTGCACCAATAAAAACCAAACCATGACCAAAAACTAAGTTTTAAGTTCTATGTTTTTCCCTCGCAAAAAATAATTAATAGTTTAAGGGTATTATGATAATTTTATTTAAATTAAACAGTTAAAAGGCGGTCTAAGAGAGGTAGATGTGTCTTTTCTCATTATTTCAATCCAATAACTCAAGGGAGATATGTGTTAATACCCCTAACTTAGTCATAAGGGATATTGGCATATAACCCCCTAAATGTTATGTAAATAATACTTTAGCGGAATATTTTGTGAAAACTAATACAAACTTCCCACAATGGTAAAATTCTTATATTGTGGTAACAAAAATTAGTTGACATAGAAATATGGTAATTTCAAACTAAATAAAAAATAAATTTTTTATTTAAATGTCCATCAAAAAATATATAATTTTTCACTTATATATTTGTCCCTATATTTTATTTTTCATTCATTACTTTAAACTAAATTATATAGTAAAATTATTTTTATATTTGGAGTCATAATATTTGTAAGAGATTTTTTTTCCTTTTTCCAAAAATTAAAATGTATATAAATATTAATAAAACACAATTTAAAAATTTATAAAAAGTTTAGTGAAGTAAAAAAATTATATTGTCATGTAATGTAAAGAGTTAATTAATGATATTAGACGACTGATGACATTGCATGACCATCTTGTAATATTAGTGTGCAGTGTTTTGTGCCTTATAAAATAACAAAAGGATATTATAGTAAGGTTTTAAGTTATGTGACATATTCATGTAAAATATATGAATATAAGGATCTAAATATATGGCCTTTTGGGGCATAATTGAGAGGAACAGGAAAAAAAAAATCTTATTTATCAATCTTCAGAAACCAACCAAAACAAAAGCAACAAGAACATATCCAAATTCCCCGTATAGAAATTGGCATGCTTAACTTGTGAAAGAATGAATAGAATGAAATGAATTTAGAAAAGCGTTATTACCACACACCTCCCAGAAGTTTCCATAATAACACTTGAAAAATATTTTTTCGAAAATTATTGCTAGCCTCCTTTGTCGTTAGGAATGAGAATTTTTCTTGAACCAGCCTCGCCCCACCCTACCCCACTCTATTTGAGACAGATTTAGGGCTTAAAAATTTAACCCGTCTAAAAATTAGGGGGGAGGGGGAGGAGAAGGGAGTTCAAGGTCTTAAAATCTAATCTATTCGAAAATCAGGACGAGTTCGAGGATTTCTCGCCCTATCCCGTTTACTACCAAAATTACAGTAACTTGTAATTGTAGCATACTGTAACTAACCTAAAAATACAACCCATCATGTAGCATTTCACTGTAGTAAGTCATTTTTAATTTGCTTTAGCAAACACTATAGTAACACTGTAGCACAATAAAAACAGGGTCAAATAGGGGAGGGTTGGGTCCAAGTAGTGAGTTAGAAATCGAAGCAGGTTGGCCCTGATGCCATTTCTTTCAAAACGAAAAAAGGGTGAATTCGAGGATAAATTAGCCTCAAACGAAATGGGTTGGAGAATGGCAAAACCCGCCCCATTCTCATTCATATTTGTTGTTAGGGATGACAAAAAAAGTCCATGGGTCCAGGGCCTTAGCCCACCCCCGCCAATTTGGGCTAGGTGGTAGGCCCTATTTTTTCATAAAAACGGTCTTGGTTTGGGTACGAGCTTGAAAAATCATACTCAGATTAAAAACAGGTCGGGTACGGGGATGGATCTCTCTACCCAGCCTATACCTCGCTCCTTACAAAAAGTGATTCAAATCATTTTAGATAATTGTATATATTGTTATAATTTTTATTTTTATAATTTTACTAACTTTTGGTATTATTTTTGTGATTGGTATTTTGAGCACTATACTCTTCAATTATCATATTGGAGAATTTAACATTTAATGTATATATATATATATATAATAATTTTATAATTTAAAATAATTTAGATTTAGTAATTATAATTACCTATAAGTAATTAAATATGTATTCTTAATTAGAAAATTTTATTTAGTATTTTAATAAATTAAATGACTTTTAATAATTTAACATTTTCTTACAAATTATATAAATTATTAAAAGTTATTGAATTTGTAAAATAGATTTAAACAACTTTTAATAATTGGATTAGATTTGAATATATATCGGATTTAAATAATTTAAATAATTTTTAGTAATGAGATTTGAAACAATGAGTTTTCATAAAATAAAATTGATCAATTGATGTCAAACAAAATAATCAATTTATAGTTAATGAATTAATTTCTTTTAATGTAGTAGTATAAGATTAACAAAGACTAAAAAAATTTACATAATACAATACAATTTGTATAATCTTTATTTTTTATTTTCTCAATTTAATTAAAACATTTTTATTTTTATTTTATTCTTAAAAGAAGAATTAAAGGGCTTAAAAATTATGGGTTTAGGTTTGAATTTTATAAAAATAAAATGAGCAAAAATAGTGGGCTTACTAAAAAATATGGGCTTGGTATTAAATAATGGTGGGCTGAGCAAAAAATTATAGTATTTTTATTAAAGTGAAAAGTCCACGTACCTCTCCTGAAGTTTATAAAAATCTTACTTTAAAAGAAAGTTTGTAGAAAGAGATACAAACCTCCCTTATAAATAATAAATTTATCAAAATATCTTAAATTTATTTTAAAATTATAAAATAAAATTATTTTGATTAAATTTGAACTTATAACTTTAGTAAAAAAGGCCAATACTCTAACTACTATACTAAACAAATTTTAATAATATATATTTTTAATTCATAATATGTAACCCCTTTGAAAATACATATATAATAATTTTTATAATAATTACAATTATTTTGTTTTTATAAAAAAATTTATAATTCAAAAATATTTTTTTAATCATTAAAATTCTATATAATAACTTGAATTTAAAATTATTATTATCATTAAATTATAAATTTTCAAAAAATTATTATTATTTATATTTTTAAATAAAATAATTTATTTTATTTAACAATTATTTAAGAAATAATTTTTTAAAATTATTAGTACCAATAATAATTTTAAAATAATTTTATTTTATAACCATTTAAATTTATTTTCTTTAATAATATTTAAGAATAATTTTATTATTATTTGATAATAATCTTAAATTCAAGTTATTATATAGATTTTTTTAATTATAAGTTTTATAATAACAAAATAATTTTAATTATTATAGAAATTATTAAATATGCATTCTTAAAAGAATTATTTATTAAGATTTGAAAAATATATATTTATAATGTGTTTGGTGCAATGATTAAAATTTTACTCTTTTTTATTAAGGTTTAGTAATTTTATGTTGTAATTTTAAAAAAATAAATTTAGGGTATTTTGGTAAGTTTACTGTTTGTATGGGAGGTTTGTGTCATTTTCTATAAAATTTCTTTCAAACTGAAATTTTTATAAACCTCAAGGGAGGTATGTGGACTTTTCCCTTTTATTAAATAACGAGTGAGTTTAGTAAAATTATAGGCTTAATTGTACTTTACTAGTAATCAAATAGTAACCAAACAGTAGTCAAATGGGCCAACGGACTGGTTGGGGATTTACTATTTGAAACTACCCATACTCGGCTAGTCCTAATTTTTAAAAAAAGAGGGATAGGCCAAGGATGGCCTTTTTTTGGCCCAAACCAGAATAGGCTTGCAGACTGGGGTCCTCAACCCTTACCTGATCCATTGCCATCCCTACTTACTGTTATGTGACCATTATGGTAATTTAATAGTACCAAGCATAGAAATGTAAGTTCAACATATATGATTTGCACGTAAATCTACTCCTACTTTGCATGTTTTCATGAGGAAACAGAAACCCTTCCATGTTCTGGAAGCATATTTGCTTGCAAATCTATTCCTATTTTGCACTAATGAAGCAAGGGCGTGTACAAAAGAAAGTTTACGTGGGTATTATAGCAAAATTTATTTCTTTGAAGGAGACAAAGTAGAAAGCTACAAACGCATGTACAAAAGCTTATTTTTTCATATTATCGTTCATATTAGACCAAATCAGGGTTAGATAATATCATGCATGCTTTAATCGAGCATAGAATAAAATATTTTATGGTAGATCGGTGTTTATTTTGAATGTATATGTTGGTGCTTTTGGCATGAAGGGAAGATTGATATTTGGTTTTTATGTTTTATAAAGGTTAGTGGGTTGAAATGAAGAAAAAATAATAATATGTATATTTTAATCAACTTTAGAAAAAAATAATATGTATTATGTCAATGTTGGTTTTGAATATACATGCTGATTTTTTTTTCTTTTCTACAAGGGGAAGATTAATGTTGGTTTTGCATATTTTAGGTGGTTAATGCGTTGAAACGATTAATGGGTTTTATAAATGTGTCATAGATTTTAGACGCAGGACAAAAAGTGAATGTAAAATAAATTAGAAAATTTAATTTTGGTATTATTATGATTTCTTATTTTCATTAGAATTCTTATTTGATTTGTTGGCCCTAAAGAAAATGTGGAAGCATTACAACAACTAATTGTGAAGAAAAAATTGGTAGACAAGTAAACAGAATAAGAGAGAAGGGTGAATCAAAAATATGTAAAAGAAGAATAAGCTTAAGGTGTGGTTATTGCAAAACTTGGGGGTATAATAAAAGAACCTGTTCCAAAGTGCTAAGGAGTAGATCATGTAAGACTCATGCACATGTACTATTTTGAGTTTTATTTTAGGTTCTGTATTTGTATATTTAGATGAAATAGTTATGAAAATCATGTATAATTTTTTTATATTGTAACAGTGAAAATTCTTATTTGAGAGCGGTAGGAAAAAGAGTTACAATTTTAAAGTTAGCTATACTATTATAGAAAGATAGTATTATAGCTAAAATGCAACAAGAACAAGATGAAATTAAGAAAGAAAATACTCAAATGAAGTAAGAGCATGATGAAGTAATTATCTAATATTACTTTTATACAATTGTAATATTAGATTCTAACATTTTAATTTTTATTTTACAGTCAAAGGCAAAGAAGTGAACCATTTAGCTATCTACCATCTTTATCTTTTACTTCTCTATTTGTAATAATATTATTCATATTTTTATTCTTTTAGAAAGATTGGATAAAATTAAATGTTCAATGCTCACTAATGATTTTTTTTTTCTTTTGGTTCAAATTATTCTTGTCAAGTTATTGCATAGCTTGAATATTTTGTCAAATATTATTAAGTGCTAGTTGCTTGATTGAGAGCGGTCTAGAGCAATAGTGGCTAAAGGATGTTCATATTTAAATTATTCAAAAGCAGTTTTTCATCACATTCTTATTGGAGTTGGACCTAATAGTACAAGGATTTTGATAGATAAAGTAAGGCAAGGTGAAATATTTGTGGAGGCAACACCTTTGATGTCTAATATTGAAGAAGTTGTTAGAAGTTCAATTGCATGGCTTGTTGACAAAGTTATTGCGGTTATTCCAAATTAATTTTTTTGGTTCATCTAATTAGGTAAGCTTTTTCTATGAATTTATGCTTTCATAATCATAAATTGAATGATTTGTTATTTAATATCTAGAGTTCTAGGAAAATAATTTCATATTTTTTTTATAAATAGTGATATAATCAGATTTACCATACTGTTATATATGCAATGAAAGCACTGAAAAATCATATATAATTAGTTTCTTTTATCTGTTTTTGTGTACTTAAGTTGGGTCTATATTTAGCTTTTTGTGTATGTATTTTATATGCTTGGATCCATACTCAAATCATTCGCATACTTGAAAATTTATTATGTGATTTAATTGATAATATGTATATACATATAATTTCAAATGGAATGATTTGAATTGTGAATTATATTATATTATTTTATAGTTGATATGCATTTAAATATATAGCTTTAAAAAAATTATAAATTAACTAAAAGAAAAACATATGAGATAACCTTTTAAAATAATAGCAAAATAATATTTTAGTAGTCTTTTGTAATAACTACTAACATATATGCTAATAGATTTTTTTATAAGAATATGTTAGCATTTCTAAAATGTTACGTACTATTGTTATAATATTTGCATCTTTTAAATGTTACAAAAGATAAGATAGTAACATTCAAACTTCCTACAGAAGTTCTAATAACGGCATTTTTTCATGCTATACCTAACTTGAGTTTGGTAGCACTTTAAAAATGTTACATATAGTACAATAATAATGTTTATGTAATGTAATTAGAGGTTATAGGTCACTTTTTTACATGTTGTTAATTTTTTATCTTTTAATACTACAAAAAAAAAAACTTTTAGTTATGTAGGCTAACATAGCATTTTATTCAATGCTACCATTGACATATGGTAGTATTTTTTAGATGCTATCACATGTAACTTCTGTTATAGTAAATAAAAACTTGTAAAATAATAAAAATAAATAAAATAGACTACACTTAGTTTTTAGACAATTATTATTATATATTTTGTTAATTCTTTTTATTATCAAAATATTTATTCATTTTACTATTTAGTTATCAATCTTCTATGAAATATTATTTAATTCTTTGATTCAAATTATTTAACTTGTCAATATCTATTAGAACGATACTTTATTTTATATCTCAAATTATATTATTTTGTCATTTCAATTTATTTATCGTGTTAATGTCTAACAGTATTATTTATCTTGTCAATGTTTATTACAACGATGTTAAATTATTTATCTTGTCGACATCTATTAAAATTATTTATAGTCAATGTTAACTAGTTTAATACGATCACATTTACTCATTAATTCTTACTAGTATTGTTTATTTTATACATCTAAATGACACTAATCACACGATCTTATTTACATTTACTAAAATGACACTAAATATATATTATTTTATCAATGTATACTAACAAGATACTAATTACATAATGGTTATTCTAATAACATTAATTATATTGTCTTATTAACGTTTACTATTGTAATACTAGTCACAGTGTCAAAGAATTATCCACGTATTAACTCTTAATGTGTACATTGGTTCAACGTGAAGTGTTTTCTTTTAATCATTAGGTTTTCGTGTCTAAAATATGAGCTTAGTCTGAATCGGTGTTAACCATATCGACATGCTATTTCTTGTGCTGGACTCATGTCATGTTATGCCTGTGTTCAACCCGAGCCATTTGCAACCTTTACTTTCAACATCGTATTATGGACTATAATATTAAATTTAAACACAATATGTCCTTGTTTATTATTTGGGTAAAGAATAGGGACACAAATGTTATTATCCATTTTTGTTTTCATTATCTGCTTTTCCCACGTGATGGCGTGTCCTTGTACAACGCTTATTCTCTCTGCCCCCACTTTCTGCTTTTTGCCTGAACAAAACAACAAACCGGAATCACTCTTGATTAATTAACTTGCGTATCTAAACTTTCTTTCTTCATTGTTCTCGCCATGAACTTCAATTCTGAATCTTGAGAAGCAAACAACGATGGTGTCGAAACTTTCACTTACCCTGTTGAAACCATCACCTGCTGCTTCCAATTCATTGCTTTCGTCCCGCAAAGAGTTGTGTAGCTTCGGGTATTTTGCCAGAAATTCACGTTCAGAAAACAGGTTAAGGTTTAAGGTTGTGGGTCAGTCTCTTGGGGATAAATGGAAGCCCAATGATATCGACACAAGTATGTTCTTTTATTCAACATAGACTTTACCTTTTAGAACCACTGCAGTGTTATTTCTAATGATATTTTTCTTTTTTTCTGCCATAATTTTTGTTTGCGTTGTAACTATTACTGAGATTGATTGTTCTTTATTGTTAAAAGCACTTAAAGATAGTAGAAACTGCTTTTGTTTATCGTTGGTAGGGTTCTGTTTGGAGTGCTAATTAGTACTGCATAAGTACTAAATTAAGAAATATAAGTGGTAATCCATGTGTTTGGCTATTGTGTAAAATGTGTTTGTTAAATTTAATTAGTAGCAAGGTTGGATTTTAAATTAGTACATAGAAATACAAATTAAAATAATACTTATAGTGCTTTATGGGTGACACTAGACATTTTAATGAATTTTTCTGAGAAGTGCTTTAGAAAAAGTCTTAAGATTAGGGCATATGAACTCGAGCGTTTTTCCTTTAGCACTCTCAAACATATTCCTATTGTGTGTTCTGGGTGAAAAAGAAGTGCTGTTTTAGATAAAACAAGCAATTGAAGTGCCTTTTGGAAAACCACTTGATTATTGCTAATTGATTTGGATGTTATAAAAGCACTTGAACTACTTTGGAAATAAGAAACTGATCGGTGCTTTTTCAGGGAAAATAAGAAAAAAAGATTTTCAAGTGTTTTAGAGAAGACATTTTTACTTATCTCTGTTTTCTATGATAACAAAGACAACCTAAGTTTAACGTCTGAACAAGATTAGTAAATAGGCATTTAATAAATTGAACTTTTTGATGATAAGAAGGTTACAGATTATATTTCTTTTGTGTATTTTTGGGGGGTTTATGGTTGTACCTCAGTGTTTGTTTTATCTGTTTCAACAGATGCTGTGCAAGTAAGATTGAACTCATGGCTGTCAAAAACCCAAAATTTCTTCAACGAGGCAATAGTAAAAAAAGGTAATGGTGGGAAGCCTGATCCTGGAGATGCATCTGAGGCTCGTGATATAGAGGACATATTTATGGCAGAACAGACCATTGATAGTAGGACGCCAAAAGGGGTTCTCTCTCCAGCAGCTATTGTGTCAATTGAGCAATTTAGCAGGTGCAAATGTGTCTCTCTCGGTTTGAATTGAATTTAGGAACTTGTGTTATTTGTGACCAAGTTATTCATTAATGAAAGTTGTACGAAGATTTTCAAAATTAGAGAAAGGAGGAAAAGGTTTACAGGGAACCAGTTAAAGAAAATAACTTATGCTGCAAGTATTTCCTTCATAGCCAAAAAATAGCCTCTGTAAATTTTGAAATGAGATTTCATGCAAGGGGCTACTACTATAACCATCTTTAAACCAAACATGTTGGTGAGCAAAAGAGAGAAATACAAGATCTTGATAGTTGGAAACTATTATGCCCTTGATGCATTTTGATCAAGTTCCTTCTATATCTGTTGCAAGCATTCTTTTTGTAATTTATTTTCGATAATACGTGTTGTATTCTGGGTGTTGAATATATGGTCTGTTGAGAATCAGATAGATGATGCAAGGTAATATATCTTTGGATATATGGCTTAGAATTGTGATTTAATGTGCTGGATAATATAATTTGGGAGTAGTTTTTCTTGAGAAGACATCGTGTTCAACTGTCTGATTTATTGGGGATGCTTTTCAATAAAATGTGGATAACTGTGAGAGTCATCTTCTAGTACATTTCTTGAGGTTTTGATGCAATTAGCAATGTCCTAAATTTTATCTCAAATGACATAGCATTCATAAAAAAGGTAGTGAGATAATGTGATAAAATGAGCTTGGAAACTGTGAAAATATATCATCTAATCAATGAATGTTGCATCGTTTGGGATGAAAATTTGGGATTAAAATTTGGGACATGTAAAATTACTATTATATAAATGTGAAATCCATTGAATGATAATTCTCCTTGTAGTATCTGTATATTTTTTGTTTGCAACTGTGTGCATGCTGAACTTGTAATGTATTAGCATGAATATGGAACATTTCATGTGATAATTTAACCATGAATTATAACATTTTTGTAAAGAATCTATTGCATATGGCTGAGTTTTATCTGTCTAGCCAGACTAATACAGGAATTATGATATGACTTTTGGAATTAAGATATGCAGGATGAATGGCTTGACCGGACAAAAGGTGCAGAAGATATTTAAAGCACTTGTTCCTGAACCTGTCTACAACGATGCCCGCAATTTGGTGGAATATTGCTGCTTTAGATTTTTGTCAAGGGATAACTCAGACCTTCATCTGTGCCTAAAGGTTTGTTGACTTAGTATAAGTGAATTTCACTTTTATGCATCCTTTTATCCTTATCTATGTTCATCCTCTTGTCATGGAAATCATTCAATTAAAAGTAATAGTAAGGAGATATAGTTAATCTTAATTCTCTATTGTTTCTTAGGCAAAAGGGAAAGAAAGGGATATTTTTCTCTACTTTCCTGCATGAGCTATTGAATTTATTTGGTCAAGCTTAAGAAATTTGCTAATAAATTAATTTTCTCTCATTTTTTTGTTTCAATACTCGAAATGCTGGGATGATATTGGCATTTTGTTTACTTTTTAAGAATGCTGGAAGCATCTGTCAAAGGGTTTTAATTGAAGGCATTATAGTTTAGTTGCTCCCTTTATTTCCTCAATTTTGTTTTCTTAGCTTCTTCATTTTTGGTTTCAAGCTTTAATGATGGTTTAGATTAGAATTTATGTGGGAGTGCAGCACTTATAGCAATACTAGATTTCGAGACTTGTAAATCTGCTTTTGGTGCTTTTTATGGAAGAACTTTTAAACTTTGAGATGCTGAGTCATCTTGTACTTGAGCCTCTTTTTGTTCTTTATTCTTCTTATTTAACAATAATTTCTCAGCATTATGACTACTAGAGTTACATTTGCGGGATGATATGTTGCAGGAACCTGCATTCCAGAGATTAATTTTCATCACAATGCTTGCATGGGAGAATCCTTATTGCAAAGAAAATGATTCCCCTGAAATTTTTCCAGTGAAACCTTTCTTTCAGGTTTATTTTCGCAGATCCTTTATAGTTATTAATCTTGTTGCTGTTGATTAGGTTGATAATAAACGAGAATTTTAATTAAACAATTAAAAGAGAGCTACAGTGAAGGTGAACCAGCATTCCAGCTTTATGAAAGCAGAACGATACATATTTAACATTCTCAGAAAAGCATGGACTCCAGAAAGATCTGATGAAAGAAAGCATCCTGCAATTTATTCGAAAACACCCTAGACATTTTTCACAAAAAATGGTTAAGAATGATAGCAACAACAATAAGATGAATACTAAAGTTGGCAAACCTGTCATATCATTTTGAAATTTTTTTTTCCCCGAATATGCCATGTGCATCATTACAGAAACTATATTATATAGCATGCAGCCATCTATATCATGTTGTTTTAATTCGTTATTATCAACCAAGGATCCCAGTCATTTTTATCAGTTTGTTGTTTTTAACCTTTTACTATCAATTGTGGCTGTGGCTGCAAGTTAAAAAAAATGATTTTTCTTTTTCTTCTTCTTTTTTTTTTTTTTTAATGAAGGGGAAACTTGTAGGAGAAGAGGCTTTTGTTCGTATTACTCCAGCTGTCTCTGGTCTGGCTGATCGAGCAACAGTGCATAACCTTTTCAAGGCTCTTGCTGGTGATGAACAGGGAATCTCCATAAGCTTGTGGTTAACTTATATTGACGAACTTCTCAAGTGAGCTTCACGATATCTCTCTTTTATGTTATTTCCAATGTTTACGGTCTTTTGATAATTTTCAATGTTAACTGGCGAATTCCCACTTCTTCAAGTTCAGTCTCGTGCTTCAAAGTCAAATAATCAATTTTACGTCCTGGCCTGATCATAAGGTGAAAGGAGGATAGATAAACAATTATTTGAGCTTCAACAGCTCTTGTGGATTTTTTGGGAAGAATCCTTTTAGTGACTGAAGTTTATAAAAGAAGCTTGTAGTTTTCTATGAGTAGAACATCTATTCCATTATTTGCATAAAGTATTTGTCTTTGCCTTCCAGTACACATTGTAAAGAACTGGCTGCAACATGAACGTTATCATTACCAAGTTTTTATTTTCTTTTATTTTGTTTGGAAGTCCTTTTGATTGTTTATGGAAATCTTATATGTCTTCGAAGCTGATCTCAGTTGCTCACCAGCAAGTTGCTCCCCAGCAAGTTGCTCCAACCACTTTTTCATAATTTTCCATTTTTCTTCCCATATGCAAAGATATTACTGAACGTTTTAGCTCACTTTGAGCACTTGAAGATGCTCAACATGTGGACATTGCTATTTTGAGTGTTCGAATTGTTCAAGCTTTAGCTTTCATTCATTCTAATCTGTCAGGCATGTTTCTGGTGTATAATGTGCTGCCTTTGTGTTCTACAATGTAGAGGGATTCTTCAGGCAGTTTTCATGAACATAGGGAATTTGAGATTAATTGAAATTTTTTATAGATTTTAAGGATGGTTGGCTCTCACATTTATGTTATAAGCACTTGAACACCTACTGATAATGCTGCTTTTCTTCTATTCTTGAGGTCTCATATGGTGTAGTTCATGGTGTCAGATTACCAGTTGATTTTGTTACTGTCAGTGGTTGGGCTTAATTCTTTGGCCTTGCTGGTCAAAATGCAACCTATAAGCTGCCATGAATTAATAGCATATCTATTAGTCACAATGGAGATTTGGTGGCTTCTACCTGCGTTATCTGTCCAGCTGTGTGCGCATATATCTATACAACTATAGGGATAGAGCAAGAGGTGGACTGCCAATTGCAGCTCAAACTCTCCATGACATCATTAAAGTCCAAATTGTATCCATCTTGCTTATTATCCCTTTGGTTAAGTTCTGTTAACAACTTGTGAGACTAGAGGGATGTGGATACTTGGACAAATGAAAAGCTTCTATCAAACTGAAGTGCTTGACAGCTATGTCTTGTATCTTGATGGTTATAACTGTAACTTAGTTTGACTGGATACCCTGTAGTTGGTTAAATACAAAATCCCTAGCTGTGAGGTCCAGGATGTTTGAAAGATCTAAAAGGGAGTTTGACTTTCAGGGTTATCTTATGGACAGAATGCCAGTATGATTTTTTCCAGCTTTTTGCTGTTACTTTGTCATTGCTTATAGCCACTTCTTAGTTGACTGGTGCATGAAACTCTTTTCTGTATTTCTCAGTCCAAGTTAGTACTTTCTTTCAGAAAATCATTTTTGTAATGAAGGCTGGCTCATAATGTTGAATTGAAGAATCCTATCTTGTACTACGTGCTATTTCAAATTATCTAACATTGCTGTCTTATTTGGTCTAAAAGTCTTAACTTATGAAAATGATTGCTAGTAGTGTTTTGTGGTTGTTTCTAAGGTGATATAATTCTGTAGTTTCTTAATATGCATTTGTTTGATATTTTGAGAAATCTTTTAGTATATTCTTGTTTGCTCACTTGTTGCTGGTTTGTAGAGTGCGCGAAGGACGAAGTTCATACCAGATTCGTGAATATCCTCAGTTTTTTAGAGAGAGAATCTTATGCATTGGTTCTAGCAGGAAGCGGCCAGTTATAAAATGGGAGAATAACATGGCCTGGCCTGGAAAACTGACTTTAACTGATACAGCGCTTTACTTTGAGGTATTCCTTTAATCTACCTTGGCTGGTGAGAAATGTTGAGCTTAGTGTTCTTTCTATGGGGAGTCCCCTAAAACTGGAAATAGATAATAAGAGATTCCATCTACTTCCTTTTCTAATTCTAAGATTTTTTTACAGTCATTTTTAGGAAAAAATAAATGTGGATTTTTGATAGTTTCTTCTTCGCCTTTTCATGAGAATTCATGTTCAAGAATATGAAACAAATTATAGTTGCCAGAAATATTAAAAAATATATCCATGGGTGAGTTCCAATAATATTTATATATATATTTTTTCTTTTAAAAATTTTTCCTATAATAAAATGGTATCATGCTTTTCAATAGTTTAGTATTTTTTTGGTAACTGTGAGGTTGGAAAAGATAACTATCGATCTGGTAATAAGTTCTCAAAATGCAAATTATAGTCAAGAAAAATTCACAGAAGTGACTCATAATTGGTGGCTTAAAAATTTGTTGTTTATGAAACGTGTGGTAGTGAACGTTCTTTCAGTTTACGCATTCTCTCAAAACAATTTTCGTCCTGATCATTTACTTCTCAACTATGTTCTAGGCAGTTGGCCTTATGGGGCCAAAAGATGCTATGAGATTTGATCTTACAAGATATGGTTTGCGGGTGGACAAAGCAAAAGTTGGGCCTTTGGGCTCTGATCTTTTTGACTCTGCTGTTTCTGTTTCATCTGGTCTCGAGTGAGTAAGCTTCTCTAAACGTTTTCCGATGAAGTTTGCACATTTGAGTAGGAATTTGTAAAGACTTGATGCATATATGATGAAAGCAATAAAAGTCAATGCAGAATAGTTTCTATTCATCGTTTCCTCGTGATCAACCTGCAACCTTGCATCAGTACATTGCAGTCATGTTTATATGCAAAGTCTGTTTATTTGTGATTTTTCTATAGTTGAATTTCAGAAATCTACTAGGTTGCGTTATCAACAGTTTTATAGCGTTCCTTGATATATGCCTTCAGACACTTATAGGTTGGTCTTGTATTTTATCTGCACTTTGCTGTGTCTTTTGCGCTCTTGACATTTACATCTGAATTGTGAACATATTTTTAGGTCAGAAAAATGGGTGCTGGAATTTGTTGACTTGGGAGGTGAATTAAGGAGAGATGTGTGGCATGCATTCATCAGTGAAGTTATCGCTTGTCACAGATTTATAAGAGAGTATGGGGCCAGGGAGAGTGATCAATCAATATTTAACGTATATGGTGCCTACAAAGGGAAGGAAAGGGCTCTGACTAGTGCCATCAACAGTATTGCTAGATTACAGGCTCTTCAATTTATGCGCAAGTTGTTGGATGATCCTATAAAACTTGTTCAGTTTTCCTACTTGCAAAATGCACCCCATGGAGATGTTGTTTGCCAAGCTCTAGCTGTAAATTACTGGGGTGGACCATTGGTTACTAAATTTACGGAGGCAGGGCAACCACCTGTTGAAGGAGGTAAACCATTGGATGAGAAATATGAAAGTAGTAATCATGTGTTTGACATAGATGGAAGTGTTTACTTACAGAAGTGGATGAAATCTCCATCTTGGGCTTCCAATGCTTCCATTACATTCTGGAAGAATTCTTCAACAAGAGAAGGATTAATATTAAGTAAAAATCTTGTCGTGGCTGGTCTGACTCTTGTAGAAAGGGCAGCAATAACATGCAAAGAGAAGTCTCAGGCAGTTGAAAAAACTCAAGCAACAATTGATGCTGCAATGGTTAAAGGGATACCCAGCAATATTGATCTTTTCAAGGTGTGGTTATCCATCTTTTTATGAATGTTTTTATAAATCTTCAAGCATGATAGTCAGAGTGCTGTGCAGACTTTTGATAAATTAGCATTTTAGCAGCAGAGGAACTATAGAACTGCCCCCCTTTTTCTCATTCACATGCATGCTTTAGCCTGATGAATTTTTCACGTAGTCTCACAATCAGAGCATCTTTTCAATAGAAAGTGTAAATTTTAGTGTCAGTTTGAAGTGCAATAGATATAGTAGACATACTTTTACAAAATTAGTTTCATAGGTGACTACACCTCGTCAGGTTCTTCAACAGACAAAATTATTAGCGCACTTGGTACTTATTAATTTTTTTCAGCTTCTTGTGCTATCAAAAGTATGAGTCAACAGCCATGATTAAGACTTCTTGTGGATACTTCATGCATGTCTATCAGTGACTTCTTCTTCTTGCTCTTATTGTAAATTTTTTCAATGTTTTTAGCTTTTAAGTTGTTCTGCTTATATGCCCCTGTTTTTTGAGATCCTTAAAAATTAATTATAAAATGAAAGAGAAGAATTTTGCAATGAAAGTATGTAAACTTTTTATTTCTGGCACTTTCTAAGGTTTCCTAGAAAAACCAAATACAATTAAAGAAGAAATGTGACAAATCACTGCCATTTATATAAATAAGACTTTTCTAAGTTGCTGCATTATAATTGATGCCTGTGATAAATATACGCTGGAATGTCAGATTTAGATATTGAACTTATTTTACATATTCTATTAGATACTGTCTAATTGCACATATATCCTGTGCTATAGTAGGTTTTAATTGCAGTAACCCTCATTGTGAACAATCAAATGTCCCCGTTAGCTGAAAATGTTAGTATGTTGCCTTTTTGCAGGAACTTCTGCTTCCTCTTACTATAACTGCCAAGAATTTTGATAAACTTAGACGCTGGGAGGAGCCACATTTGACAGTTGCTTTTCTTGGATTCGCATATACTATTATTTTCAGGTATATACTGCTTCGAAGACTTATTCCCATGCTTTCACTTCTAATGGACAACTTAAACATTGACAGGGATCTAAATTATTTGTTTTCGGTTTTTGTTGTCGCTAATTCCTGAAATAGTAGCGATAAATTTATTAATGAGATGATTGACTCTCTATCTTATTGACTTTGAATTATTTGAAAACTTTAAATCACAATATTTGTTTTACAAGATATGCACGTCTCTTGACTTTTTCTGTTGAATTCTTCTTGCTAAAGGGATGATTTTTGACACTGAGTTTTGATTTCCTCATCACCAAATTTGATACGAGTGATTGCATTGTTAAGTTATTATGGTTTGCAAACTTGTAAATTGTTTTTATGGTTTATGGAAACTCATGCATATTAGGTTCTTCTTGCTATAGGATTCCTTGCAAAGTTGCAAAATCTTATTATATACATATGTCCTTGCCAAAGAATTAAAATCATATTTTTCTTTATAGCATTTCTTCCTAAAGCATATGCACTTTATTTATAAAATCTTGTAAGTTTTTCATGGTTTAGAGAAGCATATGCATCTTAGGTTTTTCTTTCTGTGCCACTGCTTGCCAAACTTGCAAAATTATATTTTTCACTTGACATTATATGAGGTGGATTAGGTTGTCAAAATAAGATATAAGGATCATAATTTCTATGACCAAGGATAATCCTGGAACTGGATTGACTGTATTGGACTGTCTCTTGAGTACATTTTCAATATCATTTATCTTGCTCTATACTAACCTGACCATTTGGTTTCTCCTTTCAGAAATATGCTGTCATATGTCTTTCCCATGTCATTGATGATTTTGGCAGCTGCAATGCTCACACTGAAAGGGCTGAAGGAGCAAGGTCGCTTGGGGAGATTTTTTGGAAAAGTTACCATCTGTGATCAGCCTCCTTCAAATACTATTCAGAAGATTATAGCTGTAAAAGATGCCATGCGTGATGTGGAGAATTATCTCCAGAATCTGAATGTCATGCTTCTAAAAATACGCACGATATTTCTTTCAGGTCATCCTCAGGTATGTTCCCATGACCATTGGAGTACTATGTTGACTGCATCAAAATATCGAGAATTGTTAATTGATATTTTCATGAGATTTAAGCTTGGAGATTTTTTGTGGGTGTTTGTGTGTGTTTTCTTCTTGGCAATTGATATTGGCACAACCAAAATGGTTTAAATTTGCATAAATTTTTTATTTTATTTCCACAATTTTGCTTTGAAAACATAAATAGTTCATATTTCATTTCTACTGTTGTGACCATTGTGAATAAAATGATTTACAGTTACTAAACTTCTTATCAGATAACAACTGAGGTAGCATTAGTATTGCTGTCTTCTGCAACTATCCTCTTAATTATTCCTTTCAAGTACATTCTTGCCTTCGTTCTTGCTGATCTATTCACTCGGGAGCTTGAGTTCCGGAAAGAAATGGTTAAGAGATTCATCGCTTTGTTGAAGGAGCGATGGGACACAATTCCTGCAGCCCCAGTCATTGTGTTACCATTTGAAAGTGATGAGTCGAAGTCAATGGATCAAAGAGGGGAAACAGCTGAACAAGCAATCAAAAAGAAGTTAGAGAAGTGATTACAATAAAGAGTGAAAATTCCCAACGTGCCAGTTTTGTAATGGAGAAATTTGAGACAACTGTAGTTGATAAACATTATATACAAAAATTTTCTTCCCCCTTTTTGGTCCCGTTGTTTTGTACAGGAATTGCATATATTAATAAAGCATGGCAATTTAGTTCAAAATGGCTGTAATATTTTCACTGTTTTAGCAGCAGATTACTTATGCTTGAATCCAAATGTGTAAGATTTGATTTAAAGAGTATCGGGCCTGTGTATGTTCTGTACATTAGTATGTAAACCCTCAAAAGGTTCTGCTTGACCTAAATGTGCCCTGTGTTTACAGATCAAGCTGTGTGATTAGAAGCTGACAAAGGTAAACTTTAAGAGAA
The DNA here is from genome assembly GCA_028052125.1 of Melia azedarach. Taxonomy (NCBI): domain Eukaryota; kingdom Viridiplantae; phylum Streptophyta; class Magnoliopsida; order Sapindales; family Meliaceae; genus Melia; species Melia azedarach. The sequence continues at coordinate 8,101,540 of CM051399.1, forward strand.
GCTCTGCCTCTTCCCTCTTTCTACTTGGTTTTCAAGCTGATCTTACATTCATTCTTTCAATTAATTTTTTTTGTTGTTTTCAGTTAAGTGCATCCTGTTTTCCACATGTATTTGTGGTGACTTTCTCCAACATATGCCACGATATGATACCATTGACGACAAGTTACTGCTTTTGATTTTCAGCTTTTAGGAATTTTTGTACATTATGATGAAATTATTCTTTTAGTACTTTATGGTAGGTGATGCATGTGGCTTGACAATGCTTTTTGAATAGAGAAAAAAGAAAAAAAAAGGTGAAGTTTTTGAAGAATCCTGGACGATGACACACGCCTCTGGTTAAAGGATAGCTCGACAGAAACTGATCCTGTTTGATACTGTCAACTTCATTATGCAATGTAAGCTCGTACTTTTCAGTATTCCCTTTGTTATGCTAGTAAAATGAAACGCTTCTATTTAAATGTTGCTGATTTTTCTTTTTTTTTTTTGGATTTACAGAAAGTAAAGAATGTGGAGTTTTTTATTTTCATTGTTGAAACTAAGAAATTGTGTCTGGCTTGTTGTCCGTTTAGCATTTTGTAGGGCATTGATGAATTGTCCAGGTTAACCATGATTGGATTGTTTTCGAACAAAGAGAAGCTGGAAAGAAATGTGATGAATATTAGAAAAGAACAAAATTCATCTTCAAGATTAAAAAGTAAAAAACATCAAACAGGATTTTATCAGTGTCAAGATGATAGGTTATGCTAAAATAAAGTTTGTATTGCCAGTGGCAGTGCAAGCATCAGAAGAAGCTTCAACCAGCTTTGAGAGAATGCCTTTGAGCCATTCGATTGAGTGCAGTCAAGCTTATTGTCACGGTAAGAGCACACGGTTTGATTCCTGCATTCAACACCAAGAAATCGGTAAGAATTGTATGTCTTCTCTCTATGCACAAAGCTTATATATCATTATTTTTCAGGATTACAGAAAAAATAGCTCACCTTGATGCACAGAAGGCCACAATGTAATCTTGTGCCCCAGAGCATGTTATAATACTCGTACGGCCATCAAATGCATAGCTAGATGCAGCAGGGCAAACTTGCTTGAAACTCTTGGAATAATTGGAAGGCAAGCATGAGGTAAGATCTCCATATGCTCCAGTGCAACAATACTCATCACTGTTAAACTTATCACATGCACTGCGACAACCAATCACTTGTTCATTGGCTTTGATGGCCAGCTCTGAGGGGCACTTTTGCCTCATGTCTCCATCACAACCAGCAGTGCTGCAGTTCCCTTTACCACTGATAGGTTTAACCATTACAGGCACATTGAACCCGTCGACAAGGCTAACATCATAATAGTCTATGTCAGCGCCAAGGGTAAATTCAGCTATCGTGACCGGCTTGTCGCCTGGACCTGTGCAATTTACAGAAGGGCCACAGTTACCTGTTTGGCAAGTGCTGGTGCTGTTGTTGTTGTTGAAATTGCAGCCTGTTCTTGCCCAGATGCGGCCACTCCAGCCATCGGTGGCACCATAGGAGGCAGATTGGCCCGGTTTCAAAGTGAAACCATCTCCGCGATAGTTATTACCATGTGTTATGATTCCAGGCCAAACTGTCTCTTTGCAGACATTCACTATGGTAATATTTTTGGCACTTGCATACATTTTTCCCCCTATCCAATAAAATCAAGGTTAGTAATAAACAGAAAACTATATATTAAGTAGTTAAAATTAGCACAAATGAATTACATACATGAAACTGATGTTGCTAGAAAAATGAAAATTTGTGAAACTACATATATATTTGACCATATACTACTGGAAAAACAAGAAAGCAAAAGACAGAAGAATGATTACCAGAAGCTATGATGAAAATGAAAATGGAGAAGAGTATTTGAGGTGTAGTGGAATGATGATGAGCCATTGTGGAGAAGGATTGTGAATGCAATGACTTGAGGACAGAAACATTAGAGGGAGGAGGTACATTTTATATGAGCAAAAAGTGAAGCAGAAAATAAAATAGAAAGGGAGAATACTGAATACTTGCAGCAGAGACTGAATCTACTCAAAGTGACAGCACAAATTGGTGCTTTGCTTACTTGCATAGCCAATAGATACCTTGCCTCAAATCAAAATGTGCTTCAATTTTTTAGTTCCATTGCAATTGGGGCCTACTTTTCATAAAGTCTTTTTCTGTCATCCAATCAACTTCACCCAATAATTGTTGAATGAATTTCCAGTTTCTTGAAGTATAATCTGTCCATTTTTTTAAAAATTAATTATTAATGTTAGAATCCTGCCAAATTGAGGGAGAGGAGTAGAAAAACAAAAAACAGAGAGCAGAAAAGGAGGAAGAAAGAAGAGTTTAATTTGGAAAGCGAGCAACGAAGTCATAATATTCCTCCCAGGTAGCATTCTTTGGAGATTGACGTTGCCATTGAACCAATAATTTAATAACAGCACGATTGCCTTTCTTGAATGTGCCACGATCCAAAATTGTCATAGGCTTCCATTCCCAAATAACCAAGTCAGGAGAGTGTGGTAAATGTGGAGAAAAGGGCCCAACTTTCATTTTAAGAAGGAAACATGAAAAACTGGATGAACTTTACTATCAATTGGCACATCTAACTTATATGCAACAGTTCTAATGTGAGAAAGTATATGATAGGGCCTGTAAAATCGAGGAGATAACTTGGGTGGTTGAGGGATTAAGAGTGGACATATAAGGTTGGAGACGAAGATATACCCAATCACCTTTAGCAAACACCTGTTCAATTCGATTTTTATCAGCAAAGAACTTAATTTAAGATTGAGCAACAACTAGATTGTCTTTTAGGAGCTGTAAAATGACATCTCTTTCACGTAGTGCCAAATCAACAGCATGCACATTAGTAGTGCCAGGAAGGTAAGAATTAATTCGGGAAGGTAGACGATCATATACGGCTTCAAATGGTGTCATTTTGATGGCTGATTGATAGGTTATATTATATCACCATTCGGTCTAAGGCAACCATTTAGTCTGAGTAGCAGGTTGGTGTTCAGTAAAACATCTCCCATCAGATTGTGGATGATAAGTTGAACTACGATATAGGGAGCTACCTTGCAGTTGGAAAAATGCCTCCCAAAATTGACTAAAGAAGATGGGATCACGATCAGTGACAATGGTGCGTGGCATTCCATGTTGCTTGGCTATATCGCGCACAAAAACCTCAGCAACACAAGTAGCTGTATAAGGACGTGATAAGGCACTGAAGTGAGCAGATTTAGATAAACGATCTACACAACCAAGATAGTTGTTTTCCCTGCCGAAGGAGGAAGGCCGTCGATGAAATCCATGGAAATATCTTCCCAACAGTTGCAGGAATGGACAAAGGCTGAAGTAATCCTGGAGGATGCACAGTTTTAGCCTTGTTACATTGGTATACAGCACAGTCGGCCATAAATAATTTGGCAGCTTGTTTTAACCCCTTCTAGTAAAAACTTGTGGCTACTCGCTTATAGGTGCAAAGGAATCTAGAATGGCCTATAGTGGGAGAAGCATGAAATTCTTGTAAAATTTACTGACACCAAGGAGATGAGGAAGAAACAACAATGTGACCTTTGTATCGTAAAATGGTGCCATCATACAAGTAATTAGGAATAACTTACGATGATTGTAATCGAGTAATGAGAACTAACAGTTTCGAATCTGTATCATATTCCTGCACAATATCAGCAATGTTGGAAAATATTGGGGAAGAGATTGCATGATTACTTGTATCCTCTAGTTGGCGTGACAAAGCATCGGCAGCTGAATTTTTAATTCCTTTTCAGCAGACAATTTCATAATGAAAGCCCAAGTGTTTAGACAGCCATAATTGTTGTTCAGGAGAGGAAATACGTTGGTCATGGAAATACTTGAGGCTACGATGGTCGGTAATAACTGTGAAGTGACGACCAGTAAGGTAAGGGCGCCATTTTTGCACGACAAAAACAATAGCTAGCATCTCCTTGTCATATGTAGACATGCCTAAATGTTTTCTTGACAATGCCTTACTAATATAGGCCAATGGATAACTTTCTTGCATTAACACAGCTCCTAGGCCTCGCCTTGAAGCATCACATTCAATAGAAAAAGGTTTAGAGAAGTCTGGCAGGGCAAGAACTGAAGTTGATACCATGGCTTGTTTTAGCTCAATGAAGGTAGATTCTGCAACTGGTGTCCAATGAAATGAGTCTTTTTTTAGTATATCAGTTAAAGGTGCAACAATCTTCCCGTAGTCTGGGACGAACTTACGATAATACTCGGTTAAACCTAAGAATCCTTTTAAAGCCTTAATGGAAGTAGGCTTAGGGCACTCAAGCATGCACTAAATTTTGTTAGGATTGGTTGTTACTCCATTAGCATAAATAATATGCCCCAAATATTCAACCGATGTCTGGGCAAAGCAATACTTTGAAAGTTTGACATAAAGCTGATTCTTCTGTAGACATTGAAGGACTAAGGAGAGATGGCGTGCATGTTCCTGTGGAGAGGTGCTATAAACAAGTATATCGTCAAAGAAAACCAAGACAAGCTTACGCAAAAAAGGGCGAAATATTTCATTCATCAGGTTTTGGAAAGTTGGAGGAGCATTAGAAAGGCCGAATGACATCACCACAAATTCATAGTGGCTGTCATGAGTACGGAAAGCTATTTTTGGAATGTCTGGAGGGTGTATACGAATTTGATGGTACCCTGATTGAAGATCCAACTTGTTGAAAATTATTGCCCCATGTAATTCATCCAATAGCTCGTCAATGACAGGGATAAGATATTGGTTTTTAACTATAATCTTGTTAAGAGCACGGTAGTCAATACACATGCGCCATGATTAATCTTTTTTCTTAACTAGCAGGATTGGAGATGAATATGGACTAACACTAGGCCGAAATAATCTAGCTTCTAACATTTCAAGAACCAAGTGTTCAATCTCTTTCTTTTGAAAGTGAGGGTAGCGGTAAGGACGAACATTGGTAGCTGAGCTCCCTGGAAGTAGCGGAATTTGATGGTCTAAAAAATGATGTGGTGAGAGGCTGTGAGGCATGGAGAAGACATCAGAATAAGTCTCGATAACTGTAGCCACTACAGGCGGTACTGAGATACAAGAACTATTAGCTGCCAATGTCATTAATTGAATGAAAACTCCTTATCGTTCTTGTTGTAATAATTTGTCGAACTCTTAATGTTTAGTAATGATTAGAGGCAAGGACTCATAACCAGCTAGCTAAACACTTTGACCCTTCCAGAAGAATTGCATAGTCATTTTAGAGAAGTCTCACAGTATAGCACCCAAGGATTTTAACTACTCGGCTCCCAGTACAATGTCGCATCCGCTGACAGGTAGTAGAAAAAAGTTTGAATTTGAAGCCTTGAACACTAATTGGAACATCCAAACACTTGGTAGACCCCTTGATTACTCCTCCATCAGCCACTGTAACTTGAAATTGTGCATTAGAAGTAACCGTGCAACTGTATTGTTTAGCTAGATATGGGTTCAAAAAATTGTAGGTTAACCTAGAGTCTATGAGGATGGTGACTTACACGTTTCTTTAAAGTCCCTCTAAGCTGCATAGTATTTGGGAGAGAACAACCTGTAAAAGCATTTAATGAAATCTCCACTGTATCAGATGAATCATCAGTTTCGCGTTCCTGGGCTTCATTGTCTTCAATGTCAGCTTCCAACAACAATAGTCTTGGCGCCTTACAGCGATGCCCAGGCTTAAATTGCTCATCGCAATTGAAGCAGAGCCCTTTGGCTTGCCGATCAGCCTGTTTTGTTACAGATAGTCGTTGATACGGTGGTAATAGGGGAGGAGCTGGACCTAAGATAGAAGGTTGTGTAGAAGAAATAAGCTTGCTAGAGGTTGTAGACGATGGCTGATTGTTTAACGATGGATGTGGTCGAGACCTATTAGGACGAGGTGGGAGTCGGCGATTTGTTACATTAGCATATTCTTCTTGAAATCTAGCAAGTTCAAAAGCTTGCATCAGGTTGACGGGTTTCAACATTTGTACTCCAATTTTAAGATCTTCACGTAACCCAAAAATAAAGCAACTAATAAAAAATAATTCTGGCAAGTTCCTAGTTCGGTTAGCTAATTTCTCGAAGTGAAGTTGGCAGTCAATAACCGTTTCTGTCTGTTTAAGTTTGGTGAGTGTACCCACAACATCAGCACCTCCAATAACCCCAAAATGAGTAAGTAAGGCTCGTTTGAATTGTACCCATGTTAACTCTCCCATGGCTTGCTCTAACTAGTGATACTACGGTATCGCATTGCCATCAAGATGACCAATGGCTAAGGATAATAAGTCAGACTCTGTTAACGTAGCCAATCGATGATATTCTCATAACGAAAAATTCATCCAGTTGGATTCTCTCCATTAAATACGGGAAACTTAAGTCGTACATTACGAATCTGTACCAGTGATCCTCCTGCTTGTCTAGATTCCATCGGTTGCTAGTTGTTGCTTGGGTGTTGATGGATGACGGGAGGTTGACTTGTGGATGCTTGTCGTTCGACCTAGAGTTGACCCAATTTTTCTCGTATTCCCATCATAAGTGTTTGTAAATCATTAGATTGTGTAGTCAAGGAAGCAATTTTTTCATCAAATTGATGAGATAATTGTTGAACTTTTTCTTCAAGTTCTTTGACAGTCATGGTACCCCAGAAAGATGCTTTGATACCAAATGTTAGAACTCTGCCAAATTGAGGGTGAGAAAGAGTAGAAAAATAAAAAACAGAGAGCATAAAAGGAGGAAGAAATAAGAGTTTAATTTAGGGTAAAAAGCTCCTTATTCAACTTAGGAAATAATCTTTTATAGAACTTTAACAATAATTCTCCTAATCTAACTCAAACATAAATAATATAATCCAAGCCTAAGTGCAATAGGAATTTAAATACATAACCCGAATAGTAAAAGGACTTAGGGTCCTAACAATTTATTTTTTTAGTGACCATCATCAGTTAAGGATCCTTCAATATCCATTTGGATCATTCCTATTAAATGTTTGTTTGGTAAAGTCTTTTTTTTATTTAAATTTATTGATTTTGTGGTTGCTTGTAATAAAAGTTATGTAATTATTTCAATATATAAATTTTATAAGGTTGTATTATAAAAAAAATAAAGTAATATTTTTAAAATAATATAAGAATATTTCAAATAATCCAATTTTTTTTAAAACTCAAAAGGTTTTAGTTTTCAATGGTAAAAAACACAAAATTTGAGTTTCTTCGATTGATGTATTAATAATAATAAAAAAAATCAAAAAGAAATTGAAAATAACTTTTAAAAAGTCTTATTTTTAATCTAATAAAGAAAGCACATGAAATGAACACTATTTATTACCAAACACGTTATATAATTTTTAATACGTTGATAAATTTTTTAAAATTGAGTATTTCAAAAACATCATTTGAAAATATTACTCGATGAGTTCCGAGACTATTGAATTTTGTTTTGTAATATTTATGCATTGGTCAAATTAGAGTTCTTTAATTATTTTTGTTTAATGGAAAGAGTGCTCATAAATTGGCAAAACAATTCTTAAAATAGATCAAAATATATTATAATCTTAAGGGTAATATTTAATTTACTCCCAACTATTATTGATAAGCATCAATTCACCCTTAATTTAAAAAAAAAAACCCTCACTCCACCCTCAAACATTTACACCATTATTTTAAATAATTAAAAAGGTAAAATTATAATTTATTAATAAAGTTTTTTCTTTTTTTTCTCCCTCCTCTTTTCTGTTCTTCTTCCCTTTATTATTATTTTTTTTTCTAATTCATCATAGCTGCCATAGGCAACTATGAAAGGTTGCTTGTGGCAACCATGGAAGAAAGTCACAAGCAGCCATGGGAGGAAGAATAAGAAAATTGAAAGAAAAAAAAGAAAAGTAAAAGAAAATTAAATTTACTAGGGGTAAAATCATATTTTCTAAAATTAATTGCAGCCAACAGTTACATTTGATGGTCAAAATTAACCTTTGGGTAGAGTGAGAACTTTTATTAAAATTAGGGGCGGGTTGATATTTATTAATAATAATTGAGAGTAAACTGAAGATTACCTTAACCTTAATAAATCGGAGTTTAAAATTAACAACTTTAATTTCATATTTTATTTTACAATAGCATATATCATAACCTTTTAATCACATTACAATTTAAATAATACAAATCAAGTAGTACTTCAAAAACTAAGATATTATTTAAAATATTATTTATTAATATTTGAAAAATTAGCAAATACTCTTGAAATATGGGAAAAGGATAATTACCCATTAAATTATAAAAAAATAATAGATATTTTTCTTGATTTTTAATTCTATCAATTGACTTATTAAATTATTATTATTTTTATCTTTAAACTTTAAAAAAATAACAAAATAAAATATTCGTTTTTCAATTATAACAACTTTGTCCTTATTTTAAAAAAAAAGATTAAAACGTTAAAATTAAATTTTTTTAATTTATTATTTAAATAAAAATTTAACAAATATTATTATTTAAAAAAATTCTAACTATGAATTAGATCAAACTTATAGAATCCTCTACTTTTACTTTTTTAGTAATAAATTAATATTTAATTATAAAAATTTTAAATTTTTTTAATGTTTTATTTTTTATATAATTTATCTAGTTGAAAAATATATTAAATTCATTATATTTTAAAAAATATGCAAAATATAAATAAGAAATATAAACTAATTAATTAATAGTGCAACCTAATTAATTAATTCAACGAGGCAAGCAATAGAAAATGGCCAGTAAAGGATTGTTTGACCGGAAAAGTTTTATAAATAAGGGATATTAAGAGATATCCCCTCAAGAATAAGCCAAAGAAAAATTACGCCCTTCATATTTGAAGAAAAAGAAATATCCCCCACAAGTTTAAATAAAAAAAAATACCCCTCTAAAGTTATTAACTTCTATTCAAATGACTATTTTGTCCTTAAATATTAAAAAACATATAAATGAACTATTTTATCCCTACTATTAACATATAATGACCTATATAACTTTTTAACTTTAAAATATTATAATGAATTATATTTTTAATTTATTTCTTTTAATAATTATACCATTAACTTTTTATAATTTTATTCTAAATTATTATTATTTTGGATAATCTCATTCTTATTATATTAATTTATTGTACATAAACCATTAAACTAGATCTTAAATAATATTAGTGTTAAAAAATGTTTCATTCCCATAAAATTTTAATATTATAAATTTACATAAATAATATTAATTTAAGAAAAAATTGTGTTTTATTCATAAGAAAATTTAATTTAATTTTTAAAATATGTTAATGATTTATTTATAATAAATTAATATAATAAAAATTAAATTATCTAAAATAATAATATTTTAGGATAAAATTCTAAAACAATTAAAGTATAATTATTAATATGACTATTATTGATTAAAGATATAATTCATTATGTTATTTTAAAATTACAAGGTTATATTGGTAATTACATATTAATAATATAAATAAAATAGTATATTTATATATTTTTTAAAATCTAAGGGCACAATAGTCATTTTGTATAAAGGTTAGTAACTTCAAGGGGATATTTCTCTTTTATCCAAACTTCAAGGAGTATTTTTTTATCTCAAAGATTCAGGGGGTATTTGTTTTTGGGTAGAATTTGAGGGGGTATCTCTCAATTTCCCTTATAAATAAGGATGCTTCCCTCAATTTTTACATAAAATTATAATAGTAAAAGAAGATATTTCTATTTAAATAGGAATATATCCCTTTTACTTAACTTCTAGTTTAATTTGTTAAAATATTATTATTTTAATTTTTATATTTTGATAGAATAACAAAATAAGTTATAACTTTTTCATAATAAATAATTTAGTCCTTACTCTTAAAAATATATTATTAAAGGTGACATTTGAGTTAATATGTTATATTCGTATCGTGTCAAATAAAGACATGTTAAATTTTAAGCTAACTCGACCCAATTCATTTAATAATAATGCCAATAATTGAAATCCTAACTCGACCCATTTATTAAACAAATTACTTATTTAATAATTATGTCACTAGTTTAACATATATATATTTTTTATATTTTACTATATATTCTAAAACTTTTATAATATTACTTACACAAATGCTAATAAACTTTATTCTAAATATTATTAAATACTTTTAAGATGAGAAAATTATAAAGTAATATACTAAATTATAAATAAGTTATATAAAATAGTTATTTAAATAATTGATTGTGTCACTTTTCTTTTTTATTAATTTTATTTCTTCTTGGAGATAATTTATTCAAAAAATATAATTAATCATATCATAAACGGATTTATGAGTCAAAATCTCTAAACTCAAACTCTACCCAATTATTAATTGTGTTATTTTTAAGTTAACTTGAATCGGCTAACCTTGTTTTATGTTCATGTCAGATAAAAAGTTGGTATCTCTATATATTAGTGAGTAAAATGTAAAAAATTATTTTATTTTATTATTTTAAAAAGCTTTAGGAGCAAAAACATAATTATTTAAATACTAAAACATATTTTGATAAATTAATACGCTAAAATACTTCTAACCCTCTTTTTTTATATGTTGGTAATAACTTAGTATGTACTGATTATAAAAAATTTAGTGATTCGAACTCTTTCTTCTGTATCGAGGATCATTGAAATATGTAAGAATACTATTTCTATAGAAAATACTCCTTATGGGTATTCCAATTGAGATATCTAAATGGGCATTAACTTTTTTACTTGTTCTTGAATCGTTTGGAATAGAATGAGAAATCGATTTCTTCGTCTTTTTGCCAATAAATTAGACTTGTCGTGGTCAATTGAAGGATGTATGATATTAGAATAATTAGTACCTATCACTTGATTAAATTTCGAATAATCAAGAATCTCAAAAATCCCATCTTTTTTTTAGCAGAAAAGTAAGAACTAAATAATTTGTATCTTGCTTGATCATTATTCTTTGAGAGCGAGAGACTAGAAATATCGTTTCATTCAAAATATGTATTACATTTTATTTAATGTGTATTTAAATATTATAATATTTTCATTATATTTTCTTAAAAATATTACCAAATACATAACTAATATAAATACATTATATATTTATTACAAATAAAAATAATCAAAATTCTCTTTTTACTTTTTTAATCAAAGTTAAAGTAAACTGTTAAATGAAATATAAAAATATATCCGATGATCAATTTTTATTGACTCGCTACTAAATTTAATTCATATATTTATTATTCTCATTTTTTATATTTATATTTAAAATATATTTATTTAAGTTTACCCCAATATATTATAAGCATTTTAATTTAGATAAGGGATATTCTGATACATCCGTTGACTTTTGAAAAAATGTTAGATCTCTTATGCAAGTTAAAATGCTAACAATGAGTTGGGGTAAATTTAAATAATTATTTTATAAAAGAAATGAGAATAATAAATTATAATACAATGAAAATAATATAATCTTAAATGTATATGAAATAAAATATTATATGTATTTTATTTAAAACTTTTTATGATTAGTACAAATTAAATCATTACTAGAAAAGTTAAAAAAAGAGAAAAAAAAAGAGGTTTTCTTTTAGCATTAAAAAGAAGTTTAGAACCATCTTAGCATATCAGTTGATTCAAATTATTTTAGCATTTTAATTTAAATAATAATATTTTGTTTCAAAGATTTTTAAACCAATAAAATAAAATAAATTTTTTCGAAGTTATTATTTTACTCTCTAATACATTATAAATAGAGGTGAGTAAGATGTTGAATATGAGAAAATTATAAATTATTTTGTTATATTCTTAAAATTTAGAGATTAAAATAATAATATTTTAATAAGTCAAATTAACAGAATACATCTTATTATTTTCTTAAAACTCAATAGGATATCTAATACATCCTAAAAACCCAAGAGATATCTAGCATTTTCCTAAAATGAGGGGATAAATAGAAATATCTAAAAAGTAAAATGTGTTATACACATTATAGAAGAAATCGATGATTTAAGAGTAATGTGTTGTTTATAAAATATTTAAAGATAATTTGATATTTGTTAATAAATATAATTATCTTCAGGTTTTATAATAATTTTAAAATAAAAAATAAAAATATTCATAGTTGAGGGTACGATTAAGTATTTTCTATTTCAAACGGGTTTAATTGTGTATTAGGCTAAATTCGAGGAGTATTTATGTGTCATTTTTCCTTTAAAGAAATAAAATAAATACAATAATTTAAAAATTGTTTTACTTTGTATTATTTCAAACTCATTAATTTTGTATTGTATTATATCAAATTGACTTACTGCTATCAATTAATAGAATCTTAACTGTTATGTACTTATTAAATTTAAAAAAAAAGAAGATAAAAGTTATGCCAACCAAATTAATATAGGAACTAATTAATTAATAGTGTAATGCAGCTCACATCCTCCTCAGTTATTCTCATCAACAGCTTCTTTTATTATTCTTCATCATTAATAGTCAATGTGAACAAACAGAAACAATAATAACAAAAAGAAATATCGTTGAATAATGTTGAAGTTAAATGTACATAAATTACTATGTGTTTACATTCCTTTTCAATTAAAATAAAAAGGTAAAAACCTTTTTATTCCCTAAAATCTGGCTTAATATTTTTATGAGTTCTAATAACTTTAAAAAATATTTTTAAAAATCCTAAATTTGATATAAAAGGTATATTCCTACATAATAATTATTAAAAATATCTAACAAATCTCTATAATTTAATAAAATATAATATATTTATGTAAATATGTTAATAAATAAATAAATAATATTATTATCATTTTATAGTACATTGATGATATAAATATTTATTAATATATTATAAATATTTATTTATATTTTAAATAGATGTATAATTACAGTAAAATCATAAATATTTGTAATAAATATGTTTTGAAATAAAAAAATTTATAAATCTATATTTTATTAATAAATTAATATTTATATATATATTTTATTTTTATTTAATTTTAATAATTACGAACGTGAATTTATTTAATTTAATTTCTGACAAATAATTATATAAATTATTTTGTTAATGTATTATTAAACTAATATTATTTTTTATTTATTATTATATTTTACATAAATAAATTGTATCTTATCAAAATTAGAGATTTATTAGTTATTTTTAATAGCTATTATTGTATAAGATATAGTTATTGTAAAATACTAAATTGATACTTTTAAGAGTAATTTTAAAATTATTAGAATTTACGAGGTTATTAAGCCAAACCTTAGGAATTAAAAAGACTTTGAAATCGAATTTTTATGGAATTAATAGGTTAATTGTTCATTTATTTTTTGTTTGAATAGAAATTACTTGTTATAAATCTATATATATTTTAGAATACCATAATAATATATATTTATATTTTTAGTAAACCCTGATAATAACATTAACATGCGTAGATTGTAATTGTAATAATTGAAAAAAAAAGAAAACAAAGCAATGGGTTCTTCACTCTATCAAATTTTATGCACATATGCAGAAAACATCCTCTTTCTTTTTCTTTTAAACATTGATACTTGAGTAGTTATTCATTAATTTTATTTTTTAAGTAAACGATATAGTTAAAACAGCAGTTTAATTATGTTGGTTTCAAAAATAGTTGTAATAAATTTTTAGGTAAATTGTTTTGTTAATTTAAATGAAAGGGACAACAGTCTCTTAGTTTTATATAATTTCTTATATTATCTATACATGTATTGTTAGAATTATATATTTTTAATGATTAAGATTAAGATAGAGTTTGTTATTTTTGTCTGAACTCTGAATATTACTTAAATATGAATATAATTAAAATTTAAATATAAATGATATGTTTATCTTTTTTTTAAACATATAAAAATAAGTATTAAATTATTTATTTTTATAAAAATAAAAGTCTAAAAATTGACATTCATATCTTATAATAATTTTAGTTATATTAACACAATAATAGATAATTTTTTTAATTAAATAAAAAGATAAATCATATTGGAATATTATTAAAATTATTCTAAATATATAAATTTATTACAATAATTAAATCACGAAAATATTCTTTTAAATATTTATTTTATTAATTTGGACTTGTGGTTGTAATGATAGTTTATGTATAAAGAATATAAAGACATTACTGGGCATGTCCTCAAAAATAAAATATTATATATTTATCTTCAACCGAATTTGGTAACATTGTTGTCTTAACGTCTATTGAAATTCTTACAGTTTTTTCTCATTTTCTTTGAGAGTTTAACCTATTAGTAGTCATTATCACGATCATAATCCGATAATATAAATTGAAAATTTCAAACTCTATCAACAAAACATATATTATATTATGAATAAAAAAATTCTTAATTAAATAATAAGAAAATTAATTCACAAGTAAAAATTGAGAAGAGAGTTGAAAAGATAGAGAGAAGAGATCAGTGACAGAGAAGAGGCGCATCAAAATTAGTTAATTAAAATTTTAATTTTATTTGTAAATAAATTAATTAAATGGAGATACCTTTAAAAAATAAAAATATGAAATTTTTCAGAAATTTATTTATTTAGATATAAGTTAAAATTTTTAATTTAATTATGTTTATATATTTTTAATAAATATTCAGACATATATATATTAAAAAAGAAGAAGCTTTAGATATCTAAATATTTATATTGAGACTTCATTTTAAAAAAATAAATAGACTCTAAGTCTAACATAAACACATTAATATATAATAAATGTACTATACTTATATAAGATGCAATCTTAACTGTTAAAACTATCTAAATTTAATAGTTTATATATAATATACAAATTGTGTAAATTTAAGGCGCTATTGCTCCTTCCCTTTAGATGATTTATTTATATTTTTTTGTTATATTTCTTATAATTGTTATGTACCCTTCTACTAATAGACTCTTGGATAAATTTTTTTTATTAACTTAAAATATTATTTTTTTTGTTATAATATCATTTTAGTAATAATTATGTTAAAAGTTAATTATATTAATTACACTTACAGTTGTCCAAATTCATGAACTAAACATGTCAAAAGAAATTTTTGTGATATATTTTAAATTAATAGAATTAAAATGTATGTTTTGTCAAATTCTATAGGTGTATAGATTTTTTTCTTAAAATATAAATATTACTAAAAAGTGTATACATATATATATATATATATATACACATATACATATATATATATATATACACATATACATATATATATATATATATATATGTTGGATCTTTTTTCTAACATCCAAAATTAAGTGAATTTTCACCTACATATTAATCTAATAAGATAGTTATAGGATTTATATTAAAAAACAAAGGCCCAAAAAATAAAAGAGTGAAGGTCCAAACTCATAAATCTTCAATCAACATTTTTATTTAGGTTAAGGGGTTATTGATTGAATTCATTAGAATAATTAACACACATGTGGGCTGCAATCTTAAATGTTAGAAAATATATAAATTTAATTTTTTATAAATAATCTAAAATTTTGAATAAAGTTAAGGGGTTATTGATTATATGTGCCCACAGGCATATACATATACATATGTGTGTGTGAAAAAGGATTAATAATTCATTAAGTTTACATATTTTCTTAAATATTAATAGACTATTTTATTTATATACATTAAACAATTGAGATTATATTTCATATACATTAATTATGATGTATTAATTATTTGTATAAATTTAATTTTAACGATTGAAAATATATAAATTTAATAATTTATAAATAATAAAAAAATATGTAAAGTTAAAAAATTATCATATTTTCAAATGTATATATATATATATATATGGATAACGAATAATTTAGATTTTATATATTTTTTAATATTATATATATAATTTATTAATATTATATTAAATATTTATCAAAAATCAAGAATTTAACTGAATTAAGTTTGGCACCGTTCAAAAATCTCGTACAATTTAGATGCTATACCTGATTTGAGAGAAAAACGTTTTTTGGATAGTAAGTACAAGGATGGATACGATTTTAATCATGATGGAGCAAATTGGAATGTTTAGATGATACAAATAGGAATTCTGTTCAAGGGAATCTTAATAATTAGCACACAAAAATAGAATACTTGTTTAATAATAACATCCTGAGCTTTGGGTAATTGATTGTTGACAATGACAATAATTTACGTAATTAATTAATAGGCAAAACAAATCATGTAAATAGAACACTGTTAGGGGTATTACTGCATTCTAATTAGGGAAAAATTTAGCTACTTAATTTTGTTATATACATCTTCTAAATCAGTCATAAAAAATATTATAAGGTATAAAATATGGAAAGTACTTCAAATTTTTTTACTGGACAGCTTAAGAAATGTAGACTTTCACAATATTTAAAGTAATTTTACAAACATAAAACAGGAAGAATTAATAATCTCTTAATTTTATGTATTTATTTTATTTATAAAATATTAAATTTAGATATTTTTAATAATATAAATTAAGTTTAATATATATAATTAATACACTATAGTTGATATGCATGTAAAATAGAATTTTAATTTTTGAAAGTATATAAATTTAATAATTGGTAAATAGTATAAAAAATTATATAAAATTAAACGGTTATATATAAAAAATTTATTTAGGCATTATCAATAATTTAAATCCTATACTTGATTTGAGAGTGAAACGTTTTTGGACAGTAAGTACAATGATGGATATGATTTTAATCATGATAGAGCAAATTGGAATGTTTGTGTGATAGAGATAGGAATTCAGTTTTAAGGGAATCTTAACAATTAACAACACACCAAAATAGAATACTTGTTTAATAATAACATCCCTAGCTTTGGCTAATTGATTGTTGACAATGACAACATTTAGGCAATTAATTAATAAACCAAATAAATATCATATAAATAAAACACTAATTAAGGGTCTGCATTTGAATTAAGGAAAAAAATTAGCTACTTAGTTTTGTTGTATACCTCTTCTAAATCAATCATTTAAAATTAGCATTCACTTCGGAATAATTTAATTAATTAGGTATAAAATATTACAAGTACTTAAAATTCTCTCTTAAGTCACTTTAACCAAATTAGACTTTGATAATATTATTAACAATTTTATAAATATAAAAAAGGTAAAATTATGTTAACTTATGAAATTTATGATTGTTGATGCGCCGATTTTGCAAGCTTCACACCAATGATCATTGTGAGAATGAGTACACCCGAAATAGTTAAATAGCTCGAACCAAGTCTTCTTCTTTGATGCAATCCGAAACTATGTAAAAGAGTGGAACCATTGAAAGCTGCCAAGAGTATCAAGCCACAAGTGTTCCGTTTCACAAACGACTTTCTCGTTCAACTTGCTCAGTCTCTGACAAACCCACAACGCAAGACACCTAAACAACAACTCACAAAACCTCAAAAAAACTCTAGAATGACAAAATACACACTGTTCTTTTCTCACACAATTGCTCCGCTCACCTTCATTTACCCTTGAACTCTCTGAATGCCACAATACCATCGAGCTAGTCTGCAAACTTCTTGGAAGACAGAACAAAACTCGAGTAAGAGTCGCCTCTCCGTTGACCCCTCTCTAATACTTAAGTGAGCGTCTAATTGGAGGAAAAATGAAGAGGGCACATGTATCTCCTCCTAAAAGTGATAAAACAAGGCAAAAGTCAATATTAAGAAAGTAAACTCATGAGGTGGTCAGTAGAGCACCAAGAGAAAAAGGAATCAATACAAGGTGAGCTGAATAGTTTATCTAAAGTGCGTTTGTTGTGCATTCATGGTGATTTTTGTGGTGGATGTGTGGGAAACAATGAGAGAAAAGAGAGAGAATCCTTTTGGGGAAGACAATCCTTCTTTTCTTAGGAGTGTAGTGAATGAGATGTCTTTGCAAATTAAACTAGAAAATATACTTTTCAATGAAATAGAAATCCTTGAATTTAATTGGATGGAAAGTATTGCCCTCAATTCGGCTTTTACTTTTACACATGTCTTTCCACTACTGGCTCTAGTGGCCCCTTATCCATTGACACGTGGCAGACTAAGATAAGTTGGTCAAACTTTATCCAAGCCCAAAAGCCACATGTTAGCCTTTTATTGGCTACAGAGATTGCATTGTACCCCAACGGATAAGTGGCACATCTTTATTTATCCCAACTGGCACATGGTCCATATTTGGGCCCTGTGCAGTCCTCGCTTGGGCTCTGTGTAGTCCCCACTTAAGCTCTGCACAATGTTTGTATAGTGTCTAACAGAATCCTACCACCAACTAATCATGCTGGCATCATGTATGCTACCTTGTGTAGGGTTATTTGCCTCTTTTTTGCGGTCCCCAACAAGATATTTTTAATGCAAAATATGGCTTAATGGGTATTCTAAGGGCACACGGAGGTGAGCTCTAGCACACCTGAGCATCTAGGCGTGCCTACTGTCTCATTCAGGAAGGTGAGTATTTGACGATAAATTATCCAGAGCAAGTTCAGACATTTCTAGGTGCAAATGGAGAATTGAGGTGCTATTCTAACCCTATTTCATATGCTGTAGTATACGACTACGTTTATCATACGCACCATAGTATACAGTTGTGTTTTTCACATGTACCATAGTGTATGGTCATATGGACATTTCCACATACATCATGGTATATGATTGTATGGACATTTCTACACATGCTATAGTAGATGGTCATGTGAGCATTTCACACGTACTACGGTATATGGTTATGTGGGCATTCCCACTCGTGTCATGGTGTTTGGTCACGATGAACATTATTAAAAAATTCAAATACTCTGGCAATATATAGCGGGGAGTCTAGCTCTAAGTGAGTTTTATTTAATTGCATGTGAGCAAGCCTCGTATCTTGTCCTTCATTGAGGTGGGCGCGAGATGGGTTATCCTGTAATGTACTGACTTGAACTCTCGTGGATTTCTCTTTCACCACGTGTCTAGTCATATTTTTCCCTGTACTAATGATTCTAAATATCAAAACTATTAAAACTATTATCAAATTATATATATATATATATATTTATATATATACATATATATACGTAATTAAAAAATTTTAAAACTTGCTTAAAAAATTAAATTTTTCTCTCTTTCACATTTTGTAACGTGTATATTGTGTTAATCATACTTAGAATTTTGATGATTAATATAATTTTGTTAAATAAATATATGGGTATCTTTTCAACTCATTCTAATATTTATATATTCAACTCATTTTAATTTTTTTTACTATCAAATGAGGCTTGATTTTCTTAAACTAAATGAGAGGAGTCATTATAATTAAGACAGGACCCAAGTGCACCCCACTGGCTCTGCCTACATATATGAGAATTAAAGGTTAAGCAGCTGAGATTTCAATTTTTATTGCAGAAAATACAGAAATGAAACTGGTAGCTGTCCCCGTTGGCGAAAGCTCCTCTGATATAATATAAATGTTAAAAATATTGAACAATGTGTTTACGCATTTACAAGCCCTCTAATTTTGGAATAAGAAAGTGTTAAATCACTTAATTTTATTATGCTGTCAACTTCAAATTTAAATTTTTGGACCCAATAATAACTCAACATGATATATAATAATTAGAGTAGGTTTCATCTCATGATTTGTTACTCTAATGTCGTACATTAAATATCATTAATTGAATTCACAAAACAAAACTCATTAAATAGAAGTGGGTCTGTACACGAGAGGAAATATTAAACTACTTAATAAATATTATATGAGTAGGTTCGAACTCGTGATTTTCTTATGTTAGGATCTTTTTAAACACCAAAATTATGATACAAGTCATTAGACTACATGTCAAAGTTCATTAAATAAAATTAGATTTATATATTGTCGAGAATGTTAAATAACTTAAATAATATTTTTTAAATTTTTATCCTAATAAAAAGTTTTGGTAAAATGACAAGAAATGTATAAAAGTAGTTAAGTTTAACTGTATTATATTTAAATTTTCACGATACCATTTAAATACGAGCGAAGAAAAATGTTCAACCATTTAAATACAAATTACTAGTCCTTACCCTTAAACTTTTGGATCAAATGACAATCATTTACCTTCGCTAATAATATAATGGTAAGAAAATAAGAGTGAATTTGACAGTGTTTTTAAAATAGTATTTTTAAAAACTATAAAAAATGATATTTTGCTAATAATATTTTAAGAACTAAAAATATGTTTGTTTGTATTTATTAAAGGTAATTTTCTAAAACAAAAACTAGTAAGAACATGCATTTTATATTATTTATAAAAAGTAGTTAGTTTGACAAAAAATAATTGTAAGTAATTTTAAAATCACTTTTTGTTTTAAATGATAGAAAACAAATAAAATATTGTCATCCACTTTTTAGTTAAAATTTTAAAAAATGATAGATAATATGTGCATCCTTAAAGCTTAGTTATTGGGCTGATTAGTCTTGAGGGTTTGAAAAATACTCTAAAACAATTCAGTCTATCAATTTCAAACATTCATTTAGATAAAAAGAGGTAATATGATAAGAGTATATAACTCAGTGACAATGAAATGTATAATAGCAAATGGACATAATAAATAGTTATATGAATTTTCATGTAAATAGATACTATCAGCTAATGAACTTTGGTTTTGTGGAAATTTTTGAAACTATATATTAGGTCTTATAAGTTTAGTAAGTCAAATTTTAAGTAGTAAAAGTCTTTTATTATTAAAAGATACTGCCGAACATTTCTTTTTATTATTTTTGTTTTCAAAAATCAACCAAAATTGTTTCACACGTCTTATAATTAAATTTTTTCAATAATTTTGATAGACTCTCCTTTTCTTTGAACTCCAAGGAGAGTATGGAGTGGACAGTATATATTGGTGTGGTATTTCAAAGCTTTCAAAATGTGATTTTACTAAGCACATTTAATTCGCCCCTTTCAATTATTTCCAATGGAAACATTTGTAACTATCAAATTTAAGTTCACTAATTTAAATTTTTTACACTTTATGTGGTCACATTTATAGATAATTATTGGACAAATGATAATATATTAATATGATTAATCACTTGCATATATTACATTTATTATCTAAAAAGAGTGCTATATATAAGTTATTTATATCAACGTTAAAATACGTAAAATATGTTTAACATATTCTTAATTACTATTTACTCTATATTATTGCAGTATAATACTTCAATCACAAATACTTTAATTTAGTATCTTCCATTTCATCGCATGGCTGACAGATTTCTATCAAATAGGCTTGAGGAAAATTGTAGATGGCTTTATGCCTTTTGTTTCTTCCTTGAAAATTATGATCCACGCATTTGATTATCTATTTACTTGAGTTGTAAGGTGAGTAAAGTTGGTTTTATTGTCTATTAAAAGTATATATGGAATCACAACCTATAGTATTGTCTAGTTTCTGTATTAATTCAACACTTCAGTGAATGAGTGTCTTTAATTCTTAAAATATTGTCACATGTGTATATTTTAATTTTTTTAAAATATAATGTAAAAATGAGAAAGGTAAAAAAAATGAAGGTCCACTATAATTTTTAGTGCTTTATGACTTCAAAATTCAAATGTAATATTTTTATTATACTTACAGCCAGTTTGATAGCGTTAAAGAATAGTTTCTCATATAATTAGTGCATATATATATATATATATTCTTTAACACTTAACAGGTTTTTAAAAAGTACTTAATCGTTTAGTTAACAATCTTTCAAAGTTCTTGTTGGTACTAACTTAGGTATTTGGAGGTGTAATTAAAAAAGTACTTTTGTATTAATAAATTACTAAAATAAACATATATTAAAATAAGTAATATATCTATATAACCATATTTTCAATAAGAATAAATATTATATATATATATATATGTAACATTTTTGTTTTATAAATATTTTCTAAAAATTTGAATAAAAACTTTGTTATGAAAATAACTACAACTTTAATAATCTAAAAAATAAAAAAATATACTTTTTGTTGTAAAAAAATAACTACAATTTTAGTAATATTAATTATCTACTAAATATTAAAATATAAATAAAATTATAAATATCTTGAACACAAATAATGTATCAATTTGAATAATTTATTCATCTAGGTAGAAAGAAAAAATATAACAAGTAATATATCTTCAAATATTTAATATAATCCATCATATATATATATATAAAATTAATTTTGTACAAACATTTTTATTAAAATTTGTCAAACACAGTTTAGCACTTATAGAGTACTAATAAGCACTACCAAATGCATCCTGAGTAAGTTTTATATTTTTTAATGTTCATGTAGTATAACTCTTCTCCTAAATGAAAAATCTTTATAATGAAAAAATATTTTTAAAAGTAAACATATAACTTTTATTAAAAGTTGTTATTAACAATCAAATAGGAAAATTGACAAATGCCTCTAAAATTTGGGAAAATGATAATACTTCTGAAGTTTGGGGTGAATAGATATCACTAAATTTTGAGAAATAATCAAATAATCCTTAACTTAAACGTCAATTAGCTTATTTGTTTGATAAGTTAATAAAATAACAAATTAAGATATAAAAATTATAGTTGTAACAATTTAGCCTCATTATCCCAAAAATAATGATATATTGGACTAAAATATTGAAATTAAAAAAAATTTCTTATTTATTATTTTGATAAAATTCAGAAAGAAAAATATTACTACTCCGACAAATGCTAATAATGAGTTAGGGTAAATTTAGATAATTATTTTGCAATAAAAATGGAGGGTTAGAGGCATTTATATATTATTAAAAAGAAAAGAAAACATTTTAAATAGAACAAGAATAATGAATCATAATATGTGAACTAAATTTAATATCATATATGTAATATGATTAATAATTAGCTATAGTTTTATATTCGGATTAAATAATTTAGTTTAATTTTGATTTTGTTATTTTTTATAAATATACTATATGTATTTGTTCTTATTTTTATTTATATTAATCATGAACTTAATTTTTTAAGAAATTAAAACAAATATAATCTAATTTTTATATAAATATATAAAAATAAAATATTAAACATGTTTTATTTAAAAATATTTTGGTTATTTATATCATATTATTATCAAGTAAAAGAATATAGTTAAAAATATTTTAGTATATAAATTTGTCCTAACTCATTGATGACATTTTTTTTTTTGCATAATATCATATGTTCTAATGCTGCAACATAATCAATGTTAGATATTATATATGGTCAATTTCCTTACAATCTGTCAACATAGCCTCTCCAGCTCAAATGATGGTTATACAAATTCAACTTTCTTTTTTGTTACGCCACATTCTTTATAACCACCAGTACATAATAAAGCCAAATTGAGACCACCCTGATAGATAAATTAAAATCACCTATACGACGACACAACAATGTTATTTTTATTATGCATAATTAATATTACGATAGCAATGTTAAGACAACAACATTCACCTTATGCTGCCTGAGAAAACGGTTTAAAATCTAAAGTAAGTAACAACAATAATTATATTAATAGTACTATATATAGCATAGCAAAGTATATTTAACAAAGGTAATAAAAAAGGGGTTAGAAACTTTGGAAGACAGGGTAGGCTGGACTATTAAGTAATAGCAATGTCATAGAGGAAATAAAACTTTGCAAAGCTGTCTGTACGTTATTAGATAGTGGAAACTAATAAGAAAATAGTGGTATATATATGTTAACAAATGAGGAATGTAATGATTTTCAAAGATAGCGGAAACTAATAAGAAGATATGAGGAATATATACATTAGCATCAAATCAACTACCCTTAATTTTTCCGTCAAATAAATATTACTTAATAATTAATTAAACCCTGCTACTAAGAGACATATGCACACACATATATGTCAGCATGCTATTAATTCACCAAAGTGTCATGTGTGTTTCCAATTATTTTTTATATGAACCTTGCCAACGACTTAACAAAACCTAATACCAAACGTGATATTGAACCTTACCAACAATGTGATAAAACCCAATTACCAACGTGATATTAAACCTTGCCAATGATGTGACAAAAACCCGATACTAAATGTGATACGGAACTCCAAGATTTTCAAGACGCAAGATTTTGAGCCTTGACCCGTTACCTATTTCTAGTGCCAAAGCTTTGATACTAAATGATAAGAACCCACTAGACGACCTGCCCTAGGAACTCTTGAGTTAATTGTTATACACACCCCAGAAACTAGAAAACAAGTTGTAGATGATCAGATTAGAACCTAAGGAAACTAAGTCCTTAAAATTCTAATTTTAAAGATGCCACAAAGGTTGATCACTCCCTTGATAAGTCAAGATATTGTATTCTACCAAAAACACAAGAAAATAAAGCTAAGCTTGCTGAAAATATCTCAATGTTATTAATGATATGATGAAAATTCGTTTTACATACTTGTAGCCTTTATATAAGCATGTAAATATCATAATCCAAAATAAAAGAAGTGTCCAAAATTAAGTAGGAATAAAAATCCTAACTTAAGTTGGAAAATAAAACTATAATCCTAATCCTATAAGGAAACCTAAATAACAATCCTAAACTAATAAGGAAATTTTAATAACAATCCTAATCTAA
The DNA here is from genome assembly GCA_028052125.1 of Melia azedarach. Lineage (NCBI taxonomy): Eukaryota > Viridiplantae > Streptophyta > Magnoliopsida > Sapindales > Meliaceae > Melia > Melia azedarach. The sequence goes on from CM051399.1 coordinate 8,126,173, forward strand.
TAAGGAAACTCTAATAACAACTTGCCTACCCAGAATACAGAGCTTGTTGCTTAGGTCATTTGCTTCTTGTCCGTATGGCACCCCGCACTGTATGTATCTCAAGCCACAAGCTTATTGTCACTAGTTTTGTTAAGAGAGGCTTTCTTGGTCAAACTTCACTGCAGTTGCTTGTGAAGTTCTACCAAATGGTCACTACCAATGTTACTCAAATCGCTAAATACACTGCACAATAAAAAATGCCATATTAATAATTTAACTAAACAAGTATAAACCACATATATTTATGTACAAAAAAATAAATGGTAGGATTATATATATATGTTTGGCAATAACAACATAGATGTGAATGACAAAATAAATAAGAACATAGTAAAATATTTGCAAATATACATTAAACTTTGAACAAAATAATAGAAATATACACATGACACTTTGAATCACCAACTTACAATTAAGTACATAGTAATGACACTTTGAATGACAAAATAAATAAGAACATCGTAAAATATTAGTTATTTGTTTTGAAATAATAAAGAATTAATTAACAAAACTTTTACAATTAAGTACTTACTCTTTTGACTAAAAGACAATCAACTTACAATTAATAACTAATGTCAATTTACTTATCATCAACCCACTCATTAACATAATCCCTCCTTATATAATTAGATCCCTCATCATCACCAACATCAAACAATTCAACATGTGGTGCTTCTTTGGATAAAAGTGCATGATCAATCATATAGTCTACATCATCATCATTTGCCATAGGATATTTTCTTTCGAGCTTCGAGCAAACAACCAACAAACTTTCATCAGCTTGATCTTCAACATAAAACATTTGTTTTGCTTGAGAAGCTAAAATAAATGGATTGAACTTATGCCCTAATCAGTTCAGGTTAATTATTGTCATTCCAAGCTTATCAACCTTTAGGCTGCTTCATTGATCAACCCAACTATACTTAAAAATCATGACTTTGAACATGTGGTAATCAATATCCTATATCTTGTCGATAACTCCATAATAAGAAATGTCCACAACAACCGAATTTTTGTCTTTTGCAGCACAAAATTTTCATTGTTGATGCAAAAACACTAACCTCACTATTTTAGTAGCCTATTTCGCATCTCAATTTCTTGTTGCAATGTAGTAGTCACTAATATAGAAGGCCAGGTATTTAATTACATTAGGGCTAGGTCTTTGAGTTAAGTACACTAATTCTTGCAAAATTATTTCACTATTCTCTAGTGCATTAGAAATCTACATAAAGAGAACACTTAAACACATATTATAAAGTGTAACAATTTAAATCAAAAAGTTTGTAGTTAGCTAACAAAGATACCTCTTCGAACCAATGCATAAAAGACTACTTATGTCTATCTTGCAACTATTTTATCTTTAGTGGTTGCCGCAGGAATTATAACTTCAATCGAGTGATGCTTTTCCTAAAGGTTATAGGAAGACAAGTAAGATATTTATAAAAAGTTTGCTTAAGTGCAAGATCATTAGTGAAAGAAGAAGAAGACTCACTTAATATATGATTTTACTCCATCGGTGTTCTCTAATATATAATAGTGGACTTGATCCAACAATTTATAAAGTACATTAACCATCTTCCCTAAAGTTAATGGCTTTTCAATACCATCTTTTGCGTATATCATGAAGAATTTTTTATTATGCATATACTCGTTGAATATTCAATATATACTTCAATCATTTCTTCAACAATATAACACTCGGCAATGCATCCCTCAGGATGATGACAATTATGCATGTAAATCTAAAATGAGTATATCCACCTTAAGTAAACTAGGACACATAGCTTCACATTTTCAACAACATGAATGGTTAAGTATACCATGATTTCGAAAAAGGTAGGTGGGAAGAATTTTTCTAACAAGCACAAGGTCATACAACTTCAACTTGCGACTTATGCAATATGGAAGGATGTACAACAATCTTGCACAGATAATTGAAGAAGTAACAAAATTTAATTATGGCTTCTCTCACATTCTTCGGAAAAATTAAAAGTAATGTTAATGGTAGCATTTGTTGCATAAGAATATGACAATCATGAGACTTTAAACCATAAATCTTCAAATCCTCTATCGAGACAAGATTCTTGTAGTTTGTAAAATACCCATTAGGAACCTTTACATCTAACAAAGTTTGGCAAGATAGTTTTTTTTTTCACTTCGAATCAAAGTGTAGCAGCCCAAAGGAAGTCTCATACATTTGTTCACTTCTTTCAAAGCCAAACAGGTTCTAATCTCCATGCCAACTACATTTAATCTAGTGCTTAAGCTATCTTCTATTTTACCCATAATGTTGAGTAAAGTACTATAAATGCTTTCACATACATTCTTCTCAATGTGCATCAAATCTAGTTGATGATAAACTTTCAAATACTTCCAAAATGGTAATTCAAATAATATCAACTTTTCCTCTTACTTTCATACACTATTTTCCTCTTTTTGTGCAATTTAAACTTCCCATGCAAGTAGTCAATATTTTTCACCATCTTTAAAATTTCCTCATTACTAACTATTCAGGTTGGGGTTCTATTTTTGAAACCCATTAGAAGCTCTTTTTTGTAGATGATATGGATAGTTAGGCAGACGAAAGAGTCAATGCCCCGTATATGTTATATTTTTTGAAATTTTTTAACTTGCATGCACTCGTGAATTTCCTATAAATTAGACACATATAATACCCATTTATGATACAAATGAACAAGTAACCATATGTTGAAAAATAGTTAATGGTCTATAGTGAAACTACTCGGGGATTGAACAACTCCTTACATGCATCATATGCCTAAACTCTATAATCTTATAAGATTTTAAGGTCATCAACCAACAAGATGAAACATACATCAATGTCATTCCCTGATTGTCGTGGACCTAAAATTAACGAGTACAATATTATATACTTCTTCTTCTTACACAACCAAGAAGTTAGGTTGTAGTTGACTAGTAAGACAGGCCAATAATTGTATATATTATCGAGGAAGCTACGAGGGTTCCATTTGTTTGATGTTAAATCCAACTACAAATTTCTACTATCTAATGCAAACTTAGAACACATATCATTCACCAAGTGCTCTCACTACTACAAAAACGGCCTTTCTTGACAGAGGGGTTCGTGATAGAACAGACTTTTGTTATAGCGACCTGATATAATTCTATCAAAAACATGTTTGTTGAAATTGAAGTCCATTTAAGGGAATTTCTTGATAAAAGAATGTTAAAAACTTATGACATATTGTTTCTGACAGAACAATTAAAGATAATTTTTATTTAAATGGTATTGTTTAATGAAAATATAAATACACAATTTATTGGAAATAAATAAAATGACATGGTTTAACTCGTAAGTTATTATGTTAAAATATTTTATCAAAGTCCAATCATAACCCAACACTCATGGATGAAATTAGGATGCACTGTCTACAGCAAATCCATGGCATATGACTAGAGTTGAGCAATTTATTTTTTCAACTTTGCTTTGCGATTGACAGGTTTTCATGGCTAATAATCAAAATTGAATTGATGGAGGCCACAAAGCTCGCGATTTTGTCTCTATTTTTTTCCTAATCTTTGTGATGGTTAAGGCTTATCTTTGATATGAGGAGATGATTTGGTGGTCGCATTTGAGGATTTACTATCTATAGCAAATCCATGTTGTTTGACCAGAGTTGATCAATTTATTTTTCAAGCTTTACTTTACGACTGACAAGTTTTCATGGCTGATAATCAAAATTGAATTGATAGAGGCTAGAAAGCTCGCGATTTTCTCTCTATTTTTTGCCTTAATCTTTGTCGCAATTAAGGCTCATGCTTTGATACGAGGAGAAGATGCAGTGGTCGCATCGGAGGACGTCGATTCCTCCATTCTCAAGATTGAATTGGATAAAACTGTCCAAGATCCATTCACTAGTTCGTTGCTATGACCACTACTATTCAATATTCTCCAAAGCTCGCCTCTAGTTTTTTTTTTCTTTTTCTTCTCGACTTTTTTAGCATTTTAAAATTTTCTAGTTTGCATCTGAATTATTTCCATCTGAATTAATCCAAGAAATTATTGAAAGCTAGAACGGTTTCTATGCCACCATGAAACCTACAAATATGGGTTTTGGATTATAAATATTACTTCTTTTATTTCTACTTAATCTATGCCTTATACCTTGGGTTTTTGGTTTTTGATTTTTAATTTTATAGCTGTTATTTTTTCTTAAGGAGTTTTTCGTCAAGTTTTGATGCATATATAAAGTGGTTTGTATAGTCTTTTTAACCTTTTTTATCTTATAATTCTCTATATTGGTATTGACGGTTTGATGTTGCAACATTTCTATAGATTAATCAGAAGTTATGATTAGGTTAGTTTATATGATTTTATATGTATGTGCCTTAATTTTCCTTTGAGCTTGGATTCCAGACAATTGATTTCATATGTTAATGCATTAGCTTACTTAATTACATAATTTTTTGTCTTGAATTTGTGTGATGATGGGTTGTTGTAATATTGATTCATGCTTTAGAGTTTTTGATTTAATGGATTAGTTTCTAATGGATGTCATTGCCGTGTTCATAAAAACATTTCTTAGTTTATGATTGTTTACTTATTGGTTTAAGCTATGTGGGTCTTTTTCGAAATCAAAGTGTGCCCAAAAGATTAGTATTTTGACTATTTTCTAAAACTATGATGATATTTGAATCTTGAGCCTATTAGACTTTGATTCTTTGAATATTAGTTTTGAATTGGCTTTAAGTGGTAGAATGTTAAGCCTTGAAGTCTTTTTCATTAGCACTTAGGTTTCCAATTTGCTAACAGCAATACTTCTTTGGACAAACCGGTTAATGAAGCTGACTTTAGTTAATAGTATGAACTGCTTGATCTTTTGTGTTGAGTCAATGGTATGGGAGTATTTTATGTAAGGATTATTGTATTGATTTCAATATTTATTAGGTCATTGGTGTAGAGCCTATAGAAAGCAATATGTTGTCAGGTGGAAAGCGTGGTAAGACGAAAAAAGGTCTTCTAGCCATTAGTTGCTTCAGTATGACTTATTTGTTTAAAGGAAAATTTCTTTTATATGTAATAACTTTTTTTATTGCTTTAACCTATAAAATCACGAGCCCTCACAAGACTCAAGGAATTGGAGTAAGTTTTGTACCTAGAAATTTGGATGAGAGTTTGCTTGACGAAGTCATTAAAGTTCAAGTCTTATTTTCCATTTCTCTTATTTCACCGCTAATACTTGTGCAAGTTCCGAATCTTCTTATATCACTTACCTTCTTGGTCAGAGAGGGTCTGATGAAGCCCTTTTTCTTTGTGTTGGGCAGCTCACTGTAACTTGATTTCGGTAACTTGACATTTGTTGATCAGGTATCTAAGTGCAATTATCACCATGGATTGTTGTGAAGTTTGTTTGCTAGTAAAAATACTTTTTTAAATTCAGATTTTGGATATGGACTTCGTGTTGTAATATATTGTTGCTTATTTGAAACTTCTTTTAAGTTGGATTCTGGTGGGGTAAAAAGAATGTAATTCGAACCATAAAACACTCTTTCATTAATTTTTTGTTCTGAGGACTTGATTTTGTGCAATTGCTTGTATACTTAAAAGGTTGATTAACACTCTTTCAGCCACGAGGACTGACTAAATGGTTGATTAACACATGGGTACATGATCCATATAGATAATTGTCATACCACCCAACCCTTAAAACTTATAGAAACTAGATATTTAGGCACATTCTTAATGCCCCTTAATTGACCTATTAATTTACTAGTTTATCCCCATCTTTGTTGTGATCAACATTGATTGATTGTTTGCATTGAATAACATGAGAAGTATTTTGGACTACTTTCAGCAGAATTACATATTCTACATCTTTGGTATCTCAATGCACTAAAACACTACTTATGGATGAATGTTGATCATTTTGTGATAAGAACCTACCAGACGACCTGCCTTAGGAACTCTTGAATCAGTTGTTATACACACCCCAGAAACTAGAAAACAAGTTGCAGATGATTAGATTAAAACTCAAGAAAACTAAGTCCTTAAAATTTTAATTTTGAAGATGCCACAAAGGTTTATCACTCCCTTGATAAGTCAAGATATTGTATTCTACCAAGAACACAGAAAAACAAAGCTAAACTTGCTGAAAATACCTCAATATTATTAATGATATGATCAAATTTATTTTACATACTTGTAATGTAAACATCATTATCCTAAATAAAAGAAAGGAAAAATACCAATTTCATCCTTAATATATTTTGATATTACCACTTGCATCCCTACTATTTCAAAATTATACCTTTAGTCCCTGCCGTTATAACATAGATGTTAAATATTAGTATATTTTATCATTTGACACATTTGCCCTTAACTAAAACAATTAAAACAACACAACAGTGACAAAAGAGCAGCAGAATTGACAACAAATAGCAATATATGCCCTAAAAAATATTAAACTAATATATTAAATTTTAACATATATAAATATTAAGTAATAACTTAGGGCTATTCTTAACAAATAAAAAATTAAATGATTCAGACATTTACTCATTTAGATTTAAGTCAAAATTTTAAACTTAATTATATTAATATATTTTTCATAATTATTCAGACATAAGTTAAAAAACAAACGGTTATTAGACATTTGAATAATTATATTCAAATTTCAGTTAAAAAAACAAATAAACCCTTAGTCGTAATAATATACATATCTAAACTATCATAAAAATAAAATTATCTAGTCAATAAAGTATTCAAAAATAGAAATAGAAATAAAATTTAATTTTTTGTCTCAAAACTCATGCCCATGATTTTTTTAGAATTTGGTACATTAATATAAAAATTATAATATATGATAAATTACATTAACAATGATTTTTTTTAAAAAAAATTGTCATAATATAATAAATTCATTTTTTTTATTTTCAAAAATAAAGTCAAATGAAAAATTAAAAAAATTTAAACGTTTCTGTAAAAAATAAAGTCCAATGAAATTTTTTTTCAGTTTAGATTTGCAACAAACGTCATTTTAATAATAATGAGTTAGAGATGAATTTGGTAGTGTGTTAGAGTTTGTTTTTGTGGGGTGGGTAACTGTATAAACTACACAAATTCTTTTGTTGCACTAAATGAATAACAACCAATTCATAATCCATACTACAGAATTATTAAGATTTAATTATCAAAAGCAGCAATCATGCACATAAGGTTTACTAAAATTGAGTCATATATGTGTGTATGTAGGCATAGATCATGGAAACAACAGTAAATTAAGCATAAATATATATGTGCATTGACATTACCAAAAAGACCCATCAAGTAACTTGATGCTTGTGAAAATTATTATAGTTTGGTCAAACAAGGATCTGTACATAATCAAGCTTTCTGAAAGTAATATATAGTTAAAAAAACAAAGACACCATAAAGTACATCAATGTTATGCCATTCATGGCATGATGATATAGCTACTGTTTATGTAATACTACTAAGAAATACATTATTAGCTATTGGTTCCATAACCCTCAATTTGTAGTTTAGTTAAAACAACACAAAACCATAATGACCAAGTATGAAGAATGAAGCTTAAGAAACTCAGGGAATATAAAAATAATGTTGGTCTAGAGAACACAAAAACCCCCATCATGTTTTCACTTTCCACAAGCACAAATTTCACTTTTAATAGGCCCAAAAATTCTTTCACAAAATAATATAACTTTTTATTTATTTATTGGTTTTGTAATGAAAAAGTACATGGTTTTGTCATTTCTCCAACTATCTCTCCATTAGATAGAATTTTATTAGCCCAAGTGCTTATTTGTTGAAGAGAAACTGATCCAATACGGAGTTGTTGATGTCTATATCGATCAATCATTGAAGAAAAAATGTGATTCATTTTGATTAAGCTTCCATCTTATTAATCTAGAAGTTCCTCTTGAAGATAAGAAAATGATTCAATTCCAAAGCCAAATATCGTAGTTCTCGAACGAGCAATAAAAAAGATTATAGAGCATTCTCGGATTTAGGTATTGTTACTTCTTGACGAGCTCTAATATGATCAAATTTCTAAGTATACACCTCTTGTGGAATATGAGCAACACAAAAGTCCTCTAGAGCCCAAACCTCCATTTAAAAATCATTGTAGTTCCTAGTTATTAGAGGTTATTTTGATAATTTTACTGGAATGTTTAATTTTGAGTCCCAAGTAGTTTGGATTTGTAAGCCAATAAAATAATCTAAAAATTTGCATTGTTATGGCTAAAACAAACAAACCATCAAAAGCTATACTGGTCAGTCAACTAGATGTCAAAGTTTTCCATCTTTAATCCTATCATTTGAATGTTATAACAAGTCCTTGCAGTTTGCGAAAATGGAATAACCGGGAAGTATCACATAACTTTGAAGGGATCTTTTTCTTTTTATTAGAACTATCTACTCATTTCTTCCACCTTGAATTTTCACAAATAGGGTATTAATTTAAATTCTCATAATCTTTTTGATAAAAAATACAATCGTTTAAACATGCACTTATTTTCTCATAGTCTACGCCTAATGTGGCCATGCACTTCTTTGGCTCGCATGTAGATGCGAGCAATGTTAGACAAAATAATATCCTTTAAAGAACTAAATATATTAGAAACGCTTTGATCTAAACACCTATATCTCCCTTCAGATTGTACGACTTTGTTAACCTTTATGACTTATTGTATTTAGTGCAACTCAGGTATAATGGAATCCAAACATCTTCTAATAATTTTGTGAACAAACTATAATCACCATCACCATGTTGAAGATCATGCATTATCTCATAAGTGTTGATGTCTCCTCCTCGTGCTAAGAATTTACATGTTCTATCTACCCTATTCACAAACAAGTGATTTTTAACTTCTCTACGAGTGTAACACAACATATTAACACATTTTTTTCACACATATTTTATCATGTTAGTATTAAAAGAATTTTAGGTGGTAAATTCAATGAATTTATCTACTCCAACTTCATATCCATCAGACAACCTATCACATGACATCCACGATTTATGGATGTTTATGTTTTACCTTCTGACCATAAGACAAAAATTATGACTATGTTAATTTAATAACCAATTTTATATGTAATTATGATGCATATAATTGTTTATGACTACCTAAGTTTTCAAAAATAGTAATGGTTATTAGTTCCCTAAACATTAGGCTCTTTTTCACTAAATTGGCTATGCTAGTATACCCAATCACATTGTTACATTTGAAATGCATTAGTATTAAATTTTAATATATTACAATTGGTATAATCCATCATTCTTGTAAGACATTTGAAAGCACTAGTTTATGGTCAGTTAAATTCTAACATAAACAATGTTATGTCTAATATTGTTATAAACGTTAATTTAATTCTAATAATGTGCATATTGGCAACATGAAGCATGGACCGAATAATATATATATATATATATATATATAATCAAACCACATGTTTATTCCAATTAAAAAGATACAAATACGACGACAAATACAAATCAAATGTTTATTGGTTTTATAATGAAAAGTATATGGTTTGTTTCTTCTCCAATTATCTTTCCATCAGACAGAATATTGTTGGCCCAAAAGCTTATTTATTGAGGAGAAACTAATTTCATTCAGAGTTGTTGATATTTGTATCAATTAATCGTAGAAGAAAAATTGTGGTTCATTCCGATTAAGCATTATTCTCATTAATTTGGAATTTCTTCCAAGGGACAAGAAAATAATTCAATTCCAAAACCAAACATTGTAGTTCTCGAATCAGCAATCGAAAAAATTCTAGAGCATTCTCAGGTTTAGATATTGTTCCTTCAACAATGGTATACCAAATACTTTTTGGCAAGTTCTAATATGATTAAATTTATAAGTAATCATCATTGGTAAAATATGAGCAACATTAAAGCCCTCTAGAGCCCAAACCTCCGTTTAAAAATCATTGTTGTTGTTCCCAATTATTACATGTTATTTTGATAATTTTACTGGAATGTTTTATTTTGGATCCCAAGCAGTCTGGATTTGTGAGCCAATAAAATAATCTAAAAATTTACACTGTTATGGCTAAGACAAACAAACCATCAAAAGCTAGTAGTGAAACAAATTTCGCAAAGTGGCATTAAATCCAAAGACAAAAATTCAAAAATGTGCTGAGAACTCCATCATGAATTAATCCATAATTTGTGCTTGATTTATGCTTATGATCAACAATGCCATAAGTGAAGCATCAAACTAAACAAAGACAAATTCATCAAATCAGGTAAAAGTCAAGTAATTGGTATGGTTCAGTTGGAACAATAAGATTTTCTCTCAACAACATCGACGGATTTTTGTTAGGGTTCAATCAAAGCGAAAGACAGAGGTTGGTGGGAATGGGCGAAAATAGCTAAGTGTAAAAGTGCGTCTCAGGGTAATAATTGTGCGATGTTGTTTTATGTGTAATAATATTTTTTTGGTCAACGAAGCGACATTATTTTGTATAATAAATAAAACAATGTTGTTTCAATTAATAAAAAAAGGTAAATCTAACAAAAAATATATAATAAATGCATAACATTTTTTTTTTATCAAATCGTGTCACGAATTATAATGAAAATAAAATATGTCAAATAAATATTAAAAAATTTGACATGATAATTAAATGTCAATACTCATATATTAATATAGTCCTATTTTTCTCGCAATAATTAATCTATGATTCAACGGTACAAAAAACTAATATAATTAATTGATATAGTAGTGCTCATGTACATTATTCATTAAAAGATTAAGTTTGTGATTCATTAATATTAATTTGTAAAAAGTTTAAGAAATTAACTTTAACCATATATTTATTATTAATAAATGATAATATATACATACATACATACATACATTAATATTACAAGATTAATTTATAAAAGGAAGACAAATATGAGAATTACTTGGTATATATGTGGAAGATATATACAAACCTGCCTTTGCTTGCTGGCTTGGCTGAGATTCAGAAACAATTAACATAAATAATTATAAGCTAATTAATTAATACTTACACCATTTCCAGTCTAATCAATTTCACCATGAATGAACAGCAAGCTAAGGAATCAGCCAAGAAGGCCACCAGGAGATAGAAGCTGAAAAATTACATGGAAAAATATTTTCTGATTTACCCAGTTCACATTCAGTTTAATTATTTTCAATACGTATCAAATTAATCCACATCCTATATATCTGAGTGAAATAACTTTTTAAATAGAATTTTTTAAAATAAATTATATCTAGTGGCATGAAAATGGATATGAGAAATAGAATAAAGAAATTAATTAAAACTGATTCATTATTCTGACCTCCAAGAGAAGGATTAAACCTGATGCCATTGAAATCAAAATATCTCAGCTGAGTCCATCCTGATATTAACGGACTAATTGGTCTTAAACGCATCAATTGATTCCACAACCAATATTGATTTTGATCCTGATGATCATCAATCTGCTGCTGCTGCTGTTCATCATCATTCAACTGGAAGCGGCAGACAGGACAAGTGTTGTTAATCCTCAGCCATGGAATAATACAATCAGAATGATACAGATGCTTGCATGGCAACTCTCTGACTTCATTATCATCAACCATGAACTCTTCTTTGCAAACGGGACAACGCTGCACCTCGTTTCTCATTTGGGTCTGCGAGATTCTCACTCTCGGCAATGCTTCAATGGCCGAAGCCGACGCTATCGGAGGTGCTGGTGGACTGACCTGTCTTAGGAATTCTGGCTCATTATCAAATTGAAGCGAAATCCAAGAATGAATACTGTGTTCATCATCATCATGATGAGGATGCCGCAGCTCTCGTGATGGATTATTTATCCTTCTATTAGAGTTTCGTCGGGTTGGAGGGTCGAGAACGTGAGCCAGTGAGTCGAGAAGTAGGCCAGGCCGTGAGATGTCAAGCTCGAGATAAAGCTCTGAAGAGCAATGGGGACAGAAGAGTTCTGAAGGATCAGCTAAGCGAAACCTTGTGGTTCGTTGGCAATTTTGGCACCAGAAGTAATGAAAAGTTCTGGTCCTTCGGACTCCATTGACAATGACTCGAGGATGATGAGGTAAAGACATGGCTGTTTAATTAATTTGATGATGATATATATTCGAGTTGAAGAAAGTATTGGACAGATACGGTTTATATATATTTTTATGTATGAAGGATAGCTTTAGGGGCTATAGGAAGCTTGGCTTAGGAGAATATATATTCTTTGTTTTCTTTACAAGTTTTAATTTGGTATTGCAGCAGTTTTCTCTTTCTTTTCTCTTCATTAAGGGGTTGTTTTCTAATTTGCTTCGTAAAAGAAAAGGATGATTGAGAAATGTTTGCATATAAGATAAGGAAAGTTACTCCATTAGGTTTTTGATTAATATTCATCACTAACAAAAAAAAAGATATCCAAATCTGTAAGATTTAATTTGATGGACTGATTAATCTTAATAGTTTCAAAAAATACTCATCACAGTTTCAATTTATTAAAAAACAACGATTATGATCTCATCAATAACAGTTATTTTATAAAAATAATTATTAAATTTTTAAAATTTAACAAGATATAATATATTTATCAAAATTATATTAATAAAATAAATCATAATATTATTTTCTAGTGTATTAATAATATAATATTTATTAATGTATTATAACTAAAATATAAATTTATTATTTTATAATATATTCACAACTTAATATTAGTTATTAGTTAGCTAAATATTAGAAAATAAATATATATGTATTAATTTATAAATAAAATATATTATAGTACAATATTTATGATTATATTATAATTTATATTTATATATAACTAAAATATATAAAGTATAATAAAATATATTTTTTTATAAAAATATATAAATTTATAATATATTTATTATATTATTAATATACTAGAATATATATTATAATTTATTTATATATTTTGCTAAATATTTTTTTTATGTTTTAAAGAGTTAATAACTATTTTGTAAAATAATTATTATCAATGAGGACATAATTGTCATTTTTAAATAAATTAGAATTTTAATGGATATTGTTTAAGTTATTAGGATTAATCATTTTGTTAGGCCAAAGCTTTGGGATTTGGATGTCCTTTTTCCTTTATTTACACCACATAATTTAGAGTTGGAAGTGATATAATTTGCAACAATTACCAATTTAATCTTCAATACATCTTCGTATATAACGCAAACTACTTATTGAAAAAAATTTATTTAAAAATGTATTGATATATTATTATTATAAATTATAAAGTTTGCATGTACTTTTTAAACATAATATAATATTTATGTAAATTATTAATATACTTTATATATTATTATATAATTACCTTAACACTTTTATACAAATTGACTTGATTAGTTATATTTATTTATATATTTATTTTTGATATTACATTAATTATAAATAAGTATAATTAATCATTATATTACATATTTGTAATTCTTCATTGAACAAATATCTAAAACGCTTAGTTAAGTTATAACCAAAAGTTAATTAGTCATCATATCTTATTATAAAATTTAATTATTTATTGTTGTAAATGTTGTCCTTCAAGATTTTAATTTAATAAATAAAAAATATATATCATAAATTTATAATTTATTGAATATATTACTATTTTTCACTTGTTTAACTTTTTATTATTTGTAATCTAATAAGCCATTCCTTATTAAATAATTTGCAGTTGATTTAAATTAATTTTTATATGTTAAATTATGAAAAGAAGTGAAAATAAAAATTTTACAATATTAAATTTGTAAATTATAATTAATATTTAATAATTTTCTATTTACAATGAACAATAATAACATTTTAAATGCTTTTATATAAAATTATGAATAATTATAATTATGAAATCTGAATTATTTTAAATTAAAAAATAATATTATATATAATATAAAATTTTCAAAATAAAGAGTATATTAATCGAAATCTCAAGTATTGCAAAAATATATTTGAAGTATTAAATTTATTGATTTGATTACATATAGTATTTAACAAAAATTAGCTAATACAATTATTAATTATTAATTTGTTATTAAAAGATATATCATTGATTTTTAATCTTTTATCAAATATCATAATAAAAATTAGATCTTTATATCTTTTTAATAACAAATTAATTTTTTATTTATATGTGAATCACCATTTCATATATCATCAAAATAGTAGTATGATAAAACTAAATATTTGATTAAATCTTAAATTAATTATTAAAAATAATAGAGATCATCAATTTGATTGAGACAATTTATATAAAATATTTTAATTAATAAAAATTTTGTTAGCATAAAATATCAAATTTGATTGATACATTTACTTTAATATTTTTATTAACCTATATAAATATAAAAATAAATAACTATATTAGTAAATTATAATTTTATAAAATTGATAAAATCAGAAAAAATGTAAACATTCTTAGAAAATGAAAGCTTACACTTTTTTATTTTCTGATAATTTTGCCTAAAACGTTTTGTTTGGTAAGAAAATAAAATTTAAAGAAAAGAAATTCTTTAAGAATATATCTATTTTGTTAATCTTATATTACTACATTACATTATATTAATTCATTAATTATAAATTAATTATTTTTTACATCATTTTATTATTTTTATTTTATCAAAATGTATTATTCTAAATTTAGTTTTTTAAAAATTATTCATTTTGATTAGTTTTTATTTATTTTAGAAAATGTTTTATAGAGAAATGATTTTAAAAATTAATTAGGCTAATTATAAAGGACTTGATTAAATTAAAAAAATATAAACTATTTATAAAGGACTTATTTGAATAAAATGAGATTTATAAAAATTTTATAATTATTTATTAAATAAAATAGACATATACATAATTAACTATAAATATTTTGAATTTAAATCCAACGGACTAGGCCGAGACAAAAAAAACTCATCCCTATCCCTAGTCCATTTTAAAAACGAGGATGGATTTCCATTTCAAGCCCGCTCCGATCCCTGAATTTTCGAAAAACCCTTCCTTGACCTCTGCCTCGAAATAATTAGGCTCCCGTGGAGCTTAGAAAATTGTCATCCCTACTGATACAAAGGAATGATTAAAAAAAGGCTCTGGTATAGGTTCAAATGAACCTTTATTTGAGTCAATTTCTCTTGTGATTTAATGAAACCCCAAAACTCAGAGAATAGCACTTCTAGTTGAATATCGGCTTGAACCATACAGGTTTTTTAGATCAAAATGAATCCAAATTCACAAATTCAAATACTTTCAAAGTCTTACAATCTATGTTCACTACACGGCTATGAAAAATTATGGTATCAAACTTATTATTATAATAGATAATATTTTCAAATTAGATTTCATAAATATTAATATTTAATTTAGTGCAACAACTAACTCTTTTACGACAAACAAGTTTACTTCCAGAATACATAGCTATAATATATGATCCTTAAACACAACTTTTCAAGAAATAAAAGGTAGAACTAAGATTGCCTCATCCATCAAATTTAATTCATTGATATGGGTTGAACTATATATGTTCTCACTACTATAAATACGATCCTTCTTGATGGAGAAGTCCTTAATAAAAATGACTTCTGTCAAAAAGCCTTATATAATTTTATCAAATGTCTTGGTTAAAACTGGCATTTACTTTATTAGTTTTCTTGATAAAAGAATGTCAAAACGTTATTACATATTGCTCATGACAAAATGATAAAAATTAGTTATCACCAAAACGGCATCGTTTGCATGATTTTAGTGGTAACTAACACTTGAAAAGAAAGAAAAAAAGTCGAGGTTGTTGTATTCAAGTTATAGTATATATTTAAAAGAAAAATTATTGCATGAATAATAAACGACGTTATTTAACTATTCTTTTTATTGGCTAACATGATACTGTATGTCTCCCCTTAGAAAGAACCTGAAAGTCGGCTAAAATGTTTTTAAGTGTCCAAATGTTTTTCTAGCTCATACTCGTAGTAATATGAAATCTTCGCCGTTGAAACTATGCTTTCATTGACTTTCTTTGATGATCAATTTTCGTTCTTCCCCTTTTCATTCTCTTGTTATCAAATTAAAAACCCTAATTTCTCTATAAACGAAGAAAACACAAAGTAACAACCTGATTGTCCACTACCATTTACAACTAACAATGTAAAGCCAATAATAAAATAAACTAAAAAGCATAAAGTATCCCTATATTTTTAAAATTTTATAAATATAAAATAATAAAATAATATTTGTAAATAACTCTAAAATGTATATATTTGTTTTATAATTAAACCAATATCATGACATGATTATTTATTTAAATCTTTTGTATTTTAACGATTTAATGGATCAAAATTGTTATAAAAAAAATAATCCATTAAATGGGAGGGTGATATGTTGTACTATTATCTATGACATCATTTGCAAGATTATTTGTGAGAAGACCCGAATTGCCACCCATAAGGATGAAAGTCCTTTTCGCATTAAATAAACCAAACAAGAGTTAGCAAGATTGTTAATTTGTGACATTATTTGTGATGAGATGACACTTTATGGACAAAAATCCTTTTCTCATCAAATAAACCAATGATATTGATTTTGACTTTGGCCAATAGATTAGAGGAAGTGTCTTTCAATTTCTTTCTCTACCAGTAACAAATTCTAACATCAAATGTTTATCCCACGCGGTTAGATTGGAATTCAACGTTGGTCTAGCTAGTAACATTAATTATCAAACAAATAGTATAGCTACTTGCTTTGCAACCTCCAACGGTATATACATGCTACAATTTTTAGGTTGTAATACCCAAGCGTAGGTTTGTCAAGTAATAAAGATTCGGAAGTCCGAGTGTCGGTCCTCAGGGAATTGGTTATACTAAGTCCTCAAGTCCAAAGTTCAAAGTCCAAAGTTCAAAGTCCAAATATTGCGAAAGTAGATTGAAATTTTGATTATTAACTTGAAATTAATTATTATTGAATATTAGGGCATTAGGGATCCATTTTAATGATATGTATAGAAATTATTCTTGATCCTTTTTTTTTTATACACAATTAAGATTCAAATAAGAAATAACCTTAATTGGAGGATGGATAACATTTAAGCACAAAGAAACTAAAAGACTTACCTTTGAATTGAAGTGAAAAACCATAGGTTGCCTTGCTCTTGATATGTAGAAAACATCCAAGCATTCAATGTACCCTTAGTTAACAATGAATCAAGGTTTCTAACAAACCAAAATACTTGCAAAATATAGTACTCACTCAAAAGGAAAGTAGACAATGAAGAACAAACTAAAGGATCAAAGAACAATACTATACAACCACAAAAGTTCACCCTTTGCCCTAATTACGAAATTAGAAATACATGGAGTAAAGAAAATATGAAGAAGAAGAAATGAAAGTGTTTTTGAGAATACAAGCCTCCTTCTTCCCCCTTTTAAGCTTTCAAAACCAAGGTTTATATAGGCAAGGTAAAGGAGAATTCGCACATGTGAATGCAAGTAAGTGGCAGGTTTCATCATAGCATTATCGTCCACATTGCGAAGCACGTTTGACTGTCTTCCACTCCGAATTAGAGAAATGTTTCTTCTTCAAAGATATGGCCCCATTAGTAATCGTTCCAATGCTTCATGAATCATGGTATTTGGACCTATGTAGTGAAAGTTACACTTAAAATATTAAGGCATGTTCAAATCGAAACGTTGACAGCTACTGTTTAAATGATAATTATTTTCAACCACCCAGATGCACGAATTGGAATTTTTCCATAACATGAAAGTTGTAGCTGTCTCTTTCCAGATTCATTTGAATCAAGAATCAACCCAATTGGAGCATTGTGGAGAGAGTTAGGTCCAAAATACCGAAGGATATGCACAGGTCCAGGCTTCAAATGGTAGGCCACGTTTTGTTGTAATGCCTCAAACATCTGGTGGTAAATCATTTCAAAATCGAAAATGACATCTGAAAATAAATTATGAAAAATTGAGTCAGCTTCCATTTGAAACAAAAATCATTATATTTGGAAGTGGGTAGACAAAGATATGACCATTTAACTAATTAGTGCTTCAAATAGGAAATATGATGTTGACCATTTTTTTTTCAATTACAACTTGGCCACCTTTCACCTATGTATAAAATACACTACATTACTATTTTACATAAGTATTATATACATGTCAACTTATATAATTATACATATTTACATGTAATTGAGATTTAAATCATAAAAACATGCAAATTAAAGTTGTGCCAATGAAATTCATAATTTTTGCACAAATAGGGACTTTAAATTAAATAGTATGTAATAGTGTCTTCTAAAATATATATAAATAACACACTTTTAGACACTTATCAATACACTTTGTCCAGATATTGGCACAAGTGAATTCAAGCCACTCTTTGAGAATCAAATTAAACGTGAGAATAGATCAAAATTTAGCTCAAATCAATATAATGGTGTAGTCCACTTAGGGGACTAAGGTATAAAAGATTATTATGTAATTACGCTAATGTATAAGGAACACAAAAGTTCAAAAATCATAGTGTTTATTTTTAGGTATAAAATATTATTTTTATTAACTTAGAACTAATTAAAATAAGTATTTTATTATATATATATTTAAATATCTTTTTTAGTACGAATTAAAATATATATAATTTTATTCATATACAAAGATTTGTCTTAAGAAGATAATTTGCGTTAAACTAAAATTACATAAGCAAGTTATTCCACAACAATTACACATCATATACTATATTAGGAGACCTGATTCCACGTTTAGGGGAGATTTTATGACCATGGAAAAATCTTCCTAGAATCCTTGAAATAATAATCTTAAGGGAATGCTTTGATGACATTATTCCTCTTCCACATTAAACTAAGCAATGCTTGTTTTTTGGCCACCTCTCGATGTGGAAATTGACCTGAGATATTACCCTTACCTCCTTACATCTTTCCTACATCCATAGTCATTAGATTGGTCACTACCAAGCTCTAAAAACATCTTTGCTGCTGCCTTAAACCTATTATGTTGCAAGCGAAAGTATTGAATACTGTTGCTAGTAAATCTATCCAATCTCGATTTGGATTTGTAATAGTTGCTACTTATCTTTATTATTGGTGTTCTTTTGCATTGATATTGAGACTATCTCGCTCGCACACTTCATGGATATAATATTTTCTTTTAAATAAACCCTAAGCTCAAGCTTAGAGCAATAACATTAATGAATGAAGAAGAGTATTACAAAGCCACAAAAAGCCACAGAGGCTTGACAAAATCAAAACCAAACCAACAAGAAAGACAAAGCAATAGCAACAACCCATTGAGCCATGCAAAACCAACAAGGCGGTGAGTTGCCCCATCCCATTAGTGCTCCGTAGCAAAAAGAGCCAAAAGGAACAGTCAAAGAATCGACTTAGGAAAACCATTAATGGGGAAAGCCATTTACATCCTAAAAGAGAAGTCCAAGAATTATTTCCAAAGGGACTTGCTAAGTAAGGGAACTACAAGATAGCCCAGCATTAGCAAATGCATATGCAACAACATTATTTTCATGGTAAATGTGTGTTGGCCAAAAATGCATAGCCGAAAGCATAAAGAGGCAGTTTAACCACCTATTTTGAAGCCATAAATTCGTCCAATCGTTGGAGAAAGAATTTTAGGATTACAGAGAAGAAAAATGACTAGCATAGAATCACATTCAAGCCAATTCAATAACTAAAATGACAACCATTCTACAAAATATGCCATTTGATTAACCAAAGACATGTTGAAACCATGTATAAAATTTGACGATCTGCAGCATCTAGATTATCCTTGGAAAGACCATCCGAGTTAGCTTTTAGCCATCCATGTAAAGGAGGCTACCAAAAGAGAATAATGACCTAAGGTGCCTTTACAGATAAAGGAATCCTAAGAGCAGACAAGACCCCTCTACCATGATTGAAATAAACAAAGCCTGGAGCTAAAGCTATAAAAACCCTTATATGGGATTTACAATCTACCATGATAGATCATAGAGATAATAACATTATCCCAATGAAAACTTTAGAGTGCGTAGAACATGTAATAAGAAGCCAAAAGCCAAATATTATACAATTAGGGACTAAATGTTATGATTTCGTGATTTTGAGGGCATCCAAATTAATTACTTTCTTATTAAGCAATTTGAATCGCCCAAGTTATGTGTTTGTCAAAACTCTATGCCAAAAACCATCATTGCTAGGTTCAATTGGGTAATTTAATAGCTTAAGGAAAGACTGAAATCCGATGTGGCCAAGTGTCTTGTTTTTCTAATGTGAGCACGTTGACTTTTTATTGACCAAACTATGATTGATGGATCCATTGAGCTTACTGTAGACTCAACCATGTTGAATCAAAATGCGGGTTTGACAGCCCTTTGACCATGGGTCGACCCTAATCCGCGTATTGACTGCAATCAATCTAAACCAATGATTCTCAAGATCTGACGGTTAATATAACACCACATCATTATGCTGACATTTGACTTTAGACCTTTGATCGATAACCATGCACTGTTACTTTGTTGACGTTTGACTATTGACCTTTGATCAAGCATTATGGAGGGTTGGATTTGCATCTTTGACTTGATTTGGATAGCCAAAAACGCACCATGAAGCTGAAACTTTGACCATTGATTTTAATGATCCAATGGTCCAAATTTAATGATCTTGGTATATATTGAACCTCTCTTCAAGCCCTAGCCACCTAATCCATTGTGTTCATTTTTTGAAAATTGATTTTGAGAGTTTTGGGCAAATTTGTTTCAAGATGTATTTGAGTTTCTATTGTTAGATTTAAGCATCCTAGGTTGTGCTTTGAATGATTTCTAATTTCTTCGCTTAGGTTTAGCTTTATCAATCACTTAGATGTGATTTCTTTGTGATTGAAGTTGTTAAATCTAAGCTGATTACTCCTACAACATTTATTGATTGTTTTTTATCTTGTGATGAGATTAATGTGTGATCCACAAGGAGGAATATATGTGAGGACCGTGAGGGTTGATGCATTGGGTTTAGATGAGAGGTACTTCGTAGCATGAGGCTTTGTAAGTGTTCTAAATCCATTGTAAACTTGGTATTTTCATAGTGGATTATTTCATCTACATGTGGACTCGATCACGTGTTGAGGTTTTTATCCTAGATCGTGATGATCAAAGGTTTCCTCATATAAATATTGTATTGTAGATGTTGATTTAATTTTTGCATTTATTTTTCCACAACTAAAATATTTATCCTTGATTTAATTTTCCAGATTTTAATTATTTATTGTGGAGTAGTTGTTGGAAATTGAATTTGGAGATATTGGAAGTGTTGCAATAGTTGAGATTAATTTTTTATTATGTGATTTAAATTTCTATCTCTTATGTTGGAAATTGTGTTGGATGAAGTTGGTGGAATTAGATTATTTTGAGAGTATTGCATGCATTAATATTTTTATTGTGGTTAATTGTATTTTGTGTAGTGCTTGGTTATCATGCATTTAATTCATTTTGCATAATAGCATTTTCACATTAATTTTTATTCCTACATATAGATAGGAGGTTTTCCACAATCATACGTATTTTGTGGAGCTTTTTGATATGTATAGCCATTCCTTTGGGATTAGTATATGTGATATGTGTTATACATTCTATATGATATGGGAGCGACCTTTGGGTATCCTTAGGTCTTATGAGTCTTCGTATTCATGCATCGACAAATTTGTGCATGTGGGAGGATTCCCCGATTTCAGGACGAGGATATGGCTCTTACCTTTGGGCATGAGTGTTTCTTATGTGTGAAAATTTTTCCCCCACTTATTTATTCCCTACATACGGAAAGTCATCAACAAATAACTTAGGCTCAATATGTGATATGTGATATGTGATATGCAAAGTCCTACCAAGTAGTAATTGAATGCAGATATTCCTAACTAAATGTAAATGAAAGTTTGAAAGTGAATTAATGACATGCACTAAGTTTAAAAGTGATCTTATGGTATGCATTCCTTGAGAACAAACATGTTTTTATCATGTTGCATATCGTGCTCATGCATCTTATTAATACATATGTATATATTTTTGTATGTGAAAAACTAGTATGCTTATCGAATTAATGCTCATCAACCATTTTAATATCCCAAAGGTGCTTTAAAAGACACGCTCTATTAAGAATATCAAGCCTTCGAAGGCCAAGACCCTATTTTATCTTTGAAGTGCAAATACAATTGCAAGAAAGCAACACCATTTTTTTTTCAACAAAATGACTTGATAAAATAAAGTTTCGTGCATGTCTGTGCAATGAATTAATAAGAGATTTAGGCCGTAGATAAATAACTGAAACCTATGTGAAAGAACTCTTTGAAAAATCGTTTTAACAAGCTCAAATTGACTTGCCATAGATAATTCCCTCTACTAACCATTGAGCTTGGAAATTGCCATGTCTACTAAACTTTGAAGATGTTGATGTTAGTATTAAGACTCATAACCTATTGTTTTGATGATATAATAAATATTGATATACTTATCTAACCATATTCTTCTTGTAGCATTTATTGTTATATTTCTAGCATGACGAATTGAAATGCAAGTATGAAGATTCAAGAAATATCCAAATTCAAGAAGAACAATAATGAAACCCCAAGCAAAATTGAAGAGAAGATTTGAAGAATTGAAAAAATAACATATTTTTGTTTATAATGTGTCTTTAAAATTGGATATTGATTTGCACTTAAAGCTCAAATTCTTGTTTTATCAAAATATGAATTTAATGCTTTTTGAAAACTAATATGGGTATATGATTTTGATGTGTACATTTTGAGTATATAAAAATAGACATAAGTTTTTTAAACTTGAAATTGGATTAAAATATAAATTTTTAAAAGCTATGAACAGTGTCTGTCGATAAAAACCCTAGGATAACCTTTGAAAATAAGAACTGTTAGAATTTTTAATTGAAGTAGTCCATGGTCTTTCATTATTTTAAGTGGGAAATATGTGTTATACAATTTTTGTCAGGTTTTGGCAGTTTATTACATGTTCTAGTAGTTAGTTACACGTTTTGACAGTTTTTAGCAGTCAGTTGATTACACATTCTTGCAGTTTCTAGCAATTTTTTCATGGCTTTAGTGATGGACAGAGCCTATAAATACAAACATTCTCTTGGTTAGGTCTCTAAGCCAACAATTTCTTTTAGTCAATATATATCATCGTATAGAAATTGTGTAAAGTTTAAAAGAACCATAATCCATAAAGTTTCATTACCAGATTGTGAAAGACGTCAATGGCAGGAGACATGTTTTGTGTTTAATTCCGTACTTAATTTATATGCTATTGTAATTACTAAAGCATATTTAGATCGTATTTAAGTTTTATCAATTGGTATTAGAGCGATTGTTATTGCCTCTACTTTGATTTTGTGCAATTTGGTTAAAGTTCAGTTTTATTTCTGATTAGTTTATGAAAAATCAAATTTATTATCAAGTATTGTTGATAAATAATAATACTGGAAATCATTACGATATTTGATTGTCAGCATTTTGGGACTTGAATAAATGATGTTGGTTTCTATAAAAAAAAAAAAAAAGGTTGCAAAATTTTGGTTTATGAAAAAAAATCTGGTTTCTAGAGGTTGAAGATAACATTATATGACATGTCATCTATTGTAGTTGATAAAATATGACATGTCATCTGGTGCCTTAAATTATATGACATGTTATATACCTTATGTGAAACTGTATGACATGTCATCTTCTATATGATTGGGTATGACATGTCTTTATGAGGTTGTAAAACAGTATTACATGTTATATTATGTAATTGAATAGTATGACATGTCATTTATGTATGCTGAAGTAAATGATAACATGCAACTTATTGATTATTTTTGGTACATAAAATAGAAATTGTCATATTGCTGCATGCAATTTATATGAACAATTTTTTGATTAAAATTAAATGTCTAATGATCCATATAATTTTAATTAATTAAGGATTATCCACAACATCTTTAATTATGTAAAATTATACTTTAAATGGTTTAGGATCATGCAAAAGAAATTGACATTAATTGTAGTTAATCTTATTTAATGTAATAAATTTTTTTCACAGGAATTTTTATTATATTTATAAGATTAATTAGCATAAAATATCAAATTATTTTCTTAATTACCCACAGGAATTAGGAAAAGGAACATAATTTGGTAGTTTTATTATACAGTTTTATATATATAAGTGTGAATCTACTTGAATTAGAATTTTAGCTCACAGGCAAGTTTTATGTCTATTGATTCATATTTTTATAACATGATTTATAGTGGTAAAACATGATGTTTGTTTATTAGCCTTCAATTTTTGTAATATATAAGCATGTGTATGTTTAATTTATGCAGTCATATAATCTGCAAATTTTTCTGATATCAAATGTGACATTCCTAAGTTAAAAGTTGATAACTATAAGGTTTGGAAAGAGAGAATTCTCCTTCATTTAGGGTGGATGGACCTTGATTATGTTATAAGGAAAGACGAACTAATTGTTACTAAAGCTAGTAGTTAAGCTAAAATTGCTCTTTATGAACGATGAGAGTGATCTAGTTGCTTAATTATGATGTTTATAAAGACCAAAATTTTTATTGGTATTTGGGGTTCAGTCGATCAGCATGATAATGTCAAGGCATTAGTGAAGGCAATTGACGAACAATTTGAGACTTCTAATAAGGCACTTGCTAGCACCATAATTATGAAGTTTTCATCATTGAGGCTCACTAGTGTTAGAGGTGTGCGTCTGCACATCATATAAATGAGGGACAATACGGCTCAATTAAAAATTCTTGAGGTTGTAATGTCTGAGTCTATCCTTGTGCACTACATACTGAACACTCTTCCAACCATATGGACCCTTCAAAGATCTCTTATAACACGTATAAGGATAAATGGTCAATTAATGAACTATTGACCATGTGTGTAAAAAAGGAAGGGAGGTTGACAATGGAATTGGGTGAAAGTGCATTTATGGCAACTCAAAGAAAGGACAAAGGGCAAGCCAAATAGAAAGGGAAAGGTAGAATACCTCTTCAAGTTGAAATAAAAAAGGAATCCAAATGCTTCTTCTGCAAAAAGAAATGACACATGAAAAAAGATTGCCCTAAGTTTCAGAAATGGGTTGAGAAGAAAGGTAATTCAATCTCATTTGTTTTTTATGAACTAATATAGTTAAAGCTAGTCATAACACATGGTGGATTGATTCTGGTTCTACAATCCATGTTGTGAATACCTTGCTGGATATGCAAAACCTAAAGGGGCCAGTGGGCAGTGAGCAGTGCATCTATTTAGAAAACAAGATGTGTTCACATGTAGAGGCAATTGGACATGTAGTTTAATTTTAAGTAGTGGCTTTATTTTAAATTTGGAAAAGATATTTTATATTCCAACTTTTTGTAGAAACTTAATTTCAATTTTAAGACTTATACCGTTTGGTTATTCTTTTAACTTTTTAGATATATTTTTTAATTTATATTATAAATCTAATTTTGTTGGGAAAGGTACATTGTCTGATGATATTTTCTGTATTAATTTACAAAATAATGCCTCTTATGATGTGATGCATGTTTAAATTGGTATTAAACGATGTGTTATGAATGAAAATTCCCCTATGTTGTGGCACCGGAGATTAAGACATATCTTCATAGAAAGAATTAAAAGATTAGTAAATGATGAAGTACTTAGTACTTTGGATTTTACTGATTTTAGTACTTGTTTGAACTGTATAAAGGGAAAGCATACCAACAAAACAAAGAAAGGTGCTAAGAGGAGCTAAAATGTATTGGAGATTATACATTCAGACATTTGTAGTATAAACATGGACTTATATGGTCAGAAATACTTCATCTCTTTTATAGATGATTACTCACGATATATATATATCTCTACTAGCTTAAGAATGAAAATGAAGCACTAGATGCTTTTAAATTTTTTAAAGCAAAAGTAAAGAAACAATGAGAAAAAAAAATTAAGATCGTGAGAATATACAAAGGTGGAGAATATTATGGTGAATATTCTAAGGATCGACAAGCACTTGGTCCATTTGCGCAGTTTCTTCAAGAGCAAGGGATTGTTGCCCAATACACCATGCCTAGTTCACCAGACCAAAATGGTGTAGCAGAAAGAAGAAATCGAACGTTAATGGATATGGTACGGAATATGCTTAACAGCTCTAAGCTTCCTAAATCATTATGGACTGAAGCAAGGTTGTTTCAAAGACGCATTTTGAATTATTTAAAGGTTGGAAATTGAGTTTACGACATAGACGCATGTGGGGATGCCTGTGTCAAGTGAGAGTCTATAATCCATCAGAAAAAAAATTGGACACAAGGACTATTAATGGATATTTTATTGGATATGTTGAAAGATCCAAAGGGTACAGATTCTGTTGTCCATCTCATAACATTAGGATTATGGAATTAAGAAATGCAAAATTTTTTGAAAATAACTTGATCTGTAGAAGTGATAAATCACAGAATATCGTTTTTGAGAAAGATCATATTAATGCTCAGCCTTCCACTTTAAGTGATAGATTGATTGTCATTACAACACCCCTCAAGTCCAGACGAGTGTTGAGCAATCAATCGTTAAAGTTTCACAAGTAATTGATAACAATCTAGTAGATTAGTTTGTTCAAGAACTACCATAAATTATTGAACAACATGTTCCACAGGAAACTGTTGATACAACATTAAGAAAATATACTAGAGCAAGGAAATAACAAATTCCTAATGATTATGTTGTGTATCTACAAGAATTTGACTATAACATTGGAGCCAAAAATGATCCAGAAATGTTTTCATGAGCCATGAGTTACAAAGAATCAAATTTATGGTAGGATGCAATAAAAGATAAGATGAATTCTATGGCATCTAATAGAGTTTGGGATCTTGTTGAGTTGCTTAATGGTGTAAAGGTCATAGATGTAAATGGGTCTTTAAAACTAAGAAAGACTCATTAGGCAACATTGAGAGATAGAAAACAACACTCATAGCCAAAAGATTCACTCAAAAGGAATGAATTGACTATAAGGAGACATTCTCTCTTGTATCCAAGAAATATTGCTTTTCATACAATTATGGCATTAGTTGCACATTTTGACTTTTCTCAATGGAGATTTAAAGGAAGAGGTTTACATGAAGCAACCAAAACGATTTTCCTCCAATAATAGGGAGCATTTAGTTTGCAAGCTCAAGAAATCTATATATGGCTTGAAACAAGCCTCCCGTCAATGGTATTTAAAATTTCATGATGTTATTTCTTCATTTGGTTTCGTAGAGAATATCATGGATCAATGTATATACCAGAAGGTCAGTGAGAGTAGAATATGTTTCTTAATTCTATATATGCATGCATTCTACTTGCAGCCAATGATAAGGTGTTGCTTTATAATATGAAACAATTTCTTTCTGAAAATTTTAATATAAAATATATGAGTGATGCATCTTATGTCATTGATATTAAGATACATAGAGATAGATTCTGAGGTATTTTGGGTCTATCTCAAGAGACCTATATTAATAAAGTTTTAGAGAGATTTCAGATGAAAGATTGTGCACCAAGTATAAAACCTATTCCCCACGATCTTCTTTCTTTCGAATCCTATCAATGTCATCACCTCAAACTAGGACTCGGGCATCGATTTTCGTGATAAGTAGAACTGTTATTGGGTGAACCGCCTCACCTGGAGTTTCACATGGAGCTTAGAGCCTTGCCTGTCCTGATATTCCAAATGGAGGCTGTTGACTTGGATTGAAACAAATACTGTTGAGAGAAATGGTTTGAGAGATTGATTCTTTCTATCCGGCACACTAGAGCTGTCTGGCACACTTACTTCTGCTAATGTGAAGCGGCGAGGAGCCAACTGGTTGTTGGACCAACCTATGGTGTGTTCCGGCAAAGCGCCGGGTTGTTGGTAAGGAGCATGAGCGGCCAGAGGGGGGAGGGGGGGGGGGGGGCGCTCACACAAGTAAGTGAAGGGCACCCTACGGTCCTTTCTTCTATGTGGCCCGCACACGGCATGGCGCTGCTTCTGATCAATAGAAGAAGAACAGGAAGATGGGGAATGGTTACACTCCATTAGGTTAAAATACTCTTAAGTAGATTACCCCAAGGATACTTATATAAATATAAGAGATTAGCCCCTATCTATTATTATATCTAGAAAGAATAGATATATATATCTATACCTTTCTACAAACTCTGAATATTGATATGAATCTATACTTTTTTAGAGTGAAAGGTGACAGATTTAATTTGAACTAATGTTCGAGGAATGATTTTGAAAGGGAACAAATGAAAAATATTCCATATGCTTCTGCTACTGGAAGTCTGATGTATGCTCAGGTTTGCCCAATACTTGACATTGCATTTGTTGTTGGAATGTTGGAAAGATATCAAAGTAATCCTAGTATAGACCACTGAAGATCTGCAAAGGAGATGTAATACCTTCAAGGAACGAAAGATTACATGATTATGTATAGACGAACAAATAATTTAGAAGTAATTAGATACTCAAATTCATATTTCGCTGGCTATGTTGATTCAAGAAAATCAACATCTAGCTACATTTTTATGTTTGTCGGTGGAGCTGTATCTCAGAGGAGTGCAAGTAGACTTTGACTGTTACTTCTACTATAGAGGTTGAGTTTGTATCTTGTTTTGAGGCTACATTGCATGGTGTGCAGATGAAGAATTTCATATTTGGGCTTAAAATTGTGGATTCGATTTCTAGGCCATTAAGGATTTATTGTGATAATTCAGCTACAACTTTTATGGTTAAAAACAACAAAAGTGGTAGTCGAAGCAAAGACGTCGACATTAAGTATTTAGTTGTAAGAGAACGTGTTAAAGACAAGATAGTGGTTATTGAACATGTTAGCACTGAATTGACTATTTTTTATCCTTTAACAAAAAACATGCCACTGTTGAAATTTAAGGATCATGTAGGTTGAGTGGGACTTGGTTCCTTTTGATATTTTTTATTATATGGACTAATGTTGATTGTAATGAAATTTTATTTATGTATGATATTTTTTCATATTTAATTTTCAATTGTGTGCATATTTATAATATCATTAATGTTTGGGCCTAGAATAAACATAGGGTTTATTCATTAAGTAATATGGACAATTGTTTAAGAGACATAATGCATAGTGATACATGGAAGATAATACTCGTTTTTAGAGAACCTATCGTCATGATTCATGTATTTTGTATCTTATTATGGTAACTGATGAAATATATGGACCAAGTGGGAGAATGTTAGAATTTTTAGCTAAAGTGATCCATGGTCTTTCATCATTTTAAGTGGAAAACATGTATTATACAATTTCTATCAGTTTTTGGCAGTTTCTTACATGTTCTAGTAGTTGGTTACACGTTGTGACAATTTCTGGCAATCCCTTGGTTACATGTTCTGATAGTTTTTTCATGGCTTCTGTAATGGGCAAAGCCTACCAATACAGGTATTCTCTTGGTTAAGTCTCTAAGCTAACAATTTTTTTTCAGTAAATATACACCATTGTATAGAAATTGTGTAAGGTTTAGAAGAACCATAATCCAAGAAGTTTCATCACCAGATTGTGAAAGACATCAATGGCAGGAGGTATGTTTTGTGTTTAATTCCACACTTGATCTATATGTTATTGTAGTTAGTAAAGTATGATTAGATCGTATCTAAGTTCTATCAGGAATCCCAAGGTATGAGAAAGGAAGAGACCCTTTGCAAACCCAGGATAAGTTTTACCGTATCCTTTCTAGAAAGGGCAAGCTTACAATGATAAAAGTGACTCTTTGTTTTATTAATCTTCTGGTCCAAGATATTAGTATAAGGGATATTTTTAGCCAACTCCTCTAAGTTTGTCTGTATCTCAATGTGATACAACAATTATTTTGACGCTACACTACAATACAAAAAGATGGCAAATGTCTCATTAAGCAACAAAACTTTAACATCTGTCCAAAATTTCAAAACAGTGTAAGTGTAATTACTAATATATCCTTACATGTTACAAAAAATTATAAATGACAATTATAACCCTAATTTATTTTATTTTTTCAAAAAGATTTAGGGGTGTAAATGAAAAATTTTATGGACACGAATGAAAAACATTAATTCAAGGATGCTAATAAAATATTTTTAAAAACTTTAGGGATACAAATATAATTATTTTAATTTACCCTAAAATTAATCCATCTCAAATCCCATTCTTCCTCCGCCGCCCACAACTTCTCTGGGATATCTTCATCCATTTTCTTTACACATGGAACTTCTCCCACACCTTTTATCTTCTACAACCACACCACCACTGAAAAAACATACTTCCTTATTCTTCAAATTTATTCTCATTTTCCAAAAAATTACCCAAAAATTTATCATATCTACAAGGCTAACCAACTTTTCAATACAAAAGATTGAAGAAATAAATTTTGAGGCCCCTTCAGTTATTGCATGTTTTGGAGACATATTTGGGCATGTGAAGAGCGGCGAGGGCGTGGGCGTGTGAGGAGCGATGATGGCTTGGGCTTGTAAGGAACAACCATGGCATGGTCGGTTGATGTAACGATGGTGAGCAATGATGGAGGGCGACTGCAATTGAAAAGTGGCGGCTATGTTTTGATTTTGGAATTAGGGTTGGAAGTTAAGAGATTAAAGACTTTCCTTTTATATTATTTTATTAATATTATATATTTAGATTGCATCCATTTCTTTATTTTATTATTTTATAAATTTTAACTAATATTATATATTTAAATTGAGCAACGATGTAACTTTTGGTTTTAATTATTTTTTATTTTATTTTTTTGTTTTATTTTATATTTACATAAGGACGATTTTACTCCTATATTGTTAGAAATTTTTAGACGGACATTTAAAATTTATACTTCAATGAGACATTTGCATATTTTTATAGTTTAGTGTAGCGTTAGAATAATTGTTGTATCACATTGAAATACAGACAAACTTAGAATAGTCAGTTGAAAATATCTCTTAAGATAATCATGAAGGAAAGTCTTGAAATTATGTAGTGTATTATTATCACCCTTACAAAATAGAATAATATCATCAACATAAAAAATATGGTAAAGTAGAGAGACATCCCTCAAAGCATAAATTGGAAGCATCCATCCCTCAACCATCATCATAGTAATACCACGACGAAGGAATTATTTTACTAAATAGAAAAGCAAGGGCAACAAAGGTTCTCCTTAACAAACCTCTTTGCCACAAGAAAGAAACCTTTTGAATAGCCATTTATAATAAATGAAAGTTTGGTTGAATGAAGAAGAGATCTAACACACAAAAAAATCTCGAAAAACAAAGCACTTCAACATTTGGAGTATCAAAAGCTTTCTTAATACCAAGTTTAAAGCCAATGTTACCACCATAAGCTTTCCTATCTAACAAATTGAGTCCTTCAGAGATTA
The DNA here is from genome assembly GCA_028052125.1 of Melia azedarach. NCBI lineage: Eukaryota > Viridiplantae > Streptophyta > Magnoliopsida > Sapindales > Meliaceae > Melia > Melia azedarach. The sequence continues at coordinate 8,157,668 of CM051399.1, forward strand.
TAGTAATGCAATCATGAATCCTTCTTTCACGAACAAAAACTGCTTGGTTAGGCGAAGTGAGATTAGGAAAAAGGTTCCCTAATCTAGTGGAAATAATTTTAGTGACAATTTTGAAAGAAAAGTTGGCTAGTGTAATAGGCTAGAAATCATAAATCTAATCAGCGCAATCCACTTTTGAGAGAAGGACAATAAAATTTGAATTAAGATTAGGAAGAATGTAATTCTAAGTAAAAAATTAGGTTATTCCCTTTACCACATCCATACCAACAATATCCCAACAAGCTTGATAGAAAGCCGTAGAAGAACCATCTGGCCCTAGGGCTTTAGAAGGATCCAACCAAAAAACAGCAAATTTAATTTCTTTTGTAGTTGGAACAACAATCATATAATCATTATCAACATCATAAATATAGCAAGGGATAAACCGATTAATGTGCTTGAGATCTAAATGAGCTATAAAGCTGAGAATAATACTTTACTACATGGTTAAAATCTCATGAATATTTTCAAAAGGAGTTCGATTTATTTGCATGGTACTTTTATGTGCTTTAGAGGCACAAATCTTGGCATACGATTGAAATTTTTTTGAATTTTTATCTCCCTCCCTTAGCCACTTTAACCTAGCTTTATCTTTCTAAAACATCATTTGAGCATTAACTACATCCAACACCTCATGCATAGCCTTGATCTCAGCTTCTACAACATATTCAATAGTACCCAAAGCAATAATCGTAGCCTGAATTCTAAAAGGAGAAGCTAAAGCTTCCTTGACCCTAACATGAACATTTTTTAAGACATATTTGTTCTAACTCCTTAATTCCTACTTCAAAATTTTGAGCTTATCCACGTCAATTGAAGACCAAACCTATTCCACATTAGGCTTGAAATCCTTGTGAAGCAACCACATAGAGTGGAATCTAAAAGGTTTAGGACTTCCCTAGAATGGAAAAACACAAGAAATCACCATCTAAGAGAAATTGAATAATTATTCTTTGAAGAATTAGACAAGAAGAAGGACCCTCCATCTAAGCAAAATTATTGAGAGCTCGATCTAACTTGTACTCTATATGACCAAACCTTCATCTACGAGCCCAAGTATAATAAAGACCAGTTGTAGCAATCTGGGTTAACTCACAGTCATTAATAAATTGTTGAAAATATTGGCATGAAATACTATTCATGTGTACCCAACATAATATTGAAGTCACCAGTAATCACCAAAGGACTCTCCATAACACTCGTCGAAGCCATTCGCCTTGCAATATAATAAGAACATAAAGAAAAACGAATGCAAGCAAACAATTATTAAGCCTAGCTTTCATCGTCACTTGCTAAGAGCTAGAAGAAACAACCTCAAAATCATGATCCTCTATACTTAGAACCCAAAGCTTGTTGGCCTTAAGGCGAATAACTCATTGTCTTGATGATAACAAACCTTGACATCTTTTACTAACCAAATTCTTCTTGTAGCATTTATTGTGACATTTCTAGCATGAAGAATTGAAAGGCAATTGTGAAAACTTAAAGAACATCTAAAATAAAGGCATTCAAGAAAAGTATAATTGAATCCCTTGAACAAATTGAAAAATGAAATTACAAGCTTGGTATTTTATTTTGTATTATTTTTGTATGGTTGTGTTTATAAATGTGTATGATGTTTGTGTGAAGGTCAAAAGCTTTTCAAAAATAAATGTTTTGCATTTTGGAAATTGGACCAAAATGTAATATTTTCAAAAATCATGAATAATATTCATGAATTGTAAACAGGCCATGCCAATCCGTTCGACCGATTTGAGGTAGAATGCCTTCCAATTCAACTTGAACTACTTGGTTGACTGACCTGACCTATCCGGTCGACCGGCCTTTTGAAAAATTAAATTTAGGCATCCCTAATGGCTAGTATTGGATAGTTTTCAAATATTTATAAATTTGGGACTTCATACTCATTTTACAAATTTTGGAATACATTTTCGAGAAACACAAAGTTCTTACAAGGTTCTAAAATATATTCTTGAGCTTGAAATCATCATACATGCATTTGGATCTCCAAGAACATTCATTTGTACTACTTATCTTATAGGAGATCAATTTGTAATTGTTATTATCTATTTAATTCATTTTTTGTTATAAATAAATGGGTCTTTCACTTGGTTGGGATTGTGTTGAGTGTTTAAATTGAGCAAACACTTGCACAAGTTGTAGGATATCATAAATTTTAGGTTGTTTGAGTGTTTGGGGTGAACAAACACTTGTAAGGTTTAAGAGGTATCCGGAAATCTTCTTGGTTATAATTTGAAGTCTTGCGGGATTAAGACTTGATTTTTAGTGAAATCTTCAAGTGAAGCTTGAAGGAGTGGATATAGGCCGAGTTGTTGCCAAACTATTATAAATCTTGTGTTCATCTCTATATCCTTTACACTCTTATATTCGTGTCTAATTTAAATTTGTGTGTTTGGGTTGAAATTCGAATTAGTTGTTAATATTTATTAGGAACCCAATTCACCCCTCTTGAGTTGCACATTAGTATTTTAAAGCTTTGGAAGTGGGTTTTGTGACATTCCTATAAGGGTTAAACCCAACATGCACCAATATCCATATGGGATTTTATTGAAATTTGTCATTGGTTAAAAAATTACCACTAAAATTGGCCTATGAGCATTACAAAGATCAGCTACTTTGAGCCGACACTCGGGGTTGGCTAGGCCCCATATATTCTAGTAGGTAAACTTCATGGATTGGAATTGTGAGAGCTACCCTTGTGCAGGTATACCCGTCATCAATGAGAGGCTTGGTTACCTTTTGAAAATCTTCCACGCCAGTCAAGTGGCTGCATGCTTCTGCATTTCATCGGTCTCCTCAACAGCTGCCATATCATTGTCTTCCCTAAACACCTCACATACACCTTTTAAAAAGTCATCTTCTGGAGAAGGAGATGATTCCTTATCCAACGTGGTTTTTTGAATATCAACTATCCCAACTATCTCAGGAGTTTCCTGAATATTTTGTGCTTTTTGGACAAGAACATGCTGAACCGGTGAGGTAGAATTTCCTAAAGGAGGAGAAATTGGTGAAGATCTCAGTGCAGATGGCGCTTGTTCATCCGTGTTAACATCATGAAGCGGTTGGGATGTGTCCATGTTGGCTGAAGATTCTTTCTCTTTGTTGTTTTTCTCCACTGGTTTGTAAACTTAGGCAAAAATTCGTCTTTTTGGACCTTTTTGTTTAATTGCTTGCATGGTGACCAAAACGATCACATCTATTACAACTTGATGAAAGGATTTCATAATGCATTTCCACATCAAACCATAGTCAGGTAATTCCACTATGATATAGTCCTGTAATGTGGTCATAAGTCCACCTCCACGAGAACACGAGCATAATACCGGTACTTTTTATCTCTTGTTGCTTGATCAATTTGTAAAGGAATGCCAATTCCACGAGCCAATGTCAAAAGGATCCGAGGACGCCAATATTCTAGACTGAGGCCATATATTCGAATCCATACCTGTGCATGAAATTGAATTTTTTGATCGAAAGGATTGAAATTCGGCTGCCATTGAAAAGGCTTGAATATTCCCTGTAGCAGAGAGCAAGAACCACCTCCCCACACACCTTGCGCATATCAGTTTCTACAGTAAAGCATATATCAAATAAGCCTCGAGCTAAAGGCGTCATGGACCAATGTTCAGTTGGCTGCAAGATTTCGTGTAGGAGAGTACGCAACTCCTCTACCCTCATTGGTTTTGAGCCAGGTTGTAACAAATTCTGCCAATGAGGTTGGTGCTGCCAGTACCCACCTCTTTTCTATGTAGTTTGGGATCAATTTTCACAATTTGCTAAGTGGAAAGGTAGATTATTGGAAAAAAGGGGATATCATTAGGAGAGAAGCAAAGGTGGGTTTTTTCACAGGAGGTGGCTTGGGATAATTAGATTATGTGGAGGTCGATTTCAGGTGGTCATGGTATCAGGTAAGAGTCGCAGCCATCTCTTCCAAGAGAGTTGCCATTGCTGCCGGAGAAGGGAAGATTGTAAGGTAAGAAAAGTTGGGGAAGGAAAGAATCCGTACAGAAAGGAAAGAAAAAAGTTGAAAAAGGGAAGTCAAACTGAAAAAAAGATCAGGCACATTCTAAATATGGTAGTCAAGCACAGCAATAAGAAAAGCGTAGAGAGAAAAATTCTAACCCATCATGAGGGAATATGCGGAGTTCACCACCATGGACTTATAATTATGCGTATATAAGTATTTTTTAATAACTTAATTTTTTTTTTAGTATAAGTATTTATATAAGTATTAATTAGGAGATATAAATATTTTTTTTCTTATTTTTTCTCTGAGATTATCCTAGTCGAGCCAACCCTTGTATATGTAATTGATATTATACAATTAGGGGAAGGACTAGGTTAGAAAAATAAATTTGCAGTTGGAGAAATTATTCTTATAGTGTCGTATTATTATTATCTCATTAGTGGGTATAAATAAAATTTTTTGTTCAAAATGAACTCAATCCATCTATTACCTGTTTTAGAAATTTAAACACAAATACAACCTAAGATTTATTAAAAGGGTAAAATGATAAGATACGATTAATAAGGAGGTCATATTTATATTGTAACATGAATAATTTAACTAACCCATTTAATGAATTAGAGACATAATTTGGTTCATTTAATTTCAATATAAAAATTAATTTAACTTGAAAAATAAATATAATATATAATATTAATAAAAAAAATAAAATATATGTATTTCAATAATATATACAAGGAAACAAATTAAATAAATTGTTGGTTCTATAAAATACTAAAAATAAGCGAAGAAAACACAAGTAACAACATTATTGTCCATTACAATTTATAATTAACAATATAAAATCAATGAAAAAATAAATTCAAAAGCATAAAATATCCCTATATTTCTAAAATTTTACAAATATAAAACAATAATACAATATTGGTAAATGAATCTTAAATATGTATATTTGTATTATAAACTAATGAGACGACATAATTATTTATTACAATCATTCGTATTTTAACGACATAATTAAGTGGGTGGGTGGGTGATACATTATATTATTATCTATGATATTATTTGTGTGTAACTTTTAAAGCTTTTATTTTTGTATAGAAAATAATTAAGATTTATATGTTGTTTTCTCTATTTTTTAAACCTATTATTTTTAGAAATTTAGATAGTTAAGGGTATGTCTATTCTTTAGTATAGAATAAAAACCCTAATTTTAGTCATTTATTCTTCAAATTAATAAAAAATATTTTATGGAGAATTTTTGTTTAGGAATTTATCTTTATTACTTTCCTTAAATTACTACTTATAGCTCAATAGTCGTTTTGCCTTTTATTCTTTTACATTTTTTATTTTTTTGTTGTATTAATTTTTTTCAACTTTTATTTTAAAATACTTTAAATTGAAGCAGACATTAATATGAGAAATTAAATTAAGAAAATTTTGTTGGGATTTTTGGATGAGAAGTTGAAAGTGGGATTAACTGATTTTAATTAAATCACAATTAATAACTAATATTTACGAAAGTTTTTTTTTTTTTTGTTTCACTAGTTTAAAATTTTATATACATACTATATATATTCAGATGAGCGATATTTCATTATATTTTTTTAACGACATAATTAAAAGCAGAAGTAATATGAAATCTAACCAAATATAATAGAATTTGATCTAAATTAAAGAAAAATAAAATATATTTAAAGGGTTTTCAAATAGATACCCCATATGTTTGTCAAATGAGGAAAATTTCTAATCCATACACTTTCAAATAATATATATTTATTTTTTAAAGTTTGAATTATACAAAAAGAAATAATAATAATTTATTACTTTTTTAATCTGAAAAAATAAAAAATTTGGTATGTATGTATGTATGTATGTATGTATGTATAATAAGATAAAATTATTTAAAAAATTTTAAGGGGTTTTAACACGACTTTCCTGACTTTTTATCTCTTGAAATAAATAATTGACCTAATTAACACATATCTCTCCTAAGGATATCCACTTCTATCCATAATCATTGGAAAGACACATTTGCCCTTCATTTGTCATTTTCAAAATAAAGACAAAATCTTAGCTTGATATATATTAATATTTTATTGAGTTTATTTGTTTATATGGACCTACAATATAAAAATCAAAAGCAAACACACCTCTCTCTCTTTATTTATTTATTTATTTTTGTTTTCTTTTAAGAGATATATGTACAACTTTTTCCCAAAAAAAGAAAAAGAGATATATGTATATGATGTAATCAGATTGGGTATAGACATCTGGGTTAAAAAATGGTGTTAAAGTGTTTGAAATTGAGCATTTAACTTATATAGCCGTTAGTTTTCAACGACTATATTCACCTGCACACACCTCCTTTAAAAACACAGTAAGATTACTTTCAAAATTTTACCCATTAGCCCTTTTGCAAAACCAAAAATAAATACGAAACTTACATTTTCAAATGGCATTTACTTAAAAGATTTTTTCATAGCTATGAGGAGTTTGAACATTGAACCAGAACATATAAATGAAAATCTGGTTATGACATAGAAACATATCAATAAAAATCCAATTCACATAAACAAAATTTTGAACTCCACATGAAAAGTCCAATAAAGCTGAAGAAAGCACCTAAAGACTTTTCATCATAAAACTTTCTCAATTTTCATGCACAAAATATTTTTATATATATGTCCCATGTGAATGCTCATAAATAAAAACATGCTTGTTAAAGTAGGTTGATTATTTAGAAGAAAAAAAATATATATTCTTCTCAAACACATTAAAATGTGCAAAATCGCTAGTATATAATTTTTCTTTTAATAAATTATCTCTAATAGCAAACTCTTAAAAAGAAATACCATTAATAATATGTAAATAGAAATATATAAGTGAAAAAATATTTTGATAACAAAAATTAATACAAGTATTATGCAATTCATTTAAAACGAAAATCTATTTTGCTTATCTTGATGCATCCTCAAATATCAATAATATAACAACATCCTTCACCAAAAGATCACATTCATAAAACTTCTATAAATTGTAATATCTAAAGACTTCGAATTTTCTTATAATAATAATTCCACATTTTGATCGTATAATATAAAAATAGTTGCAGAACAAAACAATTCTTACTCTTTGATTTTTCATAAATTATTTCCTTGACCAATTACTCTAAACTTCTATAGAGAGGATGCTGACATAGAGAGCAATTGACCATAAAATTTTCAAAGCTTCACAAAATCAAAAGCTATTTTTTCAATACGTATTGAATCTTTAAAATAATTTTTTCAACATTGAGCTTGCTTATTTCAAAAATTGATAACAAATCATTCTCAATTCATATAATCATAAAACTTTCAAGAGTTAAACTAGACATATATCTAAAGTATCATAGCAAATTTCATAATTTTGAAAAAATTATAAATGTATCAAAATCATTTTGCAATCCATGTGTCTGCTGAAACCAGAAAATTCTAGCATATTTGACTCCATTTTGAAAAAACATTAAATTTATATTCTTTTGCGATTTTAACAAAAATGATTTTGAATGTTACTTTGGATGCCTATTTTTCAAAGTAAATAATTTTTTGTAATTTTTCTAATGGGATTTTCCACATACCTCCCTTAAGGTTTGTGGAAATCCTGATTTGTGAAAACATTTGGAGAAACGGTCACAAACCTCCCCTACAATGTTTATCTTCCATTAATGAATAAAAAATTGACCAAAATACCCCCAAGTTATTGCAAAATAATAATAACTTTGTTGAAATTCAAAACCAAGATCCTTAGGAAAGAACACAATTCTCTAACCACCGAATCAAACACATTTCTATGTTATGTTCATAAATAATATGTTTCAAAATACATGTATAATAATTTCTTTGATAATTAAAATCATTTTGTTATCATAAAAAATTTATAATTAAAAAATAATTTTATAATCACTGAAATTTTATATAGCTACTTGAAATTAAAATTATCATTATCATAAATTATAAAATTTTAAAATATTATCATTATCTATATTTGTTTCCTTAAATAAAATAATTTATTTTACTTAATCATTATTTAACAATAATTTTTTAAAATTATTAGTGCTAATAATAATTTTAGAATAATTTTATTTTATAACAATTTAAATTTATTTTCTTTAATAATTATTTAAGAATAATAACTATTATCATTATTTATATTCATTTCTTTAAATAAAATAATTTATTTTACTTAACAATTATTTAAAAATAATTTTTAAAATTATTAGTGCTAATAATAATTTCAGAATAATTTTATTTTATAATAATTTAACTTTTTTAATAATTATTTAAGAATAATTTTATTATTAGTATTATTTGATAGTAATTTTAATTTTAAGTTATTATATAGAATTTTAATGATTATAAAATTATTTTTGAATTAAAAATTTTTGTTATGACAACAAAATATTTTAATTACTAAAAACTTATTATATATATTTTTAAATATATTATTTATTAAAGATTGAAAATATATCATATAAATGTGTTTGATATGGTGGTTAGAGTATTGGGCTTCCTTGTTAAGTGTCTTGGCTTCAAATCTCAGTAAAATTATTAGTATTCCAATCATGTACTTCTATTGTACTACAATAAACCAATAGATATATTTATCGTGTTGCTTAAGTGGATTCAACTTGTAACAATAGTCCAGGTTATGTTATATATGCAAAGACCCCAAAACAGATACAACTAAATAGATAGAAACACCAAAATCAAATGTAGATCAATATCTAAGCAATTCAAGTTGATAATTATAAAAGTAAATAAACTAAACTCGATAACTAACTAAAAGAGAAATAGAAATCAAATTAAAGAGTGTTGAAGAATGAATTGGCTAACTTGAGAATAAGAGATTTAGGACCTTGATTTCACTTACCCTAAAATCATCATGTATTTCATAATCTTTAAATTTAACAAATGAAACCCAAATAAAATACAAAATGAAAATGATAAAGTTTAAGATACTAGACCAAGCTTTAATGATTCTCCTCAAGGTCTTCTTCCAAAACCTTCACTTGAATCCTTCCACTTCTCTCTTTAGAATTCTTTCTTGTCCTTCACCTTCTCTCACACAAAACTCAACTTTTTATCCATGGCTAAGGGTGGCTAGCTTCCATGAGCATAAACACCTAAAATATACCAAATTCGACCAATTGTTGATGATCTCAAGGCCTAAAAGCATCCAAAGACATCCAAGGGTGCCCAATATTGCGTGGGGGAGTAGTGGGAGCTCGATGGGTAGCACAATGTCCTGCCTTGGTAGTGCTAGCTTGCCATACTTTTGTCCAATTTGGCCTTTTGTTCGTGGGCATGGCGTGGGCATATCATTCCAACAGCCCTAAGTCATCAGCTTTTGGTTTTCTTATACTTTGGTCCCTGAAACTTTTGCAATTTTGTCCGTATTTCCTTTCCAACTTTTCAATATTTTATTTTCGAGTCTATTTCATCTTTAATTATCATTTTCTATCTTTTCTATATAAGATACTAAAATTCATCAAACATTAACAAAACTCGATGATTTACAAAACTATTCAAGTGCCGAAGTGACCGATAAGTGCATATTCTACAACTTATCAGATATCCCCAAACTTAAATGTTTACTTGTATACAAGCAAAGCAAAACAATAGCAAACAAAAATCACTAATTAAGAGAGCTTAGCCAAAAATAACCATAAAGAGACGAAATAGACTCACGAGCATATTCTTACTCAAATCAAAATCCGGCCTCATAGATCAAGCAGTTAAATTAAGGAAACTTTTTAAATGTTAGTAATTCATCTAAAAACATCAATTCAAATACCAAATGCCATTCTACTTAAATAATCCTTGTACAAGTGTGTGAGTTGCCATCTATACTTAATCGTTCATCAACTTGGATAAGTTTATATAAACAAATAAGCTTGTTTAAATTTCTTAGGGAATTCCATAGGATTGATATTCATGTCACTCTCACTAATATAGTATGACACCACATTAAGGATCCTTAGACCTTAATTATGCTTGTATTGATAGGTTATGGTCAGGGTAGGAAAGTAGATACTTAAATGAAGTTTAAACACCCTAAACACATCAACCATCCTCGAACTTTATCTTCAATCCTTTTGAATCTTTCATATAATCATTAATTCTCCACAACTTGCTTTGCTTTCTCACCTATCTATTTACAAATCAAAGATGCTTTTTTTTTAAAAAAAATTCAGCCTCACTCTACATATTTATGCTAGCTCTCAATGCTTACCAAGCATGAGGTCCAATTACTCAGTAAAAATATGGCTTGAAATTTTTATTTCTCACCTTATTCTATTTTTTTACACGAGTTCTCTATGCTTACCAAAAATGGCTTGAATCATTTCTCTAATGAAGCATCCCTTAGAATTTCACCTCACGTGACAACAAAACAAGTTTTAGAGTTAAACGAAATCTTACAAGTTCACTTAGTTCACATAAACTTTCTATAAGTTTTCAAACAATCAAGTAATTGTGACACTATCATTCAAAATTTTAAGAATGATCAAGGAGAGTGAATATGACAACAAGTTAAGTATATAGATTAAGGCAACCTTTAATTTTATTTATTTTTAAATATAAGTACTCTCAATCAAAATCATATCATTGGCCTTTCATTTAGATGACTAAGGCAAGCTCAAAAGACAATTAAAATCAACTCGTAAAAAGAGAAGAGATTTACATGCAAACACTACTACAAATTTGCTCATAGGTGATAGATAATATTCGTCAAGAATGGTGCTTTGTGATAGATTTTATCTATCAACTAAAGTCTATTCATGCTTACTTGACTCTGATCGTGCATCATTATTTCGTCACAAAAGCTGTTTCTATCACGACGCTATGATAAGAATGTGTCACGAAGCTGTGATAGAGATTTTTTATTTTCACAAAATTATCAAGATTTTATGATATTTTTTTATCAAGAATTCATTAGGGTTTTTTTAGTAGATTTTTTTTTCGATTTTATTGTTAAACTGATTTTTTTATAATTCTTTTTTTGTCTGATTTGATATTTGCTCCCCAGATCTTTCAGTATTTTTTCTAGCTTTTTTTTTAATTTTTGAATTTTTTTCCAACTTTTTTATTTTTAATTTTTTTGGATTTTTAATGCAATGTTTTCAAATGATTATTCACATAATTATTCAACTAAAATAACTAAATAATAAAATGGTAATAATAATTATTTTTAACTAATAATAGAAAGAAATAAAAAAAATGAAATAATAGCCAACATAATATATATTTCATTAACTCCCAAATATCTTTTACAATTATACAAACATATTTATCATATATTTCGGTTCAAATATCATCATCTTAAAAAGCATGAGTTATCATCGAATCCAAATAAAATAAAATATAGTTAATCAACAATTCTCAAACACAAGTTCAATTACACACTTCAAGTTGCTAACTACAACACAAGTCTTTGTATATTGACTGTTTTCCAACATCAAAATTGCAGTTGAATATGCGTAATAGAATATAACAATCAAATTTTCATAAACCTACAACGCAAACACAAAATAGAGCAATGAAAATTTAATTTTTAACTCAATGAATAGACTAAGAAGTGATATTATACAAATTTGTGTTGAATCACCTACTTACATGGCAATAAAAAATGATCAGAAATAGAATTGGCCTACTCCACCTTTATTTCATCCAACTCTCCTTTCCCAAGAACGAATAGAAGGAATATGGTTGTATTATCTTTGTCTAGTAAGTGGTACCAAAACAATTCTGAAATAAGATAAGGCAAACCATAATTCAAATTAAAATCTTACCATATCTCAAACTCAAAAGAAAAAATACTCATAAAATAGCAAAACTCCCTCTACATATCTCAATCTTCATTTTTTTGGATACAAGCCAAAAAAACAAATGCAGAACATATACTAGAATAAGTCAACTTCCAAATTCCTTATCAATCTAGAAAGTTGTTGATCTTAATTCTATTAAACCCATAACAATAAAGAAGATCATAAATGTGCAACACTGCAACCACAAACAAATACAAACTATTGATCATCTAACATGACATTTTTTTCTAAATGCTATAATCATTTTTATGATTTACAAAAAAAAAAAAAAAAAAACAGCATGTGCAAATACTAAAAGCTCTTTCCTAAATATTATTCCAACCAGCTTCATGCACAATTTACAAATACAATAGTTAGATTTTATACAACATACACATAGCAATCAAAATGAAAACATAAAAAACAGTAACTACATCAAAAGTTTTTTAAAAAATAAGGAAACAAGATATTATCTATTTGAAAGGTTTTTTAAGAAGTTATAGGATCTTATTAGATCTATTCACAAGTAGAATGTATAAATATACACTTCAAAATACCATACAATAGAAAAACTCTAAAATCATAGTTATCAAAACTAGTGGCTATATAAAGAAGAACAAACACACTCACCCAGATATAGCTTTTTTTGCTTCAAGCGAATCAACATCAAAACTGTTGAAAACATGAACAAGATATTAATAATCATACCAAGTGAAACAATCAGTAAAGTAACCAGAAAAACTATTGACCAAGTATCAGCACTTTCCAGATACAAAAAAATAAAAATAAAAATGTAGTAACAAAATAATCTGACAATACAATTTAAATGACATATACATAGACCAATCAATATGGCCATGTTGCTTCAAACCCAAGACATAAATCTGACCACCTACTTGCTCCCACATTGAACAAGTTGTGCCAATCCTTATTGAATAAACCTATCAATTAGCCAGAGTGACGGTGCATAAGCAAAATAAGCAAAAATGTGCATAACATAAAAGCATTATTCTACGATGATATTGCATGCAACAATCATAGCAATATTAATCAATTTCCTCAATTCTAATAATGATAGCGTGATGCATCAAATTGATTGGTCCCACCATGTCTTCATTTTTGTCCATTCTCATTTTTCTTTTCTTAATTTCTTAATTAAATTTAGTTTGCTTTCCACTTTCTAAAAAAAGGTTACTTTAGGTAAGGTAAAACTTAACAATCCTTACCAACTCTTAAAAAATAAATTAAAAAAATTACAAACACACACACACACACACATTGTTATTTACGCTTCTATTTTCTACTTCTTATTGTTGCACTCTATTTTTGCTGTTTACTATTAATTTTGCTGCTTTTTTGCCATTGTTGTGTTGTTTTAATTGCTATTGTTTTCTATCAATACTGTTGCAACAAACTTTATAAACGAAAAGAATTATAATATATTTAGTTTTATCTACAAATTGAAGTTTGTGTTTCTAGTATCGGATCCATACCAATATGCAAGCAAAATGACTTACTGTAATGAGCTTTTCAGCATTCTCTGGTCTCTTCCAAACCTTCATTGTTGCAGTAGCTACTACCCTAGAAGAAATGCCGACATAATATTAAAATAACTTGAAAATTAGTAAAGGAAAGAGTTACATACAAGGAATGAACAAATTTGAGAGAGGAAAAAGAATATCAAAACCATTAAAATTCTCCCCTATTCTTTGGTCATTTTACAATTCAAAGCTCCAATCGAGAAGATTTAGAAAGTACATTCTTAATTTGGAAATAAGGCCAGAATACCATGTCTCTCCCAGTTCATCATTGTTTTAGTTCTCTTCCTTTACTTTTCATTGCAACAACCTTTTAACTTTACTAATCAATTAATTAATTAACTAGCATAAAGTAAAGTGAATGAAAATTATTTAAGATACAAATATGACAACCAAAGTAACAAATAAATACAGCCATGTGATTCACATCCCTTCCAACTCATTTTCAGCCTTCATAATCATCCAACTCATTTTGAAATTTATTTTCAAGTTTTAATTTTTTCTTAGTTTTCAATGCTATATTTGCTTCAAGTGATTATCAATATAAATATTATTTAATTAAAAATGATATTCAACTAAAAAGACTAAATAATAAAATAACATAATAAATATTATTTAACTGAAAATAGGAAAAGAATGAAATAATAGCCAACATAATATATATTTAATCAAATCCCAAATATCTCTTATAAATATACAAACATACTTGTCATCGTATATTTATAGTCAAATATCATCATCCCAAGCAACATAATTACCAATATGGTATATTAATTTCTTCATCTCAATCCAAATAAAATAAAGTTAACCAACATAATTCTCAAACCCAAGTTAAACATAGTTATGAAGCTACTAACCTAAAAGCATGTCTTCATGACCAGTATATTCTTCCATTAATTAGCCTAAACATTGTAGCAACATTTTGGGAAAAAAAAATAAGCCTTCACTTTGTTTGTTTGTTGCATCTTCACACTAAGTAACAGCAGAACAATCCTCCAATCGCTTGCTTTCCTTAGGACTCTGGCTGATCACGACTATGCTAACCGCAAATGCACGGGTCGTATCAAGTAATAAAGTGATGAGAAAAGATATCGTCCCACGAAGATTGATATTCAAATTAACTACTAAGTACTATAGTTTGAAAGGCCAATTTTATCTAAGAAAATTAAATCGATTAATTGTAATGGGAAATAAACCAAAACATAAATATTAATAAAAGTGGAATAAAAATTGAGTTTAAGAATTTATAAAAGGTGAAAGATGCAAGGATGATTTATCTATTTTACTTATCAATCACGTGTTTCTTCTAATTGGCCATTATTAATACATTTTGGTCAAATTCACTAATCACAATATTTAAGTCAACCTTAACACCTCTCTCGAGCGTAAGTTAAGGTTTTACGCACAATGATTCAAGTTGATATCCCTATCTAACCCGAATAATTATACGCTCATTATGTTTTACTTGTTATTTAACGCTTAGAACCCAATTCACCTCCCGATTTATTAAAATCCTAATCGTTAACTTGATTATCTAGATAACAACTATCTAGATTGTGTTTACTTAGTCCAACGAACAAATTAATCTTTCCCAAGACTTAATTCATCCATCTCCAATTTAACCAATTCATTAATTAATTAACAAATCAGAACATTAAGCAAGATAAACACAAGTGAATCAAACCATAACAATATTAATAACATGCCAATTAATTAAAACATAGTTTAGACAAGATCCATCAAGACCCTAGATTAGAAAAACTAGCCAACCATGACAAATAACAACATAACAATCAACATGTATTCCATAATCATAAGTTCAACAATTAAAGTTCAAATGAAATACAAAATGAGAGTTAAAGAGTTTAGGAAAACTAAACTAGAGATCCAAGCTTCAATGATCCTCCTTCAAGTCCTCTTCTAAGGGCTCCAACTTGAATCACTTCACTTCTCTCTCTAGGATCTTCACTTGTTCTTCCTCTTTTTCAATTAAAAACCTCTCAATTTCTCTCCTAGGTTCCCCCTCTTGGTGGCTATCATCCTAAAAACTTATAAACCTAAAAGATACCCAAATCAGGCCATTGGGTGATGATCACACGGCTAAAATTCGTCCAAACACGTTTAGGGGGGTGCTGGAGCGCCTGAAATTCATGCTGAGGCGCCATGGGACAGAATGGGTGGCGCGGCTGCGCACCTCTGTGGCGCTGCCACGCCATCCTTGCAGCCAAAATAAGATTTGAGGGTGGGTATGGCGCTGGCACGCCATCCCCTCCAATTTTGATTTCATCGCAATTTGGTCCCTTCAGCTTTGCATTTTAGTCCCTGTTTCCTTTACAACTTTTCCAACGTTGCTTTTTTCGAGCCGATTTCATCTTCAATGCCTGTTGCTATCTTTTCTAAACAAAACATTAAAATTCATCAAAATTTAACTAAACTTGATGATTTACAAAACATTTCAAGTCTCGAAATACCTGATAAATGTGTATTCTACGCACTTATCAAATACCCCCAAATTTGAATGTTAAGCAAAACAAAACAATAACAAACAAACACAACTAATTAAATGAACTTAACAAAAGATAACTACAAAGAAACAAAAGAGACTTGTGAGCATATTCTCAGTCAAATCAAACTTTAACCTTATAGATCAAGCAATTACTTAAATTAAGGAAACTTTCAAAATGTTGGCAATTCATCTAAAAAAAAAATCAATCAATTTGAATACCAAAGGCCACTCTACTTAAGGATTCCTTGTGCAAGTGTGTGAGTTGCCACTTATACTTAATCATTCTTCACCTCGGATGAGTTTATATAAACAAATAAACTTGTTCGAACTTCTAAGGGAAATTCATAGGATTGAATTTCATGTCACTCTCCACTTATGTAATAGGGCACCGCATCAAGGATCCTTAGGGATTAATTAGGCTAGAAATGATAAGTTATGTTTAAGGTGGAAAAAAGATATGCAAGTGAGGTTTAAACACTCTAAATACAAAAACCATCGTAGAACTTTTCCTTCAATCCTTTTCATTCTTTCTCATAATCATCAATTATTCACAACTCTCTTTGCTTCGCTTACTCTCATTTTTTTTTTACAAATTCAGCCTCATTCCACCTTTTTACGCGAGCTCTCCATGCTTTCTAGGCATGAAGTTTGGTTCCTCAGTAAAGTTTGGCTTGAACTTTTATTTCTCTCCCCTCACTCTACTTTTTTATATGAGTTCTCTATACTTACCTAGGCATAAGACTCGATTACTCGATAAGAACTTGGCTTGAGCATTTTTTTTTTTTTCACAAATTCCACCATTCCTCCCGTATAAAAACAAACATCAGAAAAATCAAAAACTTAGGGCGTTTAAAGGAAAGGGTATTAAACTTAATTCTAAGGTCAAATCAACAAAGAGTGATAACAAAAGAAATGGATCAAAGATGGCCTAAATCATTTCCCTAATGAAGCATCCCTTATAATTTCGCCTCAAGTGACAATTTTGGAATTCAATGAAGTCTTACAAGTTTATTTCGTTCACATAAACCTTCTCTAAGTTTCTATACAATCAAGTAATCATGGCATTACAATAAAATCTTAGGAAATGATCAAGTAGAATGGATTTGGCAACAAGTTAAACACACAGATTAGGCCAACATTTATCATTTTCCAAAATTTAAGCACTCTTAATCAAAATTATATCATTGGCTTTCATTAGAATTGACAAAAGAGAGCTCACAAGATGATTAAAAACAACCCAAAAGAAAAAACATGATTGCATGCATAAAATACTAAAAGGAGAAAAAAAAACTTAAAGAAAACAAACACACAAAATCAAACAAAAGTACTAACTCACATGCAAGAATAAAACTACGAAAACATAAAAAACATTTGAGATCAAACTGTGTGTGAGGTGGCTTAAGCAAAAATTTTGATCAACCAGGTATACCAAACACTTCCACAAATATTCCACAAGGTTTCTCCCCCAAACTTAATGCAAACATTGTCCTTAATGGTTGTAATGAAATAAAGAGCAAGGGAAAGAAATCATACCCTGGAGGGAGATGTGAGATCTCACTTTTTAATCATCGATGTCATCATCGTTCGCTTGTGGAGGTGGATGGGATGCATTGTGGTCTGTTGGTTAATTCGAGTAGGGTGATATTTGAGGGAGGCCCGAGTTAGCTTGATGATGCTGAAAATATGCTCTAAGTATGGTGTTAAGATCCAATAAATATTGATTCATCTTTAGTTGCTCTTGTCGAATTTCTCGAATTTCATGACGATTTTGAAAATGTCTTGTTGCAAAGCAGCGAGAGTTAACTATGTATGCTCTTCATTGGCAGAAGAAGATGAACCGACAGTGTCAGGACGGGAGAAAGAGTGTCGTGGTGGTCTTCGTTGAAACAGATGCTCAATGCGTTGAAGGCGTACATGAAGCGCTAGGTAATAATTAGGTGCAATGGTTTTGGCATCAGTTTTCCGAAGACGAGGTAAAGGTTCGGGTGGTGGTGGTATGTTCTTGTCAATATACACATTAAATCCCAAACCTGAACTTATGGAATCCCTTCCAACCCAATACAGAAATTTGAAAATACATAAGCTGTCGATGGTGGAATCCAGATCAATTCTATGCTCCATATCACTCACATGTACCCCAGCTTTCAAACGTAGATCAGTGATGAGGCATGAGTGTGTGTGCCCACCGGTTGTCTTTACTTCAGTTGTCTTAAGCAAATTGGCATGAATTACCCGGCCAATATCAATTTGGATTTTTGAGCAAATAGCATATAACAGTGCAGCCCTCGGTTTTGTTACTTCATAATGATGAAAAGTAGGCATTAGGTTGGAACAAATGAACTTATACCATGCTTTGCCATATTTGTTCAATGTGTTTTCAGGAAAGAAACGAGCTTCTTGCTTCTTACCACGGCCTGTCACCCATTTTGTCCTTGGAATGCACAATTCTTCCATAATCATGTCATAATTTTGGGTGTCTTTATTGAGCTCGTTATATAAGTCTTCATCCTCGGCGATAGAAGATAAACCATAGTGACTATTAATATCTTGAGGACTGAAAGAGATTCGCTTCCCACGAACAAACATAATATCATTCTCCCTCATAATGGAAGAATTAGTATAAAATTCTCTTACCAAAGAAACCACCGCTTTAGGTGGAAAATCAGTGAGTTGTTCCCAATTTCTATCATGAATGAATTCTAAGATCTTTCCGTCATTGAAGTTTGGTTTCAAAGCCCTTTCTCTTACTATCGCCTTTTCGACTTCCCCAAACCTTTCATATTTCTTGGCAGCTTTAAAGGAGATGAATTTCTTATGATCAAAGTTTGTTGAAGATCTTGAAGAGTTACCCTTATTTGAAGCCATAAGTACTAGACGAAGTTTCCCTCGGATATTTCGTCGAACACTTTATGGGCGTACTTAATTGAAACATCATCTACTACTGAAAACTCTTAAAACACTTAATGTGCAGCTCTCCACTACTCCTTAAGTGGTTAGTTCGAATGAAAATGTCAATACTTCACCAAAGGTGTCACTTGGGTATTTTGTCAAACACATGGTGGGCAAAGTTGTGGACTCATTCAATGGTGAAATGTGACACCTCCTGCAACTTCTCACTCAACCCAAATACAAGTGCAAGCAAGTCCAACACTTCAAATATTCAATTAAAATCTCTCAAAGTTCACATAATCCAAAGACCAAAGCAAATCCAAATGTCATCTCCCATAACCCAATCAATAGTGCAAAACTAGTGGAAAAGGGGAAGAGGAAGTGGGACTTACTTGAGTGTAGCTTGAAGTTTATGAAATGGAAGGAATGTTGATGATTGGGGTGATGAAAAGGAATGAAAGGGTAGAGCAAATATTTTGCATTTTGTTTGTTCAAATAAGTGGCAAGGAGAGAAAAAGAAAGAAAAGTCAAGGAAGGGTAAGTAAGGGGGGAATAAGTTGGGGAGTATAAGGATAAATGAGGGGCGTGTGTGCATGCTGGGCATGCTGGAAGCGTGCAAGCAGGGCGCTAGCGCACGCCTGTGTTGTGCGGCTGCGCCCTGTGCGCGAAGAAAAAGAATATGGGGGGGACATGCTAGGGCGTATGCACGCAAGTAGGGCGTTGGCGCGCGCCTATGTTGCGCAGCCACGCCCTGCGAGTGAAAAAGAAGGACAAATGGGGCTATTTTGCTGGGCTAGATTGATCTGATTTATTTGATCAACAATATGCCTGAACACAACAACACATAAGAAAATATGTGAAAACATAAAATGTTAAATAAAACAAAAATAAATAAAGTCAAAATAATATGAATTGAAAATAGAACTCAAAGTATAAAAGGCTTGGGTTGCCTCCCAAGTAGTGCCTGATTTAATGTCCCTAGCTGGACTCAGCCGCAGGTTGATCAAGTAGGTACTTTGAGTGAAATACTAGAGATTTGTCGATCTTCGTTACCAAAGTAATGCTTAAGTCTTTGTCCATTGACTCGAAATAGCCGCCTGTCATTTCCTTGTAGTTCAATTCTGCCAAATGAAAAAATTTACTAACGATAAATGGCCCTGACCACCTTGATCTTAACTTTCCTGGAAAAAGTTTTATTCTAGAATTAAACAAAAGCACTTTCTTACTCTCCTTGAAGTCTCGTCTCACAATTTGATCATCATGCCATTTCTTAGTCTTTTCCTTGTATATCCGAGAATTCTCAAAAGCATCATTTCTAAACTCTTCCATCTCATTCAATTGAAGTAATTGCTTTTCACCTAATACTTTTATGTCAAAATTTAAAGCTTTCACGGCCCAATAAGCTTTGTGTTCAAGTTTGACTAGAAGGTGGCATGCTTTTCCAAGTACTAATTTATACGGGGACATACTGATAGGAGTTTTAAATGTCGTGCGGTAAGCCCAAAGTGCGGCATCTAGCTTTCTTGACCAATTTCTCCTTGAACTGTTCACTGTCTTCTTAAAGATCATTTTTACTTCTCTGTTCGAGATTTTAGCTTGCCCATTTTCTTGAGGATGATATGGAGTTGTAATCCGATGCTTGACGCCATATTTTCTCAAAAGAGCTTTAAATTGACGATTGCAAAAATGCTTTCCACCATCACTAATAATCGTACAGGGAGTTCCAAAACGAGTAAAAATGCATTTACGCAAGAAGTAAGTGACAACTTTGGCATCATTTGTCCAACATGCTATGGCTTCAACCCATTTTGAAACATAATCCACAGCTAATAGTATGTAGTGATTGGAGAAAGATGATGGAAATAGTCCCATGAAATCTATTCCCCAAACATCAAAGAGTTCTACCTCTAAAATATTCTTTAGGGGCATCTCATTCCGTCAAGAAATATTTTCGATTCTTTGACAACGATTACAAGTGATAGTGAATGCATAGGCATCCTTAAACAATGTTGGCCAAAAGAATCCTGATTGAAGCACTTTTACAGCTGTCTTTGTTGCACTAAAATGTCCCCCATATTCCCAAGAATGACAATGCTTTAAAATATTTAACATTTCATCTTCTGAAACACATCTCCTAATGATTTGATCTGGATTTCTCTTGAATAGCAATGAATTTTCCCATAAGAATGATTTCACATCATGCAAAAACTTATTCTTTTGATTGAATGAAAGATCTGGCGGTAGTACCCCACAAGCTAAGTAATTCACGTAATCCGCATACTAAGGATGTTTAGATTCCATTGCAAATAAACTGCTCATCAGGAAATGTTTCAAGGACTTGGGAGTTTGCAGGTTTTTCTTCTATTTCCAACCTTGAAAGATGATCCGCTACTGAATTCTCAATACCCTTCTTATCCCTTATCTCAATATCAAACTCTTAAAGTAATAAAATCCATCAAATGAGCCAAGGTTTTGCATCTTTCTTTGTAAACAAATGACGAATGACAGCATGGTCAGTGAACACTACTACCTTGGAACCAATAATATATGGCCAAAAATTTATCAAACGCGAACACTATAGCAAGCATCTCTTTCTCAGTTGTTGTGTAATTTTGTTGAGCACTGTCAAGAGTCCGACTTGTACAATATATAGCTCGAAATGTCCTGTCTCTTCTTTGTCCACTAGCATCACACATGATTTCAAAAGGTTGACTCCAATCCGGGGCTATCACTATTGGGCCTTCTATTAACTGTCTTGAGCAATCCGAAAGCCTGCAAACAATCATCATCAAAGTCAAGCACAACATCTTTTTCAAGCAAACTACATAAGAGTTTAACAATTTTAGAGAAATCCTTAATAAATCTTTTATAGAAACCCGCATGTCCAAGAAAACTCTGTATTCCTTTGATGTTCCTGGGTGGTGGGAGCTTTTCGATTGCTGCGATCTTGGCATGGTCGACTTCAAATCCTTTTGCTAAGATTCTATGCCCGAGAACAATTCCTTCTTACACCATGAAGTGGCACTTTTCCCAATTAAGTACTAAGTTTGTCTCTTCACACCTACACAAAACTAGAGAAAGATTGTGAAGACACATATCAAATGATGAACCAAAACAGAAAAAATCGTCCATAAATATCTTCATTATCTCCTTTATCATGTCTGTAAAAATTGCCATCATATACCTTTGAAAAATGGCAGGAGCATTACACAAACCAAATGCATTCGCCGAAATGCGAATGTATCGTATGGGCACGTAAAGGTGGTCTTCTCTTGGTCTTCAGGAGTTATAGGGATCTGATTATAACCAGAATATCCATCAAGAAAACAATAATATTGATATCCTGCCAACCTATCCAACATTTGATCAATAAATGGAAGTGGCAAATGGTCTTTCCTTGCTGCTTTGTTGAGTTTCCGGTAATCAATACAAACATGCCACCTTGTCACTGTTCTTGTAGAAATCAACTCATTTTCATTATTCTTCACAACTGTCATACCACCTTTCTTAGGTACAACTTGAACTGGACTTACCTACGAGCTATCCGAAATGGCATAAATGATCCCAGTGATTAACACCTTCAATACTTCAGCCCGCACTACTTCCTTCATAGCCGAATTTAGCCTACATTGATGTTCAATGGTGGGTTTGAAGTTTTGTTCCATCAAAATTTTATGCATGCAAATGGCCGGGCTTATACCTTTAATATCCGCAATCGACCACCCAAGAGCAGAATTGTGTTGTTTTAAGACTCCAAGCAATTTTGCTTCTTCATCTAGTGTCAAGGATGCCAAAATAATTACCAAAAATGTTGTATTTTCTCCCAAAAAAGTGTATTTAAGGGGTTGTGGTAATTCCTTGAACACTAGCCCATTATGAGAGAACTCAATACTATTCTTAAGCTTCACTCCTTCATTTTTCAAATCACTTCAATAAAAGTGTCACTACCATCTTCAACAATTGGTAAGGCTTCTAATGCACATACTTCATCAATCAAATCTTCACATTCAACATCATAATCATCAAGATTAAAGTCATGAACCATTTCACTCTTCAATATAGACTTCACAGAGCATATCCTTAATACATTCTAAAATTAAATCAATTCAGTTGCAAGAATGAGTCTTATTTGGATATTGCAAAGTGTTGTAAATGTTAAATTTTACCTCTTCTTTGTTGACTCGTAAGGTGAGCTTTCCGTTATGCACATCAAATGATGTCTTAACAGTAGCCAAGAATGGTCTTCCAAGAATGATAGGAACTTCGCGATCCTCCTTCATATCCAAAACCACAAAGTCAGCTGGAAAAATGAATTTGTCCACCTTCACAAGTACATCTTCAACAATGCCTCGAGGATAAGTTAGTGAGCGATCCGCCATTTGTAGTGAAATGGTCGTCGATTTGACTTCACCAAGTCCTAACTTCCGAAAAACTGAAAACGACATCAAATTTATACTTGCTCCCAAGTCACATAATGCATTCTCAAAACTTGAATTCCCAATAGTGCATGGAATAGTAAAACTGCCTGGATCTTTCTCCTTCTTAGGCAACTTCCTTTGAAAGATTGAGCTACATTCTTCTATCAACTTCACAATCTCATATTCTTCTAAACGCCTCTTATTTGACATCATTTCCTTCATAAATTTTGCATAATTAGGCATTTGCTCCAACGCGTCAACAAACAAAATGTTGATATGAAGCTTTTTGAACATTTCAAGGAATTTGGAGAATTGAGCGTCGAGCTTTTTCTTTTGGAATCTTTGCAGGAAAGGCAATGGTGGCACAATTAATGGAGGGTTATTTGGAAATGAAATTCTGTGTAGCTTGGACACTTCCTTTTGTGCTTCATCTTCAACTTCCTTTCCATTCACTTTACTCTTCTTCATCTTATCTGCTCTTACTTCCTTCTCTTTAGATTTAGGTGGTTCTAACTCCTTACCACTTCTAAGAGTTATTGCCTTGCATTGATCCTTCGGATTAGGTTCTGTGTCACTAGAAAACTTCTTGAATGGTTGCCCTTTGATTGAATTGGCAAGCTGGCCAATTTGGGTTTCCAATGACTTCATTGTAGCACTCATATTTGTGTAATGTGTCTCAATGCTATCAAGTCGAGCTTCAACTTTGTTGAATCGGTATTTTGTTTCTATAATAAATGTTCCCAAGAGATCCTCCAAAGATATTTTTTTGTTCGCCATTGTTTGTTGAAAACCCGGTGGTTGATGAGGTTGCAAAGCGTTCCTTTGATTGCCTTAGGAAAAATTCTCATGATTGCGAAGTCTCGGATGATAGTGAGTTGGTAAGTTGTTGCTTGGCGAAAGTTGTAGTTTCGATTGTTGATATCTTGACATTGTTCTCTCAAATCCATCACCAACACATAAAGAACTTGCAATCAACTTCTTATCTTGACTTGTGGATGTCTCCCTTGTGGTAAAGTTCTTAATTTGATTTGATAATACAGCAACTTGAGTTGAAAGAGCTACTATTTGATCCACTTGATGAACTTCCACAGCTCTCCTTCCAATTGATCTCTCACTTGGCCATTGGTAATTGTTGCATGTGATTTCTTCAAGCAAAGCATATTCCTCTTTAGCCGTTTTGGACAACAAAGTACCACCAGCCATTGCATCCACAATTGTTCTGGTTTGCCCATTCAATCCATTGTAGAAGAGTTGAATTTGGAACCAATCTTGATACCCATGTTGAGGACACTTCTAGATTAAGTCCTTAAATTGCTCCCAAGACACATACAACGGTTCAAATTCCAATTGCCTAAATTGAGATATTTCTCCTCTCAATTATGAAGTCTTTGATGGTGGAAAGAACTTGGTAAGGAATTTCTGTGCCAATTCTTTCCATGTGCTTATACTACCCGATTGTAAGGATTGCAACCAACCCCGACCCTTATCCCTCAATGAGAACGAAAACAACCTCATTTGGATCAAGTCTTGGTCTACTCCGTTCATCTTGACGGTATCACACACCTCTAAAAACATAGCCAAGTGAATATTGGGGTCCTCATGAGACAAGCCCCCATATTGATTTTGCTAAACCATGTTTATCAATGCGGGCTTAAGCTCAAAATTGTTGGCGTTGATTGCTTGCCGACGGATCCCCGAATAGTTATCATTAACCACTAGTCGAAAGTAATCGCGGAGTGCTCTCGGTTGTTGTTGTGGCAGAGGATTTTGATCTCTTTCCTCAGCCATGTTTGTAGCTCGGTTCATTCTCTCTCTTCTTAAATGACAAAGTGTCCGCTCAATTTTTGGATCAAATGCAACTAACTCAAGACTGCGGGTTCTTAGCATACACCTACAATTTCAAAGACAAAACAAAAACATAAACAAAAAAAAAATTAAAATAAAAGCTTAGATTAAGATTGAACAATGCTATTATAGTATTAGTAGTAATTCAAAGTCTTCAATCCCCGACAACGGCGCCAAAAACTTGATCGTGACTATGTTCACCGCAAGTGCACGGATCATATCAAGTAATAAAGTGATGAGAAAAGATATCGTTTCACGAGGATTGATATTCAAATTAACTACTAGGTACTATAGTTTGAAAGGTCAATTTTATCTAAGAAAACTAAATTGATTAATTGTAATGAAAAATAAACTAAAACACAAATATTAATAAATGTAGAATAGAAATTGAGTTTAAGAATTTATAAAAGATGAAAGATGCAAGGATGATTTATCTAGGATCTTGATTTTACTTATCAATCACGTGTTTCTCCTAATTGGCCATTATTGATACGTTTTGGTCTAATTCACTGATCACAAGATTTAAGTCAACCTTAACACCTCTCCCGAGCGTAATTCATTAATTAATTATACGTTCATTATGTTTTACTTGTTATTTAACGCTTAGAACCCAATTCATCTCCTAGTTTATTAAAATCCTAATCGTTAACTTGATTATCTAGATGTCAATTACCTCCCGGTCTCATAACTATCTAGATTGTGTTTACTTAGTCTGGCGAACAAATTAATCTTTCCCAAGACTTAATTCGTCCATCTCCATTTTAACCAATTCATTAATTAATTAACAAATCATAACATTAAGCAAGATAAACACAAGTGAATCAATTCATAACAACATTAATAACATGCCAATTAATTAAAACATAGTTTAGACAAGATCCATCAAGACCCTAGATTAGGAAAACTAGCCAACCATCACAAATAACAACATAACAATCAACATGTATTCTATAATCATAAGTTCAACAGTTAAAGTTCAAATAAAATACAAAATGAGAATTAAAGAGTTTAGGAAAACTAGACTAGAGATCCAAGCTTCAATGATCCTCCTTCAAGTCCTCTTCCAAGGGCTCCAACTTGAATCATTTCACTTCTCTCTCTAGGATCTTCACTTGTTCTTCCTCTTGTTCACTCAAAAACCTCTCAATTTCTCTCCTAGGTTCCCTCTCTTAGTGGCTATTATCCTAAAACATATAAACCTAAAAGATACCCAAATCAGGCCATTGGGTGATGATCACACGGCTAAAATTCGTCCAAACACATTCAGGGGGGTGCCGGAGCGCCTAAAATCCACGCTGAGGCGCCATGGGACAGAATAGGTGGCGCGGCCGTGCCATCCTTGCGGCCAAAATAAGATTGGAGCGTGGGCATGGCGAATGGCGCGGTCGGGCCATCCCCTCAAGCTTTGATTTCCTTGCAATTTGGTCTCTTTAGCTTTGTATTTTAGTCCCTGTTTCCTTTGCAACTTTTTCGGCGTTACTTATTTTGAGCCTATTTCACCTTCAATGCATGTTTGCTATCTTTTCTATGCAAAATATTAAAATTAACTAAACTTGAGGATTTACAAAACAATTCAAGTCTCGAAATACCCAATAAATGTGTATTCTACACACTTATCACTGGCATCTTCACTTTGGTAAGCTCTTCCTAAGAAATGGACATTAGCAATGTAAGGCTTATTCATTATGGGCTCAGAGAAGTAGACAAGAAAGAAAGTAAACTAAAAACTATAAAAAACAACAGGCTTATGGCCAAAAAATTTCAAAATAGCATTTACATCCGAAAAGATAGCTTTTTTCAGCCTTAAAATATAAATGTTTATCACTAGATCGCTTCGTGAAATACAGTTAAATGGTTAGAAGATTGGCCATTTCTTTTGTTGGTAAGGTTGGAAAAATGATCATTTATTCTGAATGTTTCAAGAGCTCAAAAGTAGCAAAAATTTGCCACATTTAGTTACTAAGGGGCATGTAAGTTATTTAGTTTTTTGCCTAAAATCAGATGTTGACAGGAAAAAAAATGTTTGTTACACTTTAAGAAACTCATTCAATAGCCAAGACATTATTTATGTTCCTGTATTTTTTTGTTTACAAAATTAATTAGATTAAGACAAATATTATATATAAATCAAGCAAACAATATAGCCAATACCTAAATTTAGGTTTCAATGCTGCTTCAGTTTTCACTTTGTTACTATATCTTGTAAGCTTTCTGTTGCCATTATTATCAAAAGTTTCTGAAATATCAGTTGTTTCTACTAGCAACAATAATCGTTATGCTGCCATTTTTTACCATGAAGCTTAATGATAAATTTGACTATTTTTACCATGAAGTATTTGATCTTTTACTTAACCAGTTCTGGCAATTTTTCATAGTTGCCATGCCTGAAATCTTCACCTAAAAGCATGGAAGTGTCTTAAAATTTTGTTATCAAGTTCATACAAATTCTTTAATCCAACGAAGAGTCAACCAAATTTCTTAAACATATATCTCATACACATTAAGCATTACAAAGTCAAACACATCATCAAAGATTATTTTGAATAAAATAAAAACCTAATTAAGCTAACAACTTACCAAGAACTAGAAATCCCATTAACCAAACATTTATTTCTATCACCAGTAGCACAACCAGCTTTCATGACCTCTTCAGCAATATTCAAATCAGTAGCTTCCAAAGTAGGTAATGCATTGCTCTGTACCTGAATTAGACCTTTGTACTGTCCCTCTCCTTTTATAACACTTATATTTTTCTCAAAACTATCACTTCAAATCCCTTCTTTTTTGCAACCAAAGCAAAAACCAGTCCACCAGTCCCACTGTTAGCAACCAAAATACTTAATTTCTTCTTCGTCATTTAATCAAACACCTTATGTGCATAAACCCGTTACTTCAATTTCCACTAAAGAATAAGGCATAATATTGAGAAATCAAAGAAAAAATGAAGCTAGAATTTGAAAAACATAACAATATATTCATATAACCACAAGATAATAACTTTTTAACTAAAAAGAAAAAAAAAGCTCAATGTTTGAAACAAAATACTTGAGAATGAGGGGTCAAAAGAGTTCATATGGTTTGTGAATTCAAGATTGACATGGGAAATGATGATGTTGGCATGTGTACTTAGATTTTGTCCAAATCAACTTGAGAGCGAATGAATTGACGTCATCTAATGAGACCAATGCTTCTTCTCCTCGAATCGAAGCATGAGCCTTAATCACAATAAAGATTAGGGCAAAAAACAAAGACACAATCACGAGCTTTATGCCTTCATCAATTCAATTTTGATTATTAGCCACGAAAACTCGCTAATCATAGTGCAAGAAAAATAAATGCTCAACTCATATCAAATGCAATGGGATTTGCTGTGGATAATAAATCCTAATTTCATTTATGAGTGTTGGGTATGATTGAACTCAAAGTGAGGAAGAATATTTTAGCACAAGAATATATGAGTTAAACTATGTCGTTTTGATTGTTTTTAATAAATTGTATATTTATAATTTCATCAAACGTTAACGTTTAAATGAAAATTATTTTTGGTCGTTTTGTCACAAGCAATATGTCAAAAATAATTTAATTCTTTTGTCAAGAAGTTCTCTAAAGCAAACATTAGTTTTAGCAAACAAATTCTTGATAGAATTATATCATGTTGTTGTGATAAAAGTTATTTTGGTCATGAACTTCTCTGTCAAGAAAGTTCGTTTTTGTAGTAGTAAAACTATACTTAAGAAGAACAAGAATCTTTAAAGTAAGCAAACATACAAAACAAAATGAAACAAACTCATATGGAAGAACAACAACTACAAAAACAAAAAATTGAGATCACAATGTGTATGGCTGAAGCAAAAATTTTGATCAACAAAATATCACAAACACTTCCACAAACATTACACAAGCATTTCACAAATACTTCTACAAGATTCCACAACTGAGTTTCCTCCCCCAAACTTAAAGTAAACATTGTCCTCAATATTTGAATTCAAATAAAAACTAAGTGAAAGAGACCATACCTAGGAGAGAGATATGAGATCTCACCCCTTAATCGTCTTTGTTATCATTGTGCCCTTATGGAGGTGGATTGGATTCATATTGGTTATCGACTCCATCTAGGTATTGTAGAAATCATAGTAGTCCCTAATTGGCTTAAGTGTACTGAAAATATGCTCCAAGGGTATCGTGAATGATATTCAAGCTTTCTCTCAAACAATTCATAGAACACTCGACATGTCCACTTTGTCCTACTCCTCTTCCTTCATTAATTTAGCTCCTAGAACTCTTATTGCACCTATTTGTCAAGGTCAATCTTTTTTCACTACTCTAACTTATACATTAATGATTCAATTATTTCTCCCAAACTACCATTCAAAAGTATAACAATTTTCCAAATCATCAACTTCCATAAATCAAACAACTCAAATTTCAATTCAATAGTAATGAAAAATTGGTAAAGCAATAAAGAACTTGAATTTGGATGTTGAAGACTATAATTGAAGGTTGAGAATTTGTTTCTAAGAAAATTTTAATTAAAGCAATTATATGGAGAGGAAGATTGTAGAAATGTTGTGTTAAGTTAGATGTTAGATTGATGGATTAGGTATTTGATATAATATAGGGAGGAGAAATTTGTATAGATGAATTGTGTTTAGGGAGGAAGAGATAAAAAATGATAGAGGGAGTGATTGTGTATAAAATGCGTTTCTATTTTATGTTGAAGGCAAATGGGGAAATTTTGGCCAAGGGTAGAAACATGCAATCCAGAGAGTGAGAGGGTTTTATGTGTGCTTGGGACAAAGGAATGAAAGGCTTGGCATAGGCACGTGCATGGGTTGCGCGGTTTTGCCATGCTCTCGGCAAAGGTAGCAATATAAGAGCTTTGTGCGAGAGCATCGATTACGTGGCCTCGCCATGCTCTGGACAAAAATGTGCAATACGCTTTGGGAAGGTTTCCTTGTGGCGATCGTGGTGCTAGAGCGTGCACAGACTGTTCGATTGCACCACGCATTTGGCTAAAAAAAGGAAAGGATAAAAAATGGGTGCGGGGAGGGATTCTGTTGCACTAGCCTGGCGCGGATGCGCAGCCACGCCATGGACTCTGTCCCATGTTCCTCTACTCTAGACTTGTTGAATAACTGACATGCATACCTAAAACACACACGAAAAATGAAAACAAGAATCCAATAAAAAATAAAAACTTAACGAGAAACCGAAACTTCAATTTAAACAAAAATTAAAAATATGAAATGCTTGAGCTGCCTTGCAAGTAGCGCTAAATTTAATGCCCCTAACTAGACTTTGCCATTTAATTACATCAAGTAGGATCCGTGAATGGAATATTCGCCATATTTTGTCCATCTCCATCGAAATAAAACTTCAGCATTTGGCCGTTCATACTAAACAACCTCTTTATCTTGATCTTTCAAATTAGTTTTCCAAGACATAATACTTCTTCAATTTTCAACAAAACCGATTTTCTTGCTTTTATCTTGTCCAAAATCAACTCTACTCTCAAATTCAACAATCGATCACAATGACTTGTTGTAAAATTTCTCCTACAAGCCAATCTATCACTCAGTTTTTTTTTTTTTTTTTCATAAGCATCTTTCCAAAATTCTTCCATCTCATTCCAGTCTACATTCACCACATCATTGTTGATGACATCTACCCAATAACAAGTGATTGTATTGTTTGAAGTTTTTTTATCATCATAAGTCTTAAACTTGATATTTTCTTCATTTACCTTTAACATCATCTTGCCACATTGTAATTAAAGCTCTTCCGGTAGCCAGGAAAGGCCGCCCAAGAACAATGAGAATTTCTTGATTTTCCTCTATGTTAAGGCACCACAAAATCAACCAGGAAGATGAATTTATCCACCTTAACAAACACATCTTCTATACCTCCCCAAGGATAAGTGATGGACTTATCCGCCATTTGTAAGAAAATAGTCGTTGGCTTCACTTCACCAAGACCTAGCTTCCAAAAAATCGAAAGTGTCATAAGATTGATGTTTGCCCTAAGATCACACAAAGCTCTCTCAAAAGTCCATTTTCCAATACTACATGGGATACTAAAACTACTCGGAGTTTTCTCTTTCTTAGGTAACTTTTGTTGAATAATAGAGCTATATGCCTCTGTTAGCTTCATCATCTCATGCTCCTCCAAATGCCACTTCTTAGACATTGCTTCCTTCATGGATTTTAAATTATTCGGCATTTGTTCAAATGCATCTACAAATAGAATCTCCAGGAACTTTAAAAATTAAGCATCCCATTATTTTTTCTAAATTCCTAAGGGAATAGAAAAGGTGAAATGATAATAAGATGTCTCTAGGCTTTGATGCTTCCTTTGGTGCTTCCGATTCAAGTTTTATGCCTTCATTTTCACTCTCTCCTTATTCATCACAAGGATAAACACACCAAGGGTGATGCAATGTTTCAATACACAAGGTGTTATAACCATTACTCTAACATACACACAACAATAATGAATTAGGTATTAAGAACAACAAAGAACCATTCCAACTTTATATGGCAGCATTTGTCGAGACCAAGTGAAAATGACCTAAAGGAGTGTTTAAAATAACTTTGGGGGGTACGTTTGTGAAAGGAAAATCGTTGGAATTCCTTAAGATACCAAAGAGAAATGCAGCTACTCATAAGCAGGGATCAAATGTAAAAACCTCTGCATAAGATTCTTACCTAGAAGGTTATCCAAGCCAACGAGTTTATAGAAATAAGAGTGTAAGCTGAGAGATGCAACGAACATCAAGCACTCTAAAATGACCCTAAAGTAAATTCTTATGAAAGAATTGTGATGTTTTCTAATAATATTTTGCAAAGCAATATTAGGAGTTTACATCAAAACCTTTCATAGTTTGAGAGCATAGTAAACATGCACGTGTTAAAGAATTGCAGCATAAATTTTGCATACAAGGGTAAAGATTCTAAAGCACACAATGCAAAAATTGGAATTAAGAGGGGAAGATCAAGGTGGCATTTGATGTGTCCAAATCTCACATTGGTCTTGAGATTTTAAGACACAAAGAGGTAATGAGGTGATTGCTTAACACATGCACTTCTTGGTTACATCTTCCTTGTGTGAGGGAAATTGCGAATGCATTCAAAGGATTGCATTGGGATGATCATCTAGGGGCTAAAAAGATTATAAGTTCATGAGAAAGCTCATAGAGTCAGCAAAACGTCATTAAGGATAATGTCGAGACTTGTCCAAGGTAGGGCAAGATAGAGAGGAAACTAGATATTGATCATGATGACCAAGGAAAGGTTATAATAAGGCAAGTCGATGAAGTGAAAAAGGTGCATTTAACACCTTTTTTACAAGGGCTTCGAAATATTTAAGTAAGGATAGTTTGTTAGATCATAAATTCTTGTGGCACACATAGACTTAGTTATGAGGCTTCGCATGAAGTCGAAATGTTAAAGAGACCTAAAGGCAGCATTTATGCTTTCATAAATTAAAGATAAAGATATATGGCAAAAGCATATAGGGGCATGCAAAATAATTAGAGATAGATCGATATTCTAGGAATATAATGTCAACTGTGTTTGTAACACCTCTCAAGTGGTACGTATTATGTATACATACACGTCATTTTTTATTGGTTCGTACTTAAGTAGCTTAATACATTTAAAGTATTTCTTTTGAAGTATTATATGAGTGTATTTAGTATTAAATAAGAGTTTACTTAAAAAATGCCCAAATATAAAATTAGAGTATTAATACATGGGTGTATTTAGTACTAAGTGTTGGTGTACTTAGTAAAGCCCAAATTACAATTCTAACCCTAAGTATAAATACATCCTATTTCTTGTTTTAGAAAGAGAAACATCATTTAACAAATTTTAAGAGAGAGAGATAAAGAAGAATTTGAATAGAAAATTTAATTTTCAAGGAGAAATTAAGAAGATTTAAGATAATTTTCTCTTCTTCAAGATTTATTGTGTTATGTATGATTGGATTGTGTTATGGAGGTATATTTTGTATAAAGATTATACAAATATGTTGAATATATATTGATTTGAATCATTTGTGGTTATAAATATGATTTTGTGGTGGAATTGGTGAAGGAATTGGTAGAAGATAATTATTGTTGTCAAAGGAAGCTTTTGCAGAACTTAGACCTTGGATAGTAGCTTGATCCGAAAATTTTATAAATTATTATATATCTTATTTTGGAAAATTGATTTAATTGGAAATATTAGACATCACATAGGTCATGATAAATTTTATTTCATTTGAAAATGTTGAATTTTCGATTTTATATGAATTTTCCAATCTGACTCTGAGATATTGAAAAATATTAATATCTGCAGAATAGATGAATTACGTAATTTTCTGGGTTAATCAAATGGTCTCCAAAAATTATGAAAGTTTACAAAACTATTTCTATGTATGTGTATTATAATATATTAAAATTTTATATCCTGATTCTATGTATATAATATATTATGAATTTTTTATATAGTCTATATCACTGAGAATATGGAATTTACAGAATCTACAGAGTGTAAAGTAAAACTTGTTTAAATTGGTTTGGACATGAATTATGTCTTCCAAGTTTTATCATGCTACGTAATATGTGTCTATATGATTTTTGAAAAGTTTCATAGCCATTGAATAAGTGTTTGATTTATTAAAAATCAGAGACTTAGATATATTCAGTAGTGCTCTGTTTTTGGGGTCAAGTGACTAAGTGTTATAAGTGACAAAACAAATAGTTACAAATTGAATTAAGAATCTATATTTTTATATGAGGTTATATAATATTTCATTATGACTATATTCTGATTCCATGAGAAAATGATATCATTTAGGATATAAGAAAAATTGTTGATGGGCCTAAGGACAGAATTAGGATGTTTGTTTGATGAAATGTTATATGTTTGATTTTGTGTAATATGGCTTATGAGATTAATTTTGATTTTAGGATTTATGTGATTGTGTTATCTTGCTAGAAACATCAAGAGGTAAGTATACTAGACTTTTAAATGGGATCACAATGAACATATATATTTATGTGTGACTATGTTACAAATGTTTTGGAATTATGCATTAATATGCAAGTATCAATTTGCTTGTGATTATATGCTAAAATATTTGTTTACAACTTTGTGTTTATGTGTTGTGCATGAGTCATTGAGCATTGACATTAGCATGTACACATGTATAAATAATTTTGAGAAATGAGAATGTGGTCTTGTAAGAAAAATATTTGTGAAAGTTAAGACTTTGTATTTTTAAGGGTATCAGAATTCATTACTTTCTTAATAAGCAATTATAGGTGTATGCAGCCTTTTGATATGTGTGGCCATTCCTTCAGGTTTAGTATATTTGATGTATGTTATGTGTTCTGTATGACATCAGAGAGACCTTTGGATACCCTTAGGACTTGTGAGTCTTCACAATTGTGCGTTGACGGATTTGTGCATGTGAAAGGACTCTCCGATGATCAGGGCGAGGGTGTGCCTCTTACCTTTAGGCATGAGTGTTTATTGTGTGTGAAATTTTGTACCCCCACTTGCTATTACCCCATATACGAAAAGTCATCGATGGGTGACTCAGGCTCAATATGTGATATGTTACATCTGAAGTCCTACTGAGTAGTAATTTAATGAAGATATTCCTAGCTAAATGTGAATGAAAGTTTAAAAGTAAGCTAGTGACATGCATAAGTGTTGCGTGTAAATTAATGAACGCAAGTGCACGTGTCGCAAACAAGTAATATAATGATAAAAGGATGTCGATCTCACGAGAAATGTTAATCCTATAATTATCGAAAATGATTAATTTATGAATTTATCTAATGGAATTGAAATAAGATTGATTTAGGAAATTGAAATTAACTACGAAGCAAAATACTTTAAGGATTCAATTAATGGAAATGTCTAGGGCTAATGATTTTATTGTATTTGGTCGCATCCACTTTTTCAATTGATGTTGTTCTAATTTAAAACATGTGTTGCTAGTTAATTATTCTAATTTATTCGATTGTCTCTCTCGAAATTACTTGAGTCTACTTCGTATCTAAAACTTCACTATATCTCTATGTGAAATTAATTAAATGAAAGTGCATTACGAATTATGATAATTTCTAATCAAACTACGCAAACCATATTAGTATATCTTTGTCTAACATGTAATTTACGGTATTTATCACATGGTCTAGATATGATGTTCATTTCTCAAATCCTATCGATTCACAATTCATTCAAATCATATGAGCAACACAATATTAGAAATGGATGCTTCAAATAGATTAAATCATTGCCCTAGAGAATGGGTTTAGCCACACATTGAGTAGAATTCAAATCCGCAAATCATAAATTTAATAATTGATAGCATGAATTCGAAAATTATAAAATTGTTCAATTCACCACAGCAATTTGAAATAAAGGAAAGAGATAAACTAGAATAGGAGAGTTTAATCATCCAAAATCGAACTTGATGCTTTCCAAAATCTTCTTCCAATCTCCTCTTCTTCTCCTCCTCTTTCTCTCTCTTTTCCTTCCAAAAGCTATCCCAAAATATCACCAACCCCTTTTTCTTCCCTTCTCCCTCTTTTTAAGTCCAAAAATCAACCATTTGTGGGGGAACAAGGCACCGCGCGCTTGATTCTGTCCAGGAGTGCCCAGAAATTCAATTTGTCTGGCTAATTACAATTGATTGAGTCCCTTTACCTTTGATTATCCTGAAACCCGCCTTTTATTTTGATAGTGTTGCGATTCGGTCCTATTTTAGTTGCAATTTAGTCCACCTGAGCCTAACGTGGTGTGCAGTCGTGCAGTAAGGCGCACGATCGCTCACCGCCTTCTGCCAAGAAAGCTAGAAAGTTTGGCAATTATCGAATGGATCCCCTTTCTCTTGCATATTTAACGTTCATCTTTATATTGTGATAATGCTTCAATTTAGTCCTCATTTTGTTGCATTTTGGTCCGCACTTTTCTTATGCTTCAGTCTCTTCCTTTTCGAGCCAAATTAATCATTTTTTAGCCTAATTAACTTTAGAAAGTTAAATCTATTATTTTTTGTACAAAACAACCAAAATATATTAAATCTAAAATAAACTTGAGGATTAAACAAACAATTAAAGTCTAAAGTAAATAATTAGCGCATGTTTTACGCACTTATCAACAAGATTGATATGATTTTGTATTATGTATTTTGGAATGAACATGGTTATTATCATGTTACATATTTATCTCATGCATTATATATTTATTTATATATATGTATGTATTTTCGTCTATAAAAAACTAGTATGCTTACTGAGTTTATACTCATTATAGTTTATTGTGATTCCCAGATAAATAATCGTGTGCTTCTGTTGTCCCTTGGTTCCCTGAGATTAAGATATTGGCTTGTATTTTATTCTTAGTTTAATAAATATTATGGCTTGGAGACTA
This sequence comes from Melia azedarach, assembly GCA_028052125.1. Lineage (NCBI taxonomy): Eukaryota > Viridiplantae > Streptophyta > Magnoliopsida > Sapindales > Meliaceae > Melia > Melia azedarach. Next base: position 8,194,166 of record CM051399.1, read on the forward strand.
GACACTAAAAACTATTTGAATAGATTTTTGTATTAATGAATATTGATGAAGTTTTTTAGTGAAATGTATTTTTTATATATATATGGTATGCATTTGATAAATCACCCTTCGATTTTTATAAGTCGAGGCGTGACAATGTCAATTATGAAAATCACTCAACAAGTTCGGATTTAAGAGAAAAGCAGACATTTACAAGAAGCACTAGTGAAATAGTTAGACAATGCATTGGGACAACAAAGAACAATGAGAGTTTGATTAGATGCAGACTATGAGACCAAAGTCTATAGATAGTTGCAGGGGAACTTAAGAAAACCTAGAGAGGGGTACACTAATTAGAAATGCGGAAAGGTAGACTTAGTTTTCTTGAGGTGGCAAGAAATGAGCTGGTGTCTTAAATCAAGAAAAAAGATACATAATGGGGTTTTAGTTGCTCTTTAGACTTGGTAAACACATTATATGGTTGTTTATAGGTTATACATCTATTCCAAAATATTTAAGGGTGTTGGTTGCAATCTTGCAATAATAAATAGGCATAGCATAAGCTTGAGATAGCAACCTAGCTAGCACGCAAACAAAAGTGAGTTATTTGTCTATAAGCACATATCGTATTGTGTATTCTTTTATTTGATGGAATAAATTGAAAAGTTGAAGGTTCGAGCCCTTGTAAATAATGTGTATTATCTTACTAAGTTTTATATTTCTTTTTTTAACATACAACAAATTAACGAGAATTGAGCGAGTTAGAGAATTAAGAGAGTTGTTGGCTAAACCGGTGCTTTTAGCGTATCGCAAGGAGTCGTTTCATAGAAAAGACTTTGTGATACTAGGATAGGGACCCTCTGTATTTCTAATGGACTTTTTTTATTTCCTTCCATCAAAAAAGTAAGAAATGAATTCTTCATTATCTAATCCTTCAATGAAATTTGAGTAATTATTACTAGATTATCTTAAAATAAACTTTTATTTATTATATATATATATGAGTAATTGATTCTATATTATTCTTTGAAATAAAGAAAAATAATTACTCTATCTCTTCCTTTAGAAAATATTAATAGTTATTAGTTTATTTTAAATTACTAATTTCATATGAGCCACTTTGATAAACGTGAACTTGATAAATTTATACCTTTCTGAAAATTAGCCAATAATTAAAAATGTAAAAATATTATTGTTTAAAAACTTTAGGTAAGAAAATGGCATGGGTATGAAAATATATATTAAAAGGTGATTTATTGAGGATTGTTAAACATGACCATATTTGATTTGAAGAATGGAAAAGAGAAAATAGAAAAGAAAATAAATAGAGAAATGAGCAATATTCCTACATTTGCTTGAAATGAAGAATTATAGGGGGAAAATATCATTATATTTATTTTATAAAAATATCCTCTATCTAAAAATTAGTTATATTACTTAACAAAAAATTTAATTACTCATTAATTTTATTTTATATTATTTCTTAAAATTCTAATATTAAAGAAGTAACGTATTTATTTAAAAATTTAGAGTTGTAGTTCAAAATTATCTTGATTCATCCCACCTTGAATAGTTGTCAAAATATTTAACTCTTTATGCATTCAGTATAAAGAATAATTTATTGACCTAAATTAAAAATTAAACAATAATAAAATCATTCATGAACATAATAACAACAATTAAACTTAATTTTGACCATAACATCAGTTATATTTTATTAGATAATTAATAAATAAATAAGACCAGATGTACAAGTATAAAGTACCAAATAAATTATAAGTTAATAAATTAATATAAAGAATAAAGCATATGTAAAATATATTTTATACATAATAAAAATGAGAGGCAAAAATAATAATAAATATTCCTATTATGAGAATATTATATTGAATTTATAAACAAAAATACCATTATATTAATAATTGTAAATTGACTGTTAAATAAATTTATTATAGATGATATTAAATTTAGAAACGAAAACAAATATTATAACAATTATTATAAAATTAATTTTTAAATAATTTCAAAATTTTTGTTTTAAAAAGATTACATTAATTAGTTTTTATAGATAATTAAAATAATATAATAATTTTTTTAAATAATTAATTTAGTTAATTTAAAATCAAATTACGATGAATCATAAAAATAAGGGGGTGAAATAGGAAGTTGAAGTATTGGGAGAGGTTTTAATCATAATATCTCACTCTTGGGAAAGCAATCATGATTCTCTACTTAAGAGAATTAGAATTTCTTTTCATTCTCCTCACAATTTCTTTTAACCAAAGACACTTCCAAAGATTAAAGACAAATTAAATAAAATCTTTTGAAGTAGGATTAATGGCTCTATATTTTTACATAAAATCTTATATCGAATATAAGCCGTTGAATTTAAGTACATTTAACAGTTGATATTGGATTAGACCATGTAATTAATGTATAATTAATATATTCATAATTAATACAGATATTAGATGTACTTAAATTCAATGGTTTATATTTCATATAAGATTTTGTGTAAAAAAAAAAAAAAGACCCTTGATTCTATCCCAAAACTTTTATATATAAATATAGAGGAAAAGAATTAACAGTCCCTTGGCTTTATATAATTTTTTATATTGAAAATTAAATTTATACACTTTTAATGATTTAGATTAGATCTTATACATATAATTAATGTTATAATTAAAGAGTAAGATTAAAGGCTATTTTTTTACACAAAATCTTAAATCAAACGGTTAAGATTACATCTAACATGTGTATTAATTATGGATGCATTAATTATATGGTCAGATGCAATCTCAATTATTGGATATATTTAGATCCAACGGCCTACATTTGATATAAGATTTTATTTTAAAAAAAAAGAGGGTCATTAATCCTACCCCTAAAATTAATTCACTATAATTAATATATATATATATATATATATATATAATATAATCTCAATTGTATATAGTGTTTAGATCTAAATAGTCTATAAATATTATAATGTAAAAAATAAAATTTAGGAATTATTGATTCATATGCACATAGAAAAGAATTGATAGTCTTATATTTTTATATATTTTTTTTATCAATTATTGATTATTGAATTTAGAAACCTCATTGAAATTAAGTCTGATACATATAGTTAATATATTAATTAATATATATATTAAATTTAATTTTAACTATTAAAAATAATTAAATTTAATAGTACATAAATTAATATAAGAATATGTATAAATTTAAGAGATTAATGATAAATCTCCTCTCTTTATATATATATTAAAAAGGAAGATGAAAATGTTAGAAAGTCGGTGAATTAAATGATGATAATTGCGGGAGGGAGGGCAGGTAAGTGATGTGTCATTTTTATATTATTTTCTTATTTCATTAAAATTTGTAAAGAAAGACAAAAAAAATCCACACACCTATAAAAAAAATATGGTTGTCTCCCCGAACGAAACGTATTTAATTTTTAGAACAGTGATGTGCCACCGTATTAATATTGACATTTTTCTTCCTTTTGTGTCCTTTTTACCCTTATTTTCATCCAAAAAAAATTGTTCATAATTTCTTTATATATAAAAGAAAATATTTTTTATTGTAAAAATATCTTTAGAGAAAAAATATCTCAGGCTCACACAATATAAATCTAACATAAAAATAATAAATTGACACTACATGTGAGTCTAACCAGTGCATTTGTATGCATTATGCAGATCAACATGAAAATATAAATAATTGATTAAATTATCTTAAATTTTAGAAAGAACTAACAATACATAGTAGTAGTTATACAAAAGCAACAAATTAGTGACTTTGATCATTTTAATTAATTAAAATATTTTTAAAAATTAAAAGTAAAAAAAAAAAAAAAGAGCGAAATGGCATGACATGAGTTTAATGGATTAACTCAATTAGATCTGGTGGACCGATAACATGTTTGCACAAACAATAACATATATTAGACCTATATTTGCCTAAGTTGGACTGTTCTTTAATTACTAAGTAAAAAATGTTTAAGTACAACTGGGTTTGTTGGCTGTAAAGAATGACAATGGAAAATAATTAAATTAATTAGTTTTCTCAGTGAAGAAGAGTCTTAGATGGGATTAACATGCATACAACATCATAATGTAAATTTTTGTAATTTAATTTATTATTTATTCTCGATTTATTAGATTTTTATACTTTCTCGCCTAACAGTTCAATTATTTATGATTTTGATGTAAATTTTTATTTAATAAAATTTTAATTAGAAAAACCTATGTCATTTGGTTCCTTTTTAGGCCACAAATTAGAAGTACATGATCGGAAGCCTCGTGTTCATCAGCCAAGATGTCTATAGGATGCCCTTGAGCCCTCGAGGCGCACCACCTCTTGACAAGCCCAAATGCCACTTGCTTTATGACCTCCAATCATACATACACTTTGGTAGAGAAAGTTTGTTTCAGGTTATGACTTATACAACCTGAATTTCCCGCAAGCCTTAATTCGTGGCGAGCATACAAGAAACAAAAAATACATACAGGAAGACTATCAAGTATTTTTTACTTATACTAATAATATATATATATATATATATATACAAAACAATGGTATCAAGATATAAGTAATATTGCTGACCATAGCGCTAAATGCTACAAAGATGAGCCCAGAGCTCTCTATAGAAAAGGTCAGATAACACAACATACTTATTTTATGTACGACACGCAAAAACCTAACCAAAATGAGGAAACGGCAAGAGCATAAATACGTGATTACATGCATTCTTGCCATAATAACCATGAGGAATGCAATCTCCTAAAACATTATCATTAAGGAATGACCATGCATGATTTCATATTTTCATATATATTGTTTTGTACATAATCTTTTAAGAATGCAGGAATATAATTTATTCCTAGAGAAAATATGCAATACTGCTAATAGTTTTTGTTTTATTGATCGTATGCATTGCTCGCCTATGAGAATTACACAACTTATATGACAAAAAGAGGACTAATGTTGATACCTAAAAATTGACATTGGGCTTGAATCTAGTTCCAAGCTAAAACTACGTTGTCTTATCCTAATAATATATAAAAAGACATAAATAGACCTAAATTATTCTTTAGAGCAAATATTATGGGATGTGATTTAAAAAGTTAAAGTAGGCCCAAGTCTACCTCAAATCAACGAAATGACCCTGGTATAGCCTATTTAGGAAAATTAAGGTCCAAAGGATCGTTTTATAATTAGGCTAATTTATAAGGAATATAAAAGTCAAAAATCTTAAATTTTATATTTGAGCCTAAAATTTTATATTAATTAACTTAGGATTGATCAAAATAAATATTTTATTACAAATAAAACTATTTAAATATCTCTTTTACTTAAGATTAAATTGCATATAATCTTATTCTTAGAAAAAGACTTGTCTTATAAAGATAATTTGCATCAAACTAGAATTATATATGCTAGTTATCTTTCACTATGATTACACATCATATACACTATATAAGGGGCATGATTCCACGTTTAGGGGAGATCTTATGACCATGGGAACATCATCTTAGAATCTTTGAAACCATATTATTAAGATAGTGCTTTGACGATCGATATTATTACTCTCTTTCACGACCAACTAGAAAATCCCCAAATAATCCTTGTTTTTCAGCCAACTTTGGTTGTAAAAAACTTGAGAGATTACCCTATAATCTCCTTACATCTTTCATGCATCCATAGACGTCACACTTTTAGGCTCCAAAAACTCTTTTTTCATTACCTTAGACATATCAAGTCGTAAGCAAAAGCATCAAATATCACCACAAATGAGTCTATTCAATATTAATATAGTCTTGTAGTGGTTGCTATCTAACTTTATTATTTGTGTTCCTTTACATTGGTATTGAAACTATCTTTCTCTCATATACTGTAGACTCAAAATTTGAGTCTCATGCCTTATTGAACATCAAATATTGATTTGGTCTTATAATTGTTGCCACTTACTTTTATTAGTTGTTTTCTTTTATATTGGTGTTAGGACTTCACTCCCACACAAAGTGCATGGACTCAAAATTCAAATCACATACCTTACTGAATATCACGAAAGCAGCAATAACAGCGATAGCATATTCCTTTCGTCAACCCAGATAATTTCTTAAGATTGTAACATCATGACTATTGAGCCACTAGGTGAGATCTAAGAGATGTGATGGGCTTTACTTCTTTCCTTGTAACTCAAAAGAGTACGAAATCTCAACTCTAATTTGAAGTCTCGAAGGCATCAAAGCCTAATGAGTATATTTCAATGCCAAGCCTAATGAGTATATTTCAATGCCAATTTGAGCATGCAATCAATAAGAATCCAATATTTTACTTTAGTAGATTTTTCCTACAACAAAGGGTAAATTGGTAAAGAACTCAAAAAAGATGTTAACTTCGTAGAATTTTGCTAACATGAAAGAAGATTTAACAGAATTTTTACCAACACGAGAGATGTCAGTGGTAAATGAGTTTAATAGTAAGGAGTTGATGGCCATTTTCCCAAATAATCAATATATTTTTATCGAGATAATTTGGGTATATATAATATTATACCTATATAAGTATTTTATTAATTTTTTAATATTTAATTGGCATATATATATTATATTTTTTTTATTTCTTTGAGTATAGCCTAGTCGAGTCACACTTTGCATGTTATTGACATTATACATTTAAACGAACTAGATTAGAAAATAAATTTGGGGGTGAAAGATATTATTCTTAATTAAATAGGCATAACGAAATTTTTGGTCAACATGAACTCAACCCATTTATTAATTGTTTTAAAAACTGAAATACAATTACGACCTAATATTTACTAAATGGGTGAAATGATAAGATATAAGTAATAAATGTGTTGTGTTTAAAAAAATAAAAAAATTAATAAACGTGTCATGTTTATATTGTAACTTGAATAATAACAACTAACCCATTTAACACAATTAAAGATACCTGAATTGTATTTATTATCTGTGACGTTATTTGCGAAATTATTGTTGGCATCATTCGTGGGATTACCTGAATTGTCAACCACAAGGATAAAGGTCTTTTTCCCATTAAATAAACCAAACCAAGAGTATTATGATTTTGGCCAAAAGATTAGAGGAAGCGTGTTTCAATTTCTTTCTCTATCTCTACCAGGTTGTAACATTAAATGTTTGCCCCACGTCGTTTGATTAGAATTCAACAAATGTCTAACTAATAGCATTTAAGTATCAAACAAATAGTGCAGCCATTTGCTTTGCAACCTCCAACGGTACGTATATACACTTTGTGGATGGAAGTTTAATTCAAGTTATGTGACTTATGCAACCTAAATATTCCGTAAGCCTTAATTCATGGCGGGGACACACAATGAAGAAAGAACTACACGACAGCTATGGCCGCCTTTGCCCAATTGACACGTGGGAAGGAATAATGTTGGGTTTATTGGGTCCTTAGCAAGTATTATTCTTTTTTGTTCTTTATACTAATATGTATATGCAGAACAATAATATAATTAAGATAAAATTACTACTGTTGACCGTACAAAGATGTGCCCTGAGCTCTCTACAAAAAAGGTCAGATAACACAAACTACTTATCTTATGAACGACATGCAAAAATTTAGCAAAAATGCAGGAAGTGACAACAGCATAAATACGTTAAGGTGGTATGATTAAATGCACTCTTGTGAGAATAATTAGGAGGAAAACAATCTGCTAAAACACTCACATTAAGGCGTAATGAGATATGATTTCATACTTTTACATATATTGTTTTGCACATAATCTTTTAAAGAGTGCAGTCATATAAAGCATAAGCTAGAAAGCAGATTAAATCCCAACTGGAGAGAAGCAATAACATTTACAAATATTATAAAAAAATTGTATAAAATTTAGAATATATATACATATTTTTACATTAATTGTTGATAGTTGGATATAAACACCTCCATTTGAAATTAAATTTAATATATGTAATTAATATATAATTAATACATTATAATTAACACATATATTAGATTTAATCTCAAATGTTATAGATGTATAAATACAACAATACACAAAATAGTATAAAGATATATATAAATATATGATATTGCTCATTTGTTATATATATATATATATATATATATATATATTAAAAAGAGAAGATGAAAATGGTAGAAAGTAGGTGAATTAAATAATGATAATTACGAGAGCAGGGGACGGGTAAGTGTGCCATTTTCATATTATTTTACTATTTCATTAAAATTTGTAAAGAAAGACAAATAAAATCCGAACACGTATAAAAATAATATGGTTGTCTCCCGTACAAAACCTATTTAAGTTTTGGAACGGTGATGTGCCACCGTATTAATATTGACACTTTTCTTTCTTTTGGGTTCCTTCTACTTTTATTTCATTCAAAAAAATATTCATAATTTTTTTATATATAAAAAAAATATTTTTTATTATAAAATTGTCTTCAGTGAAGAAGATATGTCGAGCTCACACAAATACAGTGTAAATCTAACATAAACAATGTTAAATTGACACTACATGTAGTCTAACGAGTGTATTAATGTGCACTATTTAGATCAACACGATAATATAAATAATTGATTAAATTATTTAAATTATTTTAAATTATTTTAAAATTTAGAAGGAATTAATAATACACGTTATAGTAGTTATATAAAACAATTTTAGTGAATTTGATCATTTTAATTGACTAAAATATTCTTAGAAATTAAAAATAGAAAAAAAAAATAAAGCTCAATATGGCATGACATGAGTTTAATGGGTTAATGGACCATGTCGGGTTGATGTTTGACATGACATGAAATGCCAATAAGCTTAGAGTTTATAGGTTGTGCCAGCACAGGACAACATGTTTGGAATTGCAGTAAATGATAAAAGAATTAATCAGCTCCACAAAGAATTAACTAAATGTATGGTAATTTTTTTTGAAGTATTGGGAGTTTCAGAATAATATTTCGTATATTTTGTAAATTTTATTGTTAGAATATTTTACTAATGTAAATGACAAGAATGTGTGTATATATATATATATATATAGCTTAAAATAATTTATAGAAAAAATAAAAAATTTTAATTATATTTTCAAAAATTAAAGAAGTATAAAATTAATATAAAAATATTCTTTAGATTTTAATAATTTTTTTTCTAATTAAACTTAAAATTTAATAATTATTTTTAAGGTTAATTTTAAATTTTTATAATTTTAAATGAATATATTTCATATTATATTTAAAATAAAACTCTTTTTCATAATAAGATTTTGACATATAATGATGAGATTTTGCTAAAATAATTTTAAAAAAATTTATCGAATATTTAAAATAACTTTTTATTACTCAAAATTACTTTTGTATGTCTAAATTAAATTATGGCCAAAGATTAAATAATCAAGTCTCGCCAATAAGGGGAGTAAATTTCAACTTATAAGTATATATTCTTATTACTATCTATGAAATTATATCTCCAACTCATCAACATCTCCACCATATTATTAAGCTTTACTCTCTACTAATTTAAGAAACATAATATATTAATCAAGCTTATTAAAGTTTGTTCGTGAATTAAGATTAACGATATTTCTTTAATTAATTCTTAATCAACAATAGATCTATTTAATATATAACATCTTTTTTATTTATAGTTTAATGATCAAGATAAATCACTTAATATAAAAGTAAAAAGTTACAGTCTTACATTATAAGATATCTATTTTATAAATGATTGCAAATATTTAATCTTTTATTTATAAAAAATTTTGAAATTTGTATCTTTTTTATATTAGTATCTTATATTTAATACATTAATACACGATTATGAACGTAACTTTTATAGTTTGAGACATATTTGATACTCTTGTACTATCTCAAGTTCAAGTAACTATGGGGGGAGGGTTTGGGGCACATTTAATTCCAAAGATACTCTATTTGCAAAGATAAAAATAAAGAAATGAAAATAAAAATCAAACTTTATATTTTATTGCTATTGAATTTGAATTATTATTATTTATTATTTTAACAGTGTTAGGTTAGCAGTATATAAAGGTGCCGCCTATTTATTTAAAATCCATGGAAATAAATTGGGAGAGACAACTTAAATGCGGTTACTAAAATCATTTTCAAAGCTTTGAAATACCACAAACCTTATAATCTCTAGTCCACACTCTCCTTGGAATTCAAAGAAAAGCTTTCGCTGTTTATTCCCACCTCATCAATGACAACCACCACCGCTGCCGCCGCCATCACCACCGTCAATACCACCGCAGTGGTTCTGCCGATGAATTACAGTACCATAAATCCCACATCAATTCTACTTGATTGGCTTGTAAACCACCCAATGATACTTAACTTTTCATGGAGTGAAGGCCAAACCCTAGGCTCTTCTCCACGATTCCTCACTTTCACTGTTCTCTCTTATCTCTCTCTCACTTTCTTCCTCTCTCAAAACCCTTTCTTCTCCCTCGAATCTCACCTCCGCCGACGAATCACAGCCCTCCATAACTTTATCCTGATCGTCATCTCCTTCACAATGGCCATTGGTTGCACTCTTTCCACTTTATCCCAATCACCAGACGTACACTACATCATTTGTTTCCCAACAAACACAAAACCAAAAGGGCCTATTTTTTTCTGGGCATATATGTTCTACCTCTCCAAGATCTACGAATACATCGATACACTTCTGATCCTAATGAACAACAAGAGCATCAGCCGGTTATCGTTCCTCCACGTGTACCACCATGCCACTGTTGTGATAATGTGTTATCTAGGGTTGCATACAACACAGTCATCGTTGCCGCTGGTGATTGTAACAAATTGCTTGGTACATGTTTTCATGTACTCCTACTACTTACTATGTGCATTAGGGTTTCGACCGAAGTGGAAAAAGCTTGTTACAGACTGCCAAATCTTGCAGTTTTTATCAAGCTTTGTGATATTCAGCTTGATTTTTGGATACCATTTTGGTACAAATTCAGGCTGTTCTGGTATCTGGGGTTGTGTTTTCAGTGCAGGTTTCGTTATTACACTTTTATACTTGTTCCTTGACTTCCACTCCAAAAGTTATTCTGCTGTTACCAACAAGCTGAAGCTGCAGGATAAGGAGATGTAATGAATCATAATCCATCAATTCGTCTTCTATCTTTGATTTCGTTGTTTTAGTGTGATCTTGGTTTTAAAATTTCTGCATATCCTTAGTTGCTTCAACGATTTGAAGGCTCAGAAGGCTTTTCGTACGAGATTGGGACGGTGGCTTGAATTACTTTCTGGGTTTATTTAATTTATTTAGTATATTGATAGTCTAGCTGGATGATGTAGTAGTATTTTAATTTCTCTCTATTGTTTGGTCTGAAAGCTGTACTACTCATTCAAGAATTTGTCAGTGACACATTTCACCCAACAAGTTAAAGTTGTGATGATATTATTTCATATATATATGTATATAATATAAATTAACCCATGGTTGTCTATTAATTAAAATTAATAACAAAATAATATTACTAAAAAGTTTTAAAAAATTTATTTGTCTTTGTAAATTTAATAGTGCCTAACTATAATTTTATTTCTATAATGAAAGGCAGGATTCTCTCACCACTGTGGATAGACATCCTATCCTTTAGGGTCAGAACTCGTACTTTAAATATTTTAAGTGGATTATAAATATCTGTGTATATTTTCAGTAAAATCTTAATATAAGGTTACTATTTAAAAAATAGAATATAAGCGTTTTGATATTTACAATAAATTAAAAAAATTCTTTGAAATTTATTAATAAATGAAAGAGAAGTCAAAAGTTAACTTATAGTAGAGAAGAACTCAAAAACTTACTAGATCTAGAATCTCAAATCCAGGGAGACAAAATAGCAACCTGGTAAAGTTTAAGATGCTAAAGTTGAAAATATATATATATACATGTGTTACTAAATATTAAAAGTTTTAAAGTTAAAAGAGGTCAAAATTGAAAATAATTTATTTAATATATTCAAATTATAAATATTAAAAATTCTCAAAGTTCCAATGGACAATGTTATTGCTCTGCCTTTGAGTAATAATAGTTTCAGGTAAAGAGAGTTGTTGCAGAACTAAATGTTCTGTTTTTGTAATAATTTTCTTTTTCTATTAAAATTATAAAAGATATGTGAAATAGTTTTGGGTTAGTTTTCAAAAGCGAAAATAACGATAGAAAATATATGTTTGGTAGAATCTATTTTCAAAATAAAACTACCATTGTCTTGACATATTGAACTGATAAATGCAAATACTTCTAATCTATTTAGATGAAATTCCGGCTATGTCGTACATTTGCTATTTTGTTAATAATCATTATAACATGTTGTTCTTGTGTCATTCAAAATGATGTTTGTTAATAACAGATTAAAGTATTTCTAAAATCATTACAACTTATCAGCTTAGTAGACTAAATCTTAAGGATTGAAATATTTTTTACCTTTTTTAGTTTTTAACTAAAAGATAAAAAAACAAAAAGAATCTTTTCTTTTTTTTATACCATTCTTAAGAATGCGATTTCAAAATTAGTCAAAATGTTTTTTCTAAAAATTTACTTTTGAAAACAAATAAGATTACTAGTTCTTGTTTTAGAAAATTATTTTTAATAAATACTATCAAACACAATTCTTAAAAATATTATTTTCAAATTTTCGTTTTTATAGTTTTTAAAAACGCTATTTTAAAAATGTTACCAAATTCACTCTTAACTTATTGTCATTATATGAAATTAGTGGAGGGAAATGATTACTGACGAGTATATAATCATTTGAAGTCAATAAATACATAATTCTTTTACTTGTTAAATTGTCGTTTGACTTTTAATTTTGAAGATTTGAACGTCATTTTTATGGTTTTTAAAAATACTATCAAATTCACTCTTAATTTCTTACCATTATATAATGCTAGTGGAGGTACGTAAATGATTACTAGTTAGTATATTCATTTAAGTCAATACGATATAATTTCTTTTGCTTACTAAATTTTCATTTCATCCAAAAGTTTAAATTCAACACTAAAGATTAGAAAATTATGTTTCACATGCAAACCCAAAATAAATTATACAGAGAAACTTTTATGAATGGGGACAGCTACCAGCTTCATTTCTGAATATTTTCTGCAATATAATTGAAGTCTCAGCTGCTTGCACTTTAATTCTCATATATATAAGCAGATGCGCCAGTGGGGGTGCTTGGTCCCCCTAGTGTAATTATCTCTACACTCGTAATTTCAGAAAATCAAGTCTCATTTAATAATAAAAAAATTTAATTGAGTTGAATATATAAAAACTAAAGGAAGTTTTTAAAATGACCTAAGTTTAATCCCAAAGTTAAAAAAATAACAACTATTAAAAATTATATTAAGAAATAATGAATTAAAGTTATTTTTAACGAAATTGTCACTTTGATCAGTTTTATAAAAAATTTATTCAAATATGACCAGTTTGAATGTTTGTTTTTTTTAAAAAAGAGTATTTTTAAATAAAAAGAATTTCTTTTTACTGGAAAGTGCACATTATAGTAAGAAAAAAGTTTTTTTTTTTCTCGGTTGAAAGTGCACTTTCAAGATTCGCGTAAAGTTACTAGTACAAAGTTGGTCCTGAAGGCATTTTCATTCAAAATTTATTGTAGTGGTTATTTTTTAACACAATTTTTAATAGTGATCAAAAGTAAATTTAGGAGAGACTAAAATTAGGTTATTTTGAGAAAATCAAGTCTTATTTGATAATAAATTTTTTTAAAATAAGTTGAATATATAAAATTTAGAGTTGAACAGATAAATACTGGTATATATATTTATTAAATAAAATTATATTATTAATTAAAAAACAAATAACACAATATAAACATTAGAAAATTTTGAAAGTGTGAAATTTTTTTTAATTTATTAAGTTTTAAAATTTTTTGATTACATATTAAATTAATGATATTTTTAATAGTTTTGACATATCATTTTAAATTATAAATTTCACAAATTAACTTACATTCTTTTTTTTTTTTTTTACATGTGTAAAATTGATAATAATATTCTCAAAGTCTAATTTTTTTTTAACTGTCCTATGAGAAAATTTGAAGTACTTTGATGTTATATATCTTATTTCTTAAATTATTTTGATGATTGATTTAGAAGATTAAATTAAAAAAGGGATATTATCACATTCATCCTCTAAAGTTTTGAATTGTATCACTTGGATAGAAATTATAAGAAATGTATCACTTACCTCCCCTATAGTTATATTTTGCCGTTAATTATTATTATTTGTAAGGGTAGATGTATAAAATATTATTATTTGATATTTATTATTTTTTTTAAAGAAGAAAATTTTATGTTTTTAATTTCTTACACAATCAATAAAAGAAAAGTCGAAAAAAATTTTATTTGTTTGTCTTTTTATATATATTTATGAGTATTTATTTAAAAAATATTTCTTGAAAAATTACACTTCAAATTAAGTTTTTAATTTTTCTATATTTTATTTTATAATTATTTTCTTTATTTTATACACTTGAATTAACTAATACACGTAATAAGATAAAAATAAATATTAAAAAAATATTTTTTAATAAAAAATAAATCATCAAAGGTATTTAGGTAAATTTAACATTAAAAATTAGTTGACTAATACCTTAAAAGAGGTATGTAATATAATTTATATTTTTTTTTATAAGTGATACAAAGTCAAATATTAGGGGAGGATAGTGATATCCCATAAGAAAAATGAAGTAGCTAAAATTTTCCCGAATTCAAATGCAAGACCCTTAACAATCAACTACCCAAGTGTTATTTATATGATTTGCTTATTTACTAATTAAATAACCAAATGCTGTCTTTGTCAACAATTAATTATCCAAAGCTAGGAATGTCATTTGTTAAGATTCCCTTAAATCAAGGATCATGTCATTTAAACATTCCAATTTGCTCCATTATTATTAAAATCATATCCATAATTCTACTTTCTGTCCAAAAACGTTTCTCTCTCAAATCAAGTATAGGATCTAAATTATTAATCATTCTTAAAAGGAAATATATATACTAAAGTCGGATGAGCAAATCTATAAATTTACATATACTTTTATAGTACTTTATAGACCTTGGATTTAAAAATTTTTAATTATTGAAATTGTATTTAATATGTGCATTACTTATAATATATTAATTACGTCTTAATTATATGTGTCAAATTTAATCTCAATTATTAAATGTATTTAAATTTAATAGTTCATAGATAGTATAAGAATATATATAAACTTATATATGGGAATGAATATAAGATCAAACTACATAAGTTTACACAAAAAGATCATGAGGTCAAGTCTACTCATTTAGTCTTCTCTTTTATATGCAATCTCGATTTTATTTAATGAATTTTGTTCAGTAAATTCAATTAATTGTATTTTATTTTTAGTATTTGCGAAATTTGAGCATGCACAAACAGGACCATAAAGTCAAATCTACTCTGATATATAGTATGTTGAACAGTTATTTTGCCTAAAAATTTAAATTTTAAGTTGTAAAAAGAAGTAATAATTCAATTTTGTTTCCGAAAATAGAAGGCTTGTATGTATGGCCAAACACATTTAATTCAATGTTTTTAGCATTTATATTATATCAGAGGAGCCTTCATCAATGGAGACAGCCACCAGCTTTATTTCTGAACTTTTTTCTGCAGTAAAAATTAAAGTCTCAACTGCTTGACATATAGGCGGAGCCAGTGAGGCACTTGGTCCCCATAGGTTAATTATATCTACTCTTGTAGTTTCAGAAACTCAAGTCTCATTTAACAATAAAAAAATTAAAAATGAGTTGAATATATAAAAGTTAAGAGTGAGTTGAAAAGATAGTGTCATTCAAAAAGTATTCTATTTCTGGGTGATATTTGTTAACATTTCCTTAAACTGAATTCCTTTCTCTATCGTCGCCTAAATTTCCAAGTTGCTTAGTATAATTAAAATCATGTCCATCATTAATTGTACTTACTATCCAAACTCTTTTCTTTGTCAAATCAAGTATAGAATTTAAATTCTTGATCATACCTAAAATTAGCTTGCAAATATATATATATATATATATATATATATATATATGTATGTATAGTAGCACAATAAATTTACTCATATTCTTATTACACTATTTTATAAATTATGGATTTACACACTTTTTAACAATTGAGATCGAATTTAGCATATATATTAATTATATGTGTCAAATTTAACTTAATCATTGGAGGTGCCTAACTTACACAATTTCGTACATAATTTGTATATCATTTGATCTAAACACTGTAAATAATTGAAATTAAATATAATAGATATAATTAATGTATAATTAATATAATTTTAACCGTTCTAAGTGCTTAAATTCAAGAGCTTATAAATGATATAAAATTATTTTATAAAATTAAAGGATCATTCAATCTTTCTTTATATATATATATAATTAGATTTAGTATATGACAATTGTTTTGATACATACTTAGGTCCAATTTGTAAACAACAACTCTGAATTTTTTTACATAATTAGTTAAGAAAACAAAAAATAGATTTAGATGTTCCATAACTATAAAATATTAAGAATCAAAGTGCGAGCATTTTCTAATATGAAAAATGTTTATTTTTACTCGAAAGTGAGAACGTTTTTAATTTTTACTCAAAAGTGTTTAGACTTTGGTTGTTAGTGTCTTATAGCTACGTATGTGAATATTTTAGTTCGTAAAATAATTTTTTAATTAGTTTGCTACTTTTGTAAATTAGAGTCAATTAGTGTGAGCCGAAAGAGAAATTTTTTTATATATAAATAGAACAAATTATATATATGAATTTTCAACATTTTAGTAATATATATATATATATATATATTTCATATACATCTATAAAGTTTGACAAAATGTACATTTAAATTCTACTAATTTAAAAGATATCGTACAAATTTTTTCTGATCAGTTTAATTCATGAATTTAGACAATTATAAGTGTAATACAATATATTTAACTCTTAAAATAACTATTATTAATTAAAATGGTATAATTCAAAAAATAAAATAATCTAAATGAACAAAAAATTTATTGAAGAATCTGATATGAGCATTTTAAAAATTAATAGAGTACTTTTAACTATATCTTTTAATTTCTATGTACACGAAATTAATGAAAGAACTACTGAAGTATCAATTTTGTAAGAAGTTTTCTGCAAATGCATGTGCATAACATTTGACAGAGTTAATTAATGAGCTTGAAAATAATGATTTCTTATTACTTCAAGAAAAATCTGTTGAAATTTGTTGTCAACAGAATTTAAATGTGGATGTGTATGTAGCTGCAACTTTTCTATTACGTGCATTCATTTAACAGCAATGTGAAGAACCTGCTACTTTCTATATATGTATATATATGTGTGTGTGTATATATATATATATATATATATATATATATATATGTATGTATGTATGTATAACTTCCATCATTATTCAACCATATCTCTTGTGTATTTAATATAATTTATATTTGTTGTTATATTATTTTTTCAGTTTCTTCACACTGACTATTAATAATGAAGAATAATAAAAGAAGCTGTTGATGGGAATAACTGAGGAGGATGCGAGTTGTGTTACACTATTAATTAGTTAGTTCCTATATCAATTTGGTTGGCATAACTATTCTCGTTTTTTCCCTTTTTAAATGTAACATGCATATAACAGTTGGAATTATATTAATTGATAGTACTTTGATAGTTGACACTACAACAATATAAAATTAGTGAGTCTGAGTTAATACATAATAAAACTATTTTTAAAACTCATTGTTGTTGATGATATGGATACCTTGTTTACATGTCAGAATAGTAAATGATCCCTCTCTTTTCTACAAAATAAAATATGATAAGGACACGTCAGATTATTTTCTGACGTAAATTATCCGACGATCAAATCAGTTATTAAAAAATAGGAGAATTTTACACATACCTCTCTTGAGGTTTGAGAAACCTATACTTAGATGGAAGGTTTGAAAAAACCCACACTTATCTCCCTTGGACCGTTAGTTGACCATTAGTTGACCGTTAGGATTAAGGGTATTTTAGATATTTGATCAATTTAATTATTTTACAACTTACTAGATAATTAGTTCCTACAAAATATTGTATTATTGTTTATTAATTATTCAAGATTTCAAGTTATAAAGATGAAATTTTAAAATAAATTATATGAAAAATCATATAAAATATATATAAACAAAATAATACTATTATATTAATTTATAAGTAGAATTTACATGTTTAATATTATTATTTATCACAATCATAAATTTTTTTAAGTTAATAACAATTTTAAAATTATACTTATTTCATGTGTATGTGCACTAAGTTAACAAAAAATAATATAAAATATAATTTAATTAAATGAGTACATGAATATACTATATTTATTTTACAAAAATTCTAAATATTAATTCTAAATTTAGAATTTTTTTTTAAAATTATAGAAAATAAGACTAATTCATATTATGTAAAATGGTATTATTATATGAACAATAATGCAATATTTTATGGGAATTAATTATGTAATAAGTTAAAAATAATAATGTCCAAAAATACCCTTAATTCTAACGGTCTTCTAACGATCAATTAACGGTCTAGGGGAGGTAAGTGTAGGTTTTTTTAAATCTCCTATTTAAGTGTAGGTTTCTCAAATCTCAGGGGAGGTATGTGTTAATTCCCCTTAAAAAATATAATTACAATGAGAAACTCAGAGTTTAGAGAGACAGAGTTTTCTCTATTGTCTTTAGTTTTTTCTTACCTTCAAAATAAAATTTTGATATTTTATATTTGTTCATTGATTTGGTAAGGATTCTTAATTTTTTTTTTACAAGTGTTAAGATATGAACGCTACATCACATACTCATGGCTTCTTATAATTTTGTCAAGTGTATTTATTTGTATTGACTTTAGTTGCTATCTCCCTTCTTTAAACCTTTGTACTACTAGGAGAGAGGTAAAATTATTGATCTCTCCCTTTAAGCCTTTATACCACTAAAAGAAAGATATAGTCGTTTCCTTACTCTTCCGCTTGAGTTTTTGGCCTTGAGAGATAGTGATGAGTTTTACACTTAAGGAAACCGCTTCTCCTTTTTGCGTATCTACGCACATTTAAGTACAAAACTCTATAGGAGTCCATATGTCTTCAACTTGATGGAACCTCTCTCTTTCTAGTGAGTATTTACAAAATCTCGACAGGAAGCGATATTGAGCTTGTCAATTGAAAAGCTTCTCCCATTTTTTTGGAGTACTCACTTACCTTTAGGGAATAAGACCTGCTAGGGATTTATTTTACAATGGTCTTCTCCTCTCCTCTTAAAAGTTGTTTAGGTAGTAATCCTCCTCAAAAGTTAACTATTTCCATAGAAACAAAGGCCTCTTATCAAGTTATACATCATGAATTTCAATTTTAATTGTTTTTCCATGAATTTGGACTCTTAAGTTATTTTATTATCGGTTGAAATATCTCTAATAATTAGTTTTGGGTTTAGGCCCATTAATCAAGATTTTTGGATATATTTTATTTGTTACAGAGAAAAAAATATAAATCTCTCATATTTGGTTTGAACCCTAGTTAGACCCCTAGGAGAAAAAACATATAACCGTACTGTCAATTGTGAATTTTTTTTACTATTTAAATTACTATAAAGTTCAAATATAATTATTTTTAATTACCTCATATTTGTTGATAAATTTCAAATTATTTTTAAATATTATTATATAAACTACACTTTACTCTCAAATTACAAAATTTCATTCCTTATTACGTAAAATTCTATATGCCAAAAAAAATTAAAAATCTAAAGTGTGATAATATATCTATTTTTATAATTTTTAACACTAATTATAATTTTGTATTTTTTAAATTTATGTCTCATAATTCAACCTAGTAACTATTTCTAATTTCCCATGACCTAAACAAATCAAACAATTTAGAAAAATTAATTATAACATTACAGTCCATTCCACAAGCTAAAATTTGTTACTAGCTATTCAATATCCATAACCAACACAACAATTAGTAACTTTATAATACAAGATATAATTATTGATGTAAATAAGCAATTATACTTGTTTGGGAAAATGGGCCCCAGACCCTATACCAATGGACTTGAGATCAATTGGCCCAAACACTCAATCGGCCCAAGCACCCAATCCAGTTGGGCGACCCTAAACGTCCTGGTCCGATCAGATTGAGTGGCTCTTGGTTGGATGTTGTACGGAGCAAGGTGTTCAGACCAAGATTCAGGCTAGGAAAGTAATTATTCGATGAAATCTTTGGAAAAAGAGGACTCACAGCTGGCAAACCCTTATTCAAGACAGATTTTCTCCGGATCCTAGGCGGGATTTAAAATCCCGTTAAGACAACGAGATTAATATTCTTATTTATATATATATATATATATATATATATATATATATGGAGAATAATTAATAGCCTCTTTTTTTTACATAAAATTTTATATTAAAACATAGGCCATTAGATTTATGTGTATCCAATGGCTGAAATTACATCTGATAATATATTAATTATACATTAAATATATAGTCAGATACAATTTCAACCGTTAAATATACCTAAATCCAACGGTTTGTATTTAATGTAAGATTTTGTATAAAAAAAAAGGTTATTGAACCTGTCTATATATATATATATATATATATATATATGTATGTATATATATATGACTTTGTCTTTGTGTAGAAGGTACATACATATTATTCACAATTCACAATTTCTCTCCGAAATTGACAATAAAGCATTCTCTAGTAATTTTATTCAAGTAATATCTATTGTGTGATATCAACATCTCAAATTTTGGTATCAACAATACTTACTTATTTTTTTTTAAATTTATAACAAAATATGACTAACAAACTAAAATTAAAAAGAAAAAATAGAAAGCCACGATAAAGGCTCATGTGGCCAAAATTTTCATTTGCTTGTTGTAGAATAAATTTAATTTATAATATGCAAGCTAATCATTTGGTGAACTATAACTAATTTTATTATTAAAGTCAATGTTTATTATTATTGGAACATATTTTCACTTTTTTGCTTTTATAAATGTTATTTTCAATTTTTAATTTTTAATTTCTTAAAGTAAATTGTTAAATATATTGATGTTTTAATATTTAAAATTTTAAAAATAAATTAAATTATATTTCAAAACAAAATTAATAGGTAATTAAGATTTTTATTATGAAATAGATATAATTAATTTTTAAATAAAAATTATTTTTGTACAAAAAAGTATAATAATGTTTTTTCACTCCCAATTCATTATTTCAACCAGAAAAAGAAATACTATCCTTTTCGTCTTTCCTTTCTTTTTCCTTATGCCTTTCCTTTTATTTCTTTTCTCTAAATCCTTTTAGTTCTTCACAGTTCACACCAAGAATAATTTAGAAGTACTTTGAATAACAATTAAAAAAATATTTTTCAATAACAACTAAAACAATATAGATAAGTAAATGTATATGGGAATTTATGACCATTATAATAATCATAGAATTACTCATTAAATTGGCTTTTAAAACATATGATAAGTCTTGAGGCAATTATATGACTGTAACTCTCCTGCTAGCTATATAATTTTAACTCCCATCAACTTAATTAATATTATTCATTATATTTTAAGACAAAGAATATCAAATAATTTAATTTAGAAAATTTCAAAAATATTTATTCAAATTCTCATAAAAAAACTGTTTATTAAACTTTGATGATAAAAAAATTAAATATGTTTCTTAAAAAAATCTCATTATTTGATGGTGTCATTTGTTCAAATTCTCATAAAAAGACTGTTTTCGAAAACTTTTAAATTATATAATTTTAAGATACCGATATTTTCATTCTAAACTTTAAACAAATAACACAATTTAATATTTAGTCCTTACTGCACATTTTTAAGTCTCTCTCCACTGCTAATATCATCTCGACTCTTTAAATTATATTTTGAGTTGTTAATTTTTTTAAAAAATAGGGATGAAAATGATATTTATTTTATGTTAAGATCTTCATTGTTGGCCCATGAACCACAGAAACATATATTGCATGCTTAAATATATTTTATAAAATAAATATTAATAGCAAGAAAATGTTTTATAAATATTCTAGTAATTGTCCAAACTATATTCATCAATTTTACATTCTAAAAATAGCAAACAAAATAAGCATATATGCTGTATCATAGGTATCTTTTCATATTTGTATGACTAGGATTTATATTCTGTCATAGAACAATAATAAAATATTTATGTCTATGAAATAGATAATAAGAATATTTTTTTCTTAGTTCTAAATTATTTTTCACATATGTTTAATTCCTAAAAATAAAATTTGTTTAATAATCAAATTATTATACTTACAGGGATATGATAGGTTTGGGATATTAGAGGAAACTTATATTTACAACTTATTTGAAATTGGAAAATTTAGTATTATTATTGGATAACTCTAGCTATGATTTGTTTCACATGTTGATCCACCAATCTTTCGTTTATTAAGGCTCAAAATTTTCATATCTTAACCCACTAAATCAAGAACTATCCGAACTCCTTAACTATTTTTAGATTTTTTTTCTAAAATTTTCTTAAAAAAAAAAAAAAAACTCCAAGAACCACTTTTTTTTCTATCCTGTTATTGGCCGATACTAATTAATTAGTTTACAATTTTTTCGAAATCATTGATTGTAATTCACTTATAGATGTTTTGATAGGGGCAAATAATATAAAAATTATTAATTTAGTTTGTCATTTTAATTACACATCTAATTTTAAATATTTTATTAATATATGAATCTTAATCTAAAAAATGATAACTATAAATTGTTAAATCTAAAATAATGATAATGAAAATAGATTAGTGATTTATCTAAGCAATATGCCGACATATATTGTATAGTCATATCCATCTTCAAATAAAGTTTTTAAATTTTAGTGGTTAGAGGAACTTCATTGGATGTTAAATTTTGAATGTTGGGGTTTTAGGTTGCAAATAAGTAAAAACTAAGGGATTCAAACATAAAAACAAATATAAAGAATAATTATACATATAATTATTGATAATTTTCAATTAATTTTGTGAGAGATACATATTGAAGCCAAACGAATGAATTAGGAAAAAATTATCTTCTTTTAAAATGTCATAACACAAATATTTATGTCTTTAAATTTTATTAGTCTATTTTTTTTTATCAAAATAATATGATATTTTAAAACATTCCAACCTTTATTGTCAAAATTATGTAGCGTAATTAGAATAGACTAAATATGGGCTAATTTCATTATATAAATAATATTTCTGACATATTTTTTAGTAGTAAATTTAAATTTAGGTTTTGATCTTGATAATATATCTACTGATATTGGGTGATAATTTAGTTATATATTATCATTTAAACTTAATTGATAAAAATTGACATGATCGAAATCAATATATTCAGAAGAATTATTTTTCTCTTACACTTTTCAAGTATATATATCAGACCAGTGATTTATATTCTATTTTCTTACATAATTGACATTAAATATTACTAATATTATTTTGAATTCCTTTGTCATATTCAATCATATGAAGAATAGATGCTTTAAAATTTTCAGAACTTCATAATCTAAGTACATGAGGACCCAAGGAGTCATGGTAGAGTAGTCATCTTGACTTGAAGAGAACCTGATTTGGCATTCTAGTATTCGTGTATCTAAGGACCTGAGGACCTTAGAACCTAAAGAGGTGTTATTATCCTGACTTGAAAAAGACCTGATCTGGTATCCTAGTACTCGAGTACCCGAGGGCTTGAGGACCTAAAAAGGTGTCATCATCCTGACTTGAAGAACACCTGATCTAGTATCCTAGTATTCGAGTATCTAAGCATCTGAGGACTTGAAGAGGTGTTGTCATCTTGACTTGAAGAGAATCTAATTTGGTCTCCGAGTACTAGATGACACAAGGACCTAAGGAGGTGTTGTCATCCTGATTTGTCATTTGTATTTAAAGAGGATATTAAACCTTTATGAGTTAGGATACCAAACCTATTTGAATTAGGATACTAAACTTTTCTGAATTGGGATGTTTAGGGGCATTATAAAAACTCTGCACTCTAGAGCTTTGAGGGTGAAGAAAGGGGGAAGAGAAGAAGAAACTGGAAGAGAGGTGATTTGAGAGAAGAGAGTCATTTTGTATAAATTCTATCTTCTACTTCTAATAAAAGACCTTATATGTGTTTGCTTCGTGAACGTAGGCAATTTTGCTAAACCACGTAATTCTTCTTTGTCTATAATCTTACTTATTATTTATGTGTTTTGTGTTTATTATATGATCAAACCTAATAGTTTTTACTAGATCAATGTTAGAACATTATTTCTGATGCTATTTTTCCACAACAATTAGCATCATAGCCAAGTTCCCAAGTAATAATGTCTCTGCCTAAGTTTGATATGGAGAAATTCAATGGAGAAAATGACTTCAACTTGTGGCGTCCAAAGATAAGGGCAATCTTAGTTCATCAAGGGTTGAAGGATGCTCTTGAAGGAGAAGATAGGATGCCTGATATACTAACAGAATCTGAGAAGAGGGAAATTATGAGGAAAACTCATTCTAAAATCGTATTAAGTTTGAGTAATCAGGTTCTAAGGGAAGTTTCAAAGAAGAAGACTGCAGCCAAGCTTTGGAACATCTTAGAAGCAATTTATATGACAAAATCTTTGGTTAATAGGATATACTTAAAAAAACAATTGTATACCCTTGCTGTAGCTAAAGGGACCCTAATTAAAAAACATATTGATCTATTTAACAAGGTAATTCTTGACCATAAAACAAAAGAAGTGAAGATTGAAGATAAGGACTAGGCAGTGATCTTGCTGAGTTCTTTGCCAAAATTATATGACCCCTTTGTTGAGACCTTAATATATGCTCAGATCTCCCTCTCTAAGATAGATGTTAAAGCAGCCCTAAACTCCAAAGAACTGACCAAAAAGCAAAAAGAGAAAAACTCATATCAAGGAGAAGGTTTGAAAGCAAGGGGGAGACTAGAAAAATAAGAGCGTAGGGGCAAGAAACATGTCAAATCCAAATCAAAGCCAAAGACCTTGAAGTGTTTTCATTGCCATGAAGAAAGACATTTTAAAAAAGATTGTCCAAAAAGAAAGAACAAGAAGAAGGCAAATGGTGATGTAGCTATTCTAACAAAAGATTGCGTCGAATCTGCAGATCTATTCGTTGCATCTAGTGCCAAGATAGAAGGTGAGTGGGTGTTAGATTTAGGTTGTTCTTTCTATATATGCTCTAATTTAAATATGTTTAAGTTTTATCAAACATGTGATAGGGGTAAAGTATTAATGGGTAATAATGAAGCATGTAAGGTTATTGGAATTAGTAGTTCAAGATCAGAATATTTGATGGAGCGGTAAGAGAATTGTATCTGGTCAAGTATGTATTAGACGTGAAAAGAAACATAATCTTCTTGGAAATGTTTGATCAGTCAAGGTGTGTATTTAATGCAGAAAATAGGACTCTGAAAGTAATTAACAGTTCTATAGGAGTCATGAAGGAGGTGAGGAAAAATGGTTTATATGTCTTGGATAGATATGTTGTCATTGGTTCTGTTAACGCGACAACATACTTTGACAATAGCAAGACTAGGCTATGGCATATGAGGTTAGGTGACATAAGTGAGAAAAGGTTAAAAGAATTAAGTAAACATGGAGTGTGTGGTAATGATAGGATTGAATAATTAGACTTTTGTGAAAAACATGTCTTAGGAAAATCTACAAGAGTGAAATTTGGGGCTGCCGAGTATAAAACAAAAGGGATCTTAGAATACATTCACTCAGATCTATAGGGACCTTCACAAATTAATTCCTTAGGTAGTCCAAGATACTTCTTATCCTTGATAGATGATTACTCTAAAAGGGTTTGCGTATATGTAATAAAATCTAAGGATTAGGTGCTTGAAAAATTCAAAGAGTGGAAATCACAAGTAAAGAATTAGACAAATAAAAGGGTGGAGTGGTTAAGGACTGATAATGGCCTAAAGTATTGTAATCAAGAGTTTGAGAACTTCTATAAGGAAAGTGGCATTTCAAGACATAAAACTGTGAGAATGACTCCACAATAGAATGGTCTTGTTGAGAGGATGAATAGAACATCAATGGAGAAGGTAAGATGCTTATTGGTGCATTCAATACTTTCAAAGTCTTTTTGGGCAGAAGCTTTGATGACAATGACATATTTGATAAATAAGAGTCCATCAACAACAATTGGCCTTAAAACTCCTATTGAGATGTGGTGTGGAAAGAAAGCACCATACAGTCACTTGAGAATCTTTGGCTGCCTTACCTATACACATATAAATCAAGGAAAACATGATGGTAGAGCAATAAAAAGTGTGTTTGTTGGTTATCTAAAAGGTTTCAAAGGGTATAAACTTTGGTGTCCTTCACTTAAGCCACCAAAATGCATTATGAAAAGAAATGTAAAATTCTATGAAAAAGCTCTACTTGATTATCAATAAGAAAGACAAGAGTTAGATGATGACCGACATCGGAATTAGAATCTGAGAGGTTTTAGATTGAGGTAGGGCAGACATTAGGATTTGGGTACATTAGGTTAGAACACAACTTTGATTGAAAAGGATGAGACTCGATAAGAAGCCAAGCTGAGCAAATAGGTCGAGATGATCTTAATGACTATCAGTTAGAAAAGTATAGAACAAGGAGGACAATTAGACCTCTCAGTAGATTTGGTTATATTGATTTGATAACATATGCACTAGCAGTTACAACTGAAGTTATAGATGAAGAATCCACAAGTTATAAGAAAGCTATAAATTCCAACTACAAGGGGAGATGAAATAAAGTCTTTGATGAAAAATCAGACTTGTTAACTTGTAGACTGACTAAAGAATAAGAAAGTTGTTGAGTGTAAATGGATGTATAGAATCAACGAGGGGATATTAGGTGGAGAACCAAAGAGGTATAAGGCCAGACTCATTGTAAAAGGTTTTCTCATAAGCGAGGGGTAGACTACACAAAAATATTTTCTTTAATGGTGAAACATAGTGCTATCAGAGCACTTTTGGCACTTGTAGCTTCTGAAGATTTGGAACTTGAGCAAATGGATGTTAAGACAACCTTCTTACATGGTTATTTGTTTGAGAATATTATGATGACTCAGCCAGAGGGTTTTATAGTTCTTGGGAGAAGAAGATTAGGTGTGTTTATTGAAAAAGTCATTATATGGCCTTAAGCAATTGCCAAGACAATGGTACCTAAAGTTTGATGAATTTATTATCAAGCAAAACTTTGTTAGAAGTAGCTATGATAGTTGTGTATATTTTAAAACTCTTAGGGATGGCATAACTATTTATCTACTCTTATATGTAGATGACATACTGATAGCTTCTCCAAGTAAGGCTGAGATTGATAAGTTGAAGCAGCAACTGAATGAAGCTTTTGAAATGAAGAACTTAGGACCAACAAGGAAGATCTTAGGTATTGAGATGAAAAGGAATAGAAGTGAAAGATCAATATTTCTATCACAAGAGAAGTATATTAAGAATGTTCTAGAGAAGTTTAGGATGCAAATTCCAAACCATTCATAACACCTCTAGTAACTCACTTCAAGCTCTTAAGTACGCAAAATCCAAAGACAGAAGATGAGAAGAAACAAATGTAATTGATGCCTTATGCAAATACAGTTAGAAGCTTGATGTATGCAATGATATGTACAAGACCAGACATTGCACATACTGTCAGTGTAGTTAGTAGGTTCATGGCTAATCTTAGAAGTAGTCATTGGTAGGCTATTAAATAGATTTTGAGGTATCTTAGAGGTACTTCTGAAGTTGGTCTAGTGTACAAGACATTTAAAGATGATCAGACGAAGCTAGAAGGATACGTTGATATTGACTTTGCAGGGGACCTGGATAAATCCATAACAGGTTATATGTTTTCTTTGTGTAGTTGCACAATAAGCTAGAAAGTAACATTTTAACATATTGTAGCTTTATCAACAACATAAGTAGAGTATATTGTAGCAACAGATGGAATAAAGGAAGCATTGCGGCTTAAAGGCTTGGTAGGAGAACTGGGTCTATCTCAAAAGTGTATGGTAGTGCAGTGTGATAATTAAAATGTGATTCAATTAAGGATGAATCCAATGCATCATGAAAGGACCAAACACATAAATGTTAAACTTCATTTCATTAGGGATTAGATTGCTATAGGATTTGTAGACTTGGCCAAAATACACATAGATGATAACCTTATTGATATGCTGACAAAGTCATTACCAAGTGCTAAGTTCAATCTATGTATAAACTTGGAGGGCATTAGAAAACTTATAAGAAAGCTAGTTTGAGCAAGAACATATAGAAAGAAAAGAATTATAAGCATGGTGGAGAATTATGAAGAATAAATGCTTTAAATTCTTGAGAACCTGAAAATTTGAGTACCTGAGTACCTTAGGACCTAAGGGGTCAAGGTAGAGTAGTCATCTTAACTTGAAGAGGACCTGATTTGGTATCCTAGTACCTAGGTACTCGAGGACCTGAGGATCTAAAAAGGTGTTGTCATCCTGATTTGAAGAAGACCTTATCTAGTATCCTAATACTCGAGTACCCAAGGACTCAAGAACTTGAGGAGGTGTTATCATCTTGACTTGAAAAGGGTTTGATCTGTTCTTTGAGTACCCGAATACACGAGGACCTGAGGAGGTGTTGTCATCCTAATTTGAAGAAGATATCAAACCTTATTGAATTAGGATACCAAACCTACTGGAATTAGGATACTAAACCTTCTTGAATTAGGATATTTATGGGTATTATAAAATCCTTGTACTCTAAAGCTTTAAGAGGAAAAGAGGGAGAATTTGAAGAGAGATTGGAGAGAAGAGAGTCATCTTGTACAGATTATATCTTTTGCTTCTAATAAAAAACCTTACATGTGTTTACTCCATGGACATAGGCAATTTCGCCAAACTATGTAATTCTTGTTTGTCTTTGATGTTGCTTATTATTTATGTGTTTTGTATTTGTTATCTGGTCAGATCTAATAGTTTTTATCAAATCGCAATCTTAATTAAATCATATTAGTGTTAGAGCATTGTTTCTGAGATTGGTTTTCCACAACAAATCAATATATAATTCATTGTTTTTTAAGGAAGACAAAGTAATTTCATAATTTTTGATATCATTAATTATATTAAATAAAAAATGATTGTTCTCAAAATATTTTTCATAATAACAAAAATTATGAGGAATATAATTTAATTTTTTAAATTATTTTGCTTTTAAACATATGGAGGTGTTATGCTCTGGGATAGGTATCATGATGGCTTATTTATTATAGTGACCAAATTAAGAGCTATGTTTAATGCGTTGGTCTGAGCAAATGACCTCAAATTAATATCTATTCTACTACTCTAAATAAAAGGTTGTCTGTATTGAAATTGAAATGCGCTTTTTATAAGTTTTAATGCTAAATATTTACCAATTTCTCTTTCCTATCGTATTATAAGACTTCTTATATACATCACATTAGTTATATATATTTCGATTTCATACTTATTTGCCTTCTGTTGAGCTTCATCCAACACTTTTTAGCTTCCATTATATTGCTTCAGAATTATTATAGCGTAACTTAAAAGTTACTTTTCTACGGCACAACTTCAGCTCACTTTCCTAGAGGGAGTGTATTCAAATACTGTCAGGTGCAAGTAACGCCATAGTATCTACAATAGTATTGACTATCCCATAGTATTAGTAATGTGCGTAAATTTCATTCCAAGTTGAAGACAAATATCATTCAAATTAGGTATAAATTTTCAAGTAACACCAGATTGAATCTGATCGAGATATCCCGATTGTAGATCATACATATCATGTGTAAAAAGTTATTATCAAATTCCTCTCTTGAGGTTTAAAATTTTATTAGTTATATAAAAAGTTTGAAGAATATATAAAAAAACCTTCATTTACTATTAGTCAACAAACTTTGAATGATATATTTATTGAAATGTCCGTCAATCTTTAAGTTTTCTGCTAATTAATTAATTGTAAAAGTTGTTTTAGTTCAAATATTTGGTCTAGTACTCTTATTAAGTCCTAGTAACTTCAAAAATAACTTTAAAACTCTCAATATATTATAAAATGATAATTAGACCCTTATATCATAATACCTATTTAAGTAAAAAGACTAACAATAATATTTTAATTATAGATTTATTAATTAGTTATTTTTCTTAAATAATTATTTTATTTATAAATTATTTAAAATAATATTTTAATTAATATATTTTACACAATATATTATATTTTATCCTTATACAATTATTTAAGAATATATTTAATAATCTATTTATGTAAAATACATTAAATAAATAAATAATATTATTTTATAGTATAACAGATAATTTAAATATTTATTAATTTACTATAAATTTATTTATTTTCTTTGATATTTATTTTTATTATTTTATTTATATTTTAAATATGAATATATATTTTATTTAAATTATAATATAGCCATAAATATTTATTATAAATATGTTGTAAAATAGATAAAATTTTAAAAATAAAAAGTAATATTTATTTATATTTTATTTTTATTATATTTCTAGTAATTACAAATGTGTAATTTATTTTTATTTAATTTATTTCAAATAATCTCAATACAATTATTTTATTAATATATTATTAAAATAACAATATTATTTTATATAAATATATTATAATTTGTCAAATTTTAGAGATTTGTTACTTATTTTTCTTAAATAATAATTATTATATAAGAGTATAATTGTTATTTTATTAAGACTTATTTGAATATTTTTTAAATTACTAAAATTTATAAGAGTATTAGACAAACTTTTTAGGATTAAAAGACCTTTTAAAATTAATTAAGTAACATAAAACTTAAAGATTAAGAGTATTTGAGTAAATATGTTATTTGATTTTTAATACATTTATTAAATTTTTTATCTAACTGATACAATTTTAAACCTCAAAAATATTTTTTGATAATAACCTCATGTGTAAATTAAAAAAAAAATCTATCCAAAATACTCTTTATTTGATATATATTGACCAATCATATATTAAAACTAAAAGTACTTAAGTGCATATTTGACCAAATATTAAAGGTGTTTGTATCCATTTTTCGTACGAAAATTAACTATAGTTGACAAATAATTATATTTTTTTATGACAGTATTTTAATCACCGAATATAATGTGATTTGGAGCATAATAACCATGCACTTCAAAATGATTAATAATTCCACAATTTAAAAATGATCTTTTCTTTAGTTTATTTTCATTAAAAAGAAGGCTTCTTTCTCGACGTACTACTCGACAAGTATTTCCAACTTCATTTCATTATCACAGTGCATTGGGAAACCTTAAATGAACAAGCTTTTACCTTCTTCAGAACAATCCAATCATTCTCCGTAGAAAATTTCTTCATACCATCTAGAACATTGCAAGCTTTGTAACCCTCTTCATCCAAAACGACCACATTGTGCCTTCCTTGTGGGTAGTTGAATTCAAGTACATCCCTGTGCTTAAAGCACTTTCCCTTTGGCCAGTCCTGCACTCCAAAACGCCAACCTTCTTCATCTCTAACCTTGTTAGTCTTTACAGAAGACCCATTACTACTTTCAGAAAGCAACAGCAACACAAAAACACTTTTGCTGTTGCCAATGTTGCACTACCTCTTCCCTGAGCCATAATATTATTAGTAATGTTATATTAATAATATCAAGTTTTAGCGATGCCCTAAACTTTGTCGCGAAATCCTTTTTCAGTGATGACATTTTCAAAGTCGTTGCCAAAAACTAAAAAAAAATTAATAATTAATTGTATCCTTTATCGATGATAATGTTGTCGCTACAGATGTCTCATTAGTAATTACATTGGTAGTCGTCGCCCAAAGTATTGGCGTCGATTTGCCCAAATGCACGGCGACAGATGATAAGTTTTTGTGGCAACAATTGTTGTCGCTAAATGTCAATCTTTTAGAGACAACAGTTGCAATTGCTATTCCCATACGTGGCAATTGTATTGCTATGTTATTGCGAAATATATGTTTAGTGGCGATCTTATGTTGTCGCAGAAGTTTTTTTTGTGTTGAATTTTTATATACTTTTGGCGATGACTGTGAACGTCACAGAATTTATTTGTAGCGACAAAACCTCTGTCGCCGGTAATATTTTTGTTAAATCTTTTAATATTTTTCTATGCACAATAATGTAATAATAATTATAGTGTTAATAATATTTTTCTATCCATAAATATTTTAACATGTTCCCCTTTTGATATTTATTAAATATTTACTAATATTGTTGTTAAGTAGTAACAACTTTACATCATATAGAAATTGTATATTTTTTACCATTTTGTTAAAATTATAATTAAATTTAACTTTAGTATAAAATTCTAAAATATGATAACTTTCAATGTTAATATAAAATTATTAATAATTATTTATTATATCAAAGTACCATACTTTTGAATTGACTCCCATGATTGAGTTTTATTTTGAATATTAGTCGATTTTCAAAAACCAATATCAACTAGATGCATAAAAGATACTTCATTATTTTTTCAAATTAATTAACATCAGCTTTTTGCTCCCTATAATTAACTAGTTTTCTCCCTGATGCAAACCACACATTCTTTAAATTAAAAAAAAAACATAAAGAAAAAAAAGCATATAGTTAACATATTTTGAAAATTTAAATTAATGATTAAAATTTATTAATTATTAGTACAACCTAAAATTTAATCTTTTGTCATATCTTTAAATATAAAATTTTCTTTAATCATTAGTAATGTTGGGAATTTCATGTGTAGTATAGGCCTATCCTCTAACAAATTTGGTCAATAAATATTGTCCAAAAAACTCCTTAATTTATTAATTATGATGGTACTATAGATAAAATATACCACTTCAAACCATGAAAGCTACAGATGCTGGAAGGTTTCGTAATGTACTTGAGTTAAGTGCAGACACTGCCAATTAGATTAATGCTATGAATAATACAGATTTCACTTCTACTATCACTTCATCTTTATAACCATCCAAAGAACTATGCTCACAGTAGAATACTAGCTAGCCTTGTCATCATTAAACAAAATCAACAAAGAACATATCTAACTATATGTGAGTTTACTATATGATAACTTGTATATGAATGCTATTAACATAGACGAAGTGTAGTTGAAAGTTAAGCTGGATATGCATGCATATCAAACATAGTTATTCATATCACAAAAAATGAGTTAAAAAAGTAAAGAAAAAAATGGCACAAGATGTCTCAATAACAATATGCCGTGATAAAGGTTTATAGAGATTTAAGTTGCTACCGGTGTTCACTTACATCTAGATTTGGTTATTGCTGCTAATATACTAGCACATTCATGTACAATAACACTTAATTCATAGGTGATACAAGCAATATTATGGGTAAAGTCTGATTGAACTCTAGCAAATAGATTCTACTAGTTAAATAACATGTACTTTGCCTAATCTTGAGAAATATTTACAAGAGAACCAGAAGTTCAGTGAAATGCTTTAATATAAAGAGTTTCTAAGTTTGCCAAAATCGACATAATACTAGTTGTAGCAATACTTAACTCGTAATATTTTGGGAGTTCTTTGATAGTTATGTTTAAAACATTATCCCTATTTCACAAGTGTCAGGCTTATAGAACTAGCATAACTACAAAGGCAGGATCTACTTACATATTTTACCATATGATTGACTATTCACACAACTAGTTACATGATTCTACAAACCAAGGGATGTATTTAATCAAAGAACACACAACAGAAAGTCAAAATATTAGTTATTAAGCTAAGCAAGTTCAACATATAAATGTTTAATTACTAAGTGCTAATTCCCCACCATGTATAGTAAAATATAGTAATAATCCCACCATATTTTAAGTACAAAACATTCACCAATAAGCCATAGTAGGTGCATAAGCAACTGACAAGCTCTGTCTCATTAGACAAATCAAATATTCATATCCAAGAATAGATCAAAACTCCTCACATACATGGATATATGACAAAAAGAAACGTATATAGTACCCAAGAAAATAACTAACCTAATCCGTGAACGCACTTATGAGATCATTTGGGGTATACTGTTATAACATTGGAATGCCCATTTTTACATTATAATCGATGACAACACTCCTATTAAAACTGGAACTCTAATTTATAGAAATAGAACTATTTTTCGCTGGAAAACTGGCTGCACATTAATTAAACGGCTGAGCTCAGATAGTGTAGACTGCTGTTGTGGTTATAGGTGCTAATTTTTTTCATGATGTTGATGTTGTTGTTGATGCAATATGTCCATTAGCATGTTACCATTTTGGGGATTCACACCTTCGATGTTGCTACTAGGTGCCACACCACCAAGGCTATTAGGTGCCCATACTCCAAATCCTATAAATACATGACCAACAAATATTAATTGATTGAGGTAAAAGTTTTGAAACATAGGATTGGTATTTTACTAGTGGCTGCCTGAAAGCTATACCATTTTTAGTAAAAATGTTGGGTTTTGATCACAATTAACCAAGGATTAAACAAAATAATGATCTCAGTTCATAAAAAACAAACAACATTGTGATTAACTACTAGTGCAAAAGTAAGAAGAATAATCAAGAATCTAAAAGAATAAAGCACATAAACCTTTTTTTAGAAGAAAGACAGATTTCTTTCATTTCTTTCACCAAGAAGAAAATTACAACCATATTAGGTTCACACGCGCTTTTATATATCTAGCTCTACTCTTTTTACAGTAACCAAAATAACCAACTAACAGAGTCAATTAACTGAGCTAACTAACTAAAACCTAACTTTACTGACTTGTAACCAACTTTCCTAATTTACCTAATTAACCAACTACCCTTTCCCAGCTAAAAAATTGAAGCTTTTTATTTGCTAGCTTGGTACAAATTGTCTCCAGGTAAATCACAACAAAATTAGGAATCACAGCCTTACATCAGAAATACACTTAGGTCCTTGTAAGGATGATTGTATAAAAGCCGATTGCTCCATTGCTTTAACTAGGTTACCTATGGGACGACCTAAACGTTTAGCTTGCATGGCTACTAATATTTGTGGAGGAATTTGGCCAGAGGCTACTATAGCTTGCATGTCGAATTTTTCAAGTGAACCAAGCTTCATATTTGTTTCAACAGGAGCACAGAAAGCATTAGAAATTCCACCTTGTATTCCATTTATTCTTTTTAAATATAATCTGAATGTTTGCAAATTAACCTTATGATAAGTCAAATCTATTGAATATTTACAATATAATACGTATTAAAAATGATAATATTCAAAATAATATTCAATGTTTATTCTTTGATGATAAGATGATAAAGAAAAGGAACAAGAAACACAATAGTAACAAATCTAAAGGAATAAAAGAATTTTACTTGCAGATGACTTACAACATTGTCTCGCTTCAAACCAAGTACATTCATCAATTCAAGAATTCTCTTAGGTACAACCCCAGACGTTAGAGCAATAATATTTTAATAAAAAATATTAAATTGAAGTAAACAAAAATTCATAAACTTATTTAAGAGATGGCCAAGATATATAATATCTTTTGATCCTATCAAATATATAATGAATTAACTAAATGGAAGAAACTATAAAAGATCGTATTGTCTATCCCAAGTTGATTTACTGCACTGACAAATTTCGTATGTAGCTCCACTGACCATACTACACATGGTTTCTCTTTTATGGAAGGATCCTTATTTTTCAATTCACCATCATATTCTTTTTTAGTGCAGATTCTCTTTTTCTGAGCTTTTAAAATTCCTTCGACTCCTACATTAACAAAAGAAGCATATTTAACTTCGTCACTTATTTTTTACTGATGAACGTTATCTTCAAAGCTGCTTGAATGCTCAGCTTCTTTATTTCTATTCCACTTCTTCCAAATAACATGTTGCCATATATTCTTAAGCTACTCTTCATGTATGAGTTTAATCAAGTAATCACAAGCTCCATGGCAGATTCCCTTCATAACAGCAGACACTCTTTCATCAGTAGACATCACTGCATCATAAACTACCATATAATTGTCAAGAAGTAAATCAAGCTTCCATATGAAAAAGAATAGAAAATAAAAAGATAACTTACTAATAACAGGAAGATCCATTTTGAGTCCAATATGTTCAAGAAATTTATAACCATTCATATCAGGCATGTGAACATCACTCAGCACTACATCAAAACAACCTTTCTTCTTTCTTAGTAGGTTCAAAGCAACAGCAGCTTGAGAGCATGCCGTAACTAGAGCCAATCAAATTAAAGAATATAAATTAAATAAACAGCTTACATTATTACATCTTTTCGCAATTCAATCTAAGAAAACAATATAAATTCTCAATATTGGCTAATTAAAAGCAACCTGCCTTTTAATATTCTGTTACAAATGTTGCCTGTAAACATAAATTGTTTTGAAAAAAAAATCCCACATTAATTAACTCTAAGCTTTAACAAATTAAACAAGTCATCCGATCTTAGAAACTTTTTCTTGAAATAGACTAAGTCAAAAAAAATTAAAAACAACATAAATTTACATCAAGGTTAAGACCATATTTAGGCATACAATGAAAATGAAACTCTTAACATTTTACTTCACACGTGATTCTAGGGGTAATTTCGTCACTCCAAATAAGAACAAACATCATAATTTCTCTTCAATTACAATGAATTAAAGAAAATTCTTTTCCCGGAAAAATAATCTCATAGTAAACAACAACAAAAAAAAAAACAAAAATAAAGGTAAAAAAGAACTAACCATTACAGAGACAATGACGAAGCACCATCTTGAGAATTCTAAGACACGGACTGTCATCATCAACAACAAGTACTCTCAAATCAACAGAAAATTGTTTAGGCACCACTATGTTAGTTCCAGAAATAGAACCATAGCTAGTTGCAGAGGAGGGCACCATTCTGTAAAAATGATCCATTTCTCAACGTCAATAGCAGCTACTCTCTCTCTAAACAAGTAAAATTCAGCATTTGCAATGGAACTAATGAGTTTGCAGAGAAAGCATTATATAGAAGGCAAGAGCGAAGCCAAACAAAGCAATAAAGTTGTCCTTATTCATAATATCAAGCTCTTTTTTAGGAGATAAGAAGATAATTAAATATTTTAATTTAAAAGGAAAAAAAAAGCAAGATCATTTAGCTTTCATCCAAAGTAAACTCTTCAAACAACAATTGAGACATGAAAAAGAACACATTCCTTGGCAAAGAACTCTAAAATTTAATATCCATCACAAATTCACCATAAATGAAAAAAATAAAGATAAAAAGAGTCCAATTGCTAAGAGAAGTAACCAGAAAATGATTCAAAGATTGGATCAAGAGTCCATCATGAGGCTAAATGAACAGATGTATGCTCATTTCAAGGAATTATCAAACAATAGTTTGATTGGGTCAATAACTAAATTTTTATTTGACCTGTCATTCTTGAGGGTAAAGTGTTATGACCTATAACAGTTTGTTAAGTGGTGGTTGAATCGAACTATTATCATAAACATTAAACTAATGAGATAGGTAGTCAGTAATCAGCTTGCAAGTAAAACTTTCCTGATTCTAAGCTTTCTTGTAAAGAAACTGGTAGATTCCTTGTAATATGTTGTAACCATTCTTTCTAGTCAAATATATGCCTTATATTTCAATGAAAATTGTTTCTTTAAGTTACCACCTTTATTCTCTTTAATTTACTATTTCTTAGTTATACTATCCTCATCTCTTGAGTGTTAAGGGAGTATGTGGGAGCACTTATAGTCGTAATGGGGAATTGTGATTGTTCTATGGTTGGTATAATGCTACTTTGTGGTGTTTATAATAGCCACTAATGGATCTAACCTTCATCAAAATTTTACTTAGTCAGAGGTGTCTCAAAGCTCCTCAAGTGGTGCAGCCAAAGTTTCCTGGCCATAAGAATATTAGCTATGGGGAACACTGATCATATAAAGTAAGTAGAAGTTCTAATTGGGATCCTGCAAGGTCTTCATGGTCCTAATTTCCAGACAGTTCTATTAAATGAGCCTATTATAGTGGAATGAGTTTAATCATTTCCTTTTTATTAAGTGCTTTTAGGAAGTCGGTCATGTAAATTGTCAAACAACATAGGCAACCTGTAAGACTTTCCCTTTGTTGTGTTGTTAATTTCTTGCAATTAATACAATGAATATTTAGTAAAAATTGAGGAAAAGTCATCTAAACTTTGCATACAAAAAATTAGTTTAATTACAGTCAATAAAAGTTAGAAAGCAATATTTACATTATAATAGTTTTCATTACTTACTTTTCTATTAAAAACAAAAATAATTTTTTATGAAATTTAGATGAATTGAGTATGGTGAGAATTAAAAGAATTATTAAGTTTCAAAAATGTTAAATTTGATTAAAATAATAATTTATAGAGCTAAAATAAAAAAACTAACAGCAACTTAGTTGAAGCATTGAGTTTAAAGTTGAAAAGTAGGAAAAAACACGGTTCTATTTGTTGACTTACTTTTTCCTTAACAAGAACCTAGTATTAATGTAGGAGAAAAAACAAAATTGCTGCCAACACCAATTAATGTAGCATCCAAGACCAGCAGAGCAAGAGGCAGAAAATATAATGGCAATTCAAAGAGCATAAACCACAAAATTGGCAATTCAAAAAAACAGAATATAAGTTCTTGTCTATTTAAACCAAATCACAATAAAATTTGCAACCATTTCATCTAACAAAAGCTATTGGAGATACAGACATAGTGCATACAAATCATATTGAATCTGATTTCACTTAGTCAACAATAAATGCAACCTATAATACAGATATGCATATTCAATTTGTGATAGTTCATGCAAATATAATGCAGGCCCATTTTAATCAAATCACAACATCCATAAGCATAGGTACATTGCAATGCAATATTAAGACATTAAAAATTAGAAATCTGACCAACCTATATGTTCTAAATCAGTTTTGCAATACATGCAAAAATCAGTAAACCAACAACATCTAACAACAAGCATGCAATACACGTGTCCTCTGAGAAACACCACAATCAAAGGTTCATGATATGTATGTGAAGACCTCAAAACAAGGCTTTCTCTAACTTTTCTTCTTAATCAATTTTTTGATACATGCATAAATTTGCTAAACTCAACTCTTACTATACAACACAATAACTTTCCATCTTAGTTACACTATAATGGACCATTATTATGCTCTATTGCGAATATCAGCACAAATTGAATGCCACCAACACAATAATTTTTTAGTGCTCAATTTCTAGATTTTAACCAGAAATAGAGCCAGCTTTAAATGAAAGTGCAGTTCCATATTTTCAACATTTTTTTTTCTCTTTTTTGTAGCGAGAAATATATATAAAAGATAGGGGACTCAAAATATAATCTTTATTTTTCTAAATTTTCATCATTTCATCGAGGAAACTAAAATTGAGTGTAAGAAACGTAGAAGCCCAAAATCCCTCTTTCTCTTCCATTGGATTTAGCTAGAAAAAAATGAAAGAATATTCCATCCTTCATTCCTTTTGATATCCTTATTGCAACTGATCCTTTATTGGTCTTTAAGTTTCTGTATGTTGCAACAATAGGCCTGATATTGTGCTGTTTTTGTTTTCAGAACAGATTAAATATAACAAAAACTATCCGCAAGTCTTCTATAGATCCTGATTTAAGACCTATTGGTTCATTTCACTTAGTGCCCGTTACACATTTTATCAAGCATGGGGAGGAAGTTGATGAAGAATCCGATGAAGGTTCTGTGTCACTAACTGCTACTAATGTTGATACTTATGCACATCAGTAAGTGGACCATTCCGGAAGAAAAAAAATTTCAATCTTGTCTTAATTTTGTGATCGCAAGTTTTTTCTTGTTACATGGCAATTCTGGTCATACCTTCTTTGATTTGTATTTAATATTTCTTTTTCAGGCATCCTATTTTAACTGTCAATTTTTTTGCTTCATGGTGCTATTGGAGTAAACGGCTGGTATTTTTTTCATCATCATTTATTTCTTGAAGTTTGTTCTTTTTCACTAAAATGGTTGTTGCCTAGTTTTACTTGTTCTTTATAATTTTTCGTTGATATAGTTGCAATCTGAAACTACAAAATTGATTCACATAGACTTTTTATGTGTGTGCCCACTCACATGCTCACATAAGTGCCTTTACTACTTTGATTAATTCCACTACTCTACATCGTGTGGGAACTTTCTGTGTTTTTAATAATACAACCACGCATGGTTTTTCTATTGTTTGATTAACTGTACGATTAAACTGGCTCTAATGATGTTTTGCAGCACTTGTTCCTTACTCTTTTTATCTTTTTGCCTCGCTATTTCTTTTTCTTCCAGAAACCATCATGGGAAAAAGCAGACAAGAGTTTTTTTTTCTCCCTTGATTCTTTTCCTTAAAATTTATAAATTGTTGGCGGAGAAAGCACTGTTTCGATATCACGCTTTAAGGATTTCTTTTTGCTGATTTTCTTTTTTACAGATATGATCCAGAAATGAATGGACGTATTCTTTTGGGAAATGTTGAATACACTGTAGAAGTTGAATTGTGTAGGAGTATTTCCTAGATCAATGCTTTCTCATTTTCAGTTGATTTTCTGTTCTCTTTCCAGTCTTGCGCAATTCTTGCAACTGTGATCGTTACTTTTGCTTTATCACACGCTCCATC
This sequence comes from Melia azedarach, assembly GCA_028052125.1. NCBI lineage: Eukaryota > Viridiplantae > Streptophyta > Magnoliopsida > Sapindales > Meliaceae > Melia > Melia azedarach. Next base: position 8,234,948 of record CM051399.1, read on the forward strand.
ATTAATGTAGGCATCATATACATGCGTATCCATCGATTTGCATGCTCCGTAAAAGAAGCGATGTTAGGTAAATGGGATATTTTCAAGGTTTTTATTTTTAGTTTGGTGTTAAAATATGTATGTTTCTTTACATTGTTTCATTGAAGAAAGTTTTATAACATGTAGATTTGGCCAACACTTAAAAAGTATTTTGACCATAAAAGTCTATAACGTTTCTGTCACATATGTTATCAGAATAGCTACATAATGTTAGTTTTTCTTGACCTGCTTTGGATATTTATATCTTAAGACTTGTTCTGAGGTTGCTTTCTCCCCCTCACCCAAACCCCAACACACACAGACACAGACACATACACACAGAGGCAAGCACACTCTTGTTGTAGCAGGGCATTCATATTTATATGCAAAGTTTCTCTTATCAAATAAAATTGGCAACATTTCTATCTCTTGCATTTCCTGTAATAACTTTAAACTTTCACATGTACAAACCAGACCTGAAATCAAACAGAAAGAAAACAGCAAAAAAAATTAGCATGTGTATTTCTTCATTCATGAAACTAATAAGTTGCTCAATAATCTACATTTTTGTCTAAATATAAGGTCATATGATCTCGTGTTTATTATGGTTGTTATTAATTTAGTGACCTTGTTGCCTTGTGTCTATTACAGAGATGATCATGGACACCATGAACATGAATCTTATTATGGAGATCGAGATTTGGATAGCCTGATCGAGATAATTTATTACTTTAAATTTGAAATCTTGGCTTATTTATTTCTGTATTTTTGGCAATTAGTCACTGTGCAGCATGGAGTGATATGAATATTTGGATCTTGGCAGACTATGGAAGGACTGGTTGCTCCTATTCACTTAGAGTCTCATAAGCTCGCTTTGGACAGTAAACATAAGAATACAGTAGAGAATGTCAAAAGATCAGCAACTAAGGCAAGAGGATGTAGAGTTGAAGGATATGTGCGAGTAAAAAAGGTAAACGGCCTGAATGAATGTTTACTAAAATGATCATAGGTTAGATCAAAGTTCATTTGTATCAATTAGGTTTTCTTGCTTGTAAGTCCTGCAGTATATGAAAGTTATGAAAATTGAAATGAAAGAGATGTGAGAAATATTTTCACTTTGACAATGAATATTATTTCCTCATCTGTTTGAAATTAGCATATTTCTTAAGTGATTAATTGAGCTACCTTGTGCTTCACAGGTTTCTAGTAATCTCATTATCTCAGCTCGTTTAGGAGCCCATTCATTTGATACTAGTCAAATGAATATGTCACATGTCATATCCCATCTTTCAATTTGGTTGGAAATTGTCACCTAAGCTGCTGAGTGATGTTCAGCAATTGATACCTTATCTTGGCGGAAGCCACCACAGGCTGAATACTCTTTTTATTCTTATTCTTCTTTCCGATTTTGACTTTCTCGTCTTGTCAAGTGAGTTTCTCGTGAACATTTGTAGTTTTTCTTTGGTTCACGAAAATTTGTGATTTATTTATTTATTCTCTTTTCATTCTTCTTTCTCTTTCTTTGAGTGGAAGAGAGTTCAAGCAAAGGATTTGTGAAAATTTGTTTGTTTTATTATTTTTTTTTTAATTTTTTGACCCAAAAAAGCGTACAATGGAGAATCGCAGCAGTCAATTACGAAATTCTGGATTTTCGTATCCTTTTATGTTAAGTTTCAGCTATATCTTTTGTTGTGTTTCAACTTTTCAGAATTATGTACAATATTAGAGTAAAAAAGACGTGATTAACGAGATCTAGCAGACAAGGAGTAATAGTTCTTGATCTAGAGTATAACCAGACATTGTGTTGATTACTGCTCTGTTCTTACTGGAATCAGTTAGCAAACAAATGGAGCAACCTTTTGCTAATGACGATGTCTTGTTCTTTTAATCCAGATCAAATGGACGAGGTAAAAAGTTGGTGCAAGAATTCTTAGTTCACTGTATTGATAGAGTACATAAATGAAATTGCAAATTTTGTTTATAGAATCTAGTTAGATTGAGGATGTGTAGGTATAAGTTGCGTTCTAAGGCTATAAATTATCTATTCGGTGATTCATCCTTCTTATGTTCTATTTTGGGCAAAACCAGACTACATCGCAAGTATATCACTACTTATGTTGGCTGATATGCATGCTTGTTTTGGCTGATCCGTGTATTTAGAGTTTTTAAATAGTGGTGAATTTATGCGTTGCCTAAACTGCTTACTTTATAGCAAGCATAAACCCTTTATGGGAGAAACTTGTTGTAATAATGATGTATAGTAGAGTAACTAATTGGGGAAAATGGATATCCCTTCACCCTGTATTCCATTTGCTTGTAATTCTCGAGTCTCTCACTTGTCTCATTCGCAGGTTGCTTATTAATTCCTTTATCCAAAATGTAGGTAACAGACCAGAGGTATAGAAATAAGGGGCGTATATTGTTTTAAGACCCTCTAATTTTGATGAGCCAGATGTTCATGTTTTCCAAAGTAGTTACTCCAAGACCAGAGGTGAGCATTTGGTTTTTTATATATAACGAAAGTAGGGTTATGTCACCTGGATTAATACAATGAAAGCTTTCAAATAGGCCAATCTCTTCTATGATTTCGAGAATATAACTGACTCAGATGAAGAGTTGGATTTTCCATCAAAGGAAACTCGTGCATGAAAAGATTATATAAATATTTGAACCATACATTGTCTATTGCCTACTATTTAGACGGGTGTTTTTATTTGGTTTCCCTTTCTGGTTGCTCTGTTATCAAAAGCACATGTCGTTGTCTCATAATCTCTACTCATTTAATGATACAAAAATACATTTTTAGTGTAATATGTTATTTATCTCCTTTGGGGTTGACTGATATTTATCTTGCTCTCCGAAGATGGAGGCCTTTTATTTTTTTTGGTAATCAGATTAACTGATTCATTATAAACTAGTTATTTGGAAGGGTAATAAGTAAATACTCATGTTACTAAGCGTAATTGGTAAATATTCATGATTTTAACCTTATAGTTTCCAATTGTATGCATTTAAGTTCGATTTATATTAAGAAAAACATATTTAATAGAAATCTCTTGATTCTTAGCAATATATTTTATTTTTTTTCAAAGAAGTTAATATAAGTCTTTGGACCAATAATTTTTTTCTTATTAAAGTACATATGTTGAAGCTTGTTTACTGTCTTGTGAATCAGCACTCTTTTGGAGTTGCCGACTTCTCATTTCTGTGGTTTTGTCATTTTTAATTACCCCATTTTTTGCTCCTCCTATTAAGCTTTCATGCAGTCAGTTCTACTGACCAAATAGCACAAATACTCTTGTGGAGTGCGGTAAATCAAATATTATTAGTTTTTTACATTGAGGTTTGTTACTCGTTCTTAAAGTCTATAAGTTTCATGGTCCAATTGGAATAAGTATTCTTGTTCATTGAGTGTGTTTTGTTTGGAATGTTTCTTTGCTAAGTTTGAAGCAACTTTTACAGTCAAGATTATTGCCAGACTTCCCAATTACTGGTTCAAGGGTAGACAGTGATGGGGAAATTTCTCTTTGACAGGGTGATGAAAATTTTGTTGACGATGACATTCAGATTGAACCTTTAATCTCGAAAAGCAGAGAGAAGAAGGTTATTTTGATATAGAGAGAAATTTTGTTGAATATATCAATGAAAATGAAATCAAGGTAAATGTATTTTCTTTTTATGTTCATTTTGTGCTTAGAATTCTTCTTGTACATAACTTTAATATGAATTTTGCAGGATGCATGGCTGGATAGTCTTGAAGTTGATCAAAGATTTGTTGGTACTGCTGTAAATCACAATAAAGATGTTGATAGTGAAGATGATAGTCGTGACCTTTCTTCTGAAGAACTTGGAGTTATTAAAAGGCTTATTGCCAACATGCTCGAGCCAGGAGAAACAGTAAGCACAGATAGTTTCTGACCTTATGTTTAAGGTTTTATTTAGGTTTCATGGTTCTTTTGAAAGTATAATCATCAATTCCTTTCACACAGCCAAATTATTGCTTTCAACTAGGCTGTGGCATTGCAAATTTTTTGTCTAGAGCCCATAATTTTGTAGTCTGGCACGTGAATTACTATGCATCAATTTGTTTTATTTCATATACACTTCTATTCATCCATTCTGTTCATATAAAGCAGATACCCGCCAATATTTGAATAGTATTTAAAGTTTGTCTGCTTGTTTGAAAGGTCACACAAGCTTTAAGAAGGTTGAAGGGAACAATTAGCAAGAAGGAAAAGATGCAAGCAGAGACAAAGCGTGTATTTGACCATCTAATTGAGGATGCCATGAATCTGATGGAGGAGAATGGAAAATATCGTAAGTGCACTCTATTTCACTAGGCTTTTGTTAGTTTTGTTTTGACTTGACATGTTCAAATTTGATATCAATATATTGTGCATCTGCGATGTATACGCATACCAATCCTTGGCAGTCTGTACTTTCTCAGAATCAATGTGGGTTTGGAAGATCTTTTTTCAGTTTATTTTCCATTTTGCAACTCCTAGGAAATTAGGATACTTGTAGTTAGGGTGGAAAAAAACAAAGAAAGAACAACTAGGCCTTTCTTATAGTTACAATATGAAGTTCTATATCTATTGTTGTGGGGTAAAAATAGGCTAGACACGTGGTGGTACGTAAGCCCACGATGCTCTAGTCGGCACTTATGGGATGATCCGTTCATGCTGAAACCTACCTCACCTCGGATCCTAGCTGAGGGAGGATCCGATCTCAGAAAGTATTAAAGGTATTCACATGAAGGGTGCCACATGACCTATAACTAATAGCCTACATAAATAAGGCAAAGAGGAGTGGACCCCACTCTAGAGCAGTCCCAAAAGTAAAGGGATTTGGTCTGCCCCAAAAATATGAAAAGGGTGTCATATGTTCCTAGGTCACCTGGGGGGACCACCTGAAATCGCCTAAAATAGAAACCTGACCAAGGAGACAGTATAGCTCCTTAGTAGTTGAAAAAGGGGCTCCACCTGACGTGGTCAGCCTTTGAGGGACCACAAGTAGAGGCGAATGAGCACTCGCCACTTGTACGGAAGGGATAACGTAATCCTCTACTCAAATTAAATCATGCCATGTGGCACGTAATCTTGAATAAGGTCTTAAGGACCAATCCCTGCTCACCAAGGAACCAATCTCTGCTCACCAAATGTCCTTAGTCTTGACTCCAAGCTAAGGTTTCAAACATGGGAAAAGAAAGCAAAGGAGGAATTAGGGCAACATTGTTTAGCCAATCATGTGTTCACAAAGGTATAATATAAAAAGACACTTATATCAAGGTAAGATAAGTCTTCTTCAAGTTTGAACTCATTTTTACTTTCTCACACTACAAGCATAAGTCACTTCATAATCTTCTCTCTAAGAAACAAAGAGACAACCTTAAACATCCATTGAAGGTTATCCCTTGATGACGGTTTTACTGTTCTAGCTTCCAAAAAGTCTACACTTATTCCCTTTCTCCATGTGTTTTGTGTGCTACTTGGTCAACTAGCTCTTAGCTACATAGTCCTCCACCCATTAGCTATTTCAAGCTACTAAATCGAGCCATAACATCACCCCTTCAAGGTACTGACTTGAGCGTCTCGCCGAAAAACCTCCAGCGCCCCCCTTTTGACTGTGTTCTCTGCTGTAGGCATCTTTACCAGGGTCGGGTCCGAGGTCAGCAAGGACGACGAGGTCAGCAGGAACAACGAGGTCAAGAAGGTTTCAAGCAATTTGGCCCGGGATCAGCGAGGCGTGAAAGGTCAGCTTGGAGGCCTCTAGGGTTAGGACGAGACCAGGTCGGGTGCGGAATACTGAGCTCAGACTGTTGACTGGGCATCCATCTTCAACTCGGATACTAGATCAGCAAGTTATACTACCTCACCTGGGTTGATATTTTCACGCATCAACATCTATTTTTATGCCCAAAAAAGCCAAATAATGAATCTTGGAGATGTGTAATGGAAAACCCAACATTGTACATGAGTGTTTAACACAATTTAGGTATTACTTCAAATGCTTTTTTATTCTTTTTCTAGATATAATACCACAATGTATGTAATTATATATGTATGTCTTTCCCTTCTTTTTCCATCTCAGTGTTAACCTGGTTGAGCGCACCACCTCTGTTAACTAATCATTACCTTTGTGGAAAACTGTCTCTTTTGAGTGTTTAATTTGTAAACATGTATAGGTCGTGTTTAATATGAAACAAAATAAAAATATTGTACATTTTGGTTATGTATGTAAACATGTATAGGTTTAAGTGGCATTGGCAATATTTTTACTTGTATATCAAAGTTATAATACATGATGTTAAAAAATTTATAATGATATTCTCAATAATACGTTTATAATGATTTTAGTGGCAGTAGGTAGTTATCGTCAGCTCTACTTTTGGCGACAATAGTTGTGGTAGCCAATATTGAGTCTTTTGTATTGTTTTTTGCGATGACAAGCAATAATCACCTATGACCTTTGTCCTACTTTTGGCGATGACACAGTTGTCGCCAATAATATTTTATATTTCTTTTATCGACAACATGATGTGGTCGCCTAATGTTTCATCGATAACGAATACGACGTGTCATCCAAATATCGATTTTTGCGACTAATATTAGCCGACAACGTCGTCGTAGCCAAAAGCTTTTGACGACAACCAATTGTCATCGTAAAAACTTTATGCGACGACTAGTATAGTCGCCGCTAAAACTTTCTTCGATTAGTGGCCATGTGGTGAGGACATAATTGTTCGCCGCTAAAACATTTAGCTATGAAAGGGGTCAGCTATAGCGATCACGAATGTTGTCGCTGAAACCTTATTTTGTTGTAGTGAAATGCATTTGTTTTTCAAATTAGCCTTTTATGGGGTTAAATAACAATTAATTTCCGGTCAAATTATGGCAATAATTAGAAAGATTTTGTCTTCATTTTTTTTTATAATTGCTAATTTTATTGTTTGCAATAGTCATGTTTGTATCCCTAATCTTTTGTAAGATAAATAGTAGGACATTTTGTTTATAGAGTTAACCGTGTAGTCCCTATTTTTTGCTACTAATTTTATAACGTGGCATATAATAATAACAAAATTATGTCTAAATTTATTATTTTATTAAAATTTTAGGAACAAAAAAGTTATTGCCACTTTATTTTTTTATTCTCTTCGTTTTCTACTATATTTATATCAAACATTCGATATCATATTTTCTTGATAAGATAAAATATCTTATCATTTATTATGTTTATAAAATTATTCTTTTTTCTTAAAATAGTAGTTTTAGATATAAAAGTTTTTTGTACAAATTATTAAAAGGGCAAATGACTCTCAAAGTATTATGTGTCAAGTAGTCGTTCCGTTAATTTTACCGGTTGCTTGTCATGTGAAACTTTGACCAATTTTAATTAGTATAATGACAAAAATAACGTCCATTATTAGTCAATGAGTTGGATACCTCTCACACTTTAAATGTAGATATATTAAACGTCATACTCTTACAATTTATAAGGATGCATTTGCATCGATCAAAATCCGAAGAGTAATAGAAAAATCAAAAGAGAAGGGATTAAACTAACAAATATGTTTAATTTGAGTAGTTTAACTTTGAAGTCCTACTCTTATTTGCTTATTATTGAATATAAAATTTTGTGACACTAGTGTATAACTTTATGAAGATAAATTTTATTCTCCTAATTAATATGAGCTTTATATTTTCATTCAATCAAATATTTATGTCATCTCAATCCATTAATCCTTATGTAGCATAATGCGACAATACACTGTTGATCTGACATGCATTTGCTATAAGCCAATATTAATTCTAAAAAAAAAATTGATTATAGAAATACAAAAAAATTGATATGCCAATTATGGATGCAGTGATGGCCTAGTTTTAATTGGGCCCCTTGGTGCTAATATATATATATATATATAGGTAAAAATCTTTGTATAGGTTGAAGTAATTTAATGCACATGGTATAATTTAAAAATGCTCGAAAAATAAAAAGAATATTTTATTTTATTAATAATTAAAAAGGTTTACAAAGCCTTTAATTATAATTTAAAGAAATTTAAAAACTAAAAAGAATAACAATTCAAAAAATTACATAAATGTAAGATTCTAGTTTTCATAAATTATTTGGTTGATTTATGATAAAAATATTATTTTGATTTAATTCAAATTCTTATCATGTAAATAAGTCTGTGAATCTTGATAATAGTTGTCTTAAATTTGTAGGATCTTTTATACTCTCGGGTTTCATAAAGGGCAAATTCCTAGTTACCCTCTAAGGTTTTTTACAATATTTTATTAGCCCTTTGAAATTTAAAAATTTACCCATTAAGTAAGAAAATAGAAAAAATAAATGCATTTTATCAGTAATAACCCTGATGACAAATTTATTTTTATTATTTTATTGTACATTTTTACTTTTAGTTATTAATTACATAATTCAAAAATCTCTTAATAACAAAAAAAAAATACATCATAGTTTATCATGCCTGTCACCATCGCCAATTGATTTAAATATTCAATTTTAGATTTGCAGCAGAATGATTTATCAAACAATAATATTAATGATATCATTATATAAAATATTAAAAGAGAATTTAAATGATGTTCACAAAAATTCAAACAGTTGAAGATCGCCAGCGACCAGCCAACTGTTGACAGTGACTAGCATGGCATATTTTTATAACTTTTTTGTTTATTTTACACTTTTGAATTATCTAGTTATGAATTAAAAATAATAATATATAATAAAATATTAAAAATAAGTTTTATATAATTAGTATTTTGTAGTACAATCACACACCAAACACAGTTATGTATTAAATTTTATTATTTATTTATTATTAGTTTTATCATTTATTTATTTATTATTTTTTAATTTAATGATTTATTATTTAGTTAATTTTATTATTTATTGTTAACTTTATAATTTTTTATTTATTGTTTTGTTTATTTAATGATTTATTTTTTAAAATTTTATTATCTTCATTAATTTTATTATTTTTTATAATTTAAATAGAATTTTCATTGTATGGTGTGGTGCTTAATTACTTTTTTATCCTTAAAATTTAAAATTAACTATTATTTTAATTAACTAATAAATTTAATGGATAAATTTTTAAACATCAAGAAGGTGGGTATTACTCCAAAACTTAGGGGTAAACGAAAATTTTCCCTTTTATAAAATATCATATTATGCTTTTGCTATAATAGCAGTATATGTTTCTGATTTGATTTAATGGACAGCCCTTCATAAATTCAAGATATTGTTTAATATGTAAGAAGGACATTTGAAATAAAAAATTTGAAAAAACTAAATTTGACAATTGATTGCCAGGTGTCAATCATATAGAGTAATATATTGGTACACTAAATCTATAGATAGAGACCTTCTGGTAATCACAGTTCAATTTTTAAGTAGTGAATAGTTGTGCTATATAGAAAACAATGTGCCTCAGTCTCTTTTTTTTTTTAAATTATTCTAAAATAAAATTTTTGTTCAATTTTTTTTTACATCCTACTTCCTTATATTTACGACTGAGTTAATAGTTAATAATATCTTCTATTTATTTAAGTTTTATAAAATGAAGACTACTTTCTCAACATACTGCTTGACAAATATTTTTTATTTTATTTCATTATCAAAATTAGAAATAATATAGAAATCATGAGATAATTAAAAAGATTTTTCTTGCAAAATTTTGTAAGACATATAGTTATAACCTATAAATTCTAGAAAATCTATTTTTGCTAGATCTACCAGCTAACCAATTTCGACATTAATAGTATCTTGGTGGTTCGATCCTTTGAGCTATTCTATTGAACACTGCTTAACATTCATAGTAAATTTAATTAGACTCTAAAAATATGTATACTTATATCTAGTCATAGATTTCCTAATATTATTTTATAAGTATGTTTTAAATTGTTTGTACTTATATGTATCATTTTGTATCATAATAGGAGCAAATCTCAACAATTTTGTAAAAAACATTTCATACTGTTGATGTGAAAATTTTGCTCGACCGCCCCTAGGTTCGAAGATAAGTCTAGGAGTCTCGATATAGTCAGCTGAACTACACCAGTTTGCTATATTAAGGTGGTTGGTCGACAAGGTCTGAAGTTGGGCTGAAGTTAGGTTGTCTAGGAGTCTTCTGAAATAGTGAGTAAACGTCGCTTGTTAGTTGTAGAGCCGCTCTGCTTTATCTCTCTAGCCTCCGAACAATCTCAAAACTCAAATTTCACCAAATCGCTCCAAGAGCCTCCTGTAAGACAGAACACGGGTTAGATGAAGGTCGTCTCTTGGCGACCTCCCTCTAATGCTTAAGTTAGATTCAATCAAAGAGTAAGTTTTGAGGGCATTAGTCTTGCCCCTATTTTGTATGTAAAAATGAGATATAATAGGAGAAATGAGGTCTAGAGAGGTTGGTCGAAGTCAAGGTTGTACAACCTTTTGAGAAAATGGCCTAAAAAGGGTTATTATGGAAAGTTTGTGGAGCATTCATGGTGGACATAAGGAGAGTGTTCTTGGGGAGTATGTGTGTAAAGACCTTACTTGAAAAAGAATGAGTTTTCCTTTCTTGGGGTCAGTGCAAAATAAGGCCACTTACCTTAAACCTAGAAAAAATATGTTTTTATATGGAGACAAAGCTGGACACTAATTTGTTGATGCATGTTGCCCTAGCTTGGTTCGACTTGGTCCATATAGAGTTTGGTCATTGGACTTGAGTGGGGCCACATGGCATGTTGGGATTGGTCACCCTAACACCTAGAAACATGTGGCTTGATCTCACTAAGCTAGGAGATTTGGTGGTCCCTAGCTTTCGAGGAGTCAGTCGTTTTTAGCCTTGAGCTAGGGTGTGGTCTCTCTCTTGTTGGTAGTTGGTCCCCTCTCTGTTACCTAGTGTTTGGCCTGCCTAACATGTCCCTTGTCCCCTAAAAGATCAGATGTTGATCCCTTTTACTTCTCTGTGGTCCCCTACAGCATGATTGTGGATGTAAGAGGAAACCCAAGTTGTGTCAATCTGGTCTTGGGCCCACCTGGTAACCTGGTCCGCGACTTACCTATGTGCGATATCTGGCGTCAAACTCTTGGGAGCATATTAACACGTATTTCAAAGTGTAGATAAAGAACTAGGGGTGCTTTCCGTCCTACTTTCAAGCGTTGTGGTATGCGACCAAGTCTATTATACGCGCCATGGTATATGGTTGCGTTTTCCACATGTGCCACGGTATATGGTCACATTGGCGCTTCTATATGCACCATGATATATGGTTGCATGGGTATTTTCACATGCACCACAGTATATGATTGCATGGGCATTTACACTTATGCCACAATATATGGTCATGCAGTGTGCTATTAACTTATGGCAAATATCTTGGCGAAATAAAGCGAGGAGCCCATCCTGAAGTGGGTCTTACCCAATTGCTCCTAACTTGGTAGTTGGTTTGTCTATATCGAGGTAGTGACGAGGTTGGTCACCTTACTTGATGCTTACCCTACGTTGAGGTAGCAACGAGGTTGACCACCTCACCTGATTCTTGCCCCATGTCGACGTAACAACGAGGTTGGCCACCTCACTTTGTGCTTGTTGGGACTATTGCGGTCTTACGTTCTGTCACATGTTCAGCTATATTTTCCCCATAACACATACTTTTCAATTGTCATTGACTCTTGGACTAGTGTTAAGTATTACTCCTCTTGGTGTCTTGATAAACAAATGAAAAAAATTTATCATTGAATTCTCTAGAAAAGCCAACCTAAGTAATGGCTTCATATCCTATGTATAAATTTAATATAAATGTCTATCGGTAGTACACTCTACCCTAAAATAGAAATTATACAAGGTGCACCTTTTGTTCATTTATACATCCTATTACAAGAAATATTCTCTCCATTATTTGTAAAAATTATATCACCAATGCCCTCAAGATTTATCATATCCAAATTGCAAAACACATGTTTGATAATGTTTTCCATCCCTATACTACGACTTACATGGGGTTAATCCATAGGTATATGTAGTACAAATCTATATCGTCCTCTTTCTATAACGTCATTTTCATACTCCTTAACTGAAGGTAAATTCAGATTAAAGATAGGTCTCGTGTTATGTTGACCCTTCCGGTGCACATTGATATGAATTTTAATCAAATTATTCAACAATGTAATTAATTTGCATACATCACATAATAGCTTACAGAACAAAACCATGCACTAATACCAAACTAACTGACCTATTCTGACTCCTCCTAGGGGTCTAAGATGAATCCTACTAAATATACTAGAAGACAAGTTATAATGGCACACACTTGAAAGATATTAATTTTAAAAAAACTAATGTGGTAAGTATAAAATATTAAATTTAATTTAAAACTAACTTCTTTATTTAAAGAAAAGACATCATTTTTTATTTTATTTTATAAAATAAATTTCTATTTGAATAAAAAAGAAATAACTCGATAAATCTGTTTTCTTTCTTGAATTAAAAGAAATCACTTTTTTAATAAATAGTAAAACTATTTTCTTCATTAAATAATAAATTAAATTTCTTTATTAAATCATTAAATGACTATTTTTTATAATTATCATAATTTCTCTTTAATAACTTCAAATTATAGTCAACATAATTTTATATACCAAATATTTTAAAAGTATTTTTTAATAATTAAATATTTTAAACATTAAAAATATTCTTTAATAACAAAATATTTTAGAAGCTAAAAATATGTTTTGGTAACCATATTTTGGAATTAAAATTAGTTCCTAATAACAATTAATTTGTGGCCAATAATTTTAATTAAAATTTTCTCACATTAATTGTTACAAGAGCGAGCCAAAGATAAAGTACAAATAAACGTTGGAGCAAAATTCAAAATAAAAACATCAACAAATAATGATTCAAACTGAAAATACAACAATAATGAAACAACATAGCAAGCCTAAAACAGCAAGGACAACAGAAAACTGTCTGTCAGTATATATAACAGCTGAAACAACACCTCAATAGCAAGAAAGAACCACCAGAGAACAGTTTCCCAACCACAAATAGGAGTAAAAACACAACAGGTAAAGCAACAGCCACAACAACAACCAAGAACAAACTGCAAACAACAGGAAACATGATCATCAATAACAACATCATCAACAGAAACCAGGAATATGGATTAATTAGAAGTACGAATGTGACATGAATATTATAACCATAAGAGAATTCGTAAAAACAAAATAAATATAAAATAATATTTTAGAAAGCATTACATCCAACCATTCAGATATAAAAATGAGAAACAAACATTTGGAAAATCTTGAGCAGCTCATAACTACCTAATCAGCTTTCCCTCCCTAAAAAACTGAGATTAGCCATAATTTAGTTACTGGGAGAGAAAGTTAGAACCACTCTTAGTTATTCAAAACTCCTCTGTTTGTTTTAACTATTCAACTTGAAAGAAAAGCATGTGCTTGATGGTGTGTTCCAAAAACACATATATGCTACATTCTTCGCTACTCATATATTACAATTTTGAACCATTTGACGATCTTTGAGCCTAGGTCTAAGGTTCTCCCCTAATTTATGTCTTTTTCGATGTGATTTAGTTGTTTCATAATTTTTCTTATAATATGCAATTGACGCACTACCAATATCTTTAATCCAAAAACTTATATGGAATCCATAGATGAAAGTATTTTGAGAACAATTTTCTTCATTATCCTTGCTACGACTATGCTGAAAAGAAGTGGACGCTACAAACATTTAGCCATGCTCAAACATATTATGTCTATCAGCAAGCAAGGCGTAGGCTCCATTAAGGAGCTTATTTCTAATCCATACTCAAAATGCCAAACAAGTCATCCCCTGATGAATTACAAACCCCACAGTGCACACAATTCTATTGCACCTGATAGATAAATAACAAGAAAAGATGTATCAAAATCAGATATAGTATTCTTTTTAAATTTACATTTAATGTTGCTCTTTAGAAATTTTACAGCTTGTTTAATGCCATACAAATAGCGGATGACAAAATATAAAATAATAAATAATACGCATGAATTTTAAATTAAACGATATCCATTAGTCAAGGTCAACTGGTCTTGGTCATCAAATGTTGTCCACTAACATTCAATTGTCTTATTAATTTATGTGATATTGATGTGAATGTGTAACAAAATACAAAAACAATTTAAATCTTAGAATGACCATTCAACTTGAACAATATTTCTTACTTTTAGAATTAGAAGACATAGTGAAAAAAGATTGTTGTTACTATACTACCTTTTGAAATGTTAATATTAAACTAAACATCTTCCATATCCTCCGTATCAATTCAATCTTAATGAATGGAGGGTAATTATTGGGCTTTTTATGATTTGGGCCGTTGTTGGTAATCCTCCTCCTAGTATTGAGGTGATTCAATATACATATATATTAAAGAACAATCGTAGAACCAACTCTGGATGGTGCTATCTCCAATCCCAACCTAAGACATAGAAGATTGTAACTAGAACCCCTACTTGCAACAAAGGCTGGAAGCATAAGTGATTTTTTGTAGGTGGGAACTGGGGTCAGTCACTTGAACGGTTGGGCATGAGTGGTAGTGTGCCTACTGTTTTTACTGAAGATGATAAACTCGATCATTTATACTTCCTGACCATATCTTGTTTATTTTGGACTCCTAGCATTATCTTCCTCTTGCTTTATCTTCTTTGGATTAACTATTTGCTTATTTTGCTCGCAGTTGATTTGTGGGGAAAATTTTCTTCCTTTGCTGAGATTGCCCTGGAAAGAATTATTATTGGTAGAGCTGCTGCTGATCAAAGGAATTTTCTCTCACCGAGCTCTTTGATCGGGTATGGATTTGTTGCTTGTGCTCTAACAAGCGATAAATTGCTCATTGCTAAATGCAAAGCCAAGAATAGAAAAAGTGAGTATTTCTAAGCTTAAACTATAGTCTGATCTCTCGCTTGTGTTTTTCACTTATTTCCTTATTTTGCATTGAAAATGGCTTCCAAGCAAACAGGGAAAAGTTCAGGTTAAGGGAAAAGCTCTTCAAGTACCCTTCAAGCTTTACTAGACCAATCTAAAAAAACTAAGGGAAAATCACCCTCTGGGCAATCCTCTAGGAATTCGCCTTTTGACTAGAGTAAGAAGGTACTGCCAAAGTCTTCCTAAATCATGCCTGCCCCAACAAAAGAAAAAGCTTGGCTATAGTTCGGAGCGAAGAAACTGCTCTTAAAAGACTTTTTGATTGGGTCAAAGAAGCGGAATCGACTGAATCCTACTCCTTAAAGAGGCGCAAGCACACATCGTCTAGGTCGGCGAAGAGCTGTTGTGAGTTGCTTGCCAAGGACTTGCCTTTCAGCAAGAAAGGGGATTTGTGCACCAACCATCAGCGGCCTCGGGACCTTCATTTCCCCCATAATCGATGAAGCCATCAAGAATAAGTCCATAGAGGAAGGGATCGAACTCTTCCATAAATGGCCTTGCCATGTTAGTTTCTATACCCTCCATAGCTTTGAAATTGTCCTTATTTTTTTTCTATTTTTCTTCTTTCCTTTAAATAAGATTTTTCTTCTTATCTGAAGCTTGCTCATGGACTTTTCACTTATAAGGAGATTGCTAGGGGAAACTCTTCTGCTGTTACTTTAACTCAGGAAACTATCTATCAGCAAAAAACTGAGAACAAGTAGCTATAGGAGAAGCTTTCCGAAGCTGAGAAGGGTAGGGAATGTGTGGAGGCTTAACTCTCGAACGAAAGGAAACAGTGGAGTCTCAAAAGATTGATTTTGAGAAGGAACTTGCTACAGTGGACGATCACCTCTAAAAAACTAAAGATGATGGAGTGGACGAAGGGATGGATACTGTTTACCAAATCCTCTGCCTCAAGGATCTTGATTATGACATTGCTTACATTTATGAGGCTTTGGGTCATAATTCCCTCGAGGTTCGAATCCCAGATCTTGATGATACCAAAGGTAGGGATAAAGGTCAAGAAGGGGATTCAGCTGGAGAGAGTTTTGTATTGCCCAACTCTACCCCCAACACTATCCTAATTCCTCTCATGGCTAATTCCTCTAGCCAGCCGACTTTTGGGACTGTTACTTCTCCGACCCCAAATGAATAAGGTTGTTCCTTTTGAATTTCTGAATTTATATAGCACTCTCGGAACTTTTAAACTTATGTAACATTTTTTTAACTTTAAAAATTAGTATAATTCTTCTCTTTTGTATGCTTGTGTATTCTTCTTGTCCTTTGCTTTTCCAAGTTTATGAAACACTTGAACCTTCTTCTAATCATTCTAGATAAACGAACCTCGGTGTTTTCTATCTTAAGCAAAGAACAAAACCTAACTGCAAAAATAAATTCCAAGCAGTATTTTGTCGCTTGCAACGTATTAATTAATTAGAAAAAAGAAAACTTGACTTGGTAGTGAGATCTTCTACTATTTTATTAAGTTGAGTAAGCTACTGAGCGGTATTTTTTTTTTATTAGTGTTGCCGGTCGTCCTCCCTGATTCGGTATTTTCTTAATCAAGGATGTATGGTGACCTTGTCGAATCGATATTCTATTGATCTAGTACTACCCAACTATCCCCTTAATTAATGCTTCATTGATTAGAAGATATTAGTGGTAGTTGTCGGATCGGTATTTTTATTGACCCAACACTTATCGACCCTTGTTCCCTAATCACCATTTTATTGACAAGGTAATTCCCAGATCGGTATTTTACTGACGTAGTTAGATTGGAATTTTTGTTGACCATGTGATTCCTAGATCAGTATTTTATTGTTTGGGTTTTCGGAAAAAATTAAGATCATTTTGTTTTTCAATTAGAAGTATTGAAATTTGTAGGAAATGAAACTTCATTATTTTTATCAAAAGGATTACACACAAAGTTCTCCTAGGTCCAGAAAGATGTACCTTTAACATTTTCGCATTCTATGATTTCTTCACTTCCTTACGGATGGGTGTTGAAGTCTGTACACTCCTGGCCTCACCATTTTAGTGGCCTTGTAAGGCCCTTCCCAATTCGCTCCAAGAACCTCTTCTTCAAGTTCTTCAGTATTTTGAGTAACTTGCCATAAGACTAAGTCTTCTCGCCTACACACCCGCGCCCGGACTTTCTGATTGTAATACCTGGCCATTTTTTGTTGGTAAGAGGCCATTTTGAGTAAAACCTGATCCCTTTTCTCATCAAGCAAGTCCAAGTCATTCCGCATGTTATCATCATTA
This sequence comes from Melia azedarach, assembly GCA_028052125.1. Taxonomy (NCBI): domain Eukaryota; kingdom Viridiplantae; phylum Streptophyta; class Magnoliopsida; order Sapindales; family Meliaceae; genus Melia; species Melia azedarach. The sequence continues at coordinate 8,252,202 of CM051399.1, forward strand.
TTGAACTCATCAAAATGGCTAATTTGGAACGTTGGGACCCCGATCTCTACTTGTCGTTTTAGCTGAGATTCTGTATGCCCACAACATCTAAGATAACTCATCCACCCATGCTTCTTTATGGTCATCCAATTTTGTCTTTATGATCGTCTTGATAATTTTATTTACTACCTCCACTTGGCCATTTGCCCTCGGATGAGCAGGAGTTACTAGCCTGAGGTCGATGTTCAAACCGAAGCAGAATTTCCTGATGTTATTATTGTCAAACTGTTTTCCATTGTTTGCGATCAGAGCATAGGGTATGTCATACCTATAGATCAAGTTTCTCTCTACAAATGTCGTTGTCTTCTTTTCAGTTATTGTAGCCAAAGGTTCTACTTCTGCCTACTTAGTGAAATAATCGACCGCAACAATATCATATTTCATCTAAGCCTTTCCAGTATGTAAAGGCCTGATCAAATCCAATCCCCATTGAGCAAAAGGCCATGGGCTGAGAAGCATAGTAAGCTTCTCTGGAGGTTGCTTGGGTATATCCCTAGAAATTGACATCCTCGGCATGACTTTGCTACTTGGATTGCATCCTGGTGCAAGGTCAGCCAATAATACCCTCGCCTTAATATCTAGTGTGTTAGGGATCGTGCCCCTCTATGATCTCCGCATATTCCCATATGAGTTTCCTTGAGCACATAATCACACCTTATACTTTCAGGCATCTCAGGTATGGGAGACCGAAACCTCTCTTATATAATACTTCATCCATGATTAGATATCGAGCTGATCTATTCTTAATGTTTCTAGCGATTTCCCTGTCCTCTTGCAGTTTTCCTTCCTTGAGATATTCCAATATTGGGTCCATCCAACTCGGCTCCTTAACTTGCTCTAACGTGAGTACTTTTGGGAAATTCTTTTAGTTTATACTTTTCAAAGACAAGAGTTTGGCTGGAATTGTGTTGGAAAATTTTATCGAATAAACAGCGGAAATTTAAGCCAAGAAAATTATAAAATTTATATGAGTATATGAATTTTAAAAAAAACAACAATATAGTATAGACAAATTACCTTTCTATTTTGTCAGAATAATTTTGCTGCAGGTTTTCTTTCACCAATGGTTTCCAAACCAATCTTTCAGCAGTTGCCGTAAAGAGAAGAGTGGGCTTCTTTTCTAAAACAATGGTGGTTTAGAGAAGAACAGATTTTTCTCTCAAATACACGTTAAAAGAAAAATATTTATTTTTCACTTCTGCTATCTTAGGGTTTCCACCCTTTATATTTCTTTTATACGACTTCTACTTTAATTAAAACAATTTTAATTAAAAATAAAATTAATTAATTCATAACATTTATTAAATAATTAAATTTGTTAAACAACTTTTAGTAGAAGTGAAACTCTAATTAATTCAAAATTAATATTTAAAAGAAACGATAAAGAGGATAAATATCTCTATGAGAATTTATCCATTTAATTTCTTAAATTAAATTATTTGGATATTAATGAAAGATATTTATCTTAAAATATTTTATTAATTAATTCTTAATTAATTAATTTAATATTCAAATTAAAACATGTATTCCAGAAAACTATTTTCTGGACATAAAAATAATGAGTGTAATAATATTATCCATTGTATTATTTACGGCATTGATCTTAAAGGTGGTATTGGGGACCTATGGACCTACAATTTTAAGCTCCAATAAATTTAGGTAATTAATTAAACTCTTTAATTAATTAATCCAATTTATTAATTCCAGTATTATTCCACTAAAAATCTAGAATTGAACTCTTGAAATTATAGATATATTCTTTACTCAGAAAACTTTGAGCAGTCCATTGATATAATCATTACATGCAGTTCAACCCTCCACAAATGGTTCATAATTAGAGCTAGGTCAATTTTCCGTTTTACCTCTCTAATTACATCTTTATCCTTAAGTTCCATTAATTCACCATTGAACAGTTAATTTATAAACCAGTTATAAATTGAGCGCTCAAACTGTTCAATTCCAGAATTAACACTTAAGAGAACCATCTTTCTACCTTCCAATAGGAATGAATAAATTCCATATCTGTATATCACATTCCTAGCTATTTATCCCATTAAATCTCCAAGAAACAAGTGTTGTGCTTGTTTTTAAAACAAACCTTAACAAGTAACTCAAAAGACTTAATAACATAAACAGGAGTTTATGACTACTCAGGATTAAGATTGATCTACATATGATCATCTATTGACATTGTTTGAATTCTCAGTTAGTAACGGAATTTATACGAGAATTCTAATTATGTCTGGTCTAGTCCTATATAATCATATTTTATGAAGTACCTCTACCGTGATGTCGTTACATTGACAGTTCAGATAAAACTATCACATTCGTAATGTTAGTAGACCGCACTAATAATATTTAATTAAAGAACCCAACTTTAATTTATTACGGACCATTTCAGTTTATTATCCATAATCTTAATCATCTTGTATATATAACATTTATATATACTAAGATTATGGTTACATAAATAAACTAGGATTTTTTTGATATTATAATTAAGTATAAAGAAATGCTAATTTTATTTATTCCAAAAAAATGTACAAATTACATGCTTTTAGGGCATTATCCCTAACAAATTGTCCTTTGGATTTCCCTTTATAGTGATAATGCTAGCTTTGCGAGTGCATCAACTCGGATGTTTTCCATTTTGAGGACTTGCTCCATGTTTACTATATTTATTTTACTCATGAGTTGCCGAACCTTGTCTAAATATGTTTGCATATTTCCATCTCGAGCCTGGAATTGACCATTCACCTGATTCACCACCAGTTGTGAATTGCCCATGATCTTTAAATGATCCACACCAAATTCTAATGCCAAACTGAGACCTGCCAACAGTACCTCATACTCTGCTTCATTATTTGTAACCTTAAAGTCGAATCTAAGCACATAGGCAATCTCTATGTTATCTGGTCACACAAGGATAATGCCTGCACCACCTCCTTGGGAATTTGATGCACCATCCATAAATAACCTCTATGGTCGGGTTATTTTCTATTGGCTAGTCTGTTTTCATCGTTCCTGGTCAACCACAATCTCTACAACTTGGCATACCATCAAATCCTTTGCTACCGACCTTTCTACAATGAAATCTGCCAAAGTCTGAGCTTTAATGGCCTTTCGTGGCTCTAATTCGATGTCAAACTCACTAAGTTCCATTATCCATTTAACTAATCTTCCTGAAAGGTCTAGGCAATGAAGGATTTCCTTCAAAGGTTGGTTTATCAATACTATAACTCGATGTGCTTGGAAATATGGCCGTAATTTTCTAGCTGCCATAACAAGTACTAAGGCTAATTTCTTAAAAGGCGTATATCTGGTCTCGGTGTCCAGTAATGATTTTTCTAGTGTAATAGATTGGTCTGTGGACTTTATCATGATCTTTCTTCACCAGTACTGAGCTTACTGCACAATCAAAAATCGTAAGATATAAATAGAGAATAACTTCATCTTGTAGGCTAACCAGGTGTAAAGTATTTGCCAAATATTGCTTGAGCTCTTGGAAGCTCGACTCACATTCTTTGGTCCAGCACATGTGTTTTCCCTTCTTTATGACCTAAAAAAATTGAAAACATTTATCAGTGGCCTTTAAAATGAACCTGCTCAGGGCTGCCAATCTCCTTGTCAGGATTTGCAGCTCCTTCAACGTTGTAGGTGATTCCATCTCTATGATTACTTTGATTTTTTGAGGGTTGGCCTCAATTCCCCTTTCACTGACCATAAACCCCAAGAACTTTCTCGAACTAACGCTGAAAACACACTTCTCCGAGTTGAATTTCATCTTATATTTTCGCAAGAGTGAGAAAATTTACTGTAAATGCTAGACATGATGATCCATACCCATCGATTTAGTAATCATATCATCAATATAGACCTCCATTGTTCTTCCAATCAGAGGCTTGAATATGTGATTGACCAACCTTTAGAAAGTTGCCCCTGCATTCTTCAAATCGAATGGCATCACCTTATAACAGTATAACCCTTGATCCATACCAAAGGCAGTTTTCTTCTAGTGAAGCTCGTGTATTCTAATCTGATTATACCCTAAGAAAGCATCCATTAAATTGAAGAGCTTATACCCAACTATTGAATCCACAAACTAGTTTATTCTTAGGAGAGGAAAACCATCTTTGGGGCAAACTTTGTTTAGGTCAGTGAAATCAATACACATTCTCCATTTTCCATTTGACTTCCTGACCATGATCACATTGGCAATCCACTCAGGGTAATGAACTTCTCTGATAAATCCCGCCTTTAAGAGTTTGTAAACCTCCTCCCAAATTACTTCTCTCCTTTTCTGATTAAGGGCTCTTTTTTTTTTGTTTGATAGGTTTGAAAGAAGAATTCGTCACGAGGTGGTGGGATATCACCCTCCAATCAATGCCTAACATATCATCATGTGTCCAAGCAAAAATATCCGTATGCTCCTTCAAGAACTACTTGAGTTGTTTTTTCTCTTCCCTTGGCAAGTGAGACCTGATTTTTATTATCTTCTGTGGGTCTCTCTAGTCCAAGACCACTTCTTCTAACTTTTCTGCGAGCTCTGCTGTTGGCCTTTTATTTTCTTAGCCAGACTCTTTATTTAATCTTTGAAGGATTCTCTCTTGCTTAGTATTTTCAGTATTTCTGTCTGAGGCTGAACTTCCTCCCTTTAAATCTTATGAGTAATGCAATAAGTTCGATTTGAAGAAATTATGAAAAAATTTCTTGTCTGCCTCTGGTCTTCCCGTGTCACTTCGATGCCATCACCTACTCTGAATTTCAGCTTTAGGTAATATGTACTTTCTACTGCCTTTGTTAATTGTAGGAATGGCCTTCTCCCCAAGAGCATTGTGTACGATATTTTTAAATCTACCACCTAAAATTAAACTATAGTGGTCTTTTGATATGGCTGACTCCCTATTGTTACTGGCAATTAGACTGTTCCAATGGGGAGTGTGTAGGATTTTGGGAATCCATATGAAGCAATGTCCACTGGACCTAGCCTCAGGTCCTCTACCTTCATTAAATCCAGTGTGTCCTCTATCAGAATCTTACTGACCTCAGATGGGCCTACACCTAGTGTGACCATAAGTGCATCATCGTGTGGGTAATTCACGCCCACCCCATCCTCGTCAGTGAACATGATCGGGACTGTAGCTATCCAAGGCTTCTTTTTTGCACATACATTCATGATATGTGTACTTGCCATTAGACTCGATAAAGAGTACCTAGAGTAGTTCCGCCTAGCTTGGTTCGAATTTCCTACCAAGGTAGGTTTACTAGAGATTACCAAACTTCTATGTTTAAAGCCTTTGTCTTAGTTCTCCTGATTATCTTGACCTTTTCGAGTATGATCCATAAACTTATCCAAGTAACCATTCCTGACGAGCATTTCGATTTGCTCCTTCAAATCAAGACAAGTTTTGGCATTGTGCCCGTGATCCCTATGGAATGCATAAACCATGTCCTTGGGTCTTCTTTTTTAATTCACCCTTAGTGGATAAGGATCCAGAACTAGTAACCCCGAGTTTTCTGATTATCTTGCACCTATACCACCCTCTTCACCACATCTTTTGGAGGTGGCGGGAGTTTAACTTCGGGTATTCTTTCTCCTGACCTGTCAGCTTGCAATTTCTGATTGTCTTGCTCCCTTCGTTTTCCCGACCTCATATCGCAAAAACTCTCCCTTTTCTTATCTCCATCTCGTGAAGCGCTTAACTTGTCACGAGAATTATTCATTTTCTCTTTTTTTTGCATGAAGAGAACTTGATCCTCTGTTTGAATCTCTTTATATATTTCTTTACAAGCTTGCTCGTAGGTTTGCATATTATTTTCATGAATAGCATCTCCATTCGCAAGCCTCTTCTCAAACCTTCCAGTGCCAATGGGTGACTATAGGCTCCCAATTTCATGACTTCATCATCGTACCTCCTAGCAAAACTTCGCAAACTTTCCCCAAGACATTGTTTTCACATCAACAACAAACTCATGCCCTTATGTGTCGATATTGCCCCCTAAATTCGTTGGTAAATGCCTTGCACAATTATAAAAAACTTCCAATTATACCAAGTTTCAAACTTCTATACTATTTCTTGGCTTATCCTTCCAAAATAAGAGGAAAAGGGCAACATATTTGGGGTTCTGTGAAGCCCTGAATATGGATCATCTCCTTAAAGAACTCCACGTGTGAGATCAAATCAGTCTTTTCGACATAAGGAGTGATTTACGGCATCTTAAACTTCTTGGGGAGAGCCAACTCCAAAATCTCTTTGACAAATTGAAACCCCAAACCTTCCTTTGTTGTAGGAGCTCCATATAGTTGATCATGTCTTATTTTTGCCTTAAGCTCCTCCATTAATATTATGAGGCATCCTTCCATCTCTTACCTATTGATCATAGGCTAAACACGATTTTTACATTGAATCTCCTTTGATCTTAGATATGCTCTCTCTTGGGTATTCTCGATGGACAAAGGCTTCCCTCCCTATTTGCCTCTTCTGGTTCAAGTATAAGCGTATGTCATATGAATGTATGCGTTACTCGGCAGCGCGCTTAGAATAGTTCTCACGAAACTGTTGGCCATTTGTCGACCTAGTAGTTAATCCCTCATTAATCATGATCGAGGCATTTGGGTTGGGGTCCTCCTGCCTTATCTGAATCGGCTGTTCTATAACCTTTTCCTTTCTTTTTTGTTACGCAATGTATCTCCTTTTACATGTGGTTTTAGCCTTGAGAATGTTATGAACCCTTGATCTCTCTCTAGATGCGCTCTTTCCCTCATAGCACATAAGCTCCGGTGCACTACTTTCTTCCTATTCTACCAAATAGGAACTCCACCCAATCGTAACCTTTCAAGATTCTGCCTAAGCAGTTGTTTCAGCTTGTCCAATTCCTTTTGCAAGGTTGTGGTTGTATCTTTCAACCTCACCACCTTTGTTATCCTTTTTCGTATGTGAGCAACGGCTGTCTTCTAGTTCCTTTCGCAACCAGTTGGCCTTCCTAACATTCGATCGATCGTTGCTTGGCTGGGCGATTGCAAATCCAAATTGGTTCGTGTGTTTGACTCCTCACGAAGTGGGATTTCTAGATATTCCTCCTACTATTGATGAGAATCGTCTGCTTTGTCCTGCCAAAGGCCTCTCGTCACCCCTCGCGACCTGCCTAGGTGATGTTTAACCTTCGCTGCCATCTCAAACTCAACTTCAGAAATCTGAAAATTGGCTTCTTGTTCAATTCCCACAGACGACACTAGCTGTTGATGCCAAACCTTTCTTTAGAGTAGCTCTAAACAACAAGTTCTTGATTCATTGATTCTTCCAAATATTATTACTCCTTATCTATAACACAATCATCAAAGAAAAAGTTAGCTTTCTCTGCGTGTGATCTTCGATGTTTAAGTTAGTAAAGTTAAAGGAGAAAATGAGATTGAGATTGAGCAGAGTTTTGCCTAGAAATTATATGCGTACCTTGTTATTCAAACCTTTAGGATTTATAATAAGGAAAATCCACCGTTTTTCCCGATAGTCCGACTACCTTTCCATGATTGGAAGTGGGGTAGTGGGTATTTATTGAAGACAATGTTCAGTTGAAATCCACAATTTGTACGAGGTCATGTTATTGTAATTTCCTAACCTGAATGACGTCAAACACTTGATCATGCTTGTATGGACTATTTTCCCAGATTTTCGACCTTAGGTCAGGGATTTTGACCTCGGGCATTAGCGAATAATGCTTCCCGAGAATGTGAAATAACGTTCCTGATCTTATGGTGAAGCTAACTTAGGACTATATACTTTTAAGCTCGAGTAAATTTCCCAAACATTTTTTAATGTGGAAAACCTTTAAAAAAAAAATCATGATATGACAGTAAACCACCGACACAAAATTCTCAACTATATCAAAAATTGGGTACAATAGAACCTTTTAAGTTTTAAACCAAAACTTGAGGAACACACTCAAAATAATACAAAATTATTTTAGAACTTTCTCTTTTCTCCCTGACTTTCATTCTCTCTATTCTTCTCACTGCGTTGATTGCAATTGAGACATCAAGAACCCTCAATTTATAAGAGTATGAGAAGGTTCCTTAGTCAAAGAAAAGTTGGACATAATCAAAAAAGGAGGGAAGAATTTTCCTTCCTCCATATGCACTGAAATTCTAGATTTTAACAAAAATCAACCCAACACACACAAAATTTAAAAAACAAATTCCCTTCCATTTTTACATGTGCCACCTCATGGGTTTGAAAATAACCCTATCAATTCTCTCCCTTTTCAAGGATTGGGTTTAGGTTTCATCATGGAGAACTCATTCTAGCAAGCTTGGAACACAACTCGAGCTTATGCCAAGCGATCACCTTGGGTAACATCTGTTAGTGTGAATTTTCTGTACTTGGAATAAGTTCTTCTCAAGAGCTTGATGAATCCAATGATATCTGACGTCAATATACTTGTTCGATAATGGTACATAAAGTTCTTACTTAGATCAATGGCACTTTGATTGTCACAATAAACCACGTACCAATCTTGCTTCAGTCTTAATTCTTGGAGGAACATCTTTAGCCACAACATCTCTTTTCCAGTTTTTGTAACAACAATATACTCAGCTTCTATTGTGGATAAAGCCACACATGTTTCTAGTTTGAACGGCCATGATGTAGCTCCCCCTGCAAAAGTAAACAAGTACCCAGATATAGATTTTCTACTATCGAGATCACCTGCCATGTTTGCATTAGTATAGCCTTCCAAAATTAGTTTTCCACTTCTAAAGCATAAGCACAATTTGGATGTACCCCTTAAGTATCTGAAAATTCACTTGACAACTTTCCAATGTCCATTTCCTAGATTTTGCCAAGAATCTACTCACAACTCCAACCGCATGAGTAATATCTGGTCTCATGTAAACCATTACGTACATTAAACTTTAAATAGCTTAAGAGTAAAGAGTGATCCACATCTTTTGTTCTTTCTTAGGAGATGGATTTGACTTCTTGGAGAGTCTGATTTATGCTCTAAGAGGTGAAGTTATTGGCGTAGCATTCTTCTGTTGAACCTTCAAGTATTCGCTCAACATATTTTTCTTATGACAACCATAATCTCCATGATCTTTTATCTCAGACAATCTCCTTTCCCAACATTTGTCTGTCTAGTCCCAAGTCTTTCATATAAAAAACTTTTGATAATTCTTTCTTCACCTGATTGACTATTTATGCATCATAACCAATTATCAACACATCATCAATATATAACAACAAAATAATAAATTTCTCATCAGGAAATTGTTTAATGTAGACACATGAATCTGCTGCAGTTCTCAAACTTGTGATGATCATAAATGAGTCAAACTTCTTATACTATTGTCACGGTGCTTGCCTCAAGCCATACAAACTCTTCTTTAACTTACACATTAGGTGCTCTTTTCCTTTGACTTCAAAGCCTTCAGGTTGCTACATATACATTTCTTCTTCTAAGTCACCATGAAGAAAAGTAGTTTTTACATCCATCTGCTCAATCTCAACATCTGGACTAGCTGCTAGCTCCAAGATTACTCTGATCGAAGATATTTTCATCGTTAGAGAAAATATTTCATCAAAATCAATTCTTTCTTTTGTCTAAAACCCTTGACAACCAATCAAGCCTTATACTTTGCTAGATTATGGCTCCCATCATCATTCAATCAAAACACCCATTTGTTGCTCAAGGTTTTTTTTTACCTTTTGGAAGCTCTACCAGCTTATAGATGTTATTTTTTAGAGGGTCTTATTTCATCCTTCATAGATTCCATCCACTTTTCTTTGTCTTTATGAGTTAGCACCTCTGTAAAAATTTTCGACTCCCCTTTCTAAGTGAGGAGAACATAATCTATTGGTGGGTATCTTGTAGTCGTTTTCTCTCTCTAGTTGACCTTATAATGGGTTGATCATTATCCTCTAGTTGTGGTCTCTCCCCTTGATTGTTATCCTCTTATGCTCAAACATCATCTTCAGCACCATTATCTTCATCATCGTCATCAAGAAGAATTTGGATTTCGCATCTACTTCTAATTCTTCATTTGTCACCTATTGTTACAGAGGACACAATTCAATTGCAGCTTTTTCAGGCTATTGCTCCCTTTTGAAATCTTCAACTATTTGATCTTCATAAAAGACAACATCTTCAGTTCTCACAATTCTTTTCTTTTTTAGATCTCAAAATCTGTATCCAAACTCTTCGTCTCCATATCTAATAAAGATACATTAAATGGTGGTGCGATTCATCTGTTCAGCTGCACCATTGTGGTAAGGAGTGCCAGGAACTGTCTTCTCATGCCAAATCTCATGTTTAGAACAATAATCTCTTAACCCTTTGGAAGTATACTCTCCTTCGTTATCTTATCAAAGGCACTTTAAAAGCTTCTCAGTTTCTTTTCTATCATAGCATGAAACTTTTGAAAAATATAAAACACGTGATCTTTTATTTTTATCAAATACACCCAAACCTTTTTGGAAGCATGAAACTTGTATATAATGATGTATGTGGTTCATTAAATATACAAGCTAGAGGTGGTTATAAATATTTTTTCAGCTTTGTTGACAATTATTCTAGATATGGCTACATATACCTAATACAAAGAAAATTAGAAACTTTTGGAAAATTTAAGGAATTCTTAGCATAAGTTAAACTGCGGCTAGGTAAATCACTTAAAACTCTTTGAACAGATCAATGAGGTGAATACCTTTATCACAGTTCAAGGATTATTTACTGGAGTATGGCATTCTATCTCAACTCATAACACCTGGAACACCACAGTAGAATGGTGTTGCAAAAAGGAGAAACAGAACACTGCTTAATATGGTTAGGTCTATGATGAGCTATTCTTCATTGCAACTTTCATTTTAGGGATATGCACTAGAAACCACTGTTTACATTCTAAATGTAGTACCTTCCAAGTTTGTTCATTATACACCTCTAGAGATATGGAATGGTCATAAACCTAGTTTAAGACACTTTCGCATATGAGGGTGCCCAGCACATGTGCTGATAGGAAAGATTGGGAAGCTAGAACTGCGAACAGAATTGTACCTATTTGTAGGCTACCATAAAGGCACTAGAGGAGTTTTGTTCTACAATCCTCAAGAGAAAAGGTGTTTGTATCGACAAATGCCACTTTTATCGAGAATGAATACATGACAAACTTCAAACCTCATAGTAAGGTTGCACTAGAAGAGTTACTCTCTGATCATGTTAAACCATCACTGTTAATAGTTAATGAACAATAAAATCAGGAGGCCACTATTCTTGATCAGAACATCATGATGCCTTGATGCAGTGGGAAGGTTGTCAGACTACCTACTCGCTACAAAGAGGATAGAGAAGCATAAGTTATATCTGATTCAAACCAAGATGATCCATTGACATACATGCATGCAACGAAGGATTTTGACAAGGAAAATAGTAAGAAGTTATGAACTAAGAAATGAAGTCTGTGTACTTTAATTTAGTCTAGGAACTTGTAGATTCACCTGAGATGTCAGACCTATTGGGTGTAAATGGATCTTCAGAGAAAAAAGGTGTGGATAAGAAAGTGGAGACTTTCAAAGTAAGGCTAGTGGCAAAAGGTTATACCCAAAAAGAGGGAGTCAACTATGAAGAGACTTTCTCACCAGTGGCCATGCTTAAATCCATTTGTATTCTCTTATCCATTGTAGAATGTCTTGATTATGAGATATGAAAAATGAATGTCAAGACAACTTTTTTGAATGGCTATCTTGAGGAGAGCATCTATATGGTGCAACCAAAAGAGTTTGTGGTGCAAGTCCAAAAGTTGAAATTCTACAAGCTACTTAAGTTTATTTATAGACTTAAGCAAGCTTGAAGATCTTAGAACTTGAGATTTGATGAGATGATCAAATCTTATGATTTTGAGCAGAACATTGATGAGCCTTGTGTATACAAGTACATGAAAGAAAATAAGGTGGTCTTTCTGGTAGTTTATGCATATGATATTCTATTTATTGGGAATGACATTGATATATTATCTAACATAAAAAATGGCTAGCCAATAAATTCCAATAAGATTTGGGAGAAGCAAGTTATGTCCTTTCGATCCAGATTATTTGGGATCACAATAACAAACTCTTGACACTTTCTCAAGCATCATACATCGATAAGGTGCTTATGCAATTTTCAATGCAAAACTTTGAAAAGGTCAGTTACCAACATGACATGGAGTTACCCTTACCAAGAAGAAATGTCCTAAGACACCTCAGGAGGAAGAAGATATGAGAAAGGCTCCTTATGCATCAATAATAGGCAGCCTCATATATGCCATGTTGTGTACGAGGCTTGACATTTACTATATAGTAGGAATAGTCAATTATTTCCAATCTAACCTGGGATTGGGTCATTGGATTACAGTAAAGCATATTCTCAAGTATCTTAAGAGAACAAGAAACTATATGCTTGTTTATTCAAGTGGAAACCTGAAATCTATTAGTTATACTGACTCTGATTTTCAATCAGATAAAGACACTCGAAAGTCGACGTGTGGGTTAATGTAAAATAATCCAGCATTATTGATTCAACCATAGAGGTTGAATATATAGCAGCTTATGAAGTAGTTAAAGAAGTGGTATGGCTCAAAATGTTATTTATTGATCTGGAAATAGTTCCAGATATAGAAAAACCGTTGACCCTATAATGTAACAATATTGGGGCAGTGGCAAATTTGACAGAACCAAGAAGTCACAATAGAGGGAAGCATATTGAGAGAAAGTATCACTTGATCAGAGAGATCGTGTATTAAGGTGACGCGACAGTTATGAAGATAGAGTCTGAACACAATCTTGTGGACCCATTTACTAAGATGTTACCAGCCAAAACATTTGAGGGTCACTTAGAAGACATGAGATTGAGAGACATGCCTCACCTGCTTTAGGGCAAATGGGAGATTGTTAGGGATAGTGCCTTAAAAGCATGTAATTTGTACATTTTTTTTGAATAAATAAAACTAGCATTTCTTTATACTTAATTATGTTTATATTTAATATAAGAAAGATCCTAGTTTAATTATGTAACCATAATCTTAGTATATATAAGTTTTATATATACAAGAGAATTAATATTATGGATAATAAATTGAGATAGTTCGTAATAAATTAATTAAAGTTGGGTTCTTTAATTAAATATTACTAGTGCGGTCAACTAACATTAAGAATGTAATAGTTTTATTCGGATTGTCAATGTAGTGACATCATGGTAGAGGCACTTTATATAATATGATTATATAGGACTTGATTAGACATAGTTTGAATTCTCATATAAATTTCGTTACTAACTAAGAATTCAAACAATGTCAATAGATGATCATATGTAGATTAATCTTAATTTTGAGTAGTCATAAACTCACGTTCTATTATTGTGTCTTTTGAGTTACTTGTTAAGGTTTGTTTTAAGAACAAGCTTGATACTTGTATCTTGGAGATTTAATGGGATAAATAGTTGGGCATAGATATACAGATATGGAATCCATTCATTTTTATTGAAAGTCAAAAAGATAGTTCCCGTGTTAATTATGGAATTGAACAGTTTGAGCCCTCAATTTATAATTGGTTTATAAATTAATTATTCAATGGTGAATTAAAGAAATTTAAGGATAAAGATGTAATTAGAGGGGCAAAACAAAAAATTGACAACCATTTATGGAGGGTTGAACTACATGTAGTGATTATATCATTGGACTACTCAAAGTTTTCCGAGTAAAATATACTTATAATTTCAAGAGCTCAATTCGAGATTTTTAGTGGAAAATATTGGAATTAATAAATTAGATTAATTAATTAAAGAGTTTAATTAATTATCTAAATTTATTAGAGCTTGAAATTGTAGGTCCATAAGTCCCCATTACTACCTCTAAGTCAGTACAATAAATAATACAATGGATAAGATTATTACACCAAATATTTTTATGTTCTGAAAATAGTTTTCTAGAATATGTGTTTTAATTTGAATTTAATTAATTAATTAGTAAGATATTTTAAGATATTTGAGAAATTAAATAGATAAATTCTTATAGAGATATTTATCCTCTTTATTGTTTCTTTTAAATATTAATTTTGAATTAATTAGAATTTCACTTCCACTAGAATTTATTTTACAAAATTCAATTAATTAATAAATGTTATTAATTAATTAATTTATTTTAATTAATTTTACTTCTATTATGAGTTGTTTACATATTTAGGTAATTAATAAATGTTATTAATTAATTAAATTAACTTAATTATATTCTAACTAAAATTGTTTGAATTAAAATAGAAGTCATATAAAAGAAATATAAAAAAAGGTGGAAACCCTAAGAGAAAAAAAAATAGTTTTTCTTTTAACGTGTAATATAGAGAAACCCCAGTTTTTCTCTAAAACACCATTATATTAGAAAAGCTCACTTTTCTCTTTATGGCTACTGCTAGAGGATTTGTTTGGAAACCATTGGTAAAGAAAAACTAACAGTAAAAGTATTCTAAAAGTATGAAAATGTATCTTTTCTATTCCTTTCCTTTTATTTTATATTAAAACCGTATACTCATATAAATTTTATATTTATCTTGGATTATTTTTTTACTGTTTATTTGATAAAATTATCTAAATATATATATATATATTTGTTTATGTTTATGTTTTTTCTTTTTTTAAATATTGAATTTGACCAATGATTATGTTAATTAGTTACTTACGACAATCCTACTGGCAATAATAATGGAGATGATGAGAGTAGTAGCAAGCTGATGAAGCTACATTCATTGTGGAAAAGCTCTTGCACTTGCCATGTCCAAAATTGCTTGCTGCTTAAAAGGTGCTTTTGCTTTTAGCTTTTGGCTTCTAGCTTTCATCTAGGGATAATGCCATGTAAGTCCCTAATGTTTAGTGAATTGTCCTAATTAGTCCCCCTAGCTTTAGAATGTCCTAAAAAGTCCTAATTCGCTAGTTTGTAACAGTATTTTGGATGGAAAAATGGATAAATTAGTAAATTTAGATAACTAGCTTACAAGGATTTAAAGTGGCAGCCAACTCACCAAATTATTGTCAAAATCCAATGATATTTGTTTTGAATTTTCCTTAATTAAAAATAAAAAATTAAGGAATTAAATAAAATAATCTAAAAAAAATAATTAAGTAATTATGAGTAAAAAAACTCAGGTTGACTCTTCTCCTCTCACATTGAAAAATTCACTCGTATCTTTCATGGTTATTTTGCATGACCATTATCACGATTACTATGACAACAAGCACGATGGCCTCATCAAATTAGAATAAAGGATAATATCAACCAATAAAGTGAGATTCAGTTAATATTTTGTGATTTTCTGTGTTTGATACGGGTTTTCGGTGGCTTTGATATGAATTTTTGTGTGGGTTTCAAAGTTCTTATAAAGTTTTTAGCATGTTTATATGATATTTTTGGTGTAGGTTTGGGTTTTATTATGGGTGATGTTGTTTAAGTGTGTGATTTGTGTAATATTATACAAATATATTGTTTATGTTTAAAGTTACACTTCGATATACTTGTATGATAATGATACATATTGTTGCATTACAGATGTCATCCCGAAGGAAATGGGATAGTGTGGCACAAGACCTTATTTCCCAAGTTTATGAAACAATCCCATCACAGATTTCATCACCTCAACAATATTGATATATTGATGAGTTAGGAGATTTTGAAGTTGATGAGGCTTATTGGTACAATGATGATGTCGAACAAGGTGCAAAAGTTGAATATGTTGAAAGGACTAGTAAGGCAGAGAACGTTCAAGATAGTGATAAAGCTGACAAGTTGTCTAACTATGAATCAGATGATAATGGCCAAGTATTATTGTCCTCATCCAAAGACGAAGACCCAATTAGTATGATGGCTGAACATATTGAGAGGGATCATTTTATAGTGGGTCGCAATAGAGAAATTGACTTGCATATAGGTATGGAGTTTGATAATGTTGAACAGTTTAGGACGACCATTAAAGAATATTGTGTGAAAAATGGGTTTGAGTTGAAAAAGATTAAAATGATCAAATTAGGTTCAGAGAAAAATGTTCAATAGCAGGTTACCCTTGGTTTATTTATGTTATACTTGTTAAGGGTAAAACTATTTTTACTATCCAACAATTGAATGATGACCACAATTGTGATAGAATGTCAATATCCAGAGAAGCTTCATACACTTGGATTGCATCTAAATTTCAAAATACTTTGAAGAACAACTCATAAATGCCACCTAGAGCAATAAATGATGAGAACAAAGTTTAGGGTGCACGTGAAGAGGAGAAAATTTTATCGAGCTAAGAGAAAAGCGTTACAGAATGCTTCTGAATACCATGCTAATTCTTATCAAGTTCTTACAGATTGTGCTGAGGTACTTAGACAATATAACACAAGAGTTCTTAAAAAGATGAAGTTTTCTATTGCGTTGGGAGATAGACCTGTCAAATTTGAGAGGTTTATGTTTAGTTTTCCAACTTTGAGGGATGGTTTTATTAGAGGGTGTAGGTACTTTATTGGGCTAGACGAATGCCATTTGAAGGGGCCTTATAGGGGAATTCTACTATTTGCTATTGCATTAGATGCTAACAGTGGGATTTTCCCAGTTGTTGTGTGTATTTGTGAATCAAAATATGCTAAAACATGGAGTTATTTTTTGGATATATTGCAACAATGGCTTGGGATAGAAAATAATCGGTGCGTCACATTCATGACTGATAGGCAGAAAGGCAAAGAGATTGCCTAAATAAATTTTGGCCAGGGTTAGTAGTTAGACATTGTGCACGTCATATATTTGCTAATCTGAGAAAAAACATCCTGAAGTAGTTTATAGGACATTCTTTTGGAAAGTAGCAAGATCTACCATAGAGTAAGATTGGAAGAGTGCAATAGATGTGATTGAGAAAGCCAATCCTACTTGTCAAAGTATATATGACTACTTAATGAAGATAAACAAGAAAGAATGGGCAAGACACACTTTTGAGTATCATGTAAAATGTGATAATGTGAAAAACAACATGACTGAATCATGGAATAGTTGGTTGAATGAATTTAGAGACAAAACTGTGTTATGCTTGTTAGAGTTTATTCAAAAGAAAATTATGAAACGATTGTGAAAGCAATTGTGTCAATAAAAAAAATGGATTGGTAGACTACCACCAACAGTGAAGAGAAAATTGGATAATTCCAAAAAGGAAGGTAGGTTTATGAAGGTGATAAAGGTCATTAAATTCAAGTTCGAGGTGATGGATGAGCTATACACAACCATTATTGTTGATTTGCAAGATAGAACTTGCAATTGTTGTGTATACCAAATTAGCGGCATTCCGTGCAAACATGTTGTGCATTGTGTTGCAATGAAATGTGAAGATGTAGTTGATTATGTGGATCATTCCTTAACAATTGATGCATATCATATCACATATGCACATACAATTACTCCTTGACCTGACAAGTCACAATGGCCTATTGCTGATGGTCCTAAAATTGACCCTCTTGTGAAGAAAGTAAGGGTTGGTAGACCAAAACTTAGAAGAACAAGAGAGATGGGGGAAGATCAAACAAATAAGAAGACAAGCATAAGATGTGGACTTTGTCGACAGCTTGGGTATAACAAAAGATCTTGCAAAAGTGCTTCTAACTCTATCTAGGTAACTTAAACTTATTATATTATTGTGTTACTTTAAAAGCAAAATTCCATTTAATATGTTGGTTCTTAATTTATTTCTTCATTTATAGGTTAACCAAACAGCTTCTGCTGCTCGTAGAAATTTACAAGCTTCGCATACTCTAACCACTTCACAGCCTTCTCAATCTCAGAGTAAGTAATTACATCTTTATGTCTTTGCCATCAACATAACTTGTAACCTAGGGAATATTGATCTATTTGTAGGAATTGCAAGTCAGATTTTAAGTCAACCAATTGGAGGTAATGTTTCAAGGAGGCATGCTCAGTTGCTTGAGGCAACATCGGCCTTCATTGAGCCAAAACTAATCTTGTGCAAGCAATCAACAGTAATGAAAAATATGGAAGTTTGAAAGTATGGGAAGTCTGGAAGTATTGACTTATTGGAAGTGTGCAATTATTCTTGTGTGGAAATGTTTCAGTTTAGAATGTTGGTTGTCGTTGCTTATACATCGATGCTGCTGCTTTCTACCATTGTTGATGCTATTTGCTAGTGCATGCTCAACTACTAGTAGGCTATTTTTTTATGTAAAATAAGTTGTTGCCAAGAGACTATTTATTAGTGTAAAATTATTGCTGACTGGCTATTTGCTATTTGTTGTTGGTTGTATGTTGTTTGCAATTTGCTAGTGTTACAAAATAATAATAAAGAAAACATTGATGCTATTTTGTAACATTTGATGCTGCTATTCTAGAAACTAACTCCCAACTAATTTTGTATGTTGTTATTGTGGTTGATTTGTAGCAAAACGAAACAAAAGTTTTGGTTACTGCTATTGGAGTTTTTTTAGTTTTTGTTCTGCTATTGATTATTGGAATTGTTGCTTCTATTTGCTGGAAATGTAGGCATATTTCTACAGTGTTTGACCTTATTTTTCTGTTGTTTTTCTTTATTTTTTAAGAGTATATCATGCCATAAATTATAATGTCGTTAGAATTTGACTTAAGAAAAGTTGAAATCACTTTATTATAAAAAATTTTAAATAATAGTATTACTTTAATTTAAAAAAACAAAGGATTTAATTAAAAAATGAATAAAGGAAATTGGATGTGGAATTTAAAATACTCAATTCTAAGGGCTACATTCCACTTTTAGTGGACGGCGATGCCGTTATTTTAGACTTTTTTACCATTTTGATGGTGGTATTTGTTTATTAAATTCATGTTCATTAATTCACATATATTATATATATATATATATATACATATATAGTTTTATATTGGGTTAATAACATTTTTGTCCCTCAATGACAAATCAGTAAATGATTCACTTCATCTTAACATTTCAGTTTAATAGCCTTCAATATAAGAAAAAATTATATTATAATTTATTATTTTATCAAAATTCAGGATAAAAATGTTATCCCATATATATATATATATATATATATATAGACATATACACACCATAGATATATCAATCCTTTTAATTAGCTTCACTTTTGTTTAACTAAATATAGAAAATTTTGTTTAATTATATATAGAAAAATTTTAAATTAATCTATATTTCTCAATTTTATGTTTTACTATTTATTAAATCAATATTGACAATCTTCACCACAATTTTAGAATTTATGAAAGTTATTATACCGTATAAAGTTAACTCTAACCGTCATTTTTAACAGTTTATTTAATTAATTTTAACTGTTATTTTTAACAGTTTATTTAGTTGACTTCGTTGACCATGTATAAAAATAAGATAATATATAATGAGTTCAAATTTTTATCTTTTTTCTTTGTATTCTTCTTCACTCATCTCTTCATTTTTCATCTCTCTTTCATATATAGCTGCTGCAAACATCCTTTCATAGTTGCAGGTTGCAGGCAACCTTCCATGACAGTTAAGAATGAACAAAGAAAAACACTCATCTATGGCTGCTGCAGGAAACTTCTAATAGTTTTTAAGAATGAAAAAAGAAAGGGCAGCTTTCCATGGTTATTAAATGAATAAAGAGAAAAAAAAGAACACAAGAGAGGGAAGGATGAAAAAAAAATCGAGAGAAGAAAGAAAAAAAATTATATTTTATTAATTTAATTTATAAAATTATAATTTTACGCTTTTACCTATTTAAAATAACTATTAGAGTTACCGTGTGGTGCTTTTACTTGTTCAAAATAACTATTAGAGTTAACCTGTGATGGTGGGGTGTGACTTCCAAATATTCTGAAAGTATGATAAAGATTGTTAAAATTGATTGAATTAAATTAAAAAAAAAAAACCCTTTAAACCTAGTCATGGGATCCATTATTGCCTTCTGATTTTATTCTTAGTATAACTAAATTTTCCTTTTAGTGCGACAAACATAATTAAAGAATTTTAAAAAGTGAAAAAAATAAAACAAATTTATTAAGACTAACTTATGCTATACAAATTGACTTAAATTGAAATGATCGTCTTTAGAAAATTAATGTAGACCAAGTTGACCTGTTTGAAAGGTTAGACCTTCAAACAAAGGATTTGAAGTGTCAAACGCTCATCAAAGTTTAAAAAAAAATTGCTAATTAATAATTTACTCTTTTTTTATACATATAAAGTCGAGAGATGCTAAATAACATTGTCTTTAAAAGAAAATATTCTTCGTTGTACTTACCGTTTTATTTTTTATTTTTTGTCAAAATCAGCAGCATTGTCTTTGAATGAAAAACATTCTTAGTTGCACTAACCATTTTTTTGTTTTGGGTCAAAATTAGTAAAACAGTTCATCTAACGATAAAATTTAATCCAAATCATAGAATTATGACACAATCAAATAAAGCATATGCAATTGGTGATGTGGGGCCCACAGAGGGGTGTATGCAGAAAGCCCATTCTATCCTTTATGAAAAATGTGGAAACTTGACTAATTTAATTATGTGGTAGATAGACGTCACTAAAACACACCCTATATTGTAAAACTTACAGTTTATATGTTACAACTAATTCATGCATTGTTCACTCATTAGAAAAATTTTAGCCCCAACTTTTATTCTCTTTATTTACTTCTCAGTTTCTCTTCACTGGTTAGCTGCTTATTCTCTTCATCTCTTACGTGTGTGTCACATTTTTATTCTGTTATGTATACTATTTATTAATTTTCATGTATATGTTTTGATCAACACTTATTTACTAGTGTTATGTTTATGGTTTTTGTTATAACTTAAAGAGTTTTTCATAAATGGGTTTTCTTTTAGGTTTCTGATCTGTGAATATTTGTAACCATTGCCTACTTTTGTTCTTTACAGAGAGATTGCCATCAACTTAACTGTAATTTTATGGGATCGACTTTAAATTTTGTTAACAACAAGGAGATTGAGGATCTTTTTGAAGAACAACCTAACTTTGGTTAGATTTTGACTGTTTGCTTTGTATATTGTTTTGTTGCATATAGGTTCTTGGCTCTTGTTCGTTTTGCTTGTGAGATTTGGTTATTCGAATTTCTGTTATTATCACAAGCTGATGTTAATTTCTCTTTGTGAAAATAGATAGATAGACTTGTATGGATAGATTGATAGATGATTTGGTTCAATTATTATCAGGTTAATTTTCAGTTTTATCCATTGTTTTATTGACAATCTTCACAAATAACTTTAATTTTTTAACAATACTCAACTGTACCCTTCATTTTTTGACAAGTCAACAACAATATCCCAAAATAGAATAAAATAACCCATTTACCCTTATTGCTATCAATATTATGTACATAAAGACAAAAATAACCTTATATAGTTAAAAAAATAAAATTTAGCTTATATATAATTAATAATTTATATTTTTGAGAAAAAATGAATTACTTATATATTATAATTAAGGTAAAATATTCTCTTAAATAATAAATAAAATAAAATAAATTATATATCAAAATAAATAATAATCATTAATTAATCATAATAAATAAATTAATATTTATAAAGATATTAATTAATAATTTGATATTTTATACCTTAATTATTAATTAATATTTATAAAGATCTTAAATTAATAATTATATATAGGCTAAATTTTATTTTTTTAACTATATAAGGTTATTTTTGTCTTTATGTACATAATATTAATAACAATAAAGGTAAATAAGTCATTTTATTTTATTTTAGGGTATTGTTGATGACTTATCAAAAACTAAAAGGCACTACTGAGTATTGTTAAAAAATTAAAATTATTTATGAAGATTGTCAATAAAATAATGAATAAAACTGAAAATTATCCTTATAATTATAGCACAACTTTTAACATATATACAGATTAATGATCGATTTTGCACTTCTATGTTTATTTAGTAAAAATACAAGCTATCTTGATTTCGCGCACGCGCCAAAATTTGAATTAAAGCTGAATATGACTGTTGCCAAGCACCTTTTACTTTAATAGATTACGCCAGCATATTTGAATTTCTGGTTTTTTGCTTCTGAGTTTTCTGCCGAAGCAGCCAACAGTTACAATACTTTAATTCACTTTCCTTATTATCGCTTGTTTCTGGATTGATGTTAATTGTGCACATTCATTTTTAATGAAATAAAGAAAAGGAGAATGTCCGATTTTCCTTATTTTTTCGACTAATATTTCATCACTCTCCTATATTTTTTTCTTAATATTTCATTACTCGTTTGAGTTTCGATTTTATTTTTTAATAATTCAAATATTTTTTGCTTTACCATTTAATAATTTAAACATGAACTAATTGAACCAGTGACTTGAACTAATTTTTTAAAAATTATAAAATAAATTGACATTATAAAGATTCAAACCTGGGACCTATGAAAATAAATTAATGCCCTTATAATTACACCAACTATATATTTCTGATCAATTATTTAATAAATCACCATTTTAAATATACATAAAATAAATTCGATTAATAATAAATTCTATTGATAATAACGTTTTTAATATAAAAGATTTATAATTTAAAAATAATTTTATAAATATTAAAATTTTAAAATATTTCGAATTTAAAATTATTATTATTGTAAAATTATAAAAATTTTAAATTAAATTTAAAATCAATAATGGTTTAAAATAACTTTAATTTTACAATATATTAGATTTATTTTTCTTAATAATTTTAGAAATATTATAAATAGATAAAATTATTATCATTAATGATGATTTTAGAAAAAATTTATAAAATAAATTATAATTTTAAAATAATTTTATAATTTTAAAATAATTTTATAATTTTAAAATAATTTTATGTTTTATAATAAATTAGTAATATTTCAGATATATTTTATAAATATAAAACTATTTTTATTATGTGAATAAAAGTAATTTTTATTTTTAATAAAATTTATTATGTGTTTCGAAAAGAGATATGTATTAAAAATTAGAACAATTATCAAAATAAGTCATTTGATTCAATTGTAAAGGTGTTGGAGTATTTCATTTTGTTTTAATGTTCGAATCCTTACAAGTAAATTTAGTTTTGCAATTTAAAAAAAAAAATCGATTCAATTGGTTTTGGTTCAATAGTTCATGCTTAAATTATTGAAGGGTAGAACCAAAACTATTTAAGAGTTAGGGGGGGTGATGGGGTGTTAAAAAAAATATAGAGGGATAATGGGGTATTAGCCAAAAAAAATAGAGGTGAATCGAGCATTCTCTCACAAAGAAATCAATTCCTTCAAAATATAAGTTGTTTCCCCTTTCCGTTTTAGCCAATTCGATGCTCGTGTTTACTGATTGCATTTTCATGCAGATATTAGTTTGTTGTATGACCAATTGCCGACTACTATGGATATCTCATCTCCAGTTACAGTTTTCGCAGGTTCTCCATTGCAGCTTACTATTTCCGCAACTCCATTGCAGGTTGTAGTTTTCGCGGATGTTCCGATGCTAGAATTCGCTAATTTGGGTGCTCCAACGTTAGAATCTGCTTATGTACCAAATGCAGTGATACTAAATGATGATCAACATTTTCTCCTATACTTCTGTTGTGAATTATGGATTTTTGTAACTAAGCTTAGACGAAGAGGAAGTGCAGAGGAACAAAGAGCAAAATGAGAGACTTTGAATTGATTATTTTAGTTTGATTTTCTGTATGCTATTTGAATACAAAGACAACCCTTTTATAGAAGAGAAATACATAAACAAATAATAAAATAAGGAGACCAAATGCATGAACCATGAACATGGAAGCCATACCGAGCAACATGCAACCTATACTTTATCAACTAAAAAGGAAATCCACTCATTGACATTATTTTAATTAAATAATTTATCAACCCGTGCCGACTTGAATGATTGCAAGCACTTAGAGTTATTGCAAATTAATTTATTTTACACCCTTGCTTAATTTGCAATATTGATAAACCTTTTGAATTGTTCAAGCTTTTATGAATTGTTCGCTTTTGTAAATATATCTACATATTGCTTTTTGGTATTGACGAACTTCAATTCAGTTTCTCCATCATTGACCAAATTTCTGATAAAGTGATGATGAAGTTCAATATGTTTAGCATGGAACACTGAATTTTTTGTCATGGGAATAGTAGCATATTATTCCAGTAGATAACTATTGGCTTATTTTGTTCTATCTGAGTATTTGAAACAATTCTTCTAAGCCAAACAGCTTCGCAAGCGGCATTAGTAGTTGCAAGATATTCAACTTCTGCTGAAGATAGGGCCACAGTTCTTTGCTTTCTTGAAGACCATGCAATTGGGTTTGAGCCTAAGAAAAAAATATATCCAGATGTACTTTTTGAAATACCATTAAGGTAACCCAAGATGGGGAGAGGGGGGGAATGGGTTTTTAAAGATTTTAACAAATTTAAACAACTCTAAACACTAAGTAATTTAAATTCTTCTCAAGTTCAATACATAAAATTCAACACACAACCAATAATCAATTCATAAATTTTCACAATTCAAGATCAAGTGTGTGTGAGAAATGCATACAATAATAACAAGCGTATAAATTGAGTGAGTGAGATAGTTAAGAAAGACAACACTGATTTTTACATGGTTCGGCAAATCTTTGGCTTACGTCCACGCCTCCAAGCTCGCCCGCTGGAGGATTTCACTAATATGCCTTCAATCCAAGGCAAGCAATTATAATACCAAGTGGACTTTCGGGTGCCACTTAAACCTTAAACCATGAGGACTTGATCGAGTGTCTTTTTAACCTTTACAACCAAGTGACTTAAGGGTGTCACTCAAATATTACACCAAGTATGTTTCCCTCACACTTAACCTCACAATAATTACAAAGAAAATAACCTTGATAAAAGAATTTTATCAAGGAAAATACAAACACTCTTTTTCAAAGAATAATACAAATGAAAAACTAGAGTGTGTATGAATTTAATGTTTAATTTGCAAATGAAAGCTCAAATTCTTTATATTGCACTTCTAAGACATATAACAAAGTTTCCCAAGGGTGCAAAATTTGTTCCAAATGAGTTTAGACTAATATTTATAGTGAATGTTAAAAAATTAGTAGTTGGAGACTTAAAATATTTGAATTTTGCATGATTCGGTCGACTTTATGGCAATTCGGTCAACTGGGTGGTAAATTCGATCGATCGAATGTCTAACCAAAGTTTACATCACTGCCATAAGTTCGGTTGACCTAATTGCATTTTCGGTCGACCTAATTGCATTTTCGGTCAACCATATAAACAGTGTCCGATTTTTGTAGAAATCATGGTTCATTCCGATTCAACTAAAAAATCCAGTTTATAGCAAAAATCGGTTCAGTTACCAGTTCATGAACAGTATTTAGTTTTCTGAAGATTTTGAAAAATTTGCATTTAGATGTACTTTCAGGGTTTCAAAATCTTGTTATTTGGCCCAGTTTTCAGCTTCGAAAAACTTACATTTTAGTTATATTTTCAAAACTTAAAATCATTTGTTTTTTAAAACTCTTGAGCTTGTAAGTGCAAATCAATATTCAATTTTAGTGACACATTACAAATAAAAAATCACTTAATATTTGTGTCTTCAATTCTTCAAATCTTCTTTACAAATTGCTCTTGGGGATTCCAATTTTGCTCTTCATGAATGCTTTCATTTTGGATGTTCTTTCCAATTTTAATGACACAATTGCTTTTCAAATTCTTCATTCAAAAAATATAACAATAAATACTACAAGAAGAATGTGGTTAGTTAAGAATATCAATATTTATTATCATAAAAACAATAGATTATGAGCCTTAAGGCTAACACTTTTTTTATCGTTAATAGATCATGCCCAATGTCAATATAATCGATAAAATGC
Source organism: Melia azedarach (assembly GCA_028052125.1). Classification (NCBI taxonomy): domain Eukaryota; kingdom Viridiplantae; phylum Streptophyta; class Magnoliopsida; order Sapindales; family Meliaceae; genus Melia; species Melia azedarach. Next base: position 8,278,116 of record CM051399.1, read on the forward strand.
ATTCATTTTCTTTCACATATTTAATACCTTGGCCTTTTGTGCCTTTTAGGTACCGTAGAATTCTTTTTGCTACAGATTATTGAATTTGATTGGGTTCATTCATGAATCTGGAAATGATGCTGACTGAATAAATAATATCAGGCCTTATATTTGTTAGATACATCAAGGATCCCACCAAACGATGATAGTGAGTTGCATCCACCTTTTTTGCTTCATCATTTTGTTAGAACTTCTGGTTCACTGCCATTGGAATTGAAATGGGCTTATAATTGAAAATGTTGAATTTTCTCAGTAAGTCTTCAGTATATTTCTCTTGTGAGATGAAGATCGCTTCTTTTGCTTACTGAACTTGAATTCCAAGAAAGTATTTCATAAGATCGAGATCTGTTATTTCATATTTTTCTATCATGCCTCTCCTGAATTTTTTTGCCATTTTTAGGTTAGTGCCACCATATATGAAGTCATCAACATAAAGCCAAACAATGAGAAAATCATGTGTATCTTCCTTCTTTAGGTATAAGGATAGACTTGACCTTTTTTGAAAGCCACTTTATTGAAACTATTTGTCTATGTCGCTATTCTAGGCTTTTGGAGCCTGCTTTAGCCCGTAGAGAGCTTTTTTGAACCGATAGACCATGCTTTCTTTTCCTTTCACAACATAGCCTTGAGGTTGCTTAACATGCACTTCTTCTTCCAGTTCACCATTTAAGAATGTTAATTTCACATCAAGTTGATAGACTTGTAACTTTAATTATGTAGCAAGTGCAAGTACAGTCCGTATAGTCTCTATTGGGACAAGTGGTGAAAAAGTTTCATTGAAGTCAATGCTCGGCTATTGTGAATAGCTTTTTGCAACGAGACGGGCTTCTGTTTCTAGATTGAGCCATCTTGATTGAATTTTGTTTTGTAGATTCACTTCAAACCGATTGCTTCTTTTTCTTTAGGTAAATCAACTAGCTCACAAGTGTGGTTTTTCACAATGGTGTTGATTTCTTCATCCATTGCTTGTTGCCACTGTAACACCTCCTAAGTGGTACGTATTTTGTATATATACACGTCAGTTTTTATTGGTTTGTACGTAAGTAGCTTAATACACTTAAGGTATTTCTTTTGAAATATTATATGAGTGTATTTAGTATTAAATAAGAGTTTACTTAGAAAGGCCCAAATATAAAATTAGAGTATCAATACATGGGTGTATTTAGTACTAGTGTTGGTGTACTTAGTAAGGCCCAAATTACCATTCTAACCATAAGTATAAATATATCCTATTTCTTGTTTTAGAAAGAGAAACACCATTTTGCATATTTTAAGAGAGAGAGAGAGAGAGAGAGAGAGAGAGAGATAGAAGAATTTGAAGAGAAAATTTAGTTTTCAAGGAGAAATTAAGAAGATTTAAGGTAATTTCTCTTCTCTTTAAGATTTATTATGTTATATATAGTTGGATTGTGTTATGGAAGTATATTTTGTATAAAGATTACATGAATATGTTGAGGATATATTGATTTGAATAATTTGTGGTTGTGAATATGATTTTGTGGTGGAATTGATGAAGGAATTGGTAGAAGATGATTATTGTAGTTAAAGGAAGCTTTTGCAGAATTTAGACCTTGGATAATAGCTTGATCCGAAAATTTTATAAATTCTTATATGTCTTATTTTGGAAAACTGATTTAACTGGAAATATTAGGTATCAAAAGGGTCATGATAAATTTTATTTCATTTGAAAATATTGAATATTCAATTTTATATGAAATTTCCGATCTGACTCTGAGATGCTGAAAAATGTTAATTTGTGCAGAATATATGAATTACGTGATTTTCTGGGTTAACCAAATGGTCTCCAAAAATTACGAAAATTTACAAACCTATTTCTACGTATGTTTATTATAACATATTAAAATTTTATGCCCTGATTTTATGTATATAATATGTTATGAATTTTCAAATTAGTTTATATCACTGAGAATGTGCAGTTTACAGAATCTGCAGAGTGTAAAGTAAAGCTTATTTAAATTTGTTTGGACATCAATTATGTCTTCTAAATTTTATCATGCTACTAAATATGTGTCTATATGATTTCTGGAAAGTTTCATAGCCATTGGATAAGTGTTCGATTTATTAGATACTTAGATATACTCAGTGGTGCTCTGGTTTTGGGGCCTAGTGGCTAAGTGTTATAAGAGACAAAACAAATAGTTACAAATTGAATTAAGGATCTATATTTTTATATGAGGTTATATAATGTTTCACTATGACTATATTATATTTTCATGAGGAAATGATATCATTTAGGATATAAAAAAAATCGTTGATGGGCCTAAGGACAGAATTAGGATGTTTGTTTGATGAAATGTTATATGTTGGATTTTGTGTAATATGGCTTATGAGATTAATTTTGATTTTAGGATTTATGTGATTGTATTATCTTGCTTGGAACATCAAGAGGTAAGTATACTAGACTTTTAAATGGGATCACAATGAACATATATATTTTTGTGTGACTATGTTACAAATGTTTTGGATTTATGCATTAATAGGCAAGTATCATTTTGTTTATGATTATATGCCAAAACATTTGTTTGCAACTTTGTGTTTATGTGTTGTGTATGAGTCATTGAGCATTGACATTAGCATGTACACATGTGTAAATGATTTTGAGAAATGAGAAAGTGGTCTTGTAAGAAAAATATTTGTGAAAGTTAAGACTTCGTATTTTTAAGGGTATCCGAATTCATTACTTTCTTAGTAGGCAATTATAAGTGTTTGGAGCCTTTTGATATATGTGGCCATTCCTTCCGGTTTGGTATATTTGATATATGATATGTGTTCCGTATGACATGGAAGAGACCTTTAGGTACCCTTAGGACTTGTGAGTCTTAGCAATTGTGCGTTGACGGATTTGTGCATGTGGGAGGACTCGCTGATGATCAAGGCGAGGGTGTGGCTCTTACCTTTGGGCATGAGTGTTTATTTTGTTTGAAATTTTGTGCCCCACTTGCTGATACCCCATATACGGAAAGTCATCGACGGGTGACTCAGGCTCAATATGTGATATGTTATATGTGAAGTCCTACTAAGTAGTAATTGAATGAAGATATTCCTAATTAAATATAAATGAAAGTTTAAAAGTGAGTGATTGTTGAGAACAAGTTTGATGTGATTTCGTATAATGTATTTTGTAACGAACATGATTATTATCACGATACATATTCATCTCATACATTATATATTTATATATATATATATATATATATGTATGTATGTATTTTTGTCTATGAAAAACTAGTATGCTTACTGAATTTATACTCATTATAGTTTATTGTGATTCATAGATAAATGATCGTGTGCGTAGTAGATTTGGCAAAGCTTTTGCTGTCCCTTAGTTCTCTAAGTTTAGGATATTGGCTTGTATTTTATTCTTAGTTTAATAAACATTATGGTTTGGGGATTAGATAGTGAAGACTATTTGAATAGATTTTTGTATTAATGATTATTGATGAAGTTTCTTAGACAGTGAAATGTATTTCTTAATATGTTATGTGTTTGATAGATCACTCTTTGACTTTTGCAAGTCGGGGTGTGACAGCCACACTTCATCTTTTATTGCTTCTTCAAATTTTTGTGGTTCACAAGAGAAAAATTCAACATTACATGAGTTTTATATTTCTCTCAATGAGCGATTCCTGATTGGTGGAGATTTAGGTTCGAAGTTAGAAAGGAATTGATCTTGATTTGTTGGTGAGTCTGACTTGCTAGATGAATGTAACTCATTATTGTATGGGCTAGCTTCAAAAGAGCTATATTCTTGAGATGTTTTGTTTTTCCACTCTAAGCCTTCATCTCATCAAAGCATACATCTCTTGAGATCACCAAGTTTTGGCCAAAAAGACAATATGCTTTTGATTCGTTACTATAGTAGATAAAGATGTACTTTTCACATTTTTTATCAAAATTTTCAATTTATTGAGAAAGAGTGAGAGAATATGCTACGCATCAAAAAATTCTTAAATGAGTGACATCCGGTTTTTTTTGTAATAAGCTTCATATGGGTTTTATTGTGAACAACTTTTATGGGTGAACGACTTAAGATGTAAATTGCAGTGTTGACAACTTCAGCCCATAAGTCGTAGGGAAGTCCTTTTGCTTTCAGCATACTTTTTGCCATCTCGACAACAGTACGATTCTTTCGCTCTACAACTCCATTTTGTTGGGGAGTATATTTGATTGTTAGTTGTTGTTCGATTCCTTCATCTTTGCAGTACTTTTTGAACTGGTTAGATAAGAATTCACCTCCTCGATTTGTTCTTAGTATTTTTAAAGAATGCCCACTTTGTCTTTCTATCATTTTCTTGAATTTTAGAAATGTTAAAAAGGCTTTCGATTTTTGCTCCAAGAAGTAGACTCACATCATCCTACTAAAATCATCAACAAAAAGAAGAAAATATTTTTTATTTTGAAAATATGCAGTTCCCATTGGTCCATAAACGTCAGCATTAACAAGGCCAAGCAGTAGTTTTGCTATCCATGCATGTTTGAGAAATAGAAAGCAATGCATTTTTCCAAATAGACAACCTTCACAAGTGGTCTCATTTTTGTCTATTTTTGGGAGTTTTGTCACCATATGTTTTTGGTACAATAATTTCAAGCCATTATAATATAGGTGCCCGCCTCTCATATGCCATACCAAGGACTCGACATTTTTTTCAATTTTTAAGGCAACAATTTCTTTTAATGGCATAACAAGCGAGAAAACTTTGTTTGGTGCCATTTCAATTTTTACAACCACAGACTTATTTTTGTCCTTGATTTTACATTCTTCTCTCACAAAATTGACTAAGTAACCTTTTTGAATTAATTAGCCAACACTTCGTAAATTTTGAGCTAACCCAGGAACATAAAGAACATCTTGAATGAATTGAGTGTTACCTCCCTTTGTTTGGACAGTAATTGTCCCTTTACCTTCAGCAGATGATGTCTTTCCATCTCCCAATTTAGTTGAAAAGAGAATTGATGATTGAGGTTAACAAAGTACTTACTTTGACTAGTCATGTGGCTGCTACATTCGCTATCTAGGTACCATATATTTTGAGAATCATGCTGCAAACTCAAGAATGAATAGGGCAACATGTTTGTATTATCTTCTTTAGAATAATTTGCTTCGTTTTTTTCACTTTTTTATTGATACCAACAATCTCTTTAAGAATGATTTGGTATTCTACATTTGGTACATTTGTAGTGGCAATCTTTCGATTCATGGCCAATTTTTTTGCAAACAAAACATGTAGGGTCAGAATTTACATTACCATATCTTTTTTATTGGTTGAATCTTCTCTTTCCTTTTACACGAAAATACTGCTCTCTCTTTTTTTTAATCACCATGCTTGTTTGAGTTGTTCACTTTTTTTTCACCATTTTTGTTTTTTGAGATGCTGAGTTTGGATTGAAAAGCTTTCTCCATCGTTGCGCCTCCGAATCTGCTAATTATTTTTTCATAGGCTTCAAAGAAAACCTATGAGCTCAACAAGGGGGAGTTTAGATAAATCTTTAGACCTTTCTATTGCAGTAACAACATGGTTGAATTTTTGTGGCAAACATCTCAAAAAAATTTCAATTTTTTAACTTCAATGGTATCACCAAAACCTCTCATTTGATGAATAATTTCCACTACTCGAATAATGAATATTTGGATGGTTTAATTTTCGTTCATGGCTAGATTATCAAAATCTCTAAAAAATGTTTGGTGACATCCCAAGACAACCATTTGAACAGCTTACCATGGCGTTTTGTGTAATAAGGCCTAAATTTGATTGGGTTATTACTCGTAGGACATGCTCAGATGAAATATACAATAGACAAAATTGACTACTTTATGAAGTGGGTAATGGCAGAGCAGCTGGCTACCATAACAGAGAAAAGAATCATCGCTTTTGTTGAACGAAGTTAATTTATTGCTTTGGAATTCCTCGAATACCAATCATGGATAATAGAAAGCAGTTTGACAATTCAAATTTCTAATAGTTATGTGTTGATCTGAGCATTTACCTCTAATTTGTCTCTTCTGCTCATCCGAAAGCAAAAGGACGGCTTAAATTTGTGAATAAAACTATACAAAAAAGAGTAGTGAAAGAATGTCTTGATGATAAGAAAGAATGATGGGTTAATGAATTACCACAAGTTCTTTGGGCATACAGAATAACAACAAATAGTGCAACTGGGGAGATGCTATATCATTAGCGTTTGGTTTTGCAGTTGTGATACCTTCATTCAAGATGAAATAATTTGATGAGCTTAAAAACGAAGAGCCAATGAGAGGTTTGGATTATTGGGTAAGAAATGAGATCAGGTGCTCATAAAAATATTCACATATCAACAACGAGTGGTGATATAAAGGTGTAAAATACGCGCTAATTATTTAATTCTAGACTTTAATTGCTTGTTTAATCCTCAAGTTTCTTTTGAATTTGATGTATTTTGGTTGTTGTGTACAAAAAATGATAGATTTAACTTTCTAAAGTGAATTGGGCTAAAAAATGATTAATTTGGCTCGAAAAGGAAGAGATCGAATCATAAGAAAAGCGTGGACCAAAATGCAACAAAAGTAAGATTGAAATGCAATAAAATATCAAACTATAGCTTAATTTTTGATTAAGCACAAGTAAAGGGATCCAATTGATATTTGCCAAACAAATTGAATTTCTTGGCATAATTAGGTGCGCGGTCGCACCATTAAGGTGCACGACCACGCAGCGCTTTGTCCTCTACAAATGTCAAATTTTGGTACTTAAAAGGAGGAGAAGGGAAGGAAAAAGGGGTGGTCATATTTTGGGGATAGCTTTTGGAAGGAAAAGAAAGAGAAAGAAGAGGAGAAGAAGAGGAGATTGGAAGAAGATTTTGGGAAGCATCAAGTTCGAATTTGGATGATTAAAGCTCTCATATTCTAGTTTATCTCTTTCCTTTATTTCAAATTGTTGCGGTGAATTGAACAATTTTGTGATTTTCGAATTCATGCTATCAATTGTTGAATTTATGATTTGTGGATTTGAATTCTACTCAATGTGTGGCTAAACCCATTTTCTAGAGCAATGGTTTAATTTATTTAAAGCATCCATTTATAATATTGTGTTGTTCATATGATATGAGATTGAGTGTTGAGTATTTATCATTATTATTAATGCTTTTGAATATTTGGCCAATATTTGAATGAATTGTGGATTGATAAGAATTGAGAAATGAACATCATATCTAGACCATGTGATAAATATTGTAAATTGTATATTAGATAGAGATATACTAATATGGTTTGTATAGTTTAATTAGAAATTATCATTAATCGTAATGCACTTTCATTTAATTAACTTCACATAGAGATATAGTGAAATTTTAAGTACAAAGTAGACTCGTTTGATCTCGAGAGAAACAATCAAATAATTTAGGATAATTAACTATCAACACAGATTTTAAATTAGAACAACGTCAATTAAAGAATTGGATGCGATAAAATATGATAAATCGTTAGCCTTAAACATTTCCATTAATTGAATCCTTAAAGTATTTTGCTTAATAGTTAATTTCAATTTGCTAAATCAATATTATTTCGATTTCTTTAGATAAATTCATGAATTAATCATTTTCGATAATTATAAGATTAACATTCCTCGTAGGATCGACATCCTCTTATCATTGTATTACTTGATTGCGACACGTGTACTTGCAATCAGTAATTTTACATGCAACATTCTTCCCGATGATCTTTTTTTCAGCAAAAGAAGAAATTCTTTTTAGAAGTTAAGCATTATTATTGGGAAGATCCCTTTCTTTACAAGCAGTGTTCAGACCAATTAATAAGGCGTTGTAATCCAGAAGAGGAAATGGTAAATATTCTGAAGCACTGTCACTCATCAGAATATGGAGGACATTTTGGTGGAACCAAGACAGCAACAAAGGTGCTACAATCTGAATTTTTCTTGCCTACCTTATTCAAGGATGCACATACATATGTCACTACCTGTAACCAATGTCAGAGGTCTGGAAATATCTCAAAAAGGAATGAAATGCCACTCAATAACATTCTTGAGGTGGAGTTGTTTGATGTGTAGGGTATAGAATTCATGGGGCATTTTCCATCTTCTTTTGCAAATTAATACATATTAGTGGCAGTGGATTACATCTCAAAATAGGAGGAAGCAATAGCATGTCGAACCAATGATGCAAAAGTTGTGACAAATTTCCTACGGAAGCACATCTTCAACCGATTTTGTACTCCACGAGCAATTATAAGTGATGGGGGTAAACATTTTTGCAATCGTCAACTTGAGATGCTATTGAGGAAGTATGGTGTCACTCATCGAATAGTAACCACTTACCACCCTTAAACGAGTTGTCAAGTAGAAATTTCGAATAAAGAGTTCAAAAGAATCCTTGAAAAGACAGTGAATAACTCAAGGAAGGATTGGGCTAAGAAATTGGATGATGCACTATGGGCTTACCCCACTGCATTTAAAACTCCCATTGGAATGTCTTTGTATAAGATAGTCTTTGGAAAGGTATGTCAGAAAGCATATTGGGCCATTAAGATTTAAAATTTTGATATGATAGCTGTTGGGGAAAAGAGGTTGTTGCAACTCAATGTGATGGACGAATTCAGAAACGAAGCTTATGAGAACACTCAAATCTACAAAGAGTGTGTTAAAAAGTAGCATGAAAAGCATATTTTGAAGTGAAAAAGTTTACGCCGGTCAGAAGGTGTTATTGTACAATTCTCAACTTTGACTCTTTCCTGAAAAATGCGCTCTCGATGGTCAGGTCCTTTCACGGTACTCCATGTGTTTCCTTATGTAATGGTGCATTGGAGATCAATCATGAAACTAAAGGAACATTCAAAGTGAATGGACAAAGATTGAAGCACTATGTGGACAATGAATTTGAGAATGCAAAACCATCATTATTTTAGATCATTTCTAAGTTTTTGTTTGCAAGGGTAGCACTCCGTCCGGTTGAAGACATTAAACTTAGCGCTAATTGGAAGGCAACCCAAATTTTACAAAATCGCACAAGGGGGTAGAACGTGGTGTGCAACCACGCCCCTCGTGCCCACGTATTTCTTGCGCCCAGGCGCTAGGTAGAAGACGGTGGGCGACCGCATGCCTAGCGCGCGTGATCACGCCTACATTGCCCCTTCAAAATTCCCACCCCCCACCTCATTCAATCTTGGCATTCATCAACAAGTGTTGTAAGTTGGTAGAAGAAATTGATGTTGTGGGTTGCATTTATGGTAGTAGTTGTTTAATTTCTTCAATTTTAGAAGTGTTTATGCATTAGTGTGACAAAATTTTTGGGAAAATGGAAGTGTTTTGTTGTTTCGTTGGATAAAATTTATTCTTGCACATCACATGTTGGACGAAATTGTTGAGTGAATTTTTGCTTAATTTTTTTTTAGTTTAATCATTGGGAAACACTTGGTGAGTTTCTTAGGAGTGAAAGAAAAGTAATTCAAGGGTTGAAGTGAGAGAAAAAAAGGTAGTAAAAGTAAGTATCCCAAGTGTTTGGTGAATTGCCTACACGTAAATTTTGGGTGAAAATGGCACCAAAGAAGAGTAATTCTTCAAAAGCTTCTTACTCTTTTGATAACAAAAGATTTGGTTCATTGGAAGCACAAAAGAAATTTACCAAATTTGAAGAAGAGGATAAGGCTTTAGTGAGAGAGCGGGCATTGAAACCGGATCGGGGAGACGGAAGGATTATGGAATTTATTCGAGCCAGAAAATGGGAAGCACTCATTGACACACCAACACAAGCTGTAGTACCTCTAGTAATGGAATTCTATGCTAATGCCTCAGTGAATCATGACAAAGATCGTGTGTTTGTTCGAGGTAAAATAATTTCATTTAGTTCAAAGGCCATTAGCTCCTACTATGGCCTACCATCCATTGATGAAATAGAGGATTTATATGATGCATTTTGGAGGGATGATGAGAATTACCCAATGATTATTGAACAATTGTGTGTCCCTAGCACTCATTGGTTGAAGAGTCGGGGTAAGTCTAGTAAATTTATCTATTTTCTGAAAAACACACTTAACCTATATGCTAAAGCTTATCATAAATTTATCTGCTCAAATCTTATGCCTACTTCCCACCTTAATGAAGTCATTGCAAAAAAAGCCGCCTTACTCTATTATGTTTGCGCAGAAATTACAATTGACATAGGAAAGGTGATAAGGGAAAGCTTATGTACTGCAATTGAAGCTAAAGCAATGGGTGGACACACTCATCCCTGTCTCATCACAACCATATGTTTAAAGGTCAGGGTACAAATAGAAGATGGGGACTTGATTATCGTTTGCTCCGATAAATGGACTTGCAATTTCCAAATTCATTTGTTGGGAAGGAGGTGCTCCTCTCCGATTTAGGTTAGGATTTCATATAGATCACGATAATCAAGTCCTTCTACCATGCCAGCTTTTACCTCGCCTCAGGAAGAGCCAATGTGTGACAAAAGATTTCAGGAGAATCACCTCGGGGTATGAGGATGCCTATAAAGAAAGATTGAAACTTCAACAAAATCAATTAATTCTCATACATGACAATCCAAATGATGAAATTGGCCCATCGTCCTCATCACAAGATGACCATAATCACTCTCGAATAGCCGCAATGCACCAACAAATAATTCGACAAGGAAAAGAGATCAATGAAATCTAGCAACAACAATTCAAAATGCAACAATATCAAATGGAGTGTTTCAACACTTTTGCTTCATACTTCCAATAATTACGACCCGATGCACAATTTGCACCATTACCACAATTTCCACCTCCCCTAGGAAACAACAATAATGATGACCAGTGAGAGGTATGTTCTTCTTTATTTCCCTTTTTATTTTTCATTTTTCTTTTCTTTCAACATTGAGGACAATGTGTTCCTTAAGTTTGGGGTATCAAGAAACTTTTAGGATATGTTTTAAGTTTTGTGGAAAATTATATGTGTGTGTTTATGTGTTGGCAATTTTATGCTTATTTAGTCATGTCTTTTCTTTGTCTTCCTTTTGAGATTGACTTTTTTGTTTGTTGAGCATGCTTTTGAGCTACATAGAAAATCAATGATATAATTGTGATAGTGAGTGCTTAAATTGTGTAAAATAATGAATGTTGTTATAATCCTTAGGTTTGATTTGTTGACAAATTTATTTCACTTAACAGTTCCTCAAGAAATTTTAGCACTTAGTCACAAATGCTTGGGTCTGTGAAAATTTAGAGAAGGTTTGTGTGAGTTTTGTAAGGATTAAGTTTTAATGAAGTCTAGAACTTGATTGATTGTCACTTGAGGCAAAATCCTAGGGGAGAATCCATTAAGGGAATGAATTAGGCATTCTTTGTCACGTTTGAGCCTTTCAAGCCAACCTAGAACTAATCAATCCTTTGGTTACCCCTCTTTAAGCAAAAAATTTCTTTTCTTGTTTTATCATTCACACAATAGCTAGCATGAAATAAAAAAATACCTTCCTTTTGAGTAGCACCCTAAATTTTCAACTATGCTAAAGCTTTGAAAATAAAGGAAGTTGAAGGAGTGTAGAAATAAACCGAACTCTTATCGAGTAACCGGGTCTCATGCCTAGGCAAGCATAGAGAACTCGCGTCAAAAGATAAGAGCAAAACCAATTATGAGAGAAAGCATGAAAAATAAACCGAATTCTTTCCGAGTAACCGGGTCTCATGCCTAGGTAAGCATAGAGAACTCATGTCAGAAGGTAGAGCGAGGTTTAAAAAAAAAAATTAATTTGGATGAACCTTTGCTAATAAATGAGTTGGGGTTATGCATACCCTTTGTGCATAGATGTAGGTTCAATTTGAGGGATTGAAGAAAGAGCTCTAGAATGGTTGAAATAATTAAGGTGCTTGAACTTCACTTGAAAGATCTTTTCCCCCCACCTTAATATTGGCCTATCATTACAAGTTTAATTAAGTCCTAAGCGCATAAAACACACGCTAATCATTTATTTTTAGACTTTAATTGTTTGTTTAATCCTCAAGTTTCTTTTGGGTTTGATGTATTTTAGTTGTTGTGTATAGAAAATAATAGATTTAACTTTCTAAAGAAAAATGATTAATTTGACTCGTAAAGGAAGAGACCAAAGCATAAGAAAAGTATGGACCAAAATGCAACAAAATCAGGATTGAAATGCAATAAAATGTCAAACTATAGCTTAATGTCTGATTAAATATACGTAAAGGGATCCAATTGATATTTATCAAACAAATTGAATTTCTTGGCATAATTAGGTGTGCGGTCGCGCCATTAATGTGCAGTGCTTTGTCTCCCATAAATGGTCCATTTTTGGGACTTAAAAGGAGGAGAAGGGAAGGAAAAATGGGTGGTTACATTTTGGGGATAGCTTTTGGAAGGAAAAGAAAGAGAAAGAAGAGGAGAAGAAGAGGGGATTGGAAAAAGATTTTGGGAAGCATCAAGTTCGAATTTGAATGATTAAAGCTCTCCTATTCTAGTTTATCTCTTTTCTTTATTTTAAATTATTGTGGTGAATTGAACAATTTTGTGATTTTCGAATTCATGCTATCAATTGTTGAATTTATGATTTGTGGATTTGAATTCTACTCAATGTGTGGCTAAACCTATTTTCTAGGGTAATGGTTTAATTTATTTGAAGCATCCATTTATAATAGTGTGTTGTTCATATGATTTGAGATTAGGTGTTGAGTATTTATCATTATTATTAATACTTTTGAATATTTGGCCAATATTTGAATAAATTGTGAATTAATAGGAATTGAGAAATGAACATAATATCTTGACCATGTGATAAATATTGTAAATTGCATATTAGATAGAGATATACTAATATGGTTTACCTATTTTAATTAGAAATTATCATCAATCGTAATGCACTTCCATTTAATTAATTTCACATAGAGATATAGTGAAGTTTTAGGTGCAAAGTATACTCGCTTGATTTTGAGAGAGACAATCGAATAATTTAGGATAATTAACTACCAACATGGATTTTAAATTAGAACAACGTCAATTGAAAAATTGGATGCGATTAAATATGATAAATCATTAGCCCTAGACATTTCCATTAATTGAATCCTTAAAGTATTTTGCTTAATAGTTAATTTCAATTTCCTAAATCAATATTGTTTCAATTTCTTTAGATAAATTCATAAATTAATCATTTTCGGTAATTATAAGATTAACATTCCTCGTGAGATCGACATTCTCTTATCATTGTATTACTTAATGGCGACACGTGCACTTGCGTTCGTTAATTTTACATGCAACAAGTGGCAAAGTACTACAACAAGAAAATTTATTCAACAACATTTTGAGAAGGAGATTTCGTATTGTGACAAGTCACATAGAACACTAAGGTTCTTAGTAAGGGCGCTTTTCGGATAAATTGGGAAGGTCTACAAAATGTTACCAAGGTTGTCAAACCAAAGGTACATAAGGTATAATATCTTAATGAAAGAGAAGTTAAAAAGCCATAAAATTTTGAAGAAGTACTTCCCATGATGATTTATAAAATTGTTATTAAAAAAATTTGAGCATGATTCAGATTACACAACAATTGTCTTATTTTTGTCATCACATTGAGTTGCTGTAAAAGGACTTGACTATAATTCAGGCCACACAACAATATTTGATGAATTAATAAACTTCGTTTTATTCAAAGTTGTAAAACAAGACCTGACCACAGGTCAGGCCATATATTGATCTTTGATAAGATTAATGAACTTTGTTTTAATTGGAAGTCGGGAAAAAGGCCTGAGAACAAGTTTAGGCTGTAAGACATCCTAGTATGCGATTTATATTTGTAATTAATATTACATAATTCATTCTATTAACATAATAAAAGAAGAAAAATTTAGGGCTCTTGACTAAGCCAACATAACTTAATTAGATTCTAGCTTTATTTTTGGAATAACATTGATCTAAAATTTTAATTCTGATCGAAATAGTCAAATAATGAACTTGAATTATCTATTATAACTTGTTCGAGTTCTAACAAAATACAAAAAATTAAAAATTATTCTTCTTTGGAGGGAACTATTGAGGTAGTCGCGAAAGTTGAGCCTTTGACTATAGGATCAGTCGACCAAATTCAGTAGGTTGAAAATCAAGAGAGGTCTTCTTAATTGGTTCCTCTTAATTCTTAGCTCCTTGATGAGCAGGTTAAGGCACTTCAAGTTTATCGAATAACTAGGCTAGGTCAAGCTCTTTTTATTTTGATTGTAAGATTTTGCACACTAACTCTAAAGCTTCTTTGGCAAATTCTTCGTATTGTTGTTCAACTTCTACTTTGGTGTAAGTAAGTTCATCTTCTAGATCTTAGTTGGTATAAGCCAAGTCCGCAGCTTGAGTGCCCAATTGGGTGTCTTGAGCCTCAAGGTCATTAATCTTATTTTCAAGCATACTACAATTGTTAGCCCATTTCCTTCTTTCCCCGCTCAGCTGAGCCTCAAGACTATTTTCTGATTTTTCAGTGTCTGTCAAATTTTAGCTCAGCAATTTTTTCTCCCCTGTCAAATGATTCACAATTTTGTACATTGAGGAATTCGCAATGCAATGCTCTTTTGACACTGTCTATGTGCAAAGTGAAGTTGTGGTACACCTATTTAGATTTAAGGTTAGTAAAGAGATTGATCAAATCGGTTATAAAAGTTGACGTAAAGTGTTTGAAAAACGTTACCTTGCCAATCCATTTGTGTACTTTTTCCAACATCTTGTTTGAGCTGGCAACCTCCAAATTTAAAGACAAGGTTGGGCTAACCACGAAGGCGAAATGATTGATGGATGGCACTAGATTTCAAAGAGTTCTCTTTTCTGCTTAAGGATATCCATCCAAAAGAGGCTATCCACTTCAATTACTTCTTCATCTTGATTTGTAATCTGCTTTTTTAGAGCTTATTCCTTTATTTTTTCTAAGGCCTCAGCCTTACGCTTGCCTTTATCCTTCGGCGAATTCTTCTTGTGTTCCTTAGGATACGCCTCAATTTTCTTTCTCTGGGTTTTAAGGTTACTTGCTTTCCCTTTAGAGGGCCCAACCTTATTTTGGTCGGAGTTTTTAAGTGGATCCTCAGTAACCTTTAGAGAGTCACCAAGTTGTGATGCCAATTCATCCAAAATTGATCCTAATGAACTCAACAATTTGCTTTTTCCTTTCTTTAGATCCGTTTTCGAACATCTGTAGGGGAAAACAATGTGAAGTTATAAAGGCATTTGAAAAATTATAAGGGATTCACATGGCACTTACTTTGGCTTATGGTTGCATCTTCTTGTTTGGTTACAAGGTTAGGTTTCTTTTTTATTCTTAAAGCAACTTCAAGCTCCTCGCGACTAGGGCAAGTATAACTAAACTTGAGCCAATGAGTTGATCAGGAGCAAGGAGTTTCTTCTGGTCTACTGGTTTTGCACACCTAACATCAATCTTTGTTTGCCCAAGAATAGCTAAATCAGGTTTTGGTCCCCAACAGCTGCATATGTTAAAAGTCTTTTGTTCAGCATAAAAATTGAAAATATTAGTCAACTACATATGATGCATTTGCAAAGGATAGATTTAAATGCATAAGGCAGAGGATCTTGTATGTTCATCTCAATGAGTTTTTAGCCATCACCCATATCACATATAGCCCAAAAATAGTTCTTCAGCCATTTAGGTTCAGCTAATAAGGGGGAATTCTAAAACCGTGAAATAAAGAAGCAAGTTACAGCTTGAGTGTTAATCTAGCTCAAGAAGGAAGTTTTATTTGTTTAAGACCACTTCATCACCCCTAGGATGACTAAGAAACTCATTGGCCTCAGGCACCCTAAAGGTAACAGATTTGAGAATTTAGTAAAGTTTCTTAAAAACCCTCAGTTCAACTTTAGTAATAGTGGAAGGAAATCTATCAGCAACAAAAGTATTATTTTCTCTGGTCAAATTAAGAGGAGGAGGCATTGGACCAAAAGATTGTGAGCACTGTCGGTTTTGAAATTTTCCCTAAGGTTATATTTGTCTTGGTCATCTCCTGAATTCTCTTCATCCTCCTCATCATCACCACTCCTATTTCCATTATTTTCTCCACACTCCAGTGGAAGTGCTTTAAGTATATTGGTCAATGGCATCAATTTGAGGTTATGGGGTTTAGGAATTTTGTTTGAATAAGTAAGGTGGTTAGAAACTTGGGTAATTTATGCACAAGATTTTGAAGATTTTGGAGAACCTCTTGATCTCCCACCTCAATTCTATCAGGGTCTATTTCTCCATACGCGTGCTCAGAAGAACTGTAAGATAACACCACAACTTAAGGTTCTTTCGAAAATAAATCGAGTGCATTGGATCTAAGATCTAAGATAATTGAAGGGCTCTCAGCTCTGGGATGAAATGTGGCTAAAGGTTTGGCTTTTCTCAAATGGTTAGTTCCATATTCTTTATCGAGTTCAACTCTAATTCTACGGAGAAGTCGGTTCCAGGCTTCATAATTGGTTTGAGACGAGCATGTTGAGGAGGTATCAAATTCACTTTCTGGGCTATTGGCCACATCTCTCACATTAATCTCTCAGATCTCACCATGGTCAACCTAAGCAATATCAACATGGGGCAGATCAACTTAAAATTTACCCTAAGCACAACTAGAGCTACATTTATAACAGGTTTGTTCAGCTCATAATTTTACCTAAAAAGTACAATTCCTAGTGCACAAAATTCAATCACCAAATAGTGTATACCATGCAAATCGTTTTTGTCTTCTCCTAGTTGACAATCACGTTTCTAGGATTTATATACTATAAATCAACAAAACAACACAATTTCTGTTCAGATAAGGTAAAACCCCTTCTACTAGGTTCCTCAAGCATCCATTTTTTTGCCTAATTAAGCTAGTTCCAGTATGTTTCTTGTTTGTTTTACCTAACTTTTAAGGATGATTCTAACATCCTAAAGCACGAAAGTGAATTCAAATTTCAAAGGAATCACAAATACAAGTCACTGATAAGAAGATAACATTTTTTAGAGAACAGCATGATAGATTCTAACTTCAACAATATTTGAAATATATGGCAATAAGATGCAAAGAGAGAAATGGTTTATCGAATAACAATAGTAGTTGTTGATCGGATGCGAACGCTGGACGCAAAAAGAAACTTGTTAACTGGGGCAGGAAGAGCTTTTGAAGAGCAAAAGGTTTAAGTTTGTAGAGTTCGCAGAGGGTAAAATAGTGAAGAAGGGAAAACTAAGGACTTTATACCCATTTTCACCTTCTTTTGGCTCTTTCATCACAACAAAGATTGATGGTCACGATAATGACATGCCATCATTTGTTGATGTGGCCATCTCGCGCTTAAACAGAGGGCACAGTGGAATGATAGAAAAAAGCTATATGGCATGACAGTGAAGCATTTAACCATAGCCATCGTTACAACATTTATGTACATTAATTAATGATGTGAAATTCAAAACATCTAAAGGTTACATCTAACGTCACCAACATTTCACCAAAACTTCAAGAGTCGCCATTCTATTCAACTTTTAGTTTTTATTGAAATTTAATTATCATTGAAAACGGAGGGGCTCAATGTTTCATAAGGTGAGGTTTGCCGAGATAGTATTTGACAATGTGAGGTTTGCCAGTTGTGTTCAGTTCAATGTCAATTTCACTGAAAACTGCGGGGCTTAGTGTTTGGCAAATGACTTGAGGTCAAAAAAAGTCAAACTTTTAGTCAATCTGAGTGCATTTTGGTCACTAGAGGCAAAAGGTGGATTTTTATTGGATCAATCATGAGTTATGATTGCTGACCAGTGAAGTCTAGTTTTGAATTGACATTAAATGAGATAAAATAAATGAGGAATCATAACTACTCAAGAGAAATTAAGCTATTAATGCTTATGATTATGTAGATAAAGTTGATTAAAGATTTTTGTTATGCAAATAATGTGACAGTTGATATACACTTTTTTGATATTGTATTGAAATTCTACCAAAATTTTTTTTAAGACTTCACACTTAACAAAAGTACCCAGATTTTTGACTTGAGCATTGGAGGGTTATCATTGAGGAAGACGGCTACCTCTGATTGTTTGTTCATTTTGCAAAGTAGCTAATGAGGAAAAGATTTCATCACTATTTGTTGTTGGATCGAGGCTACAGATTTCGGTATCAATAACATTTTTTTCATAAATTAATTTAGTAAAATACTTCTACTTTACAGAAAAATAAAAGAATATTCATGTTTGACAACAATAAGAAGAACATTCATAATTTATTTTTGAAGTACCTAATTTATCTCCTGAAATCACAAACCATGAAGCAAACACACAAGATAAATACATATACATTACACCCTTCATGACTACGTTGGCTCTTATTTATTCTAATAAATTTTACCTTCCTTAATCATTCTAAATATTTTGGTATTCTCTTCTTTGTATGAATCAACTTAAACTTCCAGGATAATGTTTCGACCGAATTTTGCACTAGTAAAGAGCAAAAAGGAAACTGAATAAATGAAAATAGCAGGACTGGAACGAAAGCAGCTGCATAGAGGAGAGTGGTAGTCCATCGATTCTTCAAACGAATTAGGAGCAGCAGTGCAGCCGTAAATGTTATCATGGAAAATAATACAGACAGGAAGAGTAACAAGAAGCCACCCATCAATTTCCTCGGAAGAGATTTAAGGAAAGCCTCCTGATCATATGGTGACGTCAGGATAGATAGAAACATCACAACAGAGGACAAAGAGGTTATTAAGGAAACAACATCCATGATAGTGAAAATCCAGAAGAGTGGAGAGTGAAGAAAAATCGGAAGACCCTGTTCATTGTTGCCGCCAGGCACGGTGTAAGCAGCGGCAAATACCACAGTGGCGACCAGAATTGAGACGGTGGAACATGATTGAGCGGCATCCTTCATCCATTTTTTAGCATCCTTGTGTTGCTTTGAATGCTCTTCATTGAAGAAGTCTGGCGCAGTTATCCTCCGGTTGTTGTTACGGTGCATCATATAATGGGACGGCATTATCTCTTTTACCTTCTGCACAAATTTTACAGTTTAACATTTTCTTATGGTTTAAAATTAAATCGATCACAAAAGAAACTTAGAAACGCTGACCTCGAACCATTGTAACTCTTCTTGAAATTCGAGAGCAGGACCGAAGCGGATTCCTCCACGATAATACCGCATGTCTGCAACATGGTGCAATAAAGTGTTGCCAAAGTTGTCAATCCTGGCAGCCAATTTTTGGACTGTCTCTTCTTCCAAACGCATTATGCGTTCAAAGATCATCCATCGACGATGCATCACCGTGGCATTTAACATATTTTGCCCATAGTCACTAACGTAATCGACTGCCTGAGGATATTTATCTAGTATTACGTTAATAATCTCTATTATTCCATTGCTTGCTGCCATAAATATTGGAGCCTCAGTTGAACTTCTTTTCTTTTTCTTGCTGACCTCAGTTGTTGTGTTTGATTTCTCTGTTGAGGCAGCAGCTGCTTTCTGATCATCTTTGCTGTTCCCAGGTTGTTGTTCTCCTTTGCCTAGTCCTAAGGAAATTGTGGCGTCTGTATCAGCTTGGTAACTTTCCTTCCAGGAAGTGTCTTGGTCCACCAGCAACTTGGTTAGTGCAACAGCTAATTCATGCTTTCGTTTTTCCTTCCAGATTTTCATAATCCTGGGACAACCTGCGCATAATTAACAGCACAAAAAAAAAAAAAATGAAAAGATCAAACTGAATAGAATTAATTATAATATAAATGACTAGCCTGCATTTCCTCAACCGAAAATTCATAGGTTGATTCGAAAAAAAAATTTTAGAGAATAAAATTTTGATCTAACCTTGAATAAGGGCCCTCCACATCTTTGACATAGCTGCAACATTTTTTTGTGTAAATTGGTCAGCTCAGGCACACTTAATTAATTTTAGAACTATACATTCCGAAGAATCACATGAAATTTTATATAACATGCAGTTTGTTAGTCATATATGAACAGAACAAAACACTTTCACATGCATGCATGTCAAATTACCTGTCTGGTTCTTTGCTTGGCAGATGTTCTTGCCAGTCTCCAGATCTTGTCGATGACTTGATGGAAGCTTATCTTCTTCCTCGTACCCTACTTCAAGCTCTACTGCTGGAATCCCTGCAAAAGAAATTCAATCAAATTCATCATCTATATATAGTTCAAGTGTCTATATATGTATGTATAATAAAATAAATCTATCATTATGGAAGCTATAACAATAAGTTCCGTACAAATATAGAAGAATTTCTTCCATATGCTGATGGGTCTCCAACTCTTGAAAGCTGTCGGCATTAAAGCTAATAAATTAAAAGCTGTCATGCCATTTTTTTCCTCTCGCTTTGCAAGTTTTTCTTCCCCATTATCATAAGCTTCCCTTGTGCCTAGAAACTCTGCTTCCTTTTTCAGTAACCAAATAGCAGTATCTGAATAAAACCAAAACAGGATTAATGACAACTATACCATGCATGTATACACACTCATTTAGAATAGAGATCATTAATCGTAATTAATACACACGATCACTATATAAGGAAAAGGAAGAGAGATAAGAGATCAATATGTACCAAAGTGCTGGCCGATGACAGCAATGTGAAGAATAGAGACTTCATCATTTCTTCGGAAGTGCTGGTTTAAAAGTTTTGCCTCTATCTGCAATTCAGCAGTTTTAAACAAGTACTGCACCATTTTGGTCTTCCCAAGTGCAGCAGCCCTATAAAGCGGGGTTTCCCCCAATTTATTACGCATCAAAAGTTTCTTGGGATCTTCCACCAATTTCTTGGGGTCTTCCTGTTTGTTTTCTTCTTCATTATCAGGCCAAGACCTTCGATCCAAGACAACAGCAACCATGTGTTGGGCAGCCTCAACACAATTGGTAATGGCCACTTCGTGAAGAGGAGTGTTTCCATGATGATTAGGTGTCGTCAAGGCCGCAATTTTTTCGGATAGATTTGGTAACTTGTCGAGGAAAGCTTTGACTAGTTTGGGGTCTTTACTGCCTCCTGCAAAGTGAAATGCGTTGTCTCCATTTACCGTCAGAGGAGAAAACAAGTCCGGCGGCCCACAGCCATCATAGAATTGCTTGAAGCTTTTCCAGTCCTTCGTTAACGCCTTCTCGTAAGCAACTGTCAGTTTTTCAACGTTATAATGATAATCTCTCCGAATCTTTAACTCTCTCTCCATATTTCTGTGTGTATTGTATATTTAATTTACACAGACACAGAGACTCAAGTGCGTGTTTGATATATTTGTAATGATATTGCATATTTCTTCTACAAATAACCTTTAAAAAGTGGGTATCAGTACTTTGCTTAATATATTAATAAAGCACTCGATCATTATAAGAATATAATAAAGATAAAGATAAAAGAAATTACCATCAATATTCTATTCATTGTCTCTGAGCGTACGGAGAATCACCGTGAAGAATAAAGGCAATTATTCTTTGTCTTAACAAAATAAAAGAAAAAACGTCAGCAGCTACCAGGATTATTAACATCAAGTTATGCTAAAATTAGGTAAAATTAATTTGGGATTGTTAATCTTTTTTCAGAATTTAATTATATATGTTGGAAAATGAATGTGTTTTTAATAACCAGTTTCCAAGAGATACTATTAAATTATTTTAAAATTAAAATAAAATACTAACTGTTAACAATTCATCGCTTTAACTCTCTTTAGGCTCTTCATATTTATAGATTTATTAATAAGTCTGTGAATTAATGTATTTTTGTTAATTAAATGAATAAATAAAATAAAATAAAACCTTATTCATAGATTCGTATTGCTCTCGATCGATTTACTTAATGCTTTATAATAGTTAGATGGATTGTTCTCCTTAATATTTATTCATATATACGGGTAGGTGCAGAGCCGAAATTTAAGATTTAGGGGGCTGTATAATAATAAAAACTTTTAAATTTAAAAACTTTCGTTACTCTTTTTTTTAAAATTGATCAATAGTAAATAACTTTTCTATTTGTAAACAAAAAAAATTTGCATAATATCTGGAGTTATTTTATTGTAACTCAAATAACATAATATATATAATAATTATAATTGGTAATTTATTTATATAATACGATATTAATAAATTTAAACAATGTATGGATTTAAAAATACTATGAAGAAACTAACCTTTTTCTTTTGAAAACTTTTTCTCCTTACGTTAATTTAAAAAAGAGAGAAAATAAAGATAAATTAAAAAGTTGAAGTATGTGTGTGTATATAGATATATAAACACACTAATCATAAAAATTCTTTTCCTTACAAAGAAAAGGTTTTCAAGTATATAGATTTCTTATAGGAAAAAAATTTCTAAAATTATATAATTTTCTTATAAGGAAAAGATTTCCGATTATATGGAGGAGTAAAATCAATAAATGATTCCTTAAACAATTTCTTTACTTTTAAAAGATTGGATATTTTATTGTTTTAGAGGAACCAAAATGAATATTTCACATATAAAATTACCATCATCTAAAAAAATTAATATTCTATCTTGAAAATTATGGTGGGCCTTGGGAGCTATGGCCCCACGCCCTAAGCCTTCTTTAAAAAATTATTTGCGAAATTTTTCAAAATAACTACCTTTTTGTGTGAGTTTATAAAATTAGTCCTCTTCATAATTTTTGTACTAAATTAGCCCATGTTTTCAATTTTGGACAAAACTATCCTCAACTATCCTTTGTATATAAAACATAAAACTATTCAAAAAATCAACCTCTTTTCCTTTATTCTTCAACCAACCACGTGAAACCTAATACAGAAATCAATTGCAACTTCATGCCAAATTATCGTAGATCAACTATTGGAAAAGGAGTTGACATTGTTCTATGTTGAGGTATAATTTGGAATATATACATCTTAATGTTTTATAAACAATCTTATGTAATTTGTGGTGTTTTTTTTAAGTATTTAAGAGAATATAATTTTGATTAGGTTATTATACTTGATATTTAAAACATAATATGCATGCTTTTTATGTAAAATTTGTTGGGTTTGTTGTTGAAGACAAATTGGAATCACTACAAGAAAAATAATCTTTTGCGGCAGATATTTACGACCAACTTTTAATCTGTTACAAATAAATATTATTTACGACTACTTTGTGACTGAATACAATTTCGTCTTAAAAAATGTATTATTTACAACTAAATATAAATATTAGTTGTAAAAAATAGTGGTCAATTTTATTTTATTAAAAATTGAATTTTATGATTTTGTTTATTACATATTAGTTCCAAATAAATAGGATTAAAATGTTTAACTATATAAAATTATATATTAAATATTAATTATTAAAATATTGAAGATAAAAATATTATTTTATATTAAAATTTTATTTTTTCGTTTTTTACATAAGAATCGTTTTTACAGTAAATTCATTTTTTTTCTTAAATCAAATCAATCCCCAATATCAAATTTGCTCATAAACTAACTCTCAGCTTGCCAATACCAGGTACGCCGTTGTCAGCTTGTCAACGCCAAGTACAATGTCAGTTTTAATGTTTTCTCTTTTCAAATTTTTGGAAATGCTATATGATTTAGTGAAAATTAATGTGAATTTGATTTAATCCTTTTAGGTCATGTTTGGTACACAGGACTGTATTGCATAAAATAAGTAGATTAGTCAATCTTTTAGTTATTTAGTATTTGGTGTAAATTATAACACTCTCTAGACTGTAATAAATATTAAATTAATACAGTCTAGGCATTAAAAAAAGATACCCATAAAAGGGTGGGGTCTTTGTCTGGACTGTATTAAATTTTACCTATCACATTATTTTTTTTTTATTACCTCAACAAACAAATTGCGTCTTTTTGTATCTCATTTAACTAACAAAAAAAACCCTAAAATTGAAACTAACAAAAAAAAGCCCTAAAATTGAATTGGGATTATTCTCTCACTTTCAAATCATATCCAAGAAGTTTTATAGTCGATCTTCAACTCCATTGGTGACTCACTTCTTTTACAGGTAATATACAAAATCACTAATATTTTTATTTTTGAGTTTTGAAAAAAAAATTTGTGATTTTTTTTTGTATTTTTTTATTCTTTATTCTTTTTTCAATTCTATGAAATTTTGTTAGGTCTAAATTACTTTGGGATGATTTGTTTATACATAATTGAATTAAAATATAAAAGAAATTCCTTCCGCAAACAAGAGATAAAAATAATTAGGTAAACATATATAGGGAATAGGTTCTATGAATTTCGTTGATGGTTAGAAAATTTGGGTTAATTAGGTCAGCCAAATTAATAAAAAAAATACTGAAGTTTTTTAATATATAATATTAGAAGATACCAAATTTCTGTATATTAATATTTATTTTAGTTTAAATGCCTCCTGTAAAATAGTTTGCAGCTTTTTTAAATAATTAGAAATATAATAATTTAATAATAAATATTTTATAAAATTCTAATATAATATTATGCTTAACCACCATTTATTAATTTATTTCAAAAGTATTAAATAATTTCAAAAAATGTATTTATATATATGTAAAATTTTTAATCATAAAATACAAATTAATAAAATTTATCAATAATATATATGTTTAGATTATATGCTCTTTTTATATTATTGAGTAAATATTAATTTAATTTTTAAAAAATGTAAATTTTAATACAGTCCAATACGTTACTACACCAAACATAGGTTAATTTATAATTAGTTCAATACCGTGTTGTACCAAACATAACATGGGTTTTCATTTAATCCATTTCAGTACAGTACATTCTAATACAATTCAATCTACTTAAAATAATACAGTCCAATACATGCAACTAAACGCACCTTTAGAATGTACTGTACTGAAATGGATTAAATGAAAACCTATGTTATGTTTGGTACAACACCGTACTGAACTAATTGTAAATTAACCTATGTTTGGTGTAGTAACGTATTGGACTGTATTAAAATTTATATTTTTTAAAAATTAAATTAATATTTACTTAATACTATAAAAAAAGAGTATATAATCTAAACATATATATTATTGATAAATTTTATTAATTTATATTCTATTATTAAAAATTTTACATATATATAAATAAATTTTTTGAAACTATATAATACATTTTAAGTAAATTAATTAATGGTGGTTAAGCATAATGTTATATTAGAATTTTTTAAATAATAATAAAATATTTATTATTAAATTATTATATTTCTAATTATTTAATTAATATAACTTTTAAATTAGAATTTTTTTCGCAATATAACATTTGTTTTTTCAATCTTTCCCAAATATATACTTGATAAAAATAACGTCTAAAGATAGCATCATATTAAAAAAAAAACCTTATTACATATCTCTTCATCCAAACATTTTCATCCAAAATGTATATTCAACCTAATTATCAAGATACATATATTCAACATATGTCCATCACCAAAAGTTAGTGCTCAAGTGTCAAAGCCTAATTAATTGTAATCATTTAAAAAACAAAACATATTTGCTTTCAAATCACATTCATACCCTATTCTCACGCAAAAGCTTTCTCACAAATGCTAACTTCCGTTCACCTTGCAATGACTTGAATACTGAAATATTATAAGATTTCTGTAGTATAAGGGTTAAGGCCTCAAGTTCATCATTTTCAGTAAGTCCCATAGCTGCAAGTTCATCAGCAATGTCACTTCTATCTTCTTTATCATCCAACATGTGCTCAGCTATCATATTCATGCTTTCTACAGACTGATTATATGCTTGTTGAAAAACTGTAGCAACCTAAATATTAATATAAAAAAATTTAGTATTCCTAATATTATATATTAAAAAGTTTTAGTGTGATAAAAGATGGCTGACCTAATCAACCCAAATTCCCTAACCATCAACTAAATTCATAGAACCTATTTCCCGCATGTGTTTACCTAATTATTTTTATCTCTTGTTTGCAGAAGGAATTTCTTTTATATTTTAACTCAATCATGTATAAACAAACCATCCCAAAGTAATTTAGACCTGGCAAAATTTCATAAAATTGAAAAAAGAATAAACAATAAAAAAATACCACAAAAAATCACAAACAATTTTTAAAAAACTCAAAAATAAAAATATGAGTGATTTTGTATATTACCTGTAAGAGAAGTGAGCTACCAACGGAGTTGAAGATCGACTATAAAATTTCTTAGATATGATTTGAAAGTGAGAGAATAATCCCAATTCAATTTTAGGGTTTTTTGTTTTTGTTGGTTAGATGAGATAAGAAGAGATGCAATTTGTTTATTGAGGCAATAAAAAAAAGAAAAAAAATAATGTGATAGGTAATATTTAATACAGCCCAGACAAGACCCCACCCTTTCATGAGTCTTTTTTTTTAATGCTTGGACTGTATTAATTTAATATTTATTACAGTCCAGAGAGTACTCTAATTTACACCAAACACTGGATAACTAAAAGGTTGACCAATCCACTTATTTTATACAGTACAGTCCTGCATACCAAACATGACCTTAGGGTTTTTAGTGTTGATCTTTAGTGTGTGTGTTTTTCAGTGCATATTCAAGCTTGTGCATGTTATTCCTGAACCTACATCTACATTTGTATCTTCTATCTCTGAAAAAGTAAAACCAGATATAATAAATCGAAAGTAGTTCTCTTTTAATTTAAACTTCAAATAATTAGAAATTATTGGATGTGAGTATGAGTTCAGGAACCTGCCATTAATTTATAGGTTAATATACATAATTAAGCATCAACATGAGTTGTGAAATCCAAACAAAGAAATTATAATTAATTGCAAAAATTAATAAAATAAATTTGTAATTAATCAACATGAGTTGTGAAATCCAAACAAAGAAATTATAATTAATTGCAAAAATTAATAAAATAAATTTGTAATTACAAATTGACGAGACTGCCTGCTTGTTAGGCAACAAATCATTCTCTGGAATAACACACACGACCATCCCTAGATTCTAGCCTTAATAATTTGTCTACAATTCATGGCATGTCTTTCGTATCATTAATTAATTAAATTTACATGAGTGGGTAATTTTGTTCTCCTTCTTATAGTTGTGAAACAGCACCAGATTCTCCCTAATAGTTTATTTCAATTATTATTTTTATCAAAAAATATCTTGTAACGTCTAAGTGTGCTGCATCTCAATAATTTTAACAATATATATTTACTTCTCTACTTTTTATTGATATTTATATTATATTGTTATTAATTTTAACAATTTGCATTTCTTTAGTACTTCTAGTGATTTTGACCCTATTAGAATCTGTTATCTTCTATATTTTTTGGTGTCTACTTAGGAGAATCTGGTTAAGAGTTTGTTAACAGTCAAATATACTGAAAACAGAGTATGTAAGGCTGTGTATAATTAGCAAGCTTGGCAGATTGTTTTAAAGAGTTCTAGGTCTCTGATTGGGGTGTTCTTGGGATCATTCTAAAGCTTGTAAATTCCTCTGTATACTTTTGATCTCCATTATTGTTAAGAAAGATGATTTCTTAGTGTTGGGTCTGTAGATGTAGGTATATTGCCGAACCACGCATGATTGTGTGTATTATATATTTGTCGATTTGCTGTAAATGTACATAAAGTTGTTTATAACATTGACATCTAATATGTATTTGGATACTTACTCAAGGTCTAAAATCATTGGTTTAGTTGTTTGCTTGTTTCATTTGTGCTTGTAGCATATAATTAGTGTGAGCAGATTATCTTACTTGTTGTTTTGTGTTTCTTTCATCCGGTCGCATGCTTGTTAGCTGACTTTTCTATTGAAGGGAGTGAATTACTAGTAGCTACTGTTTGGACAATTAAACCAAGTTGGGAGGAATGAAGCTTGGTCTGAAATCATTCTGAATAAAAGAATTAAACTTGAGATCGCTGAAGAATGATCTCGAACTAGACAACATTCCCCTCAACTATTCATGTATGAGAAGAAAAAGAAGAAAAAGAAGAAGGGCATATATAGGTAATTAGAGAGAAAAATAACGAAGAAGAAAAAAGGAAAATTATTAAATGACATATGGTATATTTGATATATATGGCCATGCATATAACAATTTGTGATTGATTTCAATCATACATTATTATAATTAAAATGAAGTCATCTTTTAGTTTATATATACTGGGTAGTAACTGAAATATACAGTTTATTATTGTTGAAGCTCAATCTAAGTAGCCTTAATAAGTGGATCTGATTAATTCTCTTTTAGTGTTATAATCAGATATATAGAGTTTACCATAGGAGGCAACATACATGTGACTTGGTGTAATTATTCTCACCTCTCTCAAGTAAAGTATATGTCTCTTGCTTGCCACTAAGGCAAAGGGGAATGTGGGAATATTATATGTTAATAAGCTGAGCATATATATATATATATATATATATATATATATATATATATATAAGTTTAGAAATGAACCTTAATTAATTAACTATTGTTAGCTATGCTGTAACTTTCACTAATTATATTTTATATTATATGTTAATTCTAATGACAATTAATTATCTTTCTAATGTCGACATTACATATCTTATTAATTATTTCTCATAAATTTTAATATAAAACTTCTATTAATTAAATGAACTGATAATTAAACACTTATTTTATAAAATTACACTACTGCTATAATATTTGTTGTAAATAAATTAAATCACACTGATTATCCAATATATATTTATATAATGAATAATTGAAAACACTTAAGTTTTTAAAGTTAAATAGAAATGCAACAGTTAGAACTATATATATTAAATTAAATAACTTTAAGTTTTTAGAGTATAATCGTTAAAAATTGTTATTAATGAATATTATTGATTGATTCATAAAAAAAGAAAAAGAAAAAACTAGTCTATGCTAAAATTGGATGGTTTTAGAAATCACTATGAACCTTCTTCAAAATTTAAACAAAATACAAATCTAGAAAGAACCAGTTATGTTGTATCAATTAAAGATTAGAGGTTATCTTCTCATCTAAACCTTTTTAAGATATTATTTATTTTTATGCTTCTCTGTAATCAATTTCTATGATGATACTTTTGATTTCTCTTTCGTTTTTACTATAAATTATTTTTCGTTTTCATTATAGTATTGTGATATTCTCATATAAAAATTTAGAGAAATGAATTACCCATAATATTAAACATATTAATATTTTATTTTATTTTGAGAGATGAGTATACTTAATTGCTTGTTGTTGCTGGAAAAGAGTTTTTAGAATTAAAAAAACAGTAATTAGGCAATAATATATGTATTTATTCATTTTTTAATGTTATACAATCTCCCCAACAAATTAAATGGGATAAATAAGTAAAAAACAATATTTATGTGCAGGAGGATTATGATTTTCTCATGTAAATCATAATGTCTTTTATTTTTGCTAAATATTTTGTTAAAATATTGCTTCATTTACAAGCCTAAATTAATAAGCAAATTTACTAATTTACACAGGTTTGTTGCTGCTACTTGTAGTTTTCGACGATTGTTATAGGTAAGAATAAAAAATAAATTTTATAAGTCTTAAATATTTCTTATAACAATATTGAGATATAATATATTGTTATTGACGATATATTTTTGTTCTCCTATTTTTAAATATGATTTTAATTTTATTACATTCATTCAACCTTAGACCCGTTCAACAATTATTAATAAAACATATTTTTTTCATTGTCATCTTATAAAGACTTTGAGGAATGTATGTTTTGATGCAACAATTACTTCCCGTTGCTGCTCGTAAAGCATTGCCTAAGAATGTTGTTGGAGTATTGATTTAGTTGTCTAATTTTTTTAGGCAATTATGTTCAAAGGTGAATAAGCCATCTGATTTGGAATATATTAAAGATCGAATTGCAGTTACGATTTGTCATTTGGAAAACATCTTTACCATGTCCTTCTTTGATATAATGGAGTATTTGCCTATTCATTTAGTTGAAGAGGTACAAATTATTGAACCCGTACAATTTCAGTGGATGTATCAGGTACTAAGTATGCTTTCAAATTTACTTTTTCTTTGTTATTCCTCAGTTTACCAACAAATCTTCTTGATTCAAATTGCTTAAATATCTCTTAACTGTTTTGTTTTCAATTTATTTATTTTTTAAATAAAGTAAGTAATTTGTGTAGTTCATGAACTATTTTTAAGTATTCATATAGAAAATCGTAGAACTACTGATTCACCAACAGCTTAGAAAATTAAAAAGGAAAGTGAGATACTGTTACTTCATTTGGCTGTTCAACTTTAACTCTTTAATGGCAGTCTTTCCTTTAAAATTAAATCATAATACATTGTTTCTGAAGCCTTTATTTTTGTTCAATCTAAGCTCACTCAACATCTTATGTTTCTCTTTATATCTTCAAATTGCAAATGAAGGAAAAAGAAAGCACATTATTTCCATTATACTTCAAATGTATTGACTAAGCATTGACACTATTGTACAGTAAGATTATGTGAGCTTGTGCATGTTAGACTAGGTCGAGGATGTGTCCGTGGTGTTGCTGACTAGGGTACTGGGCATAAACTTCACCTATAGTTTAATGAAGATTGGGAGCCAATTGGTCAAAATGCAGAAAGATTTAACTCCCAGCTTAGAATTATAGCAGGCAATGGACAAAAAATTCCTCTTATCTATGTGCCATGGACTGATGTACCAGATGGCATATTAGAATACATTTGGAGAGAAGTTCAGATATGCAAATATGCATGAGTATAACATATTATTCGTTTTTTAAAATAAAATTGTTATTTCTTTTATATATAGGACAACACAAATGCGCCGGATAAGTATAAACCTTATTGTTTGAGGACAGTTGGAGTAGATGGAAGGATTGGAAGGCTCGAGTTCAACAAAAGTGGTACACTCCATTTGTTAATGTAACTCAAATAACATATTATATATAATAATTATAATTTATAATTTATTTATATAATACTCTATTAATAAATTTAAACAATGTATGGATTTAAAAAATTTATATAAAAATACTATGAAGAAACTAACCTTTTTTTTAAAAATTTTTTCTCCTTACGTTAATTTAAAAAAGAGAGAAAATAAAGATAAATTAAAAAGTTAAAGTATGTTTTACTATTTTATGTAGGTCCATATGTATATATATATAACACGCTAATAATAAAAATTCTTTTCCTTATAAAGAAAAGGTTTTCAAGTATATATATTTCTTATAGGAAAAAAATTTCCAAAATTATATAATTTTCTTATAAGGAAAAGATTTCCGATTATATGGAGGAGTAAAATAAATAAATGATTCCTTAAAAATATTTCTTTACTTTTAAAAGATTGGGTATTTTATTGTTTTAGAGAAACCAAAATGAATATTTCACATATAAAATTACCATCATCTAAAAAAATTAATATTCTATCTTGAAAATTATGGTAGGGCTTGGGAGCTATGGCCTAGAGGTAGCAATTTGGGACACGATACGATTATTTGATACAAATTCAGTGCCATTAAAAGAATTTAGATTTAAAAATCTTGATACGAATAATAATCATGTCGTATTCTTGTCGACACGATTATTATTTGTATCGTATCCGTGTTTAATATGCAAGATACGATTATTCATTTAAGACATGATTAATTAAACGAATAAATGAATAATCGTGTCTTAAACGAATAAACGAATAATTGCGTTATAAACAAATAATCGTATCCTAAACGAATATATTTTAATAAATTTTAGAAAAATATATAATATAAATTTATTTATTATAAACAACTCCTAATATAAGCATCTAATTATTAAATATATATTATTTTTATAAAATAGGTTATTTTTAATATATAATGCTCATGGTTCACTATCATTTTCACTAAAGCTCGCGTATTCGCAAAAAAGAATGCTTCCGGTATCCCGAAATTGCTAAAGATCACAAGAGTTCATTCAATGATAACAGTGTGTAGGTTGAAACAAAACTACAAAGCAGCTTTTAATTTTTTTTCTAAAGACAAGCTGTAAATAATGGGGACACCAGTGGAATATAATATTTTTGGAAGAGTAAATTTACTATAAAAGAAGATTACGTAGAAGGTACATATTGTAAAATTTGTTATAAATTAGTCGTACTATTTGTTCTCTGGAACCAACAAAAATTGAAGACCCAATACCAAAATCTAAAGTAGTAGAGCTATATGAAGCTAGAAAAAGGCCAAAAAAATGTGTAGCAAATAGCGGTGGGCAAAAATGCCCAACTGAACCGAACCGAACCAAACCGAACAGTTCGGTTCAGTCGATTCGGTTTCAGAATTAAGTTCGGTTCTAATCGGTTTGGTTCGGTTTCAATTTTAAACCGAAATCAATTGTAAAATATCATTTGACCCTTTAATAATTTTATAAATTATAAATAATTAATATTTAGATAATATTTTTCATAAATATACATAATAATAAGGATTAAAATTAATAATTTTTTAAATATATTTATTTAATATAATTATAATATAGAATAAGGATACGAAAGAAATTTTACAATACAAAGGTTCCGAAACCGAACTGAAACCGAAGTAGTTGTGTAAAACTGAAGTTGGGCCCGAACCAAACCGAAAGGTTCGATTCAATTTCATTATAAAATACTTTAGGTTTGGTTCGATTTTTTTAGAAACCGAACCGAACTCGATTTTGCCCACCCCTAATAGCAAATGACCTTAGCACAACAAGGCTATTATAGATCCAATAAATGCTGGAGCAAATTGTCAATACCTCTCTCTCTCTACTTGTTTCGATCGTGTGGCGCTTCGCTAATCGTGGAATGCTAAGTAAGCCTTTTACCTCGAAAATGCTTTAGCTAAAGCTCATTAACAAAAGAAGAAAGAAAGTGCGAGTAAAGAACTATTTATTATACAAAAGATTTATTGCATTTGGTTACATCATTCGTTACAGTCAATATTGCATTCAACTTGCATAGAATGATTATAGAGGATATTTTAAGGATTCCTTGATAGATGATCAAGGGATTATAGATTCATGGATGTTTATTACAAATATTCCCTCAACTATTTTATATATAGCTCTCCACATCCTAAGGAAAGTTCTAATGTAATTTCATTTTGTCCTTAACCAACTAATTACTTACCTAACTTGACAACATCAAGATGGTCCTAGATAGTCAAGTTACTTACAAGCTAAGTATTTTTAGAATATCTAATCCTAGACTAAGTAAGAACTCTCTGGATAATGTATAACCTCATTGGACAACTTAGGAAGTTCTAGAGAATTCTAGAAGTTTCTAGGTTTCCTTCAACATTAAGGATACTGTATCTTGCATTCTCCTTTTCCAAAATACTTCATGCTCTTGTGAATCGTCCTTTTGTGATCTTGGTCTTGCCATATTCCATTACGGCTTGTGTTGTTAACCTTTCTCCCGCAAAAAAGTGACAATGTCCATAGGAGTTTGCTTGGACTTTTCAAGAATTTATTCCTCATCATTTGCAATCATAATATTTAAATTGCCAAGTTTTAGGTAACCTCTTGCCCAAGTTGATGTTCCTTGAATGAAGCACTCTATATCTTTATTCTTCTTGGTAAGAGGTGATCTCTCTAACTCTTGGTCACCTTGTTGTCCCTGATATGCTCTCATCCAAATATGTGTATGAGTTTCTTTTGTGTCTATGCACTTCCACACCGTCAAGCAAAGTTAGCACGTTCACTTGCCCTTATAAAAACCTTATATGTTCTTGTCCTCAAGTGTTTGTGGGTCCTCGTATATGTGCTTGACACTACTTTGCTCTTGCACTTTGTTTGCATATCGTTATGTTCAAATTTTCACGAAGGCCTTTTCCTTGAAGGAGGTAACTTGTAAAGTGACTTTTTGAGGTTGCATACTTTGCCTGAGTTATAGTCATTTTCAATGCCCGAAGGAACTGTCATGTATACTTCTTCAGTAAGATCCCCATTTAAGAAAACATTTTTCACATCGAGTTGTTGAAACGGCCAATCATTATTTACTACAAGTGAAATGAGGACTCTTAGAGTGTTGAGCTTTGCTACCAGGGCAAACGTTTCTTGGAAGTCCACTCCATAGGTTTGAGTAAAGCCCTTAGCAACAAGCTAGGCTTTAGACCTATCAATGCTACCATATGCTAAGTAATTCACAGTAAATATCCACTTGCAACCTATAGTAGATTTTTCATGCAATAATTTAGTGAGTTCCCAAGTGCCCTTCTTCTTTAAAGCTAAGATTTCTTCCTGAACTGTTGCCCGCCATCTTGGAATGCTTTAGTGCTTCATGAATGTTGGCTACAACCATGGTATTGTCAAGTTGAGTTGAAAAGGCCTTAAAATGTGGTGACAACCTATCCAACGTGACGAATTCACCAATGGAATGTTGTGTGCAAGTTCGTTTATCATTTCTTAAAGCAATCGGTTGATCCAAATCACTGGGTATCTCAACAATTATGCGTTCCATTGCAATTGCACTTGCTATAATCTTAAGAGGAATAGATTGCAGAGTTGAGTCATGACTGTGATCAAGCATTTATGCAGCCTCTATATCATCAGTTTTATAGCGGTGTGAGTAAATACGGAGCTCAGTTGTTGGTGCAGTAGTGTTAGACTCAAGAGATTTAGACTTTCTTGCTAGTGCAAGGGATTCAGACTCAATTTCTGGAACAGATTCAAATTCAGATTCAGAAACGGACACGATGGAATAAGAATAGGAATAACACTTTCTTAAAATTGAGCTTGACCTTGACTTGGACTCTCCCCTTCAAAAGGAGTTTTGGAGTAATAAGAAAGTTGTTCAAAAAAATTGACATTGATAGAAGTATAGAATTTTGTAGTGACTAGTGAATAACAACGATATCCATTTTGTGTAAATGAGTATCCCAAAAATAGACACTTAATGGCACCAGGGTCTAGTTTTCTCTGCCTTGATTATGGACATGGACAAAAACACTATATCCAAATACTTTGGTGGAAGAGAATTGATTATTTAGATATTAGGATAGGTTGATTTGAGAACAGTAACAAGAGTTTGAAATTTGAGAACTCGGGAAGGTAATCTGTTGGTCAAATATATGGCAGTAAGTATAGCTTCTCCCCAGAACAATTTAGGCACATTTGAGGTAAACAGTAATGATCTAGCCACTTCTAAGAGGTGTCTATTCTTACGTTCCGCAACCCCATTTCATTGTGGTATACCCCGATAAGATTTTTGATGAATAATACCATTTTCACTAAGATATGCTCCTAAAATAGAGTTGATGTATTCAGTGCCATTGTCAGACCTAAGAATTTGAATTTTTGTCTTGAATTAGGTTTGGATCATGGAATGAAAGCTTTTGAATATATTTCTAACTTTTGTTTTGTCTTTTATTAGGTAAACCCAACTTATCCTTGCATGGTAATCTATTAAAGAGATAAGCCATTTAGCACCATTGATATTAGAAATTTTGGAGAGACCTTATAAATTACTATGAATAAGAGAGAAAGGAACAATAGACTGATAAGGCTATAGAGAATAAGAGACATGACTCTGTTTTGATAATTGACAAACTTCATAATGCAATGACTCTAAATTTGTATCCTCAAAAAGAGAGGGAAACAACGTTTTCAAATATGAAAAACTAGGGTGCCCTAACCTAAAGTGCCACAACATTATTTCATGACTTCTAGACTGGCTAACAGAAACAAGATCACTATTAGCATTATAAGCTTGTCCACTTGCCAATTTCTTATTGATGATATAGAGACCATCATATACCCAAGCACAACCAATTGTCTTCGCCGATTCCATTTCTTGATACTCACAGTAAGTAGGGAAACAATTAGTGACACAATTCACATCTTGTGTAAGTTTGCTAATTGAAAGAATATTACATGAGAGGTTTGGAACATATAAGACTAGAGATAACGTCATTTTATTTGACAGAACCACTTTTCCTTTACCAACTACTGGAGAAAAAAAACCATCTGCTATTTTGATTTTACGATTTCTACATAAAGGTTGGTAGATTGGAAAAGATTAATGTTGCCAGTCATATCATCAGAAGCACCAGAATCAATAATCCATGATATAATAGACTCTATTTTAGCATTTAGAGCTTGAAAAACTATACCTTTTTGTGCCACAGATTCAACTGCAACATTTGAGATTGAGTAGTTTTGTAAAATATCCATCTGTTCTGGACTAAATAGGCTTGTTTTGGCTATAGACTCATCAATTGTGGCTTGGTAACCACGATTTTCCTTTTCAGCATCCTTTTCTACCCTTTTAGTTAGCTGGTTTTCCATGTATTCTCCAACAAGTGTCTTTAGTATGTCTCGCACGATGACAGTGATTACACCAAGGTCGGTTCATTTTTCGTCGCTGATTATTAAGCAAATTTCCCTTGATTGCAAGGGCTGATCCTTTATTGGTTGAGTGTTGAGTGACAATCTCTTTTAGCATCACCTTTTTCCAGCATTCCTTCATACAAACTTCAAAACACGCTTCTCAAATAGAGGGGAATGGCTTGGTGGCAAGGATTCTCCCATTCACTTCATCTAGATTTTTGTTGAGGTCTGCAAGAAACATAAAAATCCTTTCCTTCTCAATAATTTGCTGGTGCTTGATGGAGCCATTTGGGCAGTTCTATTCAATTGTTTCAAACACATCTAGCTGCTGCCAATTTCACGAAAGAATACTGAAGTACTGAGTAACAGTCATGTCTCCTTGACACAAAGTTTGGCCAAAGTTTAATCTCGAAGATTGCTGCAGAATTTTTATTGTCAGAAAAGGTCTCTCTAGCTGTATCCCAAATTTCCTTTTTCATTTTGTAGAATATAAAAGTTTGGCCAATATCAGCCTCCATTGAATTTATTAGCCATGACATAACCATGTTGTTTTCTGCCCTCTAAAGTTTGAAACAAGGATCATCCTTATTCGGTTAAGACTTCTCACCAGTCAAATAATCGTCTTTGCCTTGACCGCTAACATACATTATCACGGATTGTGACCATTGTAGAAAGTTTTGTCTGTTGAGCTTGTGAACCCCTCAGATGCTCCGCTGGTGCCTAGAATCATTGATGTTGTTGCTGAAGTAGTCTCCATAGACGTATTAGATTGTCCGTCAATAGCTCATGATGTGACCATGATTCTATGCAGATTTACTAAATAATCATCTTTGCCTCGACTGCTAACATACATCATCACGGATTGTGACCATTGTAGAAAGTTTTATCCGTTGAGCTTGTCGACCCCTCAAATGCTCTGTTGGTGCCTGGAATCGTTGATGTTGTTGCTGAAGTAGTCTCTATAGACGTAGTAGATTGTCCGTCAATAGTTCATGATGTGACCATGATTCTATCCAAATTTACTACAGAAGAGATTGAATTTAGATTTCAAACCAGTAGCTCTGATACCATGTAAAAATTAGAGGTTTGAATGATTCTCTATTTCTCTCACCTTTTAATATTTGAAGGGCACAATAAATAGGGATTGGTTCCCTTATAAAACAGTCTCATAATAAAAGTACACTTAACAGTTAACTGATCTAAGTATATGTTTATCCTCTTAACTAATAGATAAGCTTTTCAACAATTATCTAAAATACTATACAAATAAAACAAAATAATATACTATTATACACTTTCTACACCCATGTTTCTAATCTTAATTTAGCCATGATGTTCCTCGAGTGCTCCAACATATGCATATGCACTTTCGTAAGCAAAATTGTGCTCTTAGTTTACTATTTATATACTTAACATTGTTCACCTAGTTGTTACTATATATCCGCCAACATACGTCCTTGGATACTTTCTATGTTGCTTTCAAAACCCGCATACTCTTTAATTGAAACATGCATATGAATACCCTTGAACATTTATGGTGGTTCCATAAGTGTTTAGGTTATTTGTGACATTTTACCCCATAAAGACCTTCACCCCCTCTTGAATCTTCAAATTTCCCAAGCTTTGGGCAAACTCTTGCCCAAGTGATCTTTCTCGAATGAAGCACTGCACATAATCATTCTTCTTGGATAAAGGCGATCTCCTAAACTCTTGGTTCATTTCATCATCCTTTGCCATACATGCATCCTTGAAAGTACATATAGGTTCCCTTTATGTTAATTGATGCACTTACTTGCCATCATGCAAAACTTACACATTCTCTTGCCCTTGTGAAAATCTATCCTTGTTTGTTTGTGTGTCCTCGCATATGTGCTTGACACTTCTTTGCTCTTGTAGCTTGTTTTGCATGTTGTTGTGTTCAAATTTTCATGGTTAAGAGAGGCGTGACACGTCCATTTAGATGGGGTGTGACAAAAAGCTTCTAAACATTTAGAAAATAATTATCTAACTAACAAAGATTAGAGAAATAATTTTTTTTTATTATTCGCATACTATTATTCCAAAATCCTAAGTGGTCTGAAGGATTAGAATCACAAAATGCATGTTAAATGCACCTATGAAAGGTGTTTTCCAATTTTAACCCAAATTGGCTGGGAAGAACATGTTCCTTTTTTTAGGGTACTTCTAGGAATAGATCCAGTGGATTGAGCATATAGCTACGAACCACAGTGTTGGGGGTTCAAATCCCTCCTCTCTTTATAACCCTCCATTTTTGGAAAGACCCTAAAATCATTTCATTTTTTAATTTGAACTTTAGGCACTTCTCAAAAGCAACAGATCCAAAATCGCATTTTTTTGTTTATAGTACATATCATACCCACATTTCTTTGCTGCGATCGATATTGGTCTCCTTCGTAAGATCTCTTAATTTGTTCTTCATTTGTGCTTTTATCTTTTTCAGTTCAATTTTTGGATTAAGGATATGTAAGAAAGTAAAATTGCTTTATAGAAAATGAATTCAATCATATAGCAAATACTTTTACCCTTCGATTTAGGTGAATTTTGTTTCTAGTAATATTATGTTGAGAAGAAGAAGAAGAAGAAGAAGTTTTGGCATTTTAATGAAGGCTCTAAGAGTGATATCAATAGTGTGGAAAGAGAGCTATTATCATCCGTTTGAATTTTCAGAAACATAATAATAAACATAAAAACATAATAATAATAATAATGAAAAATATTTGTGCATCAAATATCTTAAGGTTATATATATATATAATATATAATCATAAATAGAGATGTAACAAGCCAATTAAGCAAAGAGTAAGAGAAGTTGAAATCTCATTATTTCTTTGGTTTAGAAGACAATGCATGCTGAAATCAGTAGAGAGAGCAGTGTTGTCGTGTATCTCAATATAAACTACATAGTTTTTTTTATTATTGTTTGTTCGTAAATAGGGCCTAAACATTTTTCAAAATACAAAAATTTATAGAATATAGTAATTACAAAATCTAAAATAATAGTAAAATAATAAATATGTAGAAATACAAAAAACACCAAAATTTTAAAAGGACCGCTAAAAATTATAAATAAAAGAAAAAAAATTATAAAAATTTATAAAATTCATATAAAGAAAAGGAGAGATTCTTGTAAATTTGAAAAAAAAAATCTATAATTTTAATATACTTCAAGGATTTATATAAATTTTTTTCTTTAAATTGGATCGATAATTCCAAGAATAGAATTGAACAATGGAACCGAATAAATCTAAATGAAACTCTATTTTGATTCGGTTCTATTTTTAAAAGAATCGAATCAAACTCGATTTTACTTTACCCTACTCTTAAGTTTTCAAAATTAGTCACCTGGACAACAATATTTCTTAATCTATAGTCTTTTTTTTTTTTAATTTTTACTATATTTTATTGAGTTAAAATCAGTTAAAGTTCAATAAGCATATCTCTATATATTTTGAAAAAAAATATTTATTCTCGATACACAATAGGATAAAATAAATTAAAGACTAATTACGCTATACAAATTGACCTGAATTGAAGTCATTCTCTTTACAAAATTGAAGTAGGCATAAGTTGATTAAATATCCACCTTCAAGTGAAGGATTACACTGAGATTGGCTCATCAAAACTTTTAGGCTTATGGCATGAGTTAAGAACCATTAGATTAAGGAAATATTAAAAAATATTTAGTAACAAAAACGGGAAACTAAAAGAAAATCTGAAAAATTTGAAAATAAAAAAATGAAGAATATTTCTATGCATGCATGCATTTAACCACACGTTGTAAAACCTTTTTTCAAAAGCCACGTGGTTCAAAGAAAGGTCCTCCTTTAAAAGGCTCCGAAAGCATTTATTCTATAGAAAATTTCAACAAACTTGTACTTACATTAAAAGTAGATTATGATAATAAATAAAATACACAAGGATACTTACATTAAAAGAGATTATGTTATAAAACCTCCTGTCAAAAACCACGTGGTGCAAAGAAAGGTCCTCCTAGTATCGCTCTAGGTGGGCTTTTGGATCGAAATTGAGGTACTTACTTGCTTCTTTGGTTTTCTCATTACCCGTTGATGAGGCTGTACTGTCTTATGCTGCTTAAAAAGCCATGGTTTAGGATCCTCATGCTTTCTTTTTTTTTTTTTTTTGGCGTGTAATCTTTTTTTCCTGCAGAAAGACTTATTACAAAACAAACTTTATATGCTCTGCTAGTAGCTAGATATTTATGGAATAATACTTTGATCATTCTCGCTTCTACTCAAGAGGGGGGGATGGAGGAGAGTGAATTGAGTTTTTAAGGATTTTAACAAATTTATAGCAACTCAACACTAACACCAAGCAATTTAAGACTCTTCTAAAGTGTAATACAATAAATTCAATATACAATCCTAATCACCAATATGTAAACGCCAATAATTTAAGTTTCACGTGTGTAAGAGTAATGTGTATAACAAATATAAACGTAAACAATAATAAAGAGTATAGAGATAGATCAAACACAACGATTTTTACGTGGTTCAGCAAACTACGGCCTAGGTCCAAGCCTCCAAGCCAACATGCTTTAGGATTCTACTAATATGCCTTCAACCTAAGGCAAGCACATACAACACC
The DNA here is from genome assembly GCA_028052125.1 of Melia azedarach. Taxonomy (NCBI): domain Eukaryota; kingdom Viridiplantae; phylum Streptophyta; class Magnoliopsida; order Sapindales; family Meliaceae; genus Melia; species Melia azedarach. Next base: position 8,319,018 of record CM051399.1, read on the forward strand.
AAAGTAGACTTTCAGATGCCACTTAAACCTTACACCAAGGGGATTTGATCGGGTGCCTCTTCAATCTTTACAACCAAGTGACTTAAGGGTGCTACTCAAACCTCACACCAAGTGTGTTTCCCTTGCACCCAATCTCATGATAATTACAAAGAAAATAACTTTTATCAAGGAAATTACAAACACTATTTTTTAAAGAATTATAAAAATGAAAAACTAGAGTGTGTAAGAATCGAATGTTTGATTTGCAAATAAAAGCTCAAATTTTTTATGTTGCACTTCTAAGACATGTGATAAAGTTTCCCAAGAGTGCAAAACCAATTCCGAGTTTAGGCTAGTATTTATAATGAATGTTAGACAACTAGCTGTTACTAGCAATTATAGACTTAAAATTTTGAATTTTGCATGATTCGGTCGACCGGATTTCTAATTAAAGTTTACATCCTTTCTACCACAAGTTCGGTGGACCTAATTACATTTTTTGATCGACCAGATGAACAAGGTCTAGTTCTTACAAAAATTATGGTTTAGCCCCAAAATTCAGTTCATGGCCAGTTCAAGAACAACATATGATTTTCTGAATAATTTGGAATCTTTGCATTTAGGTTCATTTTCAGGGTTTCAAAATCTTGCAATTTGGTCCGATTTCTACCTTCCAAAATCTTATATTTTGATTTGATTTTTAAAACTTAAAAACATTTGTTTTTGAAAACTCTTGAGTTTGTAAGTGCAAATCAATATTCAATTTAAATGACATATTACAAATAAAAAATCACATAATATTTGTGTCTTCAATTCTTAAAATCTTCTCTTCAAATTGCTCTTGGGATTGATCAATTCCATGATGAGTACTGTTTTATTTAGAAAGACAAGTTTTTCAAAGAAGGATGGCATCCTAAGTGCCAAGAAAGGGATATGTAATTGGCATGTTTTAGGCATCAGAACAAGAAATCTCATGATTGATTGATGGTTGGTCTTTCTCCAATTTTGCTCTTCATGAATGCTTTCATTTTAGATGTTCTTTGTATCTTCACAATTGTTTTTCAAAATTTTCATACTAAAAAATAGCAATAAACGCTACAAGAAGAATGTGGTTAGCTAAGAATATCAATGTTTGTCATCATCTAAACAACGGGTTATGAGCCTTAAGGATAATAATCTCCCTCTTTTTGACGATGATAAACTATTGATTGCCAAGTGAGAAATAATTCATAAAAGAACAAGCATTTCACATCCAAAATTTATGCTCCTCCTCAATCATAGTATAAGTGAAACATTCAAGCATAAGAGCATGTAATAAGCAATCAATAAACATTCTCCCCTCTTTGTTATCATAAAAAAATATCAAATAAAAAACCATGATAACAATTTCTTAAGACTTATTTTAGAGATGTTTAGAAGAATTTTCAAAATAAAAGATCCCCCTAAAATTTTGAGCAATTGCAATCAAATGATGGAAGAATATAAGATTAAGCTAGAACATATTTCTCCCCATATTTATTTCAAAAATGCACACAATTAAATCAAAATGCACTCATCATGTGAAATTAATGCAACATAAAAGAAAATAGAACATATTTCTCCCTAAGTGTATTGCATAATATAGGATACTTCCCTCTTTCATACATCAAAAACTTGGAAGAAAATAAGATGAACCTAGTAATTTATTTCTCCCCCTTTGTACACTAAAAATGTGCATTATAGACAAGTTTAAATCAATCAAAGTTATGCATAGATCAAAACGTACATATCATGTCATGTTAATGCAAGTGAAAAGGATAAAACAGAGGTATATTAGCCTTAAGGCTAACAAGACATTACCTCTCATTCTCTTGTGTTCCGATGGTTGATTCTGAAGTGCTCCTCCTACCGAATTCCTTTCTGGGTGGTTGTAATTTGTCTAACTATAGTTGACTGATGGATTTTGTGTTAGGTTAACACTTTCTAAAATCCATATTTCTCTCTATTCTATTCTCATAGCTGAGCAATATAGAATAAATCTCTTGAAGTAGTTTTTTCTCCTTAAAGGTGATATTTACCACTATTGGGTTATATTCTAGACCTAGATCCTCTATGAGAAACATGACAAGTTCATCATCAATAACCTTATTTCCAACATATCATAGATCTTTTACAAGTGACTTCATCTTAAAGCAATATTGATTCATATTGATGCATCCTTCTTGTATTGTGTATTTAAGCTCTAGTATGCATAGTCCTTGCAATTGCCTGGTTGAGAAGTGTTTCTACAATGTTTCCCAAAGCTCTCAAGAGTTTCTTGCATTCAATGATAGTTCCTAAGACTCCTTCAGTCATGGATAATAACGGCCAACCCATTAGTATATGGTCTTTCCTATCCTATACCAAGCAATCTAGATTTTCAGTGTTCAAATTATTATGATCTTGATCAATGCAAACATTCACTCTTCTTGGTGCTTCACTGCTACTATGAATGTAAGCTTCAAGGTTGTTTGCTCGGATGCTTGGAAGCAACTAAATCTTCCACAAGAGAATTTGTATTGTTAGTTTGATGGGTGCTGCAAATACAAAGGATGCTTTTAATTGAGTAATATATGCAGGGTTTTGAGAGGTTATTTTACTTTTGCTTGATCGCTTAGCTCTAATACCAAGTTAAGATTTTAGAAAAAGAACCTTCTTGTATTAAAGAATTCTACAGCTTTGTTGATGTAAAATAAAATGTTGCCTTTTATATGTTAAGCAAGGTAACACAATGAAACCTGGTATACATTCTACACATTTCCCTATATTAGTCTTGTAAAATTGTGATATCATCACCATAAATTGTCCATCTATCATCTCCCATTTTTCCATGAGAATGATTTGTGCAATTATATTGATGATGTGTTCTAGTACAGGCTTTTTCTTGTCTTATAGCAAGGTGATAACACTCTCCAAAGGTTTATATTTGGCATGCCATTTTAGGCTTCATTTTCAAGTCCAAAAGCTGGGGTACGGTTAACAACTTCAACAAAGAGCTATGGTTAAATTTGACTTAATAATGAGATTAAATTTTATTAATTTATTCAAGTGTGTGTGTGTGTGTATGTATATATACAGAGGAAGGATTGACATTCCCATACTTTTACACATTTATTACAATTATTTGTAATCATTGGATCTAGGCATTTTCAATGGTGAAGATAGAATATGACATAAATATATTAATTATGGTACATTAATTATGCATTATTACATTATCATATTTAATCTCAATTATAGTAGGTGTTGAGATCCGACGATCTACAAATGATGTAAATATATTTGTAAAAATATGAGAGCTTCTAATCTATTCCCATATAAGGATAGGATCTATAGTGCCTATTATTATTTTATTATTATTATTATTATTATTATTATTATTATTATTATTATATATACATCATTTGTATATCATTAAATCTATACACTTCAAATAGTTGAGATTGAATTTGACATGTAATTAATGCACCATAATTAATTCATATGTCAGATTCAATCTCAACCATTAGAAGAATATAAATATAACGATTTAAAAATGAGTGTAAATATATGTGTAAAAATATAGGGCTATCAATCCTTCTTTTATATATATATATATATATATATATATATATATATATATATGGTAGGATCAAGGGCTTTTTTTTACACTTTTTTTAATCAATTTTTAATTTTTAGATTTAGGTTCATTTAATAGTTGAGATTTAATCTAATTGTTACAAATTATGGTGCATTAACTATGCATTAATTACATTGTCAGAATAAATTTTAACTGTTAGATATACTTAAATCTATGACTTAGGAATTGATGTAAACAAAGTGTAAAAAAAAATGGTCCTTTATTCGTCCCTATATATTTTCTTACACAATTTTTTTACATCAATTGGACACATCCAACGGTTGCATCTGACATATACATTAATTATAGATGTATTAATTATATATCAATTATATGATCAGATGTAATCTTAACAGTTGAATGTGTCTAAAGTTAATGGTCTACAATTGATGTAAAAAAATGGTTATTGATAATTTTCTAATATATACAATATCAACGGTTAGATGTGTTTAGATCTAATGGTATATAATTGATATAAAAAATTGTGTAAAAATAAATACATATAGAAAAAGGATCGATGGCTTCTTTTTACACAATTTTTTACACAAATTATAGGCCATTGACTTTAAATACATCTAACGATTAAAATTATATCTGATTATGTAATTAATATATAATTAATACATCTATTATTAATGCATATGTCTCCATATATATATATATTTATATATAATATATATACACGCACATATGTTTGTATATTATGTATATGTACATCATGTCTTGTTAATAATAATATTAAAAGTTTAACTATTTAATTGATGTATGATTAGGATAAACTTAAATTAAACATATAAGTGAAATTAAGATTTTATTTATTTTCAAATGAACTGATGAGAAAGAGTACTGGCTGTAATTTCCTTTTAATTTCGTTGTTAGGTAGGAGTAGAAAAACAGGCAGGGTCCCCAGTTCTGTTTGTCTTTTTGTGGCAGGAGCCGTGTTCTGCGTTCACAAGGACAGCGACTTGACTCAAGTCATCGCTTACTAGCTGCTTACAACTCACAACAGTAGTATTGGTACATCATTGATTGACTGACTTTTCCAAAATATGCCTGTGATCTCTACTCTATATATCAAAATGATCGGTTATGTCCATGAAGCAGCCTTTCATATATCAAAATAATAATAATTCACCATGGGCATTATTATTAACCTTCGTTCACCTGCTGTTCTCATTCTCTCTCTTCTTGCACTGTTTCTTCCACCTTCTAAATCAAATGCCGGACGCATTGTGGTTTATTGGAGCCACGATGGGAGGGAGGGCACACTCACAGCTACATGTAGAACACAAAACTACAAAATCGTTAACATAGCTTTCCTCTCAACGTTTGGCATTCCCGGCCAAACTCCATAACTTAACTTAGCTGGTCACTGGGAACCAGCAGCAAACGGGTGCCAAAAACTGAGCAAAGGCATTCGAAATTGCCAAAACCTAGGCGTGAAGATGATGCTTTCAATCGGAGGCGGTAGCGGTAGCGGTAGCTACTCCTTAGCATCACCTGCTGATGCTAGCAAGTTTGCAGACTATTTATGGGACAACTTTTGGGGACGACACTCAAATTCCAGGCCGCTAGGTGATGCCATTTTGGACGGTATAGATTTTGATATCGAGAAAGATCAACCTTATTATGACGTTCTTGCTAGAAGATTGTACCAATAGAGTCAAAGGGGTAGGAAGGTTTACTTGAGCGCAGCACCAGAATGCCCCCGTACTGGCCAATGGCTCAACCGTGGGCTTGATGCTGCGCTTAAAACTGGTTATCTGACTATGTCTGGGTCCAGTTTTACAACAACGAACAGTGCCAGTTTAGCTCTAGCAGCCCAAACCATTTTAAGAATTCATGAAATAATGGATTAATGCTAAAATGTTTTTCCTTGGGCTTCCAGCTTCTCATCTTGCTGGCAGAGGCTACGTGCCATCCCAGCAGCTCATATCGCAAGTGCTACCTTTTGTTAAGTCCTCTCCAAAATATGGAGGTGTTATGCTCTGGGATAGGTATCATGATGGCCTTATTCATTATAGTGACCAAATTAAGAGCTATGTTTAATGCGTTGTTCTGAGCAAATGACCTCAAATTAATATCTATTCTACTATTCTAAATAAAAGGTTGTCTGTACCACTACAAAAAAAAAATTTCTTACTACCACCTTTTATTACCAAATATTTAGTTGCAAAAAATATTAATTACTTATAATATTTTTATAAACTTAAATATTAATCTCATCAAACTAATTTGAATATTAAATGTGAACCAAATATCAGAACCAATTTCGAACAATTTAATTGATTAAATATTACAAAATACTAGATAATATTAAAAATCTAGAAAACGAGATTGAAAATTTCATTTTATATACAATAAAATTTGTAGAAAAATTACTATATACAAAAAATTTCATCCATTAATTACTAGCAGTCACCATTAAAAAATATCTAGAGAAAAAATTTGAACTGAGTTTATCATCTAAAATTATCAAGTCAACCAAATTGAGTACAACCAACAAACCATCAACACAAAATCACAAAAAATTATAAACACCTCTTAATTGCTCTACAATATGAATTTTGGAGCACACAACCTCCCTGTTTAGATTCTCCACTTCGATTAATGAAGTTTCTGGATCATCTGAAAATGACACATAACACAACAAAATGGGGTCATCAAATGAATGTTTAAACCTAGACATTTCCACAAATAAATAACAAAGCAATGAATTAAATTAAAACCCATTAATCATTTACAAAAAGAAGTAAATAGCATGTCAATGAATTCCAAGTTTGAATAACAAAGATTATTTATTTTGAATATTAATGATTACAAGTCTAATTTTTGAACTGTGAATTTTCAATCTATATTGTAAAATGTAGCAACCACACTTATATAGCAATTGCAAATCTTGGATTCCATGAAATTAGTTTAAATGGAGATAGTGTTATGGATGGCTAATTGAAAGGTACTCAAAAACGAATGAATGGCATGATGTAGGTGATATGTCAATTCACTCAAACACATGCCCAGAAAAGCTTTCCTGTCTCTTAATTTTATTTTCTCTAACTACTTTGTAATTTCCTTACTTTATCTACTTACAGCCGGCACAGTCTTCTCTAGCTTTCAAAATCACATCCTAAACAAATTATGATTTATTCATATGGCCATGTTATATTATGAACCACACATGGTAAATCAATCATACATTTAGTCAAAATTATGTGATAAATATATAAACTTAATTATGAATGCTAGATTTTCTTTTTCTAATCAAATTGTACACCTAGCTCATATATATAATTACCTTAGTTTATAATCATTGGCCATATTTTTGGTTTCTTTATAGAGGGAGTTGTTTGCTGGATACAAGATTAATGGTAATTAATTATTAATTTTGTATAATAATAATAATTATTAATTTTGTATAATAATAATAATTATTAATTTTGTATAATAATAATAATAGAAACAATGGATTAGATGAAGTGGGCGAGAAATCTTTTTCACCAATTTTAGATTTCTGCTCCATAATCAAAAAGTTTCTGGCCAAAGAGAACTAAAGTGACCAAAAGGTAAAAATTAAACCTCAAAAATTAGTTTTTAAAATTTGGCTCAGTTTAGCTTTTTGCACAGCTTTTTTTGCAAGAATAGAATGGACCTACTTCCATCTAATTCCTTTACCCTGCATAGGGTGATTGACATTAAAGATAGGTCAGAGGAATGAATCATTTACCATCATAATTGGCTGTGAGAGTAAACAATGTAATCTTGTAGATAGTTGCATCAAAATTAAAACAAAAGCATTACAAGTAGTACAGATATACTGACCTTCCATGGAAACCCTTAGTTTCCCGGTGTCTCTCCTAGTTACCATAGAGAAGGCTCCAGTATTCTTTCTCGGCCTCACCTGAGAACAAAGAAGTATCATCTCTCTCAGTACCACAACTAATCTAGGTCGGTTCACAATCTTAAATAATCACACAACAAAGTATTTAAAAAAAGATGAGGGGAAGGTGAACATGGGTTGTTATTTTCATTCCACTAACTGGTTCTAAAACAACTATGAAATTCTTCACCGTCAGGCTACCTTCTTCAGCTAGGATTGCAACAGCACGAGCTTTTCGAGCTGCATCAGGTTCTTCAAACCTAATGTAACCTGATTCGACTCCAATCTTGAAATCAATGAACTTTAAAAGAAAAAGCCACAGAACAAGAAAAATGTCATAACAACTCAAGTAATTGCAAAGCATATATAGTAAAACCTTTCAAGTTCTTCTTTGTGGGTTCATTTCATACCCCGCTTTCTTAAACCACTACCCTGGCTCATTCAAGAAATCGTTCTCTTGATGTGAATATGGCAAATCTTTCTATGGCTTGTTGATCTAAAACACCAATTCATATGCATATTCATATTTCTTGCAAATCTAATATATAAATGTGACTTTGAAGTATAGCAGTTATTATTAGCATGCAATTTTTTTTCCATTCTATGATTGAATGTTAGTTTATGAGCAAATTATTGAATGGAAAATTGGTATGAATCTTCAATTCCAATGTGAATCAACAAGGAAAAATAGAGTTAATTTGTTGAACCTGTAACTTTATGGTCCTTTTTTTTTATGTTAACAACAGTATGCGAATCAAATATGGAAGCATATATTCACAACAATAAGTGGAAGGCACATATGTAGGTGAAACTACGTTCCAAAAGGAATATTTAGTTGAAACTTTCTATTGATAATTCCATTAGGCTATCAGAAAAACAAAGAGTACCAAACCTGACCACGACTATATAACAATTTGAATACCATTTTCCCTTTACCTCTCTCACTCTCTCTCTTTCTTACCATTTAACAATCAAATCGTGAGTTACAAAAAAAAAAAAAGGAGAAAAAAGCCAAAATGGCAAAGTGAAAGAAAATGAAAGAAAAAAAAAGAAACAAAATAGAAGATAACAGATTCACAATAAAAGCACTGGGTTAAATGCCTATTAAGAGAACGATAATCATTAACACAGAGATAAAATAAAATAACAATTATGGGTAAAGTGGCAACAAGCAATCGTGGTTGCTTTCTCATTATCATCATCAAACCACAAATCGATTTATAATTTGCAATTCATGGAGTGTGTCTCCACTGTAATCACTGTCAATGTCACTATCGATCCTTATTATCTCTGGTTTTACTTTTATAGAGAAGATGCAAATGCAGATATAGGTTTAGGAAAATACATGCACGAGCTTGAATATGCACTCAAAAACACACACATTAAAGATCAACACTTTTATTCTAAAAAGATTAAATCAAATTCACATTAATTTGCACTAAATCATATAGCATTTCCAGAAATTCAAAAAAATGAAACATTAAAACTAATAGTATACCTAGCATCGGCAAGATGACGGCGGCATACTTGGCGTCGACAAGCTGACGGCGACGAAGTACCTGCGTTGGCAAGCTGAGAGTGAGTTGATGAGTAAAATTGATTTTGGGGATAGATTTGTGATAAGTGTTTAAAAGTGTATCATTCACATATATTTTAAAAGACATTATTGCATACTATTTAATTTAAAGTCCCTATTTATGCAAAAATTATGAATTTCATTGGCACAACTTTAATTTGCATGTTTTCATGATCTAAATCTCAATTATATGTAAATATGTATAATTATATAAGTTGACATGTATATAATACTTATGTAAAATAGTAATATAGTGTATTTTATACATAGGCGAAAGGTGATCAAGTTGCAATTGAAAAAAGAACAAAATGGTCAACATCATATTTCCTATTTGAGCACTAATTAGTTAAATGGTCATATCTTTGTCTACCCACCTCCAAATATAATGATTTTTGTTTTAAATGGAAGCTGACTCAATTTTTCATAATTCATATTCAGATGTCATTTTTAGTTTTGAAATGATTCATCACCAGATATTTGAAGCAATACAACAAAACGTGGCCTACCATTTGCAGCCTGGACCTATGCATATCCTTCGGTATTTTGTACATAACTCTCTCCACAGTGCCCCAATTGGGTTGATTCTTGATTCAAACATGAAAGAGGCAGATACAACTGTTATGTTATGGAAAAATTCAAATTCGTGCATCTAGGTGGTTGAAAATAATTATTATTCAGACAGTAGCTGTCAACGTTTTGATTTGAATATGCCTTAATAATTTAAGTGTAACTTTCACTACATAGGTCTAAATTTCATGGGGCCATATCTTTTAAGAAGAAATATTTCTCTAATTTGGAGTAGAAGACAGTCAAACATGCTTCTCAATGTGGAAGATAATACTATGATGAAACATGCCACTTGCTTGCATTCACATGTGCGAATTCTCCTTCACCTTGTCTATATAAACCTTGGTTTTGAAAGCTTAAAGCAGCTTGTATTCTAAAAAAAACACTTTCATTTCTTCTTCTTCATATTTTCTTTACACCATATATTTCTAATTTCATAATTAAGGCAAAGGGTGAACTTTTGATGGTTGTATAGTATTGTTCTTTGATCCTTTGATTTGTCCTTCATTGTCAACTTTCCTTTTGAGTGAGTACTATATTTTGCAAGTGATTTTGGTTTGTTAGAAACCTTGATTCATTGTTAACTAAGGGTACATTGAATGCTTGGATGTTTTCTACATATAAAGAGCAAGGCAACCTATAGTTTTTCACCTTCAATTCAAAGGTAAGTCTTTTAATTTCTTTGTGCTTAAATGTTATCCATCCTCCAATTAAGATGATTTCTTATTTGAATCTTAATTGGGTATAAAAAAAAGAATCAAGAATAATTTCTATACATATCATCAAAATGGATCCCTAATACCCTAATATTCAATAATAGTTAATTTCAAGTTAATAATCAAAATTTCATTCTACTTTCACAATATTTAGACTTTTTGGACTTGTGGACTTAGTATAACTAATTCCCTGAGGACCGACACTCGGACTTCCGAATCTTTATTACTTGAATAACCTACAATTGGGTATTACAACCTAAAAATTGTAGCAATTTGATATGGGAAAAATATGAATTTACTGTAAAAATGATTTGAATGTAAAAAAACGAAATATGAAATTTTAATGTAAAATAACATTTTTATCGTCAATATCTTAATAATTAATATTTAATATATTACTTTATATAACTAAACATTTTAGTCCTATTTATTTGGAACTAATATGTAATAATAAAATTATAATATTCAATTTTTAATAAAATAAAATTGATCACCACTTTTTGCGGTTAATATTCGAAATTGGATGCAAATAATATACTTTTTTGACGTAATTGTATTAAATCGCAAATCAGTTGTAAATAATACTTATTTGCGATGGATTGAAAATCGATAACAAATATTAGCCGCAAAAGACCGTTTTTCTTGTAGTGATATTGAAATTGAAATGCGCTTTTTATAAGTTTTAATGCTAAATATTTACCAATTTCTCTTTCCTATCATATTATAAGACTTCTTATATACATCACATTAGTTATATATACTTCGATTTCATACTTATTTGCCTTCAGTTGAGCTTCATCCAACACTTTTTAGCTTCCATTATATTGCTTCACAATTATTATAGCGTAACTTAAAAGTTACTTTTCCACGGCACAACTTCATCTCACTTTCCTAGAGGGAGTGTATTCAAATACTGTCAAGTGCAAGATTATCTACAATACTATTGAGTATCCCATAGTATTAGTAATGTGTGTAAATTTCATTCCAAGTTGAAGACAAATATCATTCAAATTTTCAAGTAACGCCAGATTGAATCCGATCGAGATATCCTGATTGTAGATCGTACATATCATATGTAAAAAGTTATTATCAAATTTCTATCTTGAGGTTTAGAATTTCACCAGTTATATAAAAATTTTGAGAAATATATCAAAAAACCTTCCTTTATTATTAGTCAACAAACTCCAAATGATATATTTTTTGAAATGTCAGTCAATCTTTAAGTTTTCTGCTAATTAATTAATTGTAAAAGCTGTTTTAGTTCAAATATTTAGTCTAGTACTTTGATTAAGTCCTAGTAACTTCAAAAATAACTTTTAAAGTCTCAATATATTATAAAATAATAATTATACCCTTATATCATAATACTTATTTAAATAAAAGACTAACAATAATATTTTAATTATAAATTTATTAATTAGTTTTTTTATTAAATAATTATTTTATTTATATTTTATTAAAATAATATTTTAATTAATATATTTTACACAAATATATTATATTTTATTCTTATACAATTATTTAAGAATATATTTAATAATCTATTTATGTAAAATACATTCAATAAATAAATAATATTATTTTATAGTATAACAAATAATTTAAATATTTATTAATTTACTATAAATTTATTTATTTTCTTCGATATTTATTTTTATTATTTTATTTGTATTTTAAATACGAATATATATTTTATTTAAATTATAATATAGCCATAAATATTTATTATAAATATGTTGTAAAATAGATAAAAGTTATAAATATAAAATGTAATATTTATTTATATTTTATTTTATTATATTTCTAGTAATTACAAATGTGTGATTTATTTTTATTTAATTTATTTCAAATAATCATAATACAATTATTTTATTAATGTATTATTAAAATAACAATATTATTTTATATAAATATTATTCTATATAAATATATTATAATTTGTCAAATTTTAGAGATTTGTTACTTATTTTTCTTAAATAATAATTATTATATAAAAGTATAATTGTTATTTTATTAAAACTTATTGGAATATTTTCGAAATTACTAGAATTTATAAGAGTATTAGACAAAACTTTTATAATTAAAAGACATTTCTCAAACTTTTTATTAGAACTAAAAGTACTTTTAAATACATTTCTCAAACTTTTTATCTAACTAATACAATCTTAAACCTCAGAAAATTTTTTTGATAATAACCTCATGTGTAAATTAAAAACAAATCTATCCAAAATACTCTTTATTTGATATATATTGACCAATCATATATTAGAACTAAAAGTACTTAAGTGTATATTTGACCAAATATTAAAGGTCTTTATATCCATTTTTCGTACGAAAATTAACTATAGTTGACAAATAATTAGATTCTTTTTATGACAGTATTTTAATCACCGAATATAATGTGATTTCGAGCATAATAACCACGCACTTCAAAATAATTAATAATTCCACAATTCAAAAATGATCTTTTCTTTATTTTAATTTCATTAAAAAGAAGGCTTCTTTCTCAATGTACTACTCGACAAGTATTTCCAACTTCATTCCATTATCACAGTGCATTGGGAAACCGCAGATGAAGAAGCTTTTACCCTTCTTCAGAACAATCCGATCATTCCCCGTAGCAAATTTCTTCGTACCATCTGGAACATTGCAAGCTTTGTAACCCTCTTCATCCAAAACGACCACATTGTGCCTTCCTTGTGGGTAGTTGAATTCAAGTACATCCCTGTGCTTAAAGCACTTTCCCTTTGGCCAGTCCTGCACTCCAAAACGCCAACCTTCTTCATCTCTAACCTTGTTAGTCTTTGTAGAAGACCCATTACTGCTTTTAGAAAGTAGCAGCAACACAAAAACACTTTTGCTGTTGCCAATGTTGCGCTGCCTCTTCCCTGAACCATAATATTATTAATAATGTTATATTAATAATATTCAAATTTTAGCGATGCCCTAAACTTTGTCACTAAATCCTTTTTCAATGATGACATTTTCATAGTCGTTGCCAAAAATTAAAGAAAAAATTAATAATTAATTGTATCCTTTACCGACGACAATGTTGTCGCTACAGATGTCTCATTAGCGATGACACTGGTAGTCGTCGCCCAAAGTATTGGCACTAATTTGCCCAAATACACGGCGACAAGATGATAAGGTTTTGTGACAACAATTGTTATCGCTAAATGTCAATCTTTTAGAGACAACGGTTGTAATTGCTATTCCCATCTGTGGCAACTGCATTGCTGTGTTATTGTGAAATATATATTTAGTGGCGATCTTATGTTGTCGCAGAAGATTTTTTTGGTGTTGAATTTTTATATACTTTTGGCGATGACTGTGAACGTCACGGAATTTATTTGTAGCAACAAAACCTCTATTGCCGGTAAAATTTTTGTTAAATCTTTTAATATTTTTCTATGCACAATAATGTAATAATAATTATAGTGTTAATAATATTTTTCTATCCATAAATATTTTAACATGTTCCCCTTTTGATATTTATTAAATATTTACTAATATTGTTGTTAAGCAGTAACAACTTTTCATCATATAGAAATTGTATATTTTTTACCATTTTGTTAAAATTATAATTAAATTTAACTTTAGTATAAAATTCTAAAATGTGATAACTTTCAATTTAATATAAAATTATTAATAATTATTTATTATATCAAAGTACCATACTTTTGAAATTGACTCCCATGATTGAGTTTTATTTTGAATATTAGTCAATTTTCAAAAACCAATATCAACTAAATGCATAAAAGATACTTCATTATTTTTTCAAATTAATTAACATCAGCTTTTTGCTCTCTATAATTAACTAGTTTTCTCCCTGATGCAAACCACACATTCTTTAATTTAAAAAAAATATAAAGAAAAAAAAGCATATAGTTAACATATTTTGAAATTTTAAATTAATGATTAAAATTTATTAATTATTAATACAACCTAAAATTTAATCTTTTGCCATATCTTTAAATATAAAATTTTCTTTAATCATTAGCAATGTTGGGAATTTCATGTGTAGTACAAGTCTATCCTCCAACAAATTTGGTCAATAAACATTGTCAAAAAAACTTTTGAATTTATTAATTATGATAGTACTATAGATAAAATATACCACTTCAAACCATCAAAGCTACAGATGCTGGGAGGTTTCGTAATGTACTTGAGTTAAGTGCAGACACTGCCAATTAGATTAATGCTACGAATAATACAGACTTCACTTCTACTGTCACTTCATCTTTATAACCATCCAAAGAACTATACTCACAATAGAATACTAGCTAGTCTTGTCATCATTAAACAAAATCAACAAAGAACATATCCATAACTATATGTGAGTATACTATATGACAACTTGTATATAAATGTTGTTAACTGTTGTGTAATTTTAATAACGCAAGTGCACGTTATCGTTAACAAGTAATAAAATGATAAGTCAAGTATCATTTCTACGAGGATTGGTTATTTTGTTAATTACCGAAGATAAGTAATCCTAAATTTAATTGAAGAATTCGATTAATAAATTTTGATTAACAAGAAATTGCGGAAATTTAAATTAAACTAACTAAACGAAATTGTGAATTTCAATTGATTAAAACATTAGGGCAGTAGATTTCACCATAGCTAATTGAACTCAATTTCTTTAATTGTGTTGTTTCAATTTGTTACCAATATTGACATAAAATTATCCTAATTTATTTGATATTCTTTCTCAAGATATACCAAAAATACTTGCACATACGAATTCACTATATCTCTATGTGAATTGAAATACATGAAAGTTCATTAAGTATAATGATAATTAACTTAATTTTGCATAAATCAAGATAGTATATCTCTATCTAACATGTAATTCATTGTGTTCATTACATAATCAAAACAAATAAATCATTTCTCAGATTAATATAGTTCACAAATCGTTCAAATATTGGCCAAATATTCAAAAGCATTAAGCACAATAATGAACACTCAATATAAATAATAAATCATGAACAACACAAATTCTGGAAATTGATGTTCTTAGCTAGGCTACATCTTTGCCCTAGTTAACAGAAATTAGTTCATAGTGATTTAAAATTACAACACACCATAATTAAAATGAAAATCATAATGAAAATTTCAGAAAGAGAAAAGTAAAGATTTGAGGAAGAAAAACTCTATGTAGATGAAGGACTTCAGACTCTAACAAGCTTCAATTTGTCTTCCTCCTCCTTCCCCTCTTTCTTCAAGCTTCTAAAATCTCCAAGATGGTAAGGAAAACCTTCACTTTCGTTCTTGCCCTCTTCTGGTCGTTTACCCCTTTTAGTTGCCCATTTAGTCTTCAAAAACACTCCAAATTCACTCCCCCTCTATTAAGAAAAAGCTGTCTCCCACTTGTCTACATTCAAACCAAAATTTAGGCCACTAAAATTTGACTTTTTGCTTCCTTCCATGACATGTGGGTTTGTTAATCATTATGTCTAGTTTTCAAATTATTTTGAATTAGTCAAATACGATTCTTGAGTACAAAGATACACTAAAAAATATGGTCTATGTTCAGTATAAACGGGCCTTGTTGTTTTCTTTTCATTTCTTGAGCTTTTTGGGCTTTTCTCCTACAAAAATAAAGAACCAAACTCAAAGTAATGACATAAAAAAATTAAATAAGAAAACACAAATAATTAAGTAAAATAAGTATGAATTAGTATGAAATTAAGAGTGAAAGTATGACAAATTTTGTATAAAAATTAAGCACATCAAATATCCCCAAACTTAATATTTGCTAGTCCTCGAGCAAACAAAAAAAATAAAAGACTCAACAACAAAAACTAGCTTCCTCACTTCATTTTCCATGGTCGACAAGAATACAACAAGATACAAAATTAATCAATCAATCATCCTAGTATTAACAATGCTTCATATGCTATGCTCATGTGTAGTGTGTGATAGCCATTAATCAATCATCATCTTTCATGTCATCTTCACAAAATTAGAGTATAGAATGCATAGAAGTTTAAACTCCAAATCTCACAAAGATGATCACTTTAAAGAAAAAAACTCGAAATTTGGGTTAAAACTCAAAAGTATGTGAGACAAGCATTATGCTTAGATTTTTAATGGAAAACAAAGCTCACATACAATAGAAAGAAGACGTTATTTTTCGATGTGATGATAGTGATCTCATGAAAGGAATGCCAATAACTTGACTATCATAACAATGAATGCAATCTAATCATATAACACACAAGATCAACGTAGGACTTTCTTTCAAGATTGTAATGAAGCCAACAAGTAGGATATTGTTAAGAAAGAATAGATGATGGGTACAAAAAAGTTATAAGAACTCAATAACATATGCATCTATTATCAAATTCTCATATTTCCTTGCAAACACATTTCACCACCACCACTTCTTTATATTCTTCGCTTCTTCTTTTCAAAGCACATTATCCTCTTTCTTTTTCTCTTTTCTCTCACTCTCTTTTTTTTTTTTTTTACATTGGCTTAATAATTTTATTTTTTTTAACCTTACTCTATCTTTTGATGCGAAAACTCAATGCTTACTTAGGCACGAGTTTCAGTTACTCAGTAAAAGCATGGTTACACAAATGAACATAATTTTTTTTTTCATGGCCTTGCATCAAATAAATAATGCATTGTTAAATCAACTACCCATACAACAAGTAACAACCTCCAAATTTATAATGAAGCATATGTCAATACCATACATTTGTAGCGCAAATGATAAGAGTAAGGATAAAGACAATGGAAAATTGGCTATTGAGATTGGTTGTTATTGGTTTTAAGAAAGATAGAGATTATTTTAAAGCTCAAAGTGGTTAACTAAGAAAACATGCGTAAGGTCGGCTAGAAAGGCTCAAACGATACAAACAAGGCCTAGAATCACTTCTTGTGCATCATAAAACCAAAATTACATCTAAAGCATGAATAATCAAATCAATTGGCCAAAATAAAATATAATGAGATCATTAGAATGAAAATATGACAAGAAAAGATATAGAATAATCACGTAACACTCAGAATTGAAGGATAAGGGGTTCAAAAGCTCACGATTAAGGTTACACGAGTCTACACTTTCTTACATAATATTCTCTAACTATGTGAATTCATCAATTTAAGATTATGATCAATCATGACATTAAGTATTTATGAATTGTGAGAACAAATGATGAAACCTAGTTAATACAAGGATAATATTATGATCAAACTTAATATCTCATTAATTCAAATTGACCATGAGTAAATCATTTCCAAATCTTGTAACTAAATAAGGAAGCGACTCAAACAACTAAAAAATAGAAAATAAGTAGGAATTTGCGATTTTTTTTTTAACAAATGTAAAGCTAAAGAAATTAACTCTAATCAAAGCCAAATATAAAATCTCACCCCCAAACTTAAATCTAACATTGTCCTCAATGTTTGCAATTAAAAATGATGCAATGAATGGATTAAATAAAGGTGAAAATGTAAGGAAATACTTCAAACACAATGAAAGCAAAAATGGAAAAGATGGCACCTGATTTGGCAATACTTCAATTGCTACAAATTTCATATTCTCCCTTTCGTGCATTTTGGGTTGCCTCCCAAGTAGCGTTAAGTTTAATGTCTTCAGCCGAACCATATTCTTCAGCAAAGAAAACACTCAAACACTAGCTAATGTGATTGTGCTCTTGCATTGCTCAAAATCACCCTCCACATAATGCTTCAACCTCTGTCCATTAACTTTGAATGTTCCTTTTGTATCATGATGGGCTTCAGCTGCACCATAAGGAAATACACGAACAATGGTGAAAGGACCATACCAGCGTGAGCGTAATTTTCCCTAAAAGAGTCGAAGACAAAAATTATAAAGGAGAACTTTCTGACCAACTAGAAAATCTCGCCTCATAATATGCTTGTCATGCCACTTCTTTGTACACTCCTTATAAATTCGTGCATTCTCATAGGCATCATTATGAAACTCTTCCATCTCACTCAATTAAAGCAACTGTTTTTCCCCTACAGCTTTCATGTCAAAATTCAATGTTTTCACTACCCAATACGCTTTGTGCTCAAGTTCAACCGAAAGATGACATGCTTTTCCAAACACTATCTTGTATAGAGACATTCTGATTAGAATTTTGAATGCTGTGTGATAAGCCCAAAATGCATCATCTAACCTTTTCGACCAATCTTTTCTTGAATTGCTAAATATTTTTTCAAGAATCCTCTTTAATTCTCTATTTAATATCTCCACCTGACTACTCGTTTGAGGATGATAAGCTGTAGCTATCCGATGAATGACACCATATTTTCCCAATAAAGCTTCGAATTGACGATTACAAAAAAGTTTACCGCCATCACTAATAATTGCTCAAGGAGTGCCAAGTCGGGTAAAAATATACTTGCGTAGGAAATTTGTAATAGCCTTAGCATCATTGTTACGTATAGCCATTGTTTCCACCCATTTCGAAACATAATCTATAGCCACCAATATGTATTGATTCGAAAAAGATGACGGAAATGGACCCATGAAGTCTATCCCCCAAACATCAAACAATTTAACCTCAAGAATATTATTCAGTGGCATTTCACTTTTTCGAGATATATTTCCAATTCTTTGACATCGATCACAAGCAACAACAAATGAGTATGAGTCATTGAACAATGTACGCAAAAAAAAAAACCAGATTGTAGTACCTTTGCTGCTGTTTTCGTTGCTCCAAAATGCCCCCCATATTCTGAAGAATGGCAATGTTGCAAAATACTCACCATCTCGTCTTCTGGAATACAACGCCTAATTATTTGATCTGGGCATTGTTTATATAGGAATGGGTCCTCCCAATAATAATGCTTGACATCCGCAAAGAATTTCTTCTTTTGTTGGTATGACAAATCAGCCGAAATAATATTGCTGGCCAAATAATTTACAAAATCTGCATACCAAGGTGCATTCGATTCTTGAAGAGAAAAAAGTTGTTCATCTAGGAATACCTCATTAATCGAACTTGCTGCATAATCTTCAATTTCTTTTTGTTCCAATCGAGATAAATGATCAACAACTAAATTTTCGGATCTATTCTTATCGCGAATCTCCAAGTCGAATTCTTGCAGCAAAAGCACCCATCTAATGAGCCTTGGTTTTGCATCCTTTTTCGCAAGTAAGTATTTGATGGCTGTATAAACTATCACCTTCGAACCAATTAAATAATAGCATAACTTGTCAAATGCAAACACAACAGCCAAAAACTCCTTCTCCGTGGTAGCGTAATTCAATTGGGCATCCGTTAAGGTTCTACTTGCGTAATAAATGACATGCAAAGCTTTACTTTTTTGTTGCACCAAAACAACTCCCAAAGCATGATCGCTTGCATCGCACATAAGTTCAAATGGCAAATCTCAATCCGGAGCCACAATAATAGGTGCGAAAATAAGCCTCTTCTTCAAAGTGTTAAATGCCTGTAAACAATCATTAGAAAAATTAAAAGGCATGTCTTTAATCAAGAGATTGCAAAGAGGTTTAGAAATTTTAGAGAAATCCTTTATGAAGTGTCGATAAAATCCGGCGTGTTCCAAAAAGCTTCGAACAGCCTTCACAGAAGTAGGCGGTGGTAACTTCTCAATGACTTCAATTTTTTCTCGATCGACTTCAATTCCTTTCACTAAAATGCGATGACCCAAAACGATGCCTTCTTGAACCATAAAATGACATTTTTCCCAATTTAACACTAAGTTGGTTTGCTCACATCGCTGCAAAACTAAAGCCAAGTTATTTAAACAATTATCAAAAGATGAACCAAAAACTGAAAAGTCATCCATGAACACTTCAATGAATCTCTCCACCATGTCAAAGAAAATAGCTGTCATACAACGTTGGAAAGTTACAGGAGCGTTACATAAACCAAATGGCATTCTTCGAAATGAAAAAGTACCATATGGGCAAGTGAATGCCGTCTTCTCTTGATCTTTCGAAGTAATAGGAACTTGGTTGTACCCGAAATAACCATCTATAAAGCAATAATGCGAATGACCAGCAAGTCTCTCTAGCATTTGATCAATAAAAGGCAATGGAAAATGATCCTTGTGAGTAGCATCATTTAACTTCTGATAATCGACACATACTCGCCATCCCGTGACTGTTCTTGTCTCAATAAGTTCATTGTTGTCATTATTCACAACGGTCATTCCCCCTTTCTTTGGAACCACTTGCACCAGACTCACCCATGGACTGTTAGATGGTAAAACATCCCAGCATCTAATAATTTCTGAACATCAGCCCTTACCACCTCTTTCATGTTAGGATTCAAGCGGTGTTGATGCTCAACTACTGGTCTAAAAGTTTCTTCCATTAAGATTTTATGCATGCAAATTGAAGGGCTTATACCTTTAATATCAGAAATGGACCATCCTAATGCAGCCTTATGATCTCTTAAAACTCGAAGTAGTTTTTCGTCTTCCAATTCACTCAAGGAAGCTGAAATTATGACTAGAAATGTTGAGTTTTCACCTAAGTATGCATATCGAAGGTGAGATGGTAGTGGCTTAAGCTCGAGTTTAGGAGTGGATGACAACGGTTGGGAATGATTTCTATCAAGTTCTTCAAAATTCTACCTTTGAAGAGAATATGGTGGGGCAACTCCCAAATAATGTGTATATTCTACGATTTCTACATTTTCGGCTTTGGTAGATTCAGCATGCACAATACAAGCTTTAAGCAGTTCATTTGGATGCCCATGTTTGAATGTCTCAGCCACCATCTTGTCTAGAGCGTCAATTTGAAAACAACAATCAGTTTCGGATGAATACTTAATTGCTTTGAACACATTGAAGACAACTTGCTCATCTTGAACTCGTAGGATTAATTTCCCTTGTTGTACATCAATCAAAGTTCTCCCCGTAGCTAAAAATGGCCGTCCCAAGATAAGCGAAATTTCTCGATCAGCTTCCATATCTAAGACAATAAAATCGGTTGGAAAAATAAATTTATCCACCTTGACTAATACATCTTCAATTACACCCCTTGGATGCTTAATTGATCGATCCGCTAACTGTAAGGAGACAGTTGTCGCCTTTGCTTTGCCAAGCCCTAATTTTCTGAAAATAGAAAAAGACATTAAATTAATACTTGCACCTAAATCACATAAAGCTTTTTCAAAATAACATTCTCCAATTGTGCAAGGTATTGTAAAACTCCCTGGATCTTTTAACTTTGGTGGCAATTTATTTTGCAAGATAGCGCTGCACTCTTCCGTTAACATCACTGTTTCATTTTCCTCCAATTTTCTCTTGTTGGATAAAATCTCTTTCATAAATTTGGCATAGCTTGGCATTTGCTCCAATGCATCTGCAAAAAGAATGTTAATATGCAATTTCTTAAATACATCAACGAATTTAGAAAATTGCTTATCTAATTTATTTTTTTGCAGACGTTGAAGGAATGGAATCGGTGGCACATAATTCTTGTTAAGACTTGCTCTTTCAGCTTGCAGAATGGAAGAACTTGCTCCCGTAGATGTTTCATTGGCATTTTCAAAGACCTTGTTGTTGTCCTTGTCAATTGTGGATGTTACATTTGATGGACAGAATTCCACTTGTTCTTCTGTTGCTTCTTGTAACTTGTTTTTCAGCTCACCGAGTTGTTTTCTACTGCGAAGTGTAATTGCTTTCACTTGCTCCTTTGGATTTGTCTCTGTATTGCTTGGTAAGGTACCTTGCTGCCTTTCCGCTAATAAATTTGCCATTTGACCCATTTGTATTTCAAGATTTCGTATGGATGCAGCATGATTTTGCAATGTTGTCTCAGTCTTGGTCATGAATTTAGAGGTGTTCATGGTGAGCTGGGTAAATGCATAATCACATTCTGATTATTGCTCCATGAAAAGTTCGGATGATGTTTCCAAGCTGGATTGTAAGTGTTCAAATAAGGATTATGTTGCTGCCTTTGGAAATTTGACACAAAGTTTGCTTGCTCGGAAGATGAAGAAGCGAATGGACTGCCAACTTGACAATCAATGCTTGCATGATTTCTCCCACATAATTCGTACACCTGACCATGAGATTGGATAACATTAACATTCAAAGTACCAAGCTGTTTTGACAAAGTAGCAACTTGGGCTATCAAGGCAGCGATGGCATCAATTTTGTGCACTCCGGAAACTCTTCTTTGTGTTGAATGATCTGAGGGCCATTGATAATTATTAGAAGCCATTTCTTCCAGCAACACGTATGCTTCGTCATGTGTTTTGCTCATCAATGCACCACCTGCTGCAGCATCAATCATTGTTCTAGTTGTGCAACTTAATCCATTGTAAAAAGTTTGAACTTGCAACCATGTTGGCAACCCCATGATGTGGACACCTCCTTAGCATATCCTTATACCTTTCCTATGCTTCATATAGAGATTCCATGTCAATTTGAGAAAAGGATGTGATATCATTTCGCATCTTTGTCGTCTTCACAGGAGGGAAGAATTTCGCTAAGAATTTTTGAGCTAATTCATTCCAAGTTGTAATGGTTCTGGGAGGAAGTGAATTTAGCCACCCTTTTGCCTTATCCCTAAGTGAGAACGGAAAGAGTCTCAGCCTTATAACATCATTCGAAACACCATTATGCTCAAAAGTGTCACAAATTTCCAGAAAATTTGCGATATGTGCATTCGGATCATCATTTGGCAAATCGCTGAATTGGACGGAGAATTGAATCATTTGAATAATTGTAGGCTTAATCTCAAAGTTGTTAGCTTGTATTGTAGGCTGCATAATGCTGGATGAAGTGGCATTGATTGTCAGAATAGTATAATCCCTCAATGCTCTATTATTTTCAGCCCCAACCATATCAGCAATGTTTTCTGCCATGATGTCAATTTGCTGCGTTCTTGATGCTTGTTTTCGCTCTTTGTTTTGCCTGCGAAACGTCCATTCTATCTCTCTATCCAAAGGAGCATGATTAGAACTTTCAAAACGTCTCATGCACTGAATGTAGCACTTGAATTTACAATAAAAAAAAACTTCAACTTAAAATCATAATTAATCCAAATCAATATTAACAAAAATTAAAACAATCCCCGGCAATGGTGCTAAAAACTTGTTGTGTAATTTTAATAACGCAAGTGCACATTATCGTTAACAAGTAATAAAATGATAAGTCAAGTATCGTTCCCACGAGGATTGGTTAATTTGTTAATTACCGAAGATAAATAATCCTAAATTTAACTAAAGAATTTGATTAATAAATTTTGATTAACAAGAAATTGTGAAAATTTAAATTAAACTAGCTAAACGAAATTGTGAATTTCAATTGATTAAACCACTAGAGCAGTAGATTTCACCATAGCTAATTGAACTCAATTTCTTTAATTGTGTTGTTTCAATTTGTTACCAATATT
Organism: Melia azedarach; assembly: GCA_028052125.1. Classification (NCBI taxonomy): domain Eukaryota; kingdom Viridiplantae; phylum Streptophyta; class Magnoliopsida; order Sapindales; family Meliaceae; genus Melia; species Melia azedarach. Next base: position 8,342,736 of record CM051399.1, read on the forward strand.
GACATAAAATTATCCTAATTTATTTGATATTCTTTCTCAAGATATACTAAAAATACTTGCACATACGAATTCACTATATCTCTATGTGAATTGAAATACATGAAAGTTCATTAAGTATAATGATAATTAACTTAATTCTGCATAAATCATGATAGTATATCTCTATCTAACATGTAATTCATTGTGTTCATTGCACAATCAAAACAAATAAATCACTTCTTAGATCAATATAGTTTTCAAATCATTCAAATATTGGCCAAATATTCAAAAGTATTAAGCACAATAATGAACACGCAATATAAACAATAAATCATGAACAACACAAATTCTGAAAATTGATGTTCTTAGCTAGGCTACATCTTTCCCCTAGTTAAAAGAAATTAGTTCATAGTGATTTAAAATTACAACACACCATAATTAAAATGAAAATCATAATGCAAATTTCAGAAAGAGAAAAGTAAAGAGTTGAGGAAAAAAAACTCTATGTAGATGAAGGACTTCAGACTCCAACAAACTTCAATTTGTCTTCCTCCTCCTTCCCTTCTTTCTTCAGGCTTCTAAAATCTCCAAGATGGTAAGGAAAACCTTCACTTTCGTTCTCCCCCTCTTCTGGTCATTCACCTATTTCAGTTGCCCATTTAGTCTTCAAAAACACTGCAAATTCACTCCCCCTTGTTAAGGAAAAGCTGTCTCCCACTTGTCTCCATTCAAACCGAAATTTAGGCCACTAAAATTTGACTTTTTGCTTCCTTCCATGACAGATGGGTTTGTTAATCATTATGTCCAGTTTTCAAATTATTTTGAATTAGTCAAATACGATTCTTGAGTACAAAGATACACTAAAAAATATAGACTATGTTCAGTACAAATGGGCCTTGTTGTTTTCTTTCCATTTCTTGGGCTTTTTGGGCTTTTCTCCTACAAAATTAAAGAACCAAACTCAAAGTAATGACATAAACAAATTAAATAAGAAAACACAAATAATTAAGTAAAATAAGTATGAATTAGTATGAAATTAAGAGTGAAAGTAAGACAAATTTTGTATAAAAATTAAGCACATCATTAACATAGACAAAGTGTAGTTGAAAGTTAAGCTAGATATGCAAGCATATCAAACATAGTTAATCATATCACAAAAAATGAGTTAAAAAAGTAAAGAAAAAAATGGCACAAGATGTCTCACTAACAATATGCCTTGATGAAGTTTTATAGAGATTTAAGTTGCTACTAGTGTTCACTTACATCTAGATTTGGTTTTGGCTGCTTATATACTAGCAAATTCATGTACAATAACACTTAATTCATGGGTGATACGAGCGATATTATAGGTAAGGTCTGATTGAACTCTAGCATATAGATTCTATTAGTTAAATAACATGTACTTTGCCTAATCTTGAGAAATATTTACTGGAGAACTAGAAGTTCAGTGACATGCTTTAATATAAAGAGTTTCTAAGTTGGTCAAAATCGACATAATACTAGTTGTAGCAATACCTAACTCGTAATATTTTGGGAGTTCTTTGATTGTTATGTTTAAAACATTATCCCTATTTTACAAGTGTCAGGCTTATAGAACTAGCATAACTACAAAGGCAGGATCTACTTACACATTTCACCATATGATTGACTATTTACACAACTAGTTACATGATTCTACAAACTAAGGGATGTATTTAATCAAAGAACACACAACAAAAAATCAAAATATTAGTTATTAAGCTAAGCAAGTTCAGCATATAAATGTTTAATTACTAAGTGCTTATTCCCCACCCTGTGTAGTAAAATATAGTAATAATCCCACCATATTTTAAGTACAAAACATTCACCAATAAGCACAGTAGGTGTATAAGCAACTGACAAGCTCTGTCTCATTAAACAAATCAAATATTCATATCCAAGAATAGATCAGAACTCCTCACATACATGGATATATAACAAAAAGAAACGTATATAGTACCCAAGAAAATAACTCACCTAATCCATGAATGCACTCATGAGATCATTCGGGGTATACTGTTATAACATCGGAATGCCCATTTTTACATTATAATCGATGACAACACTCCTATTAAAACGACAATTCTAATTTACAGAAATAGAACTATTTTTTGTTGGGAAACTGGCTGTAACAAGTAAAATTCTAATTTATAGAGTGTCATTATCAACAACAAGTACTCTAAAATCAACAAAAAATTGTTCGGGCACCACCACGTTAGTTCTAGAACTGGAACCATAGCTAGTTGCAGAGGAGGGCACCATTCTCTAAAAGTGATCCATTTTTCAACGTCGATAACAGCTACTCTCTCTCTAAACAAGTAAAATTCAGCATTTGCAATGGAACTAATGAGTTTACAGAGAAATCATTATATAGAAGGCAAGAGTGAAGCCAAACAATGCAATAAAGTTGTCCTTATTTGTAATATCAAGCTCTTTTTTAGGAGATAAGAAGATAATTAAATATTTTAATTTAAAAGGAAAAGAAATAGGCAAAATCATTTAGCTTCATCCAAAGTAAACTCTTCAAACAATAATTGAGACATGAAAAACAACACATTCCTTGGCAAAAAACTCTAAAATTTTATATCCATCACAACTTCGCCATAAATGAAAAAAATAAAGATAAAAAGAGTCCAATTGCTAAGAGAAGTAACCAAAAAATGATTCAAAGATTGGATCAAGAGTCCATCATGAGGCTAAATGAACAGATGTATGCTAATTTCAGGGACTTATCAAACAATAGTATGACTAGGTCAATAACTAAATTTTTATTTGACCTGCCATTCTTAAGGGTAAAGTGTTATAACCTATAACAGTTTGTTAAGTGGTGGCTGAATCGAACTATTATCATAAACATTAAACTAATGAGATAGGTAGTCAGTAATCAGCTTGCAAGTAAACTTTTCCTAATTCTAAGCTTTCTTGTAAAGAAACTGGTAGATTCCTTGTAATATGTTGTAACCATTCTTTCTAGTAAAATATATGCCTTACATTTCAATGAAAATTGTTTCTTTAAGTTACCACCTTTATTCTTTTTAATTTACTATTTCTTAGTTATACTATCCTCATCTCTTGAGTGTTAAGGGAGTATGTGGGAGCACTTATAGTCGTAATGGGGAATTGTGATTGTTCTATGGTTGGTATAATGCTACTTTGGGGTGTTTACAATAGCCACTAATGGATCTGACCTTCATCAAAATTTTACTTAGTCAGAGGTGTCTCAAAGCTCCTCAAATGGTGCAGCCAAAGTTCCCTATTCATGAGAATATTAGCTATGGGGAACAATGATCATTTAAAGTAAGTAGAAGTTCTAATTGGGATGCTGCAAGGTCTTCATGGTCCTAATTTCCAAACAATTCTATTAAATGAGCCTATTATAGTGGAATGGGTCTAATCGTTTCTTTTTTATTAAGTGCTTTTAGCAAGTCGATCAAGTAAATTGTTAAACAACATAGGCAACCTGTAAGACTTTCCCTTTGTTGTGTTGTTAATTTCTTGCAATTAATACGATGAACATTTAGTAAAAATTGAGGAAAATTCATCTAAACTTTGCATACAACAAATTAGTTTAATTACAATCCATAAAAGTTAGAAAGCAATATTTACATTATAATAGTTTTCATTGCTTACTTTTCTATTAAAAACGAAAGTAATTTCTTATAAAAGTTAGATGAATTGAGTATGGTGAGAATTAAAGGAATTATTAAGTTTCACAAATGTTAAATTTGATTAAAATAATAATTGATAGACCTAAAATAAAAAAACTAACAACAACTTAGTTGAAGCATTGAGTTTAAAGTTGAGAAGTAGGAAAAAACACGGTTCTATTTGTTGACTTACTTTTTCCTTAACAATTCCAACAAATTCCAACCTTTGCAAGAACTAGCATTAATGTAGGAGAAAAAACAAAATTGCTGCCAATACCATTTAATGCAGAAAAATAGCATCCAAGACCAGCAAAGCAAGAGGCAGAAAATATAATGGCAATTCGAAGAGCATAAACCACAAAATTGGCAATTCAAAAAATAGAATATGAGTTCTTGTCTATTTAAACCAAATCACAATAAAATTTGCAACCATTTCGTCTAACAAAGGCTATTGGAGATACACACATAGTGCATACAAATCATGTCAGGACTTGACCTGACCCCTCTTGGAGTCCGAGACGAATCCTATATAAACATGCACTTTTCTTAAACATTTTCATAGTCCACACATAACACAATTTCATAATAATATTTATATGGCCTCAGGCCTCCATCATCCATAGTCAGTGCGGCATCATGCCTCATCAAAACATATATAAAATAATATTTACATGCACATACATTTATACATAATCTGACCAAAACATTTTTATGTAGCTGCATAGAGTGGTCTCAACCTCGATTATAAAACTTTATCCTGCACGACGCTCTACGTACTTGGAGGAGATAGGGAAAATAGAGAGAGGGGTGAGCTTACAGCTAAGTGAGTGGATATATATTTACGAAAATAAGTTTTACCTATTTCATAAATAATTCCTTTAAACTACCATGAACAAATCATGAACCATACATTAAATATAATCATAATAAAATATTTACACTTGCATGTGCAACTCAGAAACCATCCTTACAAAAACACACGTTAATTATCATTAGTCATTTATACTATCAACCATATAGTTGAGAATGATCATATCACCATACAACTCATAGCAAATCAATCATCCTTACACCCAACTAGTACCCAAGGGAAAATCATGCTTGGTGGAAAACATCATTGCTCAAGTGGGAGAAATACCATACTCAACCCAACGGTCTCGTATCCTCGTCCGGGGAGTCAATATCATATCATATCCAAGCTCAACCCAACGGCCTCGTATTCTCGTCCGGGGAACTCATAACATTATCATGTACGTGCATTTCCATCGGTCTCAAGGATCTTTCATCATTACTAGGGGATGAGTACTTTGTAGGGTGCTTCAAACAATCACAAATCATGATTCCACATTTAATACTCATTTTCATTTAAACATTGAACTTTCACGCACGATATTACTTTTCATGTTTCACGTCATAATTCAACACATCCATAAACAAATCAACCATAAAATAAATAATAATTAATTTCACGTAATCCAATAACAATACAACACAAATTAAATATCACGTCAAATTAATATTTAATTTTATAAAAACATATAATATTTAAAAATAATATCCACTCACAGTCAGTAATTTAATTTCTGGAGGTTTCGGGATCCCTTGAATTCCCTACAGTAGCTCTACTTCCTAAAACACAATAATTAACCGATTATCATCAATATTTATTCAAAATCTAATGATTATTACTAAAATCAACTACATAAATGAATATACTATTTACGCAAACTAATTTTTTAACTAAATAAAATTCTAAAACTGGAATATATATTAATTCTAAAATTAAACTAAAACAAAACCAGAAATCTAACTGAACCTTAACCTTGCTCTTCCTCTTTTTTCTTTCTTCTTCGTTTCCCCTACTCTCTCTTTTTCTTCTTTCTTTTCTCTCCTTTCTCTTCTCTTTCTTTTCTTTCTTTTCTCTCCTTTCTCTTCTTCTCTCTCTTTCTTTCCCAAAATGAAAATGTAACCTTCCCAACCTTTATTATTTTAACAAAAATATCTTATATTATTATATTATTATTTTATAAAAATCTACTCAATCTTTATCTCTTCTTTTTTTTTTTATGGACACCTAGCATGCTAGGTGTCACAAATCATATTGAATTTGATTTCACTTAGTCAACAATAAATGCAACCTATAATACATATATGCATATTCAATTTGTGATAGTTCATGCAAATATAATGCAGGCCCATTTTAATCAAATCACAACATCCATAAGCATAGGTACATTGCAATGCAACATTAAGACATTAAAAACTAGAAATCCGACCAACCTATATTGTGAATATCCGTACAAAATGAACGCCACCAACACAATAATTTTTTAGTGCTCAATTTCCAGATTTTAACCCGAAATAGAGCCAACTTTAAATGAAAGTGTAGTTCCATATTTTCAATATTTTTTTTTCTCTTTTTTGTAGCAAGAATTATATATATAAGATAGGGGACTCAAAATATAATCTTTACTTTTCCAAATTTTCATCGTTGAAACTAAAATTGAGTATAAGAAACGTAGAAGCCCAAAATCCCTCTTTCTTTTCAGTTGGATTCAGCTGGAAAAGAATGAAAGAATATTCCATCCTTCATTCCTTTTGACATCCTTATTGTAACTGATCCTTTATTGGTCTTTAAGTTTCTGTATGTTGCAACAATAGGCTTGATATTGTGCTATTTTTGTTTTCAGAACAGGTTAAATATAACAAAAACTATCCGCAAGTCTTCTATAGATCCTGATTTAAGACCTACTGGTTCATTTCACTTAGTACCCGTTACACATTTTACTGCTCTATTCTTACTGGAAACAGTTAGCAAGCAAGTGGAGCAACTTTTTGCTAATGACAATGTCTTGTTCTTTTAATCCAGATCAAATGGACGAGGTAAAAAGTTGGTGCAAGAATTCTTAGTTCACTGTATTGATAGAGTTCATAAATGAAATTACAAATTTTGTTTATATAATCTAGTTAGACTGAGCATGTGTAGGTATAAGCTGTGTTCTAATGCTATAAATTATCTATCCGGTGATTCATCCTTCTTATGTTCTATTTTGGGCAAAACTAGACTGCATCACAAGTATATCACTACTTATTTGGCTGATGTGCATGTTTGTTTTGGCTGATCCGTGTATTTGGAGTTTTTAAATAGTAGTGAATTTATGCGTTGCCTAAACTGCTTACTTTATAGCAAGCATAAACCCTTTATGGGAGAAACTTGTTGCAATAATGATGTATAGTAGAGTAACCAATTGGGGAAAATGGATATCCCTTCATCCTGTATTCCATTTGCTTGTAATTCTCGAGTCTCTCACTTGTCTCATTCGCAGGTTGCTTATTGATTCCTTTATCCAAAATGTAGGTAACAGACCAGAGGTATAGAAATATGGGGCGTATATTGTTTTAAGACCCTCTAATTTTGATGAGCCAGATATTCATGTTTTCCAAAGCAGTTACTCCAAGACCAGAGGTGAGCTTTTGGTTATTTATATATAACGAAAGTAGGGTTATGTTACCTGAATTAATACAATGAAAGCTTTCAAATAGGCCAATCCCTTCTATGATTTCGAGAATATAATTGACTCAGATGAAGAGTTGGATTTTCCATCAAAGGAAACTCGTGCATGAAAAGACTATATAAATATTTGAACCGTACATTGTCTATTGCCTACTATTTAGACGGGTGTTTTTATTTGGTTTCCCTTTCCAGTTGCTATGTTATCAAAAGCACATGTCGTTGTCTCATAATCTTTACTCATTTAATGATACAAAAATACATTTTTACTGTAATATGTTATTTATCTCCTTTTGGGTTGACTGATATTTATCTTGCTCTCTTAAGATGGAGGCCTTTTATTTTTTTTGGTAATCAGATTAACTGATTCATTATAAGCTAGTTATTTGGAAGGGTAATAGGTAAATACTCATGTTACTAAGCGTAATTTGTAAATATTCATGATATTAACCTTAGAGTTTCCAATTGTATGCATTTAAGTTCGATTTATATTAAGAAAAACATATTTAATAGAAATCTCTTGATTCTTAGCAATATATATTTTTTTTTTCAAAGAAGTTAATATAAGTCTTTAGGACCAATATTTTTTTTTCTTATTAAAGTACATAAATTGCTGATTCCTTAGTTACGTTTTCATTATTTGTGTTACTTTTCATTGTCTTCAATGCTACTACTAGATTATTCTGTATTGCTTCCCATCTAAGTCTGCTTGAAAATTGAAGCTTGTTTATTGTCTTGTGAATCAGCACTCTTTTGGAGTTGCCTACTTCTCATTTCTGTGGGTTTGTCATTTTTAATTACCCTTTTTTTTGCTCCTCCTATTAAGCTTTCATGCAGTCAGTTCTACTGACCAAATAGCACAAATCCTCTTGTGGAGTACGGTAAATCAAATATTATCAGTTTTTTCACATTGAGGTTTGTTACTCGTTCTTAAAGTCTATAAGTTTCGTGGTCCAATTGGACTAAGTATTCTTGTTCATTGAGTATGTTTTGTTTGGAATGTTTCTTCGCTAAGTTTGAAGCAACTTTTACGGTCAAGATTATTGCCAGACTTCCCAATTACTGGTTCAAGGGTAGACAGTGATGGGAAAATTTCTCTTTGACAGGGTGATGAAAATTTTGTTGACGATGACATTCAGATTGAACCTTTAATCTCGAAAAGCAGAGAGAAGAAGGTTATTTTGATAGAGAGAGAAATTTTGTTGAATATATCAATGAAAATGAAATCAAGGTAAATGTATTTTCTTTTTATGTTCATTTTGTGCTTAGAATTCTTCTTGTACATAACTTTAATATGAATTTTGCAGGATGCATGGCTGGATAGTTTTGAAGTTGATCAAAGATTTATTGGTACTGCTGTAAATCACAATAAAGATTTTGATAATGAAGATGATAGTCGTGACCTTCCTTCTGAAGAACTTGGAGTTATTAAGAGGCTTATTGCCAACATGCTCGAGCTAGGAGAAACAGTAAGCACAAATAGTTTCTGACCTTATGTTTTAGGTTTTATTTAGGTTTCATGGTTCTTTCGAAAGTATAATCATCAATTCCTTTCACACTCCCAAAAAAGAATTCATCAATATTACTTTCAACTAGGCTGTGGCATTGCAAATTTTTTTTCTAGACCCTATAATTTTGTAGTCTAACACGTGAATTACTATGCATCAATTTGTTTTATTTCATATACACTTCTATTCATCCATTCTGTTCATATAGGGTAGATACCCGCCTATATTTGAATAGATTTTTAAAGTTTGTCTGCTTGTTTGAAAGGTCACACAAGCTTTGAGAAGGTTGAAGGGAACAATTAACAAGAAGGAAAAGATGCCAGCAGAGACAAAGCGTGTATTTGACCATCTAATTGAGGATGCCATGAATCTGATGGAGGAGAATGGAAAATATCGTAACTGCACTCTATTTCACTAGACTTTTGTTAGTTTTGTTCTGACCTGACATGATCAAATTTGATACCAGTATGTTGTGCATCTGCGATGTATACGCATACCAGTCCTTGGCAGTTTGTACTTTCTCAGAATCAACGTGGGCTTGGGAGATCTTTTTTCAGTTTATTTTCTATTATACAACTCCTAGGAAATTAGGATACTTGTAGTTAGGGTGGAGAAAAATAAAGAAAGAACAACTAGGCCTTTCTTATAGTTACAATATGAAGTTCTATATCTATCTTTATGCCCTCAAAAAGCCAAATAATGAATCTTGGAGATGTGTAATGGAAAACCCAACATCGTACATGAGACAGTTGCATCTCTTTGCTATTTATGTATAAATTGCATATGTGTAAGCCACAAAGGTTTCTTTTTTATAAAATAAATAAATAGAGTTTAGAGACTTAAAATTAGGTCTTGTGTTCCATTGTTTTACTTACCTGATTTGAATTTTGTTGTGCAGATGTGTATAACGAGAATCGGGAGACTTTTTCTAGCGTCGGGCAGGTTGGTGCCATACTTAAATACCATCATCTTTATCTTGTGTTTTGATCCTAATATTTTGTTACCACCGGTCATGTTCTATTAGATATATGAATGGATGTTCGTTTAGTCAGTGTAGTTATTGTTGTTGTATTGTTGGATGCTCATTGAGATAATGACTATATGATTCTGTTTGTGCATTTATAGGCAAAGGACGATGCATTCCCGTATGGAATTTGACAATAAGATTGAGCTCAGTTTAACTCTTGTTGCCTAGATTATTGCTGCTATTAGATTGGATCAGTGACTTTTCTTCTCTTTTTTAGTTCTTTTAATGATGCAACTCTAATTTGATTGCAGAGAATTACTTACTTTCTGATGCAATTGATCCCGGATCTGCTTCTGTGCTGTTTTCTAACTCTGTAAAGGAAACCTTCACTGCAAATGCAACTGCTACTAAAACAGCACCTAATGCCAATGATGCATATGATATGTTTGTAGACGATGATGAAGATGCTAGCGCCAAAGCATCCAGTGATGGGCTTAACACAATTTAGGTACTACTTGAAATGCTTTTTTATTCTTTTTCTAGATATAATACCACAATGTATGTAATTATATGGTGTATGTCTTTCCCTTCTCTTTCTATCTCAGTGTTAACCTGGTTGAGCGCACCACCTCTGTTAACTAATCATTACCGTTGTGGAAAACTATCTCTTTTGAATGTTTAATTTGTAAACATGTATAGGTCAAGTGTTTAATATGAAAAAAATAAAAATATTGTACATTTTGGTTATGTATGTAAACATGTATAGGTTTAAGTGGCATTGGCAATATTTTTACTTGTATATCAAAGTTATAATACATGATGTTCAAAAATTGCACAAAAAAAAATTATAATGATATTCTCAATAATACATTTATAATGATTTTAGTGGTAGTAGGTGGTTATCGTCAGCTCTACTTTTGGCGACAACAATTGTGGTAGCCAATATTGAGCCTTTTGTATTGCTTTTTGCGATGACAAGCAATAGTCGCCTATGACCTTTGTCCTACTTTTGGCGATGACACATAGTTTTTGCCAATAATATTTTATATTTCTTTTATCGACGACATGATGTGGTCGCCTAATGTTTCATCAACAACAAATACAACGTGTCGTCCAAATATCGATTTTTGCGACTAATATTAGCCGACAACATCGTCGTAGCCAAAAGCTTTTGACGACGACCATTTGTCATCGCAAAAAACTTTATGTGTCGACCTCGCTTTAGCAGCCATGCGGTGAGGACATAATTGTTCGCCACTAAAACATTTAGCAATGAAAGGGGTCGCCACTAAAATCCTAAGAGTAATAGAAAAATCTAAAGAGAAGGGATTAAACTAACAAATATGTTTAATTTGAGTAGTTTAACTTTGAAGTCCTACTCTTATTTGCTTATTATTGAATATAAAATTATGTGACACTAGTGTATAACTTTATGAAGATAAATTTTATTCTCCTAATTAATATGAGCTTTATATTTTCATTCAATCAAATATTTATGTCATCTCAATCCATTAATCCTTATGTAGCATAATGCGACAATACACTGTTGATCTGACATGCATTTGCTATAAGCCAATTTTATTGTCTTCATTTTTTTTTATAATTGCTAATTTTATTGTTTGCAATAGTCATGTTTGTATCCCTAATCTTTTGTAAGATAAATAGTAGGACATTTTGTTTATAGAGTTAACCGTGTAGTCCCTATTTTTTGCTACTAATTTTATAACGTGGCATATAATAATAACAAAATTATGTCTAAATTTATTATTTTATTAAAATTTTAGGAACAAAAAAGTTATTGCCACTTTATTTTTTTATTCTCTTCGTTTTCTACTATATTTATATCAAACATTCGATATCATATTTTCTTGATAAGATAAAATATCTTATCATTTATTATGTTTATAAAATTATTCTTTTTTCTTAAAATAGTAGTTTTAGATATAAAAGTTTTTTGTACAAATTATTAAAAGGGCAAATGACTCTCAAAGTATTATGTGTCAAGTAGTCGTTCCGTTAATTTTACCGGTTGCTTGTCATGTGAAACTTTGACCAATTTTAATTAGTATAATGACAAAAATAACGTCCATTATTAGTCAATGAGTTGGATACCTCTCACACTTTAAATGTAGATATATTAAACGTCATACTCTTACAATTTATAAGGATGCATTTGCATCGATCAAAATCCGAAGAGTAATAGAAAAATCAAAAGAGAAGGGATTAAACTAACAAATATGTTTAATTTGAGTAGTTTAACTTTGAAGTCCTACTCTTATTTGCTTATTATTGAATATAAAATTTTGTGACACTAGTGTATAACTTTATGAAGATAAATTTTATTCTCCTAATTAATATGAGCTTTATATTTTCATTCAATCAAATATTTATGTCATCTCAATCCATTAATCCTTATGTAGCATAATGCGACAATACACTGTTGATCTGACATGCATTTGCTATAAGCCAATATTAATTCTAAAAAAAAAATTGATTATAGAAATACAAAAATATTGATATGCCAATTATGGATGCAGTGATGGCCTAGTTTTAATTGGGCCCCTTGGTGCTAATATATATATATATATATATATAGGTAAAAATCTTTGTATAGGTTGAAGTAATTTAATGCACATGGTATAATTTAAAAATGCTCGAAAAATAAAAAGAATATTTTATTTTATTAATAATTAAAAAGGTTTACAAAGCCTTTAATTATAATTTAAAGAAATTTAAAAACTAAAAAGAATAACAATTCAAAAAATTACATAAATGTAAGATTCTAGTTTTCATAAATTATTTGGTTGATTTATGATAAAAATATTATTTTGATTTAATTCAAATTCTTATCATGTAAATAAGTCTGTGAATCTTGATAATAGTTGTCTTAAATTTGTAGGATCTTTTATACTCTCGGGTTTCATAAAGGGCAAATTCCTAGTTACCCTCTAAGGTTTTTTACAATATTTTATTAGCCCTTTGAAATTTAAAAATTTACCCATTAAGTAAGAAAATAGAAAAAATAAATGCATTTTATCAGTAATAACCCTGATGACAAATTTATTTTTATTATTTTATTGTACATTTTTACTTTTAGTTATTAATTACATAATTCAAAAATCTCTTAATAACAAAAAAAAAATACATCATAGTTTATCATGCCTGTCACCATCGCCAATTGATTTAAATATTCAATTTTAGATTTGCAGCAGAATGATTTATCAAACAATAATATTAATGATATCATTATATAAAATATTAAAAGAGAATTTAAATGATGTTCACAAAAATTCAAACAGTTGAAGATCGCCAGCGACCAGCCAACTGTTGACAGTGACTAGCATGGCATATTTTTATAACTTTTTTGTTTATTTTACACTTTTGAATTATCTAGTTATGAATTAAAAATAATAATATATAATAAAATATTAAAAATAAGTTTTATATAATTAGTATTTTGTAGTACAATCACACACCAAACATAGTTATGTATTAAATTTTATTATTTATTTATTATTAATTTTATCATTTATTTATTTATTATTTTTTAATTTAATGATTTATTATTTAGTTAATTTTATTATTTATTGTTAACTTTATAATTTTTTATTTATTGTTTTGTTTATTTAATGATTTATTTTTTAAAATTTTATTATCTTCATTAATTTTATTATTTTTTATAATTTAAATAGAATTTTCATTGTATGGTGTGGTGCTTAATTACTTTTTTATCCTTAAAATTTAAAATTAACTATTATTTTAATTAACTAATAAATTTAATGGATAAATTTTTAAACATCAAGAAGGTGGGTATTACTCCAAAACTTAGGGGTAATCGAAAATTTTCCCTTTTATAAAATATCATATTATGCTTTTGCTATAATAGCAGTATATGTTTCTGATTTGATTTAATGGACAGCCCTTCATAAATTCAAGATATTGTTTAATATGTAAGAAGGACATTTGAAATAAAAAATTTGAAAAAACTAAATTTGACAATTGATTGCCAGGTGTCAATCATATAGAGTAATATATTGGTACACTAAATCTTTAGATAGAGACCTTCTGGTAATCACAGTTCAATTTTTAAGTAGTGAATAGTTGTGCTATATAGAAAACAATGTGCCTCAGTCTCTTTTTTTTTTAAATTATTCTAAAATAAAATTTTAGTTCAATTTTTTTTTACATCCTACTTCCTTATATTTACGACTGAGTTAATAGTTAATAATATCTTATATTTATTTAAGTTTATAAAATGAAGACTGCTTTCTCAACATACTGCTTGACAAATATTTTTTATTTTATGTTATTATCAAAATTAGAAATAATATAGAAATCATGAGATAATTAAAAAGATTTTTCTTGCAAATTTTTGTAAGACATATGGTTATAACCTATAAATTCTAGAAACTCTACTTTTGCTAGATCTACTAGCTAACCAATTTCGACATTAATAGTATCTTGGTGGTTCGATCCTTGGAGCTATTCACTGCTTAACATTCATAGTAGCTTTAATTAGACTCTAAAAAATATGTGTACTTATATCTAGTGATAGATTTCCTAATATTATTTTATAAGTATGTTTTAAATTGTTTGTACTTATATGTATCATTTTGTATCATAATAGGAGCAAATCTCAACAATTTTGTAAAAAAAAATTCATACTGTTGATGTGAGAATTTCGCTCGACTGCCCTAGGTTCGAAGATAGGTCTAGGTGTCTCAATATGGTCAACTGAACTACACCAGTTTACTGTATTAAGGTGGTTGGTCGACAAGGTCCGAAGTTGGGCTGAAGCTAGGTTGTCTGGGAATATTCTAAAATAGTGAGTAGACGTCGCCCGTTAGCTGCAAAGCCGCTCCGCTTTACCTCTTTAGCCTCCGAACAGTCTCAAAACTCAAATTTCACCAAATTGCTCCAAGAACCTCCTGTAAGACAGAACACTGGTTAGACGAAGGTCGTCTCTTGGTGACCTCCCTCTAATGCTTAAGTTAGATTCAATCAGAGAGTAAGTTTTGAGGGCATGAGTCTTGCCCCTCTTTTGTACGCAAAAATGAGATATAATAGGAGAAATGAGGTCTAGAGAGGTTGGTCGAAGTCAAGGCTGTACAAACTTTTGAGAAAATGGCCTAAAAAGGCTTTTTATGGAAAGTTTGTGGAGCATTCATGGTGGACATAAGGAGAGGGTTCTTGGGGAGTGTGTGTGTAGAGAACTTACTTGAAAGAGAATGAGTTTTCCTTTCTTGGGGTTAGTGCAAAATAAGGCCACTTACCTTAAACCTAGAAAAAATATGTTTATATATGGAGGCAAAGCTGGGCGCTAATTTGTTGATGCATGTTGCCCTAGCTTGGTTCAACTTGGTCCATGTGGAGTTTGGTCATTGGACTTGAGTGAGGCCACGTAGCATGCTGGGATTGGTCACCCCAACACCTAGCAACATGTGGCTTGATCTCACTAAGCTAGGAGATTCGATGGTCCCTAGCTTTCCAGGAGACATAGTCGTTTTCAGCCTTGAGCTGAGGTCTGGTCTCCCCCTTGTTAGTAGTTGGTCCCCTCTCTGTTACCTAGTGTTTGGCCTGCCCAACATGTCCCCTGCCCCCTAAAAGATCAGATGTTGATCCCTTTTACTTCTCTGTGGTCCCCTACAGTATGACTGTGGATGTAACAGGAAACCCAAGTTGTGCCAGCCTGGTCTTGGGCCCACCTAGTAGCTTGGTCCGCGACTTACCTATGTGCGATATTTGGCATCAAGTTCTTGGGAGCATATTAACACGTATTTCAGGGTGTAGATAAAGAACTAGGGGTGCTTTCCGTCCTACTTTCAAGCGTCATCGTATGCGACCAAGTCTATTATACGCGCCATGGTATATGGTCGCGTTTTCCACATGTGGTATATGGTCACATTGGCGTTTCTTTATGCACCATGGTATATGGTTGCATGGGTATTTCCACATGCATCACGGTATATGATCGCATGGGCATTCACACTTATGCCACAATATATGGTCATGCGGTGTGTTATTAACTTATGGTAAATATCTTGGCGAAATAAAGCGGCAAGCCCATCCTGAAGTGGGTCTTACCCAATTGCTGCTAACTTGGTTTGCCTATATCGAGGTAGTGACGAGGTTGGTCACCTCACCTGATGCTTACCCTACGTTGAGGTAGCAATGAGGTTGACCACCTCACCTGATGCTTGCCCCATGTCGACGTAACAACGAGGTTGGCCACCTCACTTTGTGCTTGTGGGACTATTGCAGGCTTACGTTTTGTCACATGTTCAGCTATATTTTCCCCATAACACATACCTTTCAATTGTCATTGACCCTTGGACTAGTGTTAAGTATTCACTCTTCTTGGTGTCTTGATAAACAAATGAAAAAAAATTATCATTGAATTCTCTAGAAAAGCCAACCTAAGTAATGGCTTCATATCCTATGTATAAGTTTAATATAAATGTCTACCGGTAGTACACTCTACCCTAAAATAGAAATGATACAAGGTGCACCTTTTGTTCATTTATACATCCTATTACAAGAAATATTCTCTCCATTATTTGTAAAAATTATATCACCAATGCCCTCAAGATTTATCATATCCAAATTGCAAAACATATGTCTAATAATGTTTTCCATCCCTATACTACAACTTACATGGGGTTAATCCATAGGTATATGTAATACAAAACTATATCATCCTCTTTCTATAACGTCATTTTCATACTCCTTGACTGAAGGTAAATTCAAATTAAAGATAGGTCTCGTGTTATGTTGACCCTTCCTGTGCACATTGATATCAATTATAATCAAATTATTCAACGATGTAGTTAATTTGCATACATCACATAATAGCTTACAGAACAAAACCATGCTCTAATACCAAACTAACTGACCTATTCTGACTCCTCCTAGGGGTCTAAGATGAGTCCTACTAAATATACTAAAAGACAAGTTATAATGGCACACACTTGAAAGATATTAATTTTAAAAAAACTAATGTGATAAGTATAAAATATTAAATTAAATTTAAAACTAACTTCTTTATTTAAAGAAAAGACATCATTTTTTACTTTATTTTATAAAATAATTTTCTATTTGAATAAAAAAGAAATAACTCGATAAATCTGTTTTCTTTCTTGATTTAAAAGAAATCACTTTTTTAATAAATAGTAAAACTATTTTCTTCATTAAATAATAATTTATATTTCTTTATTCAATCATTAAATGACGATTTTTTATAATTATCATAATTTCTCTTTAATAACTCCAAATTATAGTCAACATAATTCTATATACCAAATATTTTAAAAGTATTTTTTAATAATTAATTATTTTAAAAATTAAAAATATTCTTTAATAACAAAATGTTTTAGAAGCTAAAAATATGTTTTGGTAACCATATTTTGGAATTAAATTATTTCCTAATAACAATTAATTTGTGGCCAATAATTTTAATTAAAATTATCTCACATTAATTGTTACAAGAGCAAGCCAAAGATAAAGTACAAATAAAAGTTGGAGCAAAATTCAAAATAAAAACATCAACAAATAAAGATTCAAACTGAAAATACAACAATAATGAAACAACATAGCAAGCCTAAAACAGCAAGGACAACAGAAACTGTCTGTCAGTATATATAGCAGCTGAAACAACACCTCAATAGCAGCAAAGAACCACCAGAGAACAGTTTCCCAACTGCTACAATTTTTAGGTTGTAATACCCAAGTGTAGGTTTGTTAAGTAATAAAGATTCGGAAGTCTGAGTGTCGGTTCTCAGGGAATTGGTTATACTAAGTCCACAAGTCCAAAGTTCAAAGTCAAATATTGTGAAAGTAGATTGAAATTTTGATTATTAACTTGAAATTAATTATTATTGAATATTAGGGCGTTAGGGATCCATTTTGATGATATGTATAGAAATTATTCTTGATCCTTTTTTTTTTATACACAATTAAGATTCAAATAAGAAATAACCTTAATTGGAGGATGGATAACATTTAAGCACAAAGAAACTAAAAGACTTACCTTTGAATTGAAGTGAAAAACCATAGGTTGCCTTGCTCTTGATATGTAGAAAACATCCAAGCATTCAATGTACCCTTAGTTAACAATGAATCAAGGTTTCTAACAAACCAAAATACTTGTAAAATATAGTACTCACTCAAAAGGAAAGTTGACAATGAAGAACAAACTAAAGGATCAAAGAACAATACTATACAACCACAAAATTTCACCCTTTGCCCTAATTACGAAATTAGAAATACATGGAGTAAAGAAAATATGAAGAAAAAGAAATGAAAGTGTTTTTTGAGAATACCAACTTTTTTTCAAGCTTTCAAAACCAAGGTTTATATAGGCAAGGTAAAGGAGAATTCGCACATGTGAATGCAAGTAACTGGCAGGTTTCATCATAGCATTATCGTCCACATTGCGAAGCACGTTTGACTGTCTTCCACTCCGAATTAGAGAAATGTTTCTTCTTCAAAGATATGACCCCATGAGTAATCTTTCTAATGCTTCATGAATCATGATATTTGGACCTATGTAGTAAAAGTTGTAGTTAAACTATTAAGGCATGTTCAAATCGAAACGTTGACAGCTACTGTTTAAATGATAATTATTTTCAACCATCCAGATGCACGAATTGGAATTTTTCCATAACATGAAAGTTGTAGCTGTCGCTTTCAAGATGTATTTGAATCAAGAATCAACCCAATTGGAGCATTGTGGAGAGAGTTAGGTCCAAAATACCGAAGGATATGCACAGGTCCAGGCTTCAAATGGTAGGCCACGTTTTGTTGTATTGCCTCAAAGATCTGGTGGTAAATCATTTCAAAATCGAAAATGACATCTGAAAATGAATTATGAAAAATTGAGTCAGCTTCCATTTGAAACAAAAATCATTATATTTGGAAGTGGGTAGACAAAGATATGACCATTTAACTAATTAGTGCTTCAAATAGGAAATATGATGTTGACCATTTTTTTTTTTTCAATTACAACTTGGCCACCTTTCACTTATGTATAAAATACACTATATTACTATTTTACATAAGTATTATATACATGTCAAATTTTATAATTATACATATTTACATGTAATTGAGATTTAGATCATAAAAACATGCAAATTAAAGTTGTGCCAATGAAATTCATAATTTTTGCACAAATAGGGACTTTAGATTAAATAGTATGTAATAGTGTCTTCTAAAATATATGTAAATGACACACTTTTAGACACTTATCACACCCCCCAACTAACATTTTGCTAGTCCCTAGCAAATTATGTGGTAAAAAGTTTTTTTTTTTTTTCAGAACAACATCTCACACAAAAATATATATATATATATATATATATGTATATTTTACAAGAAAATAAACAAAAACTGAGGTAAGACAAAAATCATTTCCATATCAACTACAATTATATGTCTAAGTTAGAGAAGTATAAGAAAACATTTGTCATCAAAGTTACATAAATCAAATTATTGTTAGAACACATGCCAATCCCTAATCACAAATGTTAATGACATTTTAAAAGAAAATATACCCCATGAAATTAAGGATAATGTCACTCATTTAATAAGGAATAATGAGAATAAAACAATAACAACTTAAATTTCACATCCCAATTGAAAGAAAAATATAGGCCTTAAATTTTGGATAAAGATAAATGATCAAAATGAATAATCAACAAAATACCTCAATATCTTTTTTTTTTATATATATACTATATTATTCAGCCCTTATTACTAGCATCTATTTCAAACTAAAATTTCTTAAAATCAAGAAGGTCTTTTATTAGGATGTAATGTAGGATTGGGACAAGGCTAAAAAGAAAATGAGATAAGAGTACACAAAATCATATGTTTGAGAAAATAGATATCTTAAGCATAATAAGATGGTGCATCAATAACTTCTTTCTTTTTTCTTTTTTTTTCTTTTCTTTTTTACAAAGGAATAACAATTTATATATTTTTATTTTTTTTATTTTCTTTTCTATTTTTTTAAACAATGATATATAAATATATTTGAACACTTCTTCATCTTTTTTTTCACCATCTTTTTCTTTGAAATGTAAACTCTTCTCAAACATAAAATGGTAGTAGATAACAAAAAGAAATAGGTTAGAAATCCAAAAGTAGAATTGGATGTGGTAAATAGGATAAGAAATGAATTTTATTTTATTTTATTTAATGGCTCAAAGGGCTTACTAAGGGAAAACACATAAAAAGGTAGGCTTGAAAGGCTCAAACGGATCAAAAAATGCCTTCTATCATTTTTTCAAGAAATAAAATAGCTATTCATATCAACTAGCTTAATAGGCTTTCTAATATAGCAACACATTTTTTTTTTTTAAGTATTAGTTGAAAATCCAAGAGATCAATATCAATATCAAGGTTATGCACAAATTGTGGGCCAAGAAGGGTATTCTCCAAGGAAAAATAATAGGCTCGAAAGTCACTTGGAGAAAAATTACTTGGCATGCAATTCTTCCAACAATTAGATTTATTTCACTCTTCAAACTCTAGTTTTCTCATTTATTGTTAACTCGAACAAATAATTTAGGAAACATGGTGTGACAATTGTCTACTTAAATGATAAAATTCAAAACAAAACTTGAAAATGAATTTTTTTTTTTTATAAGAATGTAAAGAGAAGAAAATGTAAAGAGAAGAAGATACATTACCCCCAACTTAAATTAAGCATTGTCCTCAATGTTAAAGGATAAAAATAAAAGAAGGGTACAGATATTACCTGAAAAGTTGAAGAGGCTTGTACTCTTGATGTTGTGGTCTCCAAGAAAAATAAAACAAACAAAGAAAGAAAGAAAGCAAAAACAACTAACTAATAACATACCAAATTAAAAAAATTAATATTTACAAATAGTTGTGATTGTGGCTCACATCTTCCTCTAGTTTTACGTCTAGTAATGGCTTAAACGCCCTCTATGGGTCGAGGATTGGCTTCCCATCCAATTTTCTTATAAATTGGCAAACAGGGTCTTTTAAAGTCAGATTCCCAAGACTATAACGATCACGTTCTTTTTGGAATTGTGTGTATAAATTAAGAATTTCACGTTGAACATATTCACTAGGATGCGTCTCAAGAGTCAATAGAATGTTATCCAAAGACTCTCTACTCAGTCCATCCTTTATGAATTGTATTTTATCTTCTCGATTTATAGACACCATTCCTATAGAACAACAACGTGCATTACAAGTCCAACGTGCACATTTATAACAAACTTGTAACCTTTTTGCTCTTCGTTTCTTTGCAAAAGAACTCTTACCTAGCCCGGGCATACGTGAAACAAATGTATTAGAAAATTCACCTTCTAATCGAACTTTTGCTTCAATTATCCAACGTATATCTTCAGGAATTCCTTTAAGCATGAGCATTCTTAACCTTTCGCACCTGGCTTGGTAAATTTTCAATAAAGCATTTCTAGGAAAAGAAGGAAAATATTTTAGCAAATTAGAAAGTATATCATCCATTGTGAAAAGCATGAAAAGAAAAAGAAGGAGAAGAAAGTGTTTTTTTTTTGTTTCAGTTATTTTGGGAAACTGAATTAACCGACGTAAAGAGTCACGGAGTACCGTTATCCGCCACTTGACTGGGAAACAACTGCAAAGAAAGAAAACCAACAAAGAAAGAAAGACAACACACAAATAACAATAAATACAAACAAGTATCAAGTGTTGTACATGGGCTCATTCAAAGTGGTAGACTCTCGTTCATTATTGAAATTCTCAAAAAATGGCTTCAAACGATGTCCATTAACCTTGAAAATATTACCATTTTTGGGATCTTCAATTTCCACTGCACCGTGAGGATAAACAGTTTTAACAATAAAAGGTCCACTCCATTTGGAACGAAGTTTTCCAGGAAACAAGTGCAATTTCGAATTATATAATAGAACTTTTTTTGAAGGTTCAACAGTTTTTCGAACAATATTTTTATCATGAAATACCTTCATTCGTTCTTTATAAATTCGAGAGTTTTCATAGGCTTCATTTCTAATATCTTCCAGTTCATTCAATTGAAGTTTTCTTAATGAATTTGCCTTATCTAAATTGAAATTAAACATCTTAATGGCCCAAAATGCTTTATGTTCCAATTCAACAGGCAAATGACAAGCTTTTCCAAAAACAATTCTATAGGGAGACATTCCAAGTGGTGATTTGAATGCAGTACGATAAGCCCAAAGTGCATCAATTAATCTTAAAGACCAATCTTTACGATTTGGATTTACAGACTTTTCCAAAATGTGTTTGATTTCCCTATTTGCAAGTTCAACTTGTCCGCTTGTTTGTGGGTGATAAGGAGTAGACACTTTGTGAGTAATTCCATATTTTTTCATTAAATTTTCGAAAGGTCTATTACAAAAGTGTAAACCCCCATCCCTTATTATTGCACGAGGTATCCCAAATCTTGAAAAAATGTTTTCTTTCAAAAATTTCAAGACAATCTTGTGGTCATTGTTTTTACAAGGAATGGCCTCAATCCATTTGGAAACATAATCAACACCAACTAATATGTACAAGTAACCAAAAGAAGGTGGAAATGGACCCATAAAATCAATACCCCAAC
Organism: Melia azedarach; assembly: GCA_028052125.1. NCBI lineage: Eukaryota > Viridiplantae > Streptophyta > Magnoliopsida > Sapindales > Meliaceae > Melia > Melia azedarach. The sequence goes on from CM051399.1 coordinate 8,364,961, forward strand.
AATAAAAAATTTCAATAATCAAAATAGGGTTCAATGGCATCATATTTCTACGGGTTATCCCTCCTAACTTTTGACAACGGTCACATGCCTTACAAAATTCATAGGTGTCTTTAAAAAGAGTAGGCCAATAAAATTCACATTGTAAAATTTTGGCAGTAGTTTTCTTTGCAGAAAAATGACCACCACATGCTTCAGAGTGAGAAAAAGAAATAATTCTTTGAATTTCATTATTAGGCACACATCTTCTTATGATTTGGTCAGGGCAATATTTAAAAAGATAAGGGTCATCCCAAAAGAAATTATGTACCTGAGAAAGAAATTTCTTCTTGTCTTGTGAATTCCAATGAGATGGGATTTGTCCTGTAACAAGAAAATTAGCAATATCAGCAAACCAGGGTAAATTAGAAACGCTAAAAAGTTGCTCGTCTGGAAACATGTCATTTATTGGTGTAGTCTCAGATGATTCATCAAATATGAGTCTAGACAAGTGATCAGCAACCACATTTTGTACTCCTTTTTTATCTTGAATTGTGAGATCAAATTCTTGGAGTAACAGGATCCATCTAATGAGTCTAGGTTTCGCATCTTTTTTTGAGAGAAGATATTTTAATGCTGCATGATCACTAAAAACAACAATTGGTGAGCCAACAAGATAAGATCTAAATTTATCCAATGCAAATACTACTGCAAGTAATTCCTTCTCGGTGGTAGAATAATTCACTTGAGCACTATTCAAGGTTTTACTAGCATAGTAAATTACATAAGGTTTCTTATCTTTTCGTTGTCCTAAAACAGCTCCAACGGTATAGTCACTAGCATCACACATGATTTCAAAAGGCAAAGTCCAATCTGGAGGTTGCATGATAGGAGCATATGTTAGCATGCTCTTAAGTTTAACAAAAGCTTCTTGACATGATTCAGTCCACTCAAAAAGCGTGTCCTTTGATAGGAGATTACACAATGGTTTTGATATAACACTAAAGTTTTTAATAAATCTCCTATAAAAACCAGCATGTCCTAAAAATGATCTAACATCTTTTACTGACTTAGGAATGGGCAAATTGGCAATCAGTTCAATTTTAGCTCTATCTACTTCAATTCCTTTTGATGAGACAATATGACCAAGTACAATACCATGTGTGACCATAAAATGACATTTTTCCCAATTAAGCACAAGATTCTTTTCTTTACATCTAATCAAAACTTTTTGCAATTTAGACAAACAATCATCAAATGAATCACCAAATACAGAAAAATCATCCATGAAAACTTCGAGAAAACGTTCAACCATATCACTAAAAATGCTAAGCATGCATCTTTGAAATGTGGCCGGTGCATTACATAAACCAAAAGGCATTCTTCGATATGCAAATGTACCAAATGGACATGTGAATGTGGTCTTTTCTTGATCTTCAGGTGCAATTTCAATTTGATTATACCCAGAATACCCGTCTAGGAAACAATAAAATTCATGTCCCGCTACCCTTTCTAAGATTTGATCCATAAATGGTAAAGGGAAGTGATCTTTCCTAGTCATTGAGTTCAATTTCCTATAGTCAATGCACATTCTCCAACCAACAGTGGTTCGAGTTGGAATTAATTCATTATTTTTATTCTTGACTACAGTGACTCCAGATTTCTTAGGTACAACTTGAGTAGGACTGACCCATGTGCTATCAGAAATAGGATAAATAATTCCTACATCTAAGAGCTTGAGAACTTCATTTCTCACTACATCTTTCATATTAGGATTTAGTCTTCGTTGCATTTGCCTAGATGGTTTGGCATTATCTTCCAAATATATCTTATGCGTGCAAATCAATGGACTAATTCCTTTTATATCAGCTATGGTCCATCCTAAGGCATGTTTATGCAATCTCAAAATTTCTAACAATTTATGTTCTTGAAGATCATTGAGTTTGGAAGAAATTATCACCAGAAATGTTTCATTTGTACCTAAGTAAGCATATTTGAGATCGGATGGTAGCGGTTTCAAATCCAGCTTTGGCGGTTGAACACTTGATGGCACAGGCGCATCATCACATTGTGGTAATTCTTCGAATTTCGGTTTCCAACCATCTTCGTTTACCACTTGCAAAGAATCAAACAAAGAACAAATATGTGAAACTTCAGAATTTTTATCAAATTCAAATTGAGTAGAACTAGTCAAACAAACTTCCAAAGAGTCAGAAAATGAAGAGATAGGAAAATGATCATGAACAAGTTCTTCAATGAAATCCACCTCGTGATTTTCAATGTCAAGCCCAGGTTGTTTACAAATGTTAAAAACATTTAATTCCAATGTCATGTTTCCAAAAGAAAGTTTCAAAACACCATTTCTACAATTAATGCATTAGACGTTGCAAGAAATGGACGACCAAGAATAACAGGAATTTGAGTGTTTGAATTAAGGACAGGTTGTGTATCCAAAACAATAAAATCGACTGGAAAGTAAAATTTATCTATTTGGACCAACATATCCTCAATTATTCCTCTTGGCATTTTCACAGAACGATCAGCAAGTTGAAGTGTTATTGAAGTAGGTTTAAGCTCACCTAAACCTAATTGCTCATACACAGAATAAGGCAAAAGATTAACACTTGCACCAAGATCAAGCAAAGCACGTTCTATCCTAAAGTTTCCAATCACACAAGAAATTGTTGGACAACCAGGATCTTTGTATTTTGGTGGAGTGTTTTGTTGAATGATGGAACTAACATTCTCAGTCAAAAAAGCTTTCTTTTGCACATTAAGCTTCCTTTTAACTGTGCACAAATCTTTCAAGAATTTAGCATAAGAATGAACTTGCTTAATTGCATCTAACAAAGGAATGTTGATTTTAACTTGCTTGAAAAGTTCAAAAATTTCAGAGTTATGATTCAGCTTTTTGATTGGTTGAAGTCTTTGAGGAAAAGGGGTAGGAATAGGGCATTTTTCAACATCACACAACTTAGGCTCATCATTCTTTTTATCAACAATTGATTTTGATGGTTCATTAGAATCATTTACCTTCAATGGAATGGTTTTATCAATGATCTTACCACTTCGAAGAGTTGTGATTGAATTGGCATCCTCAGGATGTGTACCACTTGAATAAGAATTATTGACATTAAATTGACTTACAGGATTTGGTTGTGGTTGGGCAGGAAATTTACCTTTCTCTTGAACACTCAAAGATGAAGTCAATTTTGAAAGTGTATTCTTAATGTCATTAATGGCTTGTGATGTTTGATTGTTTATGCTTGTTTGCCCTTGCATGAATGCTTGCAAAGTTTCCTCAAGGGTTTTTGAATGTGATGAATGATATGGAGGAAAATTTGAGGGTCTTTGGGGAGGTGGATGGACATTATGCTCATTTTTCTAACTAAAATTTGGATGATTTCTCCACCCAGGATTGTATGTTTCAGAATATGGAGAATGAGTTGGAAAAGTCTTTTTGAAAGTATTCATAGAATTTGCTTGGTCATGAAACATTTCTTTAAAAATTGGAACATTTGGGCAATCTTGAGTGCAATGTCCCATGATTTCACAAATTCCACACACTTCATCATTAAGCACAGATTTGACTTCTTTTACTTTCCTTAATTCCATGGCTTCAATCTTTCTAGTCAAATTAGCAACTCTAGCACTTAGATCATCTTCTTGACTCAAAGTATATTTGCCTCCACTAGAACTAGCAAGATTAGATCTTATTGAATTTTCTGAAGAACTAGTGGTTTGCCAAGATTGAGAGTTTTCAGCCAAATGATCTAAATACTCTAAAGCTTCTTCAAGATCTTTATCTAAAAATTCACCATTACACATTGTTTCAACAAATTGTTTTATCTCTGATGTTAACCCTTCATAAAAAAAACTTATCGTTCGCCACTTTTTAAAACCATGGTGTGGGCATGAATTTAACAAGTCCTTAAATCTTTCCAAACATTGAAAATAAGTTTCATTCATTTTTTGACAAAAGTTTTGGATTTGTCTCTTGAAAGCATTCGTTTTATGTGTTGGAAAAAATTTCTTTAAGAACTCAGTTTGCATTTCTTGCCATGTACCTATGGATCTAGGTCTCAATGAATTAAGCCACGTTTTCGCTTTATCTTTTAAAGAAAAAGAAAACAATTTTAGCCTAATTAACTCTTCACTACATGTTTGATCAGTAAATGTGGCACATACTTCCTCAAATTCTTTTAGGTGCAAATATGGACTTTCAGACTCTAAGCCATGGAAATTAGGAAGCAAAGGAATCATACCAGGCTTAAAATTGAAATTATTTGCATTAAGAGGAAAAATAAAGCATGAAGGAGATGAATTTCGACGAGGTTGCAAGTATTCACGCATAGTTCGAACATGTGGATTTTCATTTTCACCGTGTATACTTTCATTTTCAGCCATGGTGTTTGATGTGTGTGAATGTGTAGATGAATCAAATAAATTACCAAAGAAGGTTTCAGAATTACCTTTCACCAAACGATGCGAGTGAGGATCACGATACCACCCAAACATAAATTAGATAAGATAAAATTTAACAACAACAATAATAATAAATAAAAAAAACGTTAGAACAATAATATAAATAAAAAGAACAGAAGCGGTATAACCTTCCTCTTGATAAAAATAAAAAAAGACAATTATAAAATGATAATATAGGAACTAACAAAAAAATAAAAAATAAAAATTAGGTGGTAGAACCAACCATTATATTAAACAAAAGAAACACGTAAACTAATCTTATAATTATAATACAACATTAATTTAAAGACAAGAGAAAAAAAAAATACAAATGGGCGGCTGAGCCTCCCAATTAAATAAAAGCAAGAAATATAAATAACAAAATAAATGTTGGAGTTAAAAGTTAAATGTTAGAGTTAGATGTTAGTGTTAGATGTTAGAGTTAGAGTTAGTAAAATAAAAGAAAATAAAATTAGAACAAGTAAACTTTATACAAGCCGAAATTCCCCGGCAACGGCGCCAAAAACTTGCTACAATTTTTAGGTTGTAATACCTAAGCGTAGGTTTGTCAAGTAATAAAGATTCGGAAGTCCGAGTGTCGGTCCTCAAGGAATTGGTTATACTAAGTCCACAAGTCCAAAGTTCAAAGTCAAATATTGTGAAAGTAGATTGAAATTTTGATTATTAACTTGAAATTAATTATTATTGAATATTAGGGCGTTAGGGATCCATTTTGATGATATGTATAGAAATTATTCTTGATCCTTTTTTTTTTATACACAATTAAGATTCAAATAAGAAATAACCTTAATTGGAGGATGGATAACATTTAAGCACAAAGAAACTAAAAGACTTACCTTTGAATTGAAGTGAAAAACCATAGGTTGCCTTGCTCTTGATATGTAGAACACATCCAAGCATTCAATGTACCCTTAGTTAACAATGAATCAAGGTTTCTAACAAACCAAAATACTTGCAAAATATAGTACTCACTCAAAAGGAAAGTTGACAATGAAGAACAAACTAAAGGATCAAAGAACAATACTATACAACCATCAAAAGTTCACCCTTTGCCCTAATTACGAAATTAGAAATACATGGAGTAAAGAAAATATGAAGAAAAAGAAATGAAAGTGTTTTTTGAGAATACCAACTTTTTTTCAAGCTTTCAAAACCAAGGTTTATATAGGCAAGGTAAAGGAGAATTCGCACATGTGAATGCAAGTAACTGGCAGGTTTCATCATAGCATTATCGTCCACATTGCGAAGCACGTTTGACTGTCTTCCACTCCGACTTAGAGAAATGTTTCGTCTTCAAAGATATGGCCCCATGTGTAATCTTTCCAATGCTTCATGAATCATGGTATTTAGACCTATGTAGTGATAGGTACACTTAAAATATTAAGGCATGTTGAAATCGAAATGTTGACAGCTACTGTTTAAATGATAATTATTTTCAACCACCCAGATGCACGAATTGGAATTTTTCCATAACATGAACGTTGTAGCTGTCTCTTTCAAGATTCATTTTAATCAAGAATCAACCCAATTGGAGCATTGTGGAGAGAGTTAGGTCTAAAATACCGAAGGATGTGCACAGGTCCAGGCTGCAAATGGTAGGCCACGTTTTGTTGTATTGCCTCAAACATCTGGTGGTAAATCATTTCAAAATCGAAAATGACATCTGAAAATGAATTATGAAAAATTGAGTCAGCTTCCATTTGAAATAAAAATCATTATATTTGGAAGTAGGTAGACAAAGATATAACCATTTAACTAATTAGTGCTTCAAATAGGAAATATGATGTTGACCATTTTTTTTTTCAATTACAACTTGGCCACCTTTCACCTATGTATAAAATACACTATATTACTATTTTACATAAGTATTATATACATGTCAACTTATATAATTATACATATTTACATGTAATTGAGATTTAGATCATAAAAACATGCAAATTAAAGTTGTGCCAATGAAATTCATAATTTTTGCACAAACAGGGACTTTAGATTAAATAGTATGTAATAGTGTCTTCTAAAATATATGTAAATGACACACTTTTAGACACTTATCACCAACCACAAACAGGAGTAAAAAAACAACAGGTAAAGCAACAGCCACAACAACAACCAAGAACAAACTGCAAACAACAGGAAACATGATCATCAATAACAACATCATCAACAGAAACCAGGAATATGGATTAATTAGAAGTACGAATGTGACATGAATATTATAACCATAAGAGAATTTGTAAAAACAAAATAAAAATAAAATATTACTTTAGAAAGCATTACATCTAACCATTCAAATATAAAAATGAGAAACAAACATTTGGAAAATCTTGAGTAGCTCATAACTACCTAATCAGTTTTCCCTCCCTAAAAAACTAAGATTAGCCATAATTTAGTTACTGGGAGAGAAAGTTAGAACCACTCTTAGTTATTCAAAACTCCTCTGTTTGTTTTAACTATTCAACTTGAAAGAAAAGCATGTGCTTGATGGTGTGTTCCAAAAACACATATATACTACATTCTTCGCTACTCATATATTACAATTTTGAACCATTTGACGATCTTTGAGCCTAGGTCTAAGGTTCTCCCCTAATTTATGTCTTTTTCGATGTGATTTAGTTGTTTCATCATTTTTCTTATAATATGCAATTGACGCACTACCAATAGCTTTAATCCAAAAACTTATATGGAATCCATAGATGAAAGTATTTTGAGAACAATTTTCTTCATTATCCCTGCTACGACCATACTGAAAAGAAGTGGACGCTACAAACATTGAGCTATGCTCAAACATATTATGTCTATCAGCAAGCAAGGCATAGGCTCCATTAAGGAGATTATTTCTAATCCATACTCGAAATGCCAAACAAGTTATCTGCTGATGAATTGCAAACCCCACAGTGCACACAATTTTATTGCACCTAATAGATAAATAACAAGAAAAGATGTATCAAAATCAAGATATACTATTCTTTTTAAATTTACATTTAATGTTGCTCTTTAGAACATTTACAGCTTGTTTGATGCCATACAAATAGCGGATGACAAAATATAAAATAATAAATAATACGCATGAATTTTAAATTAAACGATATCCATTAGTCAAGGTCAACTGGTCTTGGTCATCAAATGCTGTCCACTAACATTCAATTGTCTTATTAATTTATGTGATATTGATGTGAATGTGTAACAAAATACAAAGGACAATTTAAATCCTAGAATGACCATTCGACTTGAACAATATTTCTTACTTTTAGAATTAGAAGACGTAGTTAAAAAAGATTGTTGTTACTATACTACCTTTTGAAATGTTAATATTAAACTAAACATCTTCCATATCCTCTTTATCAATTCAATCTTAATGAATGAAGGGTAATCACTGGGCTTTTTATGATTTGGGCCGTTGTTGGTAATCCTCCTCCTAGTATTGAGGAGATTCAATATACATATATATTAAAGAACAATCCTAGAACCAACTCTGGATGGTGCTATCTCCAGTCCTGACCTAAGACATAGAAGATTGTAACTAGAACCCTTACTTGCAACAAAGGCTAGAAGCATAAGTGATTTTTTATAAGTGGGAACTAGGGTCAGTCACTTGAACGGTTGGGCACGGGTGGTAGTGTGCCCACTGTTTTTACTGAAGATGATAAACTCGATCATTTATACTTCTTGACCATATGTTATCTATTTTGGACTCCTAGCATTATCTTCCTCTTGCTTTATCTTCTCTGGATTAACTATCTACTTATTTTGCTCGCAGTTGAATTGTGGGGAAACATTTCTTCGTTTGCTGAGATCGCCCTGGAAAGAATTATTGTTGGTAAAGCTGCTACTGATCAAAGGAATTTTCTCTCACCGAGCTCTTTGATCGGGTATGGATTTGTTGCTTGTGCTCTAACAAGCGATAAATTGCTCATTGCTAAATGCGAAGCCAAGACTAGAAAAAGTGAGTATTTCTAAGCTTAAACTATAGTATGATCTCTCGCTTGTGTTTTTCACTTATTTCATTATTTTGCACAGAAAATGGCTTCCAAGCAAACAAGGAAAAGTTCAGGTTAAGGGAAAAGCTCTTCAAGTACCCTTCAAGCTCTACTGGACCAATCTAAAAAAACTAAGGGAAAATCACCCTCTGGGCAATCCTTCAAGAATCCGCCTTCTGCCTAGAGTAAAAAGCTACTGCCAAAGTCTTCCCAAATCATGCCTGCCCCAAAGGACAAAAGAAAAAGCTTGGCTATAGTCCAGAACGAAGAAACTGCTCTTAAAAGACTTTTTGATTGGGTCAAAAAAGAAAAGGAATCGACTGAATCCTACTCCTTAAAAAGGCGCAAGCACACATTGTCTAGGTCGGCGAAGAGCTGTTGTGAGTTGCTTGCCAAGGACTTGTCTTTCAACAAGAAAGGGGATTTGTGCACCAACCATCAGCGACCTCGGGACCTTCATTTCCCCCGTAATCGATGAAGCCATCAGGAATAAGTCCATAGAGGAAGTGATCGAACTCTTCCACAAATGGCCTTGCCATGTTAGTTTCTATACCCTCCGTAGCTTTGAAATTGTCTTTATTTTCTTTTTATTTTTCTTCTTTCCTTTAAATAAGATTTTTCTTCTTATCTGAAGCTTGCTCATGGACTTTCCACCTATAAGGAGATTGTTAGGGGAAACTCTTCTACTGTTACTTTAACTCAGAAAATTATCTCTCAGCAGAAAACTGAGAACAAGCAGCTATAGGAGAAGTTTTCCGAAGCTGAGAAGGGCAGGGAATGTATGGAGGCTCAACTCTCGAACAAAAGGAAACAGTGGAGTCAAGATCAGTCTAAGTTGGAATCCACGATCTTGGATCTATCGTCTCAAGAGATTGATCTTGAGAAGGAACTCGCTACAGTGGATGATCACCTCTAAAAGGCTAAAGATGATGGAGTGGACGAAGGGATGGATGTTGTTTACCAAATCCTCCGCCTCAAGGATCCTGATTATAACATTGCTTACATCTATGAGGCTCTGGGTCGTAATCCCCTTGAGGTTCCAATCCCAGATCCTGACGATACCAAAGGTAGGGATGAAGGTCAAGAAGGGGATTCAGCTGGAGAGAGTTTTGTATTGCCCAATTCTACCCCCAACATTATCCTAAATCCTCCCATGGCTAATTCCTCTGGCCGGTCGACTTTTAGGACTTTTACTTCTCCGACTCCAATGAATGAGGTTGTTCCTTTTGAATTTATGAATTTATATAGCACTCTCGGAACTTTTAAACTTATGTAACATTTTTTTACCTTTAAAAATTAGTATAATTCTTCTCTTTTGTATGCTTGTGTATTCTTCTTGTCCTTTGCATTTCCAAGTTTATGAAACACTTGAAACTTCTTCTAATCATTCTAAATAAATGAACCTTGGTGTTTTCTATCTTAAGCAAAGAATAAAACCTAACTGCAGAAATAAATTCCAAGCAGTATTTTGTCGCTTGCAACTTATTAATTAATTAGAAAAAAGAAAACTTGACTTGGTAGTGAGATCTTTTGTTCTTTTATTAAGTTGAGTAAGCTACTGAGCGGTATTTGTTTTTATCAGTGTTGCCGGTCGTCCTCCCTGATTCGGTATTTTCTTAATCAAGGATGTATGGTGACCTTGTTGAATCGATATTCTATTGATCTAGCGCTACCCAACTATCCCCTTAATTAATGCTTCATTGACTAGAAGATATTAGTGGTAGTTGTTGGATCGGTATTTTTATTGACCCAGCACTCATCGACCCTCGTTCCCTAATCACCATTTTATGGACAAGGTAATTCCCAGATCGGTATTTTACTGACGTAGTTAGATTGGAATTTTGTTGACCATGTGATTCCTAGATCAGTATTTTATTGTTTGGGTTTTCGAGAAAAATTAAGATCATTTTTTTTTCAATTAGAAGAATTGAAGTTTGTAGGAAATGAAACTTCATTATTTTTATCTAAAAGATTACACACAAAGTTCTCCTAGGTCAAGAAAGATGAACCTTTAACGTTTCGGCATTCTAAGACTTCTTCACTTCCTTACGGATGGATGTTGAAGTCTGTACACTTCTGGCCTCACCATTTTAGTAGCCTTGTAAGGCCCTTCCCAATTCGCTCCAAGAACCCCTTCTTCAAGTTCTTTAGTATTTTGAGTGACTTGTCATAAGACTAAGTCTTCTCGCCTACACACCCACGCCCAAACTTTCTAATTGTAATACCTGGCCACTTTTTGTTGGTAAGAGGCCTTTTTAAGTAAAACCTGATCCCTCTTCTCATCAAGCAAGTCCAAGTCATTCTGTATGTTATCATCATTATTGAACTCATCAAAATGGCTAATTTAGAACGTTGGGACCCCGATCTCTACTTGTCGTTTTAGTTGAGATTCTGTATGCCCATAACACCTGAGGTAACTCATCCACCCATGCTCCTTTATGGTCATCAGATTTTTTCTTCACGATCGTCTTGATAATTTTATTTACTACCTCCACTTGGCCATTTTCCCTCGAATGAGTAAGAGTTACTAGCCTAAGGTCGATGTTCAAACAGAAGTAGAATTCCCTGAAGTTATTATTGTCAAACTGTTTTCCATTGTCTATAATCAGAGCATGGGGTATGCCATACCTATAGATCAAGTTTCTCTCTATAAATGTCATGGTCTTCTTTTCAGTGATTGTAGCCAAAGGTTCTACTTCTGCCCACTTAGTGAAATAATCGACTACAACAATGTCATATTTCATCTAAGCCTTTCCAGTAGGTAAGGGCCTGATCAAATCCAATCCCCATTGAGCAAAAGGCCATGGGCTGAAAAGCATAATAAGCTTCTCTGGAGGTTGCTTGGGTATGTCCTTATGAAATTGACATCCTCGGCATGACTTTGCTACTTGGATTGCATCTTGGTGCAAGGTCAGCCAATAATACCCTCACCTTAATATCCAGTGTGTTAAGGATCGTGCCCCTTCGTGATCTCCGTATATTCCCATATGAGTTTCCTTGAGCACATAATCACATCTTCTATTGTCAGGCATCTCAAGTATGGGAGACCGAAACCTCTCTTATATATTACTTCATCCATGATTAGATATCGAGCTGATCTATTCTTAATGTTTCTAGCGATTTCCCTGTCCTCTGGCAGTTTTCCTTCCTTGAAATATTCCAATATTGGGTCCATCCAACTCGGCTCCTTAACTTGCTCTAACGTGAGTACTTTTGGGAAATTCTTTTAGTCTACACTTTTCGAAGACAAGAGTTCGGCTGGAATTATCCTTTGGATTTCCCCTTGTAGTGATAATGCTAGCTTTGTGAGTGCATCAGCTCGGATGTTTTCTATTTTAAGGACTTGCTCCATGTTTACCATCTTTATTTTACTCATGAGTTGCCGAACCTTGTCTAAATATGTTTGCATATTTCCACCTCGAGCCTGGAATTGACCATTCACCTGATTCACCACCAGTTGTGAATTGCCCCTAATCTCTAAAATGATCCACACCAAATTCTAATGCCAAACTAAGACCTGCTAACAGTACCTCATACTTTGCTTCATTATTTGTAACCTTAAAGTCGAATCTAAGCACATGGGCAATCTCTATGTTATCTGGTCCCACAAGGATAATGCCTGTACCACCTCCTTGGGCATTTGATGCACCATCTATAAATAACCTCCATGGTCGGGTTATTTTCTATTGGTTAGTTTGTTTTCATCGTTCCTGGTCGACCACAATCTCTACAACTTGGCATATCATCAAATCCTTTGCTACTGACCTTTCTGCAATGAAATCCGCCAAAGTCTGAGCTTTAATGGCCTTTCTTGGCTCAAATTTGATGTCAAACTCGCTAAGTTCCACCATCCATTTAAATAATCTTCCTGAAAGGTCTAGGCAATGAAGGATTTCCTTCAAAGGTTGGTTTGTCAATACCATAACCCGATGTGCTTGGAAATATGGCCGTAATTTTCTAGCTGCCACAACAAATGCTAAGGCTAATTTCTTAAGAGGCGTATATCTGGTCTCGATGTCCAGTAATGATTTTCTAGTGTAATAGATTGGTCTGTGGACTTTATCATGATCTTCCTTGACCAGTATTGAGCTTACTGCACAATCAAAAATCGTAAGATATAAATAGAGCATAGCTTCATCTTGTGGGCTGGCCAGGCGTAAAGTATTTGCCAAATATTGTTTGAGCTCTTGGAAACTCAACTCGCATGCTTCAGTCCAACACATATGTTTTCCCTTCTTTATGAACTAAAAAAATCGAAAACATTTATCAGTGACTTTTAAAATGAACCTACTGAGGGCTGCCAATCTCTTTGTCAAGATTTGCAGCTCCTTCAACGTTGTAGGTGATTCCATCTCCATGATTGTTTTGATTTTTCGAGGGTTGGCTTCAATTCCCCTTTCATTGACCATAAACCCCAAGAACTTTCCCGAACTAACGCCGAAAACACACTTCTCCGGGTTGAATTTCATCTTATTTTTTTGTAAGAGTGAGAAACTTTACTGTAAATGTTGGACATGATGATCCATATCCATCGATTTAGTAATCATATCATCAATATAGACCTCTATTGTTCTTCCAATCAGAGGCTTGAATATGTGATTGACCAACCTTTGGAAAGTTGCCCCCGCATTCTTTAAATCAAATGGCATCACCTTATAACAGTATAACCCTTGATCCATAACAAAGGCACTCTTCTTCTAGTGAAGCTCGTATATTCTAATTTGATTGTACCCTAAGAAAGCATCCATTAAATTGAAGAGCTTATACTCAACTGTTGAATCCACTAACTAGTCTATTCTTAAGAGAGGAAAACCATCTTTAGGGCAAGCTTTGTTTAGGTCAGTGAAATCAACACACATTCTCCATTTTCCATTTGACTTCCTGACCATGATCACATTGGCAATCCACTCAGGGTAATGAACGTCTTTGATAAATCCCACCTTTAAGAGTTTGTAAACCTCCTCCCAAATTGCTTCTCTCATTTTCTGATTAAAACCATCTTTAAGGCTCTTCTTTTTTGTTTGATAGATTTGAAAGAAGAATTTGTCACGAGGTGGTGGGATATCACCCTCTAATCAATGCCTAACATATCATCACGTGTCCAAGCAAAAACATTCGTATGCTCCTTTAAGAACTACTTGAGTTATTTTTTCTCTTCCTTTGGAAAGTGAGACCTAATTTTTATTATCTTCTGTGGGTCTCTCTGGTCCAAGACCATTTCTTCTAACTTTTCTGCAGGCTCCGCTGTTGGCCTTTTGTTTTCTTGGCCAGACTCTTTATTTAATCTTTGAAGGATTCTCTCTTGCTTAGTATTTTCAGTATTTTCGTCTGACGCTGAACTTCCTCCCTTTAAATCTTGGGAGTAATGCAGTAAGTTCGATTTGAATAAATTATGAAAAAATTCCTTGTTTGCCTCTGGTCTCCCTATGTCACTCCGATGCCATCACCTACTCTGAACTTCAGCTTTAGGTAATGTATACTTTCTACTGCCTTTGTTAATTGTAGGAATGGCCTCCTTCACAAGAGTATTGTGTACGACATTTTCAAATCTACCACTTGAAATTAAATTATAGTGGTCTTTTGATATGGTGACTCCTTATTGTTACTGGCAATTAGACTGTTCCAATGAGGAGTGTGTAGGATTCTGAGAATCCATATGAAGCGATGTCCACTGAGCCTAGCCTCGGGTCCTCTACCTTCATTAAATCCAGTGTGTCCTTAAATATGATATACACCGAGCTGCCCGTATCTATCAAAATCTTACTGACCTCAAATGGGCCTACACCTAGTGTGGCCACAAGTGCATCACCGTATGGGTAATTCACGCCCACCCCATCCTCGTCAGTGAACATGATCGGGACTGTAGCTATCCAAGGCTTCTTTTTCACACATACATTCATGATATGTGTACCTGCCATTGGACTTGGTAAAAAGTACCTAGAGTGGTTCCACCTAGCTTTGTTTGAATTTCCTGCCAAGGTAGGTCCATTAGAGATTACCAAACTTCTATGCTTAAAGCCTTTGTCTTAGTTCTCCTGATTATCCTGGCCTTTTCCAGTATGATCCATAAACTTATCCAAGTAACCATTCCTGACAAGCATTTCGATCTACTCCTTCAAATCAAGACAATTTTTGGCATTGTGCCTGTGATCCTTATGGAACGCATAAACCATGTCCTTGGGTCTTCTTTCTGAATTCACCCTGAGTGGACAAGGATCCAGAACTAGTAACCCCGAGTTTTTTGATTATCTTGCACCTGTACCACCTTCTTCACCATATCTTTTGGAGGTGGCAGGAGTTTGTCTTCGGGTATTCTTTCTCCTGACTTGTCAGCTCGCAATTTCTGATTGTCTTGCTCCCTTCGTTTTCCCAACCTCATATCATAAAAACTCTCCCTTTTCTTATCTTCATCTCGTGAAGCGCTTAACTTGTCACGAGAATTATTCATTTTCTCTTTTTTTTGCATGAAGAGAACTTGATCCTTTATCTGAATCTCATCATATATTCCTTTACAAGCTTGCTTGTAGGTTTGCATATTATTTTCATGAATAGCATACCAAGCTCTCTCTATTTGCAAGCCTCTTCTCAAACCTTCCAGTGCCAATGGGTGGCTATAGGCTCCCAAGTCCATGACTTCATCATCGTACCTCCTAGCAAAACTTCTCAAACTTTTCCCTCGACATTGTTTTCACATCAACAACAAACTCATGCCCTTATGTATCGGGACTGCCCCCTAAATTCGTTGGTAAATGCCTCGCACAATTATAAAAAACTTCTAATTATACCAAGTTTCAAACTTCTATACCATTTCTTGGCTTATCCTTCCAAAATAAGGGGAAAAGGGTAACATATTTGGGGTTCTGTCAAACCCTGAATATGCATCATCTCCTTAAAAAACTCCACGTGTGAGATCAAATCACTCTTTTCGACATACGGAGTGATTTATGACATCTTAAACTTCTTTGGGAGAGCCAACTTCGAAATCTCTTTGAGAAATGGAAACCCCAAACCTTCCTTTGTTGTAGGAGCTCCGTATGGTCGATTATGTCTTATTTTCTCCTTAAGCTCCTCCACCAATATTTTAAGGCATCCTTCCATCTCTTACCTATTGATCATAGGCTAAACACGATTTTTGCCATTGAATCTCCTCCGATCTTAGATCTGCTCTCTCTTGGGTATTCTGTCACGCATAAAGGCTTCCCTCTCCATTTGCCTCTTCTGGTTCAAGTACAAGCGCATGTCATATGAATGTATGCTTTACTCGGCAGCGCATTTGGAATAGTTCTCTCGAAACTGTTGGCCATTTGTCGACCTAGTAGTTAATCCCTCATTAATCATGATCGAGGTATTTGGGTTGGGGCCTCCTGCCCTATCTGAATCGGTTGTTCTACAACCTTTTCCTTTCCTTTTTCTTATGCAATGTATCTCCTTTTGCGTGTGGTTTTAGCCTCAAGAATGTTATGAACCCTTGATCTCTCTCTAGATGCATTCTTTCCCTTAGCGCACATAAGCTTCGGTGCACTACTTTCTTCCTATTCTACCTGAATAGGAACTCCACCCAATCGTAACCTTTCAGGATTCTGCCTAAGCAGTTGTTTAAGCTTGTCCAATTCCTTTTGCAAGGTTATGGTTGTATCTTCCAACCTCGCCACCTTTGTTATCCTTTTTCGCATGTGAGCAACGACTGTCTTCTAGTTTCTTTCGCAACCAGTTTGTCTTCCTAACATTCAATCAATCGTTGCTTGGCTGGGCGATTGCGGATCCAAATTGGTTCATGTGTTTGATTCCTTACGAAGTGGGATTTCTAGATATTCCTCCTCCTGTTGATGAGAATCGTCTGCTTTGTTCTGCCAGAGGCCTGTCGTCACCCCTCGCGGCCTGCCTAGGTGATGTTTATCCTTCGCTACCATCTCAAACTCAACTTAAAAAATTTGGAAATTGGCTTCTTGTTTAATTCCCACAGACGACACTAGCAGTTAATGCCAAAACTTTCTTTAGAGTGGCTCCAAACAACAAGTTCTTGAATCCTTGATTCTTCCAAATATTATTACTCCTCATCTATAACATAATCATCAGAGAAAAAGTTAGCTTTCTCGGCGTGTGATCTTCGATGCTTAAGTTAGTAAAGTTAAAGGAGAAAATGAGATTGAGATTGAGCAGAGTTTTGCCTAGAAATTATATGCGTACCTTGTTATTCAAACCTTTAGCATTTATAATCAGGAAAATCAACCGCTTTTCCTAATAGCCCGACTACCTTTCCATGATGGGAAGTGGGGTAGTGGGTAGTTATTGAAGACAATGTTCAGTTGAAAACCATAATCTGTACGAGGTCAGATTATTGTAATTTCCTAACCTGAATGACGTCAAACACTTGATCATGCCCGTATAGACTATTTTCCCAGATCTTTTGGCCTTAGGTCAAGGATTTCGACCTTGGGCATTAGCGAACAATGCTACCCGAGAATATGAAATAACGTTCCTGATCTTATGGCGAAGCTAACTCAGGACTATATACTTCAAGTTCGGGTAAATTTCCCAAACATTTTTTAATGTGGAAAACCTTTAAAAGAAAAAATCATGATATGATAGTAAACCACCGAGACAAAATTCTTAGCTATATCAAAAATTGGGTACAATAGAACCTTTTAAGTTTTAAACCAAAATTTAAGGAACACACTCAAAATAATACAAAATTATTTTAGAACTTTCTCTTTTCTCCCTGACTCTCATTCTCTCTATTCTTCTCACTGCATTGATTGCAATTGAGATACCGAGAACCCTCAATTTATAAGAGTATGAGAGGGTTCCTTAGTCAAAGAAAAGCTGCACTTAATCAAAAAAGGAGGAAAGAATTTTCCTTCCTCCATATGCACTGAAATTCTAGATTTTAACAAAAATCAACTCAACACACACAAAATTTAAAAAACAAATTCCCTTCCATTTTTGCATGTGCCACCTCATGGGTTTGAAAATAACCCCATCAATTCTCTCCCTTTTCAAGGATTGGGTTTAGTTTTCATCATGGAGAACTCATTCTAGCAAGCTTGGGACACAACTCGAGCTTATGCCAAGGGATCACCTTGGGTAACATCTGTTAGTGTGAATTTTTTGTACTTGGAATAAGTTCTTCTCAAGAGCTTGATGAATCTAATGATATTTGACGTCAATATACTTGTTCGATAATGGTAGGTAAAGTTCTTACTTAGATCAATGGCACTCTGACTGTCACAATAAACCACATACCAATCTTGTTTCAGTCTTAATTCTTAGAGGAACATCTTTAGCCACAACATCTCTTTTCCAGTTTTTGTAACAACAATATACTCAGCTTCTATTGTGGATAAAGCCACACATTTTTCTAGTTTGAACGGCCATGATATAGCTCCCCCTGCAAAAGTAAACAAATACCTAGATATAAATTTTCTACTATCGAGATCAGCTGCCATGTTTGCATTAGTATAGCCTTCCAAAATTAGCTTTCCACTTCTAAAGCATAAGCACAATTTGGATGTACCCCTTAAGTATCTGAAAATTCACTTGACAACTTTCTAATGTCCATTTCCTAGATTTTGCCAAGAATCTACTCACAACTCCAACCGCATGAGTAATATCTGGTCTCATGCAAATCATTACGTACATTAAACTTCAAATAGCTTAAGAGTAAAGAGTGATCGACATCTTTTGTTCTTTCTCAGGAGATGGATTTGACTTCTTGGAGAGTTTAATTTATGCTTTAAGAGGTGAAGTTATTGGCTTAGCATTCTTCATGTTGAACCTTCAAGTATCCGCTCAACATATTTCGTATGACAACCATAATCTCCATAATCTTTTATCTCAGACAATCACCTTTCCCAACATCTGTCTGTCTAGTCCTGAGTCTTTCATATCAAAAACTTTTGATAATTCTTTCTTCACCCGATTGACTATTTATGCATCCTAACCAATTATCAACACATCATCAATATATAACAACAAAATAATAAATTTCTCACCAGGAAATTGTTTAATGTAGACACATGAATCTACTGCAATTCTCAAACTTGTGATGATCATAAATGAGTCAAACTTCTTATACTATTGTCACGGTGCTTGCGTCAAGCCATACAAACTCTTCTTTAACTTACACACTAGGTGCTCTTTTCCTTTGACTTCAAAGCCTTCAGGTTGCTACATATACATTTCTTCTTCTAAGTCACCATGAAGAAAAGTAGTTTTTACATCCATCTGCTCAATCTCAACATCTAGAATAGCTTCTAGCCCCAAGATTACTCTGATCGAAGATATTTTCATCATTAGAGAAAATATTTCATCAAAATCAATTCCTTTCTTTTGTCTAAAACCCTTAACAACCAATCAAGCCTTATACTTTGCTAGATTATCGCTCCCATCATCATTCAATCAGAATACCCATTTGTTGCTCAAGGTTTTTTTTACCTTTTAAAAGCTCTACCAGCTTATAGGTGTTATTTTTTAGAGGGTCCCATTTCATCCTTCATAGATTCCATCCACTTTTCTTTGTCTTTATGAGTTAGCACCTCCGTAAAAATTTTCGACTCCCCTTTCTCAGTGAGAAGAACATAATCTATTGGTGAGTATCTTGTAGTGGCTTTCTCTCTCTAGTTGACCTTATGATGGGTTTGATCATTGTCCTCCAGTTATGGTCTCTCCCCTTGATTGTTATCCTCTTGTGCTAAAACATCATCTTCAGCATCATTATCTTCATCATCATCATCAGGAAGAATTTGGATTTCATCATCTACTTCTAATTCTTTGTTTGTCACTTATTGTTGCAGAGGACACAATTCAATTGCAGCTTTTTCAGGCTGTTGCTCCCTTTTGAAATCTTCAACTATTTGATCTTCATAAAAGACAACATCTCCGGTTCTCACAATTCTTTTCTTTTTTAGATCTCAAAATCTGTATCCAAACTCTTCGTCTCCATATCTAATAAAGATACATTAAATGGTGGTGCGATTCATCTATTCAGCTACACCATTGTGTTAAGGAGTGCCAGGAACTATCTTCTCATGCCAAATCCCATGTTTAGAACAATAATCTCTGAACCCTTTGGAAGTATACTCTCCTTCGCTATCTGATCAAAGGCACTTCAAATGCTTCTCAGTTTCTTTTCTATCATGGCATGAAACTTTTGAAAAATATAAAACACCTGATCTTTTATTTTTATCAAATACATCCAAACCTTTTTGGAAGCATCAACTATAAATGTTACAGAATTGAACCCGAATATGCTAACCGCAAGTGCACGGGTCTTATCAAGTAATAAAATGATAAGAAAAGATATCGTCCCACGAGGATTGATATTCAAATTAAATACTAAATACTATATCTTGAAAAGTTAATTTTATCTAAGTAAACTAGATCGATTAATTGGAATTGAAAATAAACTAAAACACAAATATGAACTAATATGGAATAAAAATTGAGTTTAAGAATTTATAAAAGATGAAAGATGTAAGGATGAATTACCTAGGGTCTTGATTTTACTTATCAATCACGTGTTTCTCCTAATTGGCCATTATTAATGCTTTTTGATCTAATTCACTATCACAAGATTTAAGTCAACCTTAACACCTTTCTCGAGCGTAAGTTAAGGTTTTATGCATAATGATTCAAGTTGATATCCCTATGTAACCTGAATAATTATATGCTCATTATGCATTACTTGTTATTTAACGCTTAGAATCCAATTCACTTTCCAGTTTATTAAAATCCTAATCGTTAACTTGATTATCTAGATGTTGATTACCGCCCGGTCTCACAACTATCTAGATTGTGTTTACTTAGTCTGACAAACAAATTAATTTTTTCCAAGACGTAATTCATCCATCTCCAATTTAACCAATTCATGAATTAATTAACAAATTAGAACATTAAGCAAGATAAACACAAGTGAATCAAACCATAACAACATTAATAACATGTCAATTAATTAAAACATAGTTTAGACAAGATCCATCAAGACCTTAGATTATGAAAACTAGCTAACCATAACAATCAACATGTATTCCATAATCATAAAATTCAATAATTAATGTTCAAATAAAATAGAAAATGAGAGTTGAGAGTTCAGGAAAACTAGACTGGAGATACAAGCTTCAATGATCCTCCTTCAAGTTCTCTTCCAAAGGCTCCAACTTGAATCACTTCACTTCTCTCTCGAGGATCTTCACTTGTTCTTCCTCCTTCTCACTCAAAAATCTCTCAATTTCTATTCTAGGTTGCTTCCTCTTGGTGGCTATCATCCTAAAAACATATAAACTTAAAAGATACCTAAATAAGACCATTGGGTGATGATCTCACAGCCAAAAATCGTCTAAGCACGTCCAGGGGGCGCTGGAGCACCCAAATTCGCTCGAGGGCGCCATGGGACAGAATGGGTGGCGCGACCGCACTCCTCCGTGGTGTTGTCACGCCATCATCGGGGCCAGAATGGCCTCCAGCTTTGAATTCCTTGCACTTTGGTCCCTTGAGTTTTCATTTTGGTCCCTATTTCCTTTCTGACCTTTTCGACGTTGCGTTCTCGAGTTGATTTCATCTTCAATGCCTGTTTGCTATCTTTTCTAAGCAAAACATTAAAATTCATCAAATATTAACTAAACTTGAGGATTTACAACAATTCAAGTCTCAAATACCCGATAAGTGCGTATTCTACGTACTTATCAAGAATATTTAGCCCCTCCTAAGGATTCAACTTCTAAAAAATCAATGACTCCTTTTTGAGTTTCCATCTACCAATGCCGAAGTAATTTTTGGAGGCTTGTTCAACCAGAGCATTCACCGAGATCAGATGAGATGTAATTCTGGAACATGCCTCACATCTTTTAATATTAATTGAAAACCAACATTTGTTTGAGTTTGAACATCTTCAATTCCAATAATTTTGCAGAAGATGAATTCCCCATCTTCACTGAACCAAAGTCTCTAGCTTTGTAAGTGGTGAATATTCCTACATTTGGAGTAATGTGAAAAGAAGCTCTTGAATTATCCACCCATTCAACCATAGTATCACTGAATGCAAGCATTCATCAGCAAGCAGCGAAACATCTTCGTTCTTTATGGCTATCGCAGTTGTATTGTTGTCGTCATCTTCTTTCTTGTTATCACCATTTTGCTGCTCTTCTAGTTTTAATGCTCAACAATTCTTCTTTACGTGGCTCTGGTTTCTATAATGATAGCAGATGAAATTCTTTTCTCTCAATTTTGATCGTCCCCTGGACTTGTCATTATGATTTCTTTCACATCGATTTTTTTTTCTTCCTCTATTTTTAGTAACAAGTGCTTGTGATTTTCTACCGTACACTTTATTTTATTTTTTAAATCAAATTAGAGCTGCAGATACAACTTTAAAATCCAGAGTATCCTTTCCATAAGTAAGAGTTGTAATAAGATGATCATAAAACAAAGGAAGTGTTACCATCAACAATACATATTTTTCTTCTTAAGTGAAATTCACATTAAAATGTGATAGCGTAGAGATCATACTATTGAAGTTTCTCAAATGTTGTAACATACCGATGATCTCGGGTTTTCGGATCTGGTACAACTCCTTTGACAAGTAAAATTTTAGTATATATCATTAATAAATATTATTATTTCTAAATATTTTTAATTATTAATAAAATGACCATTTTATCCTTTACAACATGTAAAATATTTCATTTATAAAATTGATTTTTATTAATATTATATTAAATATTTTTTTAAAAAATCAACTTGTTTTTTGGAATGTTTAAAAACTAATGTCAATATTAATAATATACCTATTTTATAAAAACTGATATCTTTTTTGTATTTTTCAAAACATTTAAAAACTAACGCTAATATTAACTATAGGCAACGATTTTATGACAACTTATGTCTTTTCTAGATGGTTCAAAAAATTTTTAAATCTGATGTTAATATGAGAAAATTTTAATAACACTAAAATAGAGCTCAGTTTGTGAACTGATATGAAAACCAAAAGACAACACAAAAAGACTGATATCTTCAACTTGGGTTGTACGGAATTTACTTTCTATTTTTCTTTTCCTTTTCTTTTTCTCCATTTTCTTCCTTTTCTATCTCTCGACTACATTTATATGCTCTTGTTTCAATTTTGGTAGCTCTCAAATTTTTGGCTTCCTTTCTCAATTCGAAACGTCGACTGCATTGAAAAGAAAACAAGTGATATGAATTGTCATTTTGCACTAGGATAGAGTAACAGTAAGAACAGCTAGGATAGTGATTTGAATTTTAATTATCATTATTTATAATAAATATACTATGTTTTAATATTTTTTATTTATACTAATTATATATTTAATTAATTAGGGAATTAACACGTACTTCTCTCAAGTTTGGGAAATCCATACAGATAAAAGTTTTGAAAAAAGCCTATACATACCTCTCCTAAACTGTTAGTTCATTGTGGTTGACTGTTAATTGATTATTAATATGAGTATTTTAGTAAAACAAAGATTTTCTTCCAATACATAATAATTGTTACTTTTCTTTTAAGAAAATTCCTTTTAATCTCAAGAATTAGGTCTAATATCCTTATTCGTCAAAATAATTCCAAAAATATATCTAAAATAACAATTAAATACCTATATAATAATAGTTATTTAAGAAAAATAAATATAAATCTCTGAAAATTAATAAAATATAATATATTTATCTAAAATATATTAATTAAAAAAATATATTATTGTTTTATAGCACATTGATAATACAAATATTTATTAATATATTATACATTATTTATTTTTATTTTCGTTAATATTTTTTATTATTTTATAAATATTTTAAATATATGTACATGATATCAACAAATAATTTAAAATATTATAAAAAATTTGGATAAATAATACAAAATATTGTAAAGATTTGGATAAAAAATGCAAAATCTAATAATTCCAAAATCTAGCATTCAAAATTTTTATTTATTTAATTTTTTATTTTGCCCTCTTATGTAGAATTGAATTTTAAGAACATTTTAGTCTTTTTAACAAGAATATATGGCCAACTAATGTTTTAAGGGGGTATGTATAAATTTCATCACACCTTTTATTTATGTGTAAATATTTTAAACTTAAGGGGTTGTACATGTTAATTTCTCTAAATTTTTAAATAAAAAGTTATACATATTTTATTTGAAAAGCTTTACCATCAATACATACTAAATTATTAGCGCACATTAGAAGCATTTTAGTACACCAATTTGTTCATATTTATTATTAGTATTTGAATTGAAATAAATATGTTTTTGTTTCTAAATTTGTTCATTGTTGTTGGACTATTTTTCCGACATCCAAAATTAAGTTGATTTTTCACTTGGATGTTAACCCAATAATATAGTTATTAGATTTATATCAAATAACAAAGTCCCAAAAATAAAGGGTAAAGGTTTAAATTAATAAACTTTTAATTATCATTTCTTATTTAGGTCAAACCTAATGAAGAGACTTTTAGGAGAAGTCATATTTCATATTATAAGTAAGTTCGAATACTAAATTATCTCTAATAGAATTCCACTAAATCCTAGATTATCTCCAAATAGAATCCCACATAAACTAATTTTTCAAATAACCTAACAAATAAGCAAGTATATAAGAAAAAGAAATAAGGGAAGAGATGGGACTTTTTCCTACGTACGAAAAAATTTCCTTATTGATAAAAGGTGACGAAATCTGTTATCAATAATTGTAATAAAATAAAATAAATTTTACTCCCTAAAATATTATAAATAATAAAAACTAAATTATTAATTATGAAAAATTATATCCTATTTTATTATTTTACTAAATTTAAAAATATCCTACCAAGTCAAAACGGGAGTTCAATAAAAGAAAATATTTTCTTATTTACTCAAAATTCAAGGGATATTTTATGCTTCTCATAAACTAGTATTTAGTCTTTTTGTAAAAATAAATACTAAGGTAGCGTTTATTTTTTTTTTATAAAAACTCTAAACATGACTGAAATATAAATTTAACTGAAATCTGAATCTGAATGATAAGTTTATTTTTTTATTTTAAAACATTTAAAAATAAGTATTAAGTTATTTATTTTGACAAAATAAAAAGTCTAAAAAATAATATTTTGACATATATACCTTTTAAATAATATAATTACATTTATAATAATTTTTATTATATAATGATAATACTAAATAAAAAATTAATAAATTATATTATTATGTGCATTATTTATTTGTTTGATATATGACTTTTGAAAAAAAAAAACTAATTGGTAACATAAAGACCAATAAAAATAATAAGTCATATTGTAAAATAGTTGTAATTATGTAAATATAAAAATTTATTGTAATAATCAAAATATAAAATAAGTATAATTGAGAAAATAAATAGAGGGACCCATAATAAAGAAGAGATACATTAAAAATAGTAAACTAGAGTTCTAATTTTGTTAATAAACAAATTAATAAAATATATATTTTTAAAAAATAAAAATAGTAAATTATTCTGTTTATTCAAATTTAAATTAAAATTTTTAATTTAATTATATTAAAATATTTTTAATAAATATTTAAATATAATTTATAAAATAAATAATTTTTAAATATTTAAATAATTATATTTAAATTTTAGTTAGAATAATAAATAACTCTTGAAGGATCTATACAAAAATCTCTATTTATTTTATGATATTTATTAAATTTTTCAATAAATTTTATTGTGTTATATTGGATTAAAATTAAATTGGAATCCGTATTTCAAAGTAAAGAGATTTTCAATTTTAAAACTCCTCAAACTTGAGAATATGTGCCGGCGCTTAAGATCAATAAATACACCCTAGATTTCTCTGCATGTGCATGCTTGCATTTAGCCATGTGATGCAAAAACTCCTTAAAAAGCCACGTGGTACAAATACAGGGTGGCAAAACCTCGGTAAAAGTAAAAAAAAAAAGCCGTTCTTGTATATAAGAAATTTCAACGAGCAAGCAGATTCCTGCAGTAAATAAAATATCCAGGTACAAAAGGAGAAGCAGTAAGCAGAAATTAGTATTAACTTTATAATGATATATATGTTAAAGGATAGAATCTTAAAAGTATGTAATTTATATATTTTTTTAAAATAAATATTTTTATATTTAATTATATTTATATGTAATATCAAAAAAAATTTAATTTATTATGTAATTTGGACGAAAATTAACTTATCATTTTTAATAAATATGAATTAAGGCCGTTTGTCTATTTTTATCAAAACTCTTGTAACAGAATTTAAAAATTAACTAAATTTTATTTTTGAATTTTCTAAAAATTTTTATTTTAAAATATATATTTCATGAAAACGATTTTTGGACTATTTTAAAAGTTATAAAAAAAAGATTCAAAGGTTGAACTACCTTATTATAATTAAACATTGAGTTTAATAATTTTTTTTGAGTCCATATAAATATTTATTTCAAAAAACTTGTAAAGATAAGCATGTTGCGGATTTTGAAAGACTACTATTTTATTGAGCATGCAAGCCTATATATTTTTGTAATTTTAATTAATTATTTGGGTTTGTAATTAAATATTCTCGGGATCCGACCAAAGTTAATTAACTGTTAATTATTTTTGTTACTAGATATGTGATATGATGGCCATGTATAAAACCATGTCCTTCATAATACCTACTCATTGTCATTGTTGAATGCCATGCATACATGTCATCATTTGTATTTAATAGTTAAATATGGATATG
This sequence comes from Melia azedarach, assembly GCA_028052125.1. Taxonomy (NCBI): domain Eukaryota; kingdom Viridiplantae; phylum Streptophyta; class Magnoliopsida; order Sapindales; family Meliaceae; genus Melia; species Melia azedarach. The sequence goes on from CM051399.1 coordinate 8,391,117, forward strand.
ATTATAATTAATTAGATTAATTGAATAGAATCATAAATTAAATAATGGATAACTAAGTTTTATAATTAAACTTAGTAATTATCTCATTTATTTAATTTTGGCTTACCTAAATTAGTTGTTAATTTTTAGGTTAGCCTATATTCTTTCTTTTTTTAAATAATAAAATGTAATTTTATTAAATATGTGTTAATTATTTAGGCCTCTATTAATAGAACTAGTTTATCCTAATTTGTTAGGCCTAATTAGATTGGAATAAATTATAAACCTAGGCCCAATTAGATCGGGCTCTATTAACCTAAATAATTAACCGAAACAGGATTATATTCTATATATCTAGTAATTATTAATATGAGATATAAATAATTTACTAGGGTAATAAAACATAAGATGTTTTATAATTACAAACACATAGTTTTTAAAATAATGAGTGTGAGAGGGATATATGACAACATACCCCACAATCTCCATTACTATAACACTGTGAGATATAGGTAGCGTCTCGTGTGTAACACCTCCCAGGTGGTACATATTATATATACATATACGTCATTTTCTATTGGTTTGTACATAAGTAGCTTAGTACACTTAAGGTATTTCTTTTGAAGTATTATATGAGTGTATTTAGTATTAAATAAGAGTCTACTTAAAAAAGGTCCAACATAAAATTAGAGTATTAATACATGGGTGTATTTAGTACTAAGTGTTGGTGTGCTTAGTAAGGCCTAAATTACAATTCTAACCCTAAGTATAAATACATCATATTTCTTATTTTAGAAAGAGAAATATTATTTTGCAGATTGTAAGAGAGAGGGAGAAAGAGAGAGAGAGAGAGAGAGAGAGAGAGAGAGAGAGAGAGAGAGAGAGAGAGAAGAATTTGAAAAGAAAATTTAGTTTTCAAGGATAAATTAAGAAGATTTAAGGTAATTTTCTCTTCTTTTTAAGATTTATTGTGTTATGGAAGTATATTTTGTATAAAGATTACATGAATATATTGAGTATATATTGATTTGAATCATTTGTGGTTATGAATATGATTTTGTGGTAGAATTGGTGAACGAATTGGTAGAGGATAATTATTGTTGTCAAAGAAAGCTTTTGCAGAACTTAGACCTTAGACAGTGGCTTGATCCAAAACTTTTATAAATTTTTATGTCTTATTTTGAAAAACTGATTTAACTGAAAATATTAGACATCAAATGGGTAATTGTTGTGTAATTTTAATAACGCAAGTGCACGTTATCGTTAACAAGTAATAAAATGATAAGTCAAGTATCGTTCCCATGAGGATTGGTTAATTTGTTAATTACCGAAAATAAGTAATCCTAAATTTAATTGAAGAATTCGATTAATAAATTTTGATTAACAAGAAATTGCGGAAATTTAAATTAAACTAAATAAATGAAATTGTGAATTTCAATTGATTAAAACACTAGGGCAGTAGACTTCACCATAGCTAATTGAACTCAATTTCTTTAATTGTGTTGTTTCAATTTGTTTCCAATATTGACAGAACATTATCCTAATTTATTTGATATTCTTTCTCAAGATATATCAAAAATACTTGCACATACTAATTCACTATATCTCTATGTGAATTGAAATACATGAAAGTTCATTAAGTATAATGATAATTAACTTAATTCTACATGAATCATGATAGTATATCTCTATCTAGCATGTAATTCATTGTATTCATTACATAATCAAAACACATAAATCACTTCTCAGATCAATATAGTTCACAAATCATTCAAATATTGGCCAAATATTCAAAAGCATTAAGCACAATAATGAACACTCAATATAAACAATAAATCATGAACAACACAAATTCTGGAAATTGATGTTCTTAGCTAGGTTACATCTTTGCCCTAGTTAAAAGAAATTAGTTCATAATAAAATTACAACACACCATAATCAAATTGAGAATCATAATGAAAATTTCAAAAAGAGAAAATTAAAGAGTTGAGGAAGAAAAACTCTATGTAGATCAATGACTTCCGATTCCAGCAAGCTTTACTTCCTCTTCCCCTCTTTCTTCAAGCTTCTAAAATCTTCAAAATGGTAAAAAAAAAACCTTCCTTTTCGTTCTCTCTCTCTTCTCGTCGTTCCCCCCTTTCAATTGCCCATTTAGTCTTAAAAAACGCTCCAAATTCAATCCCCCTTGTTAAGGAAAAGATGTCTCCCACTTGTCTCCATTCAAACCGAAATTTAGGCCACTAAACTTGACTTTTTGCTTCCTTTCATGACAGGTGGGCTTGTTAATCATTATGTCTAGTTTTCAAATTATTTTGAATTAGTCAAATACGATTCTTGAGTATAAAGATACACTCAAAAATATGGACTATGTTCAGTACAAATGGGCCTTGTTGTTTTTGTTCCATTTCTTGGGCTTTTTGGGCTTTTCTCCTACAAAAATAAAGAACTAAACTCAAAGTAATAACATAAATAAATTAAATAAGAAAACACAAATAATTAAGTAAAATAAATATGAATTAGCATAAAATTAACAGTGAAAGTATGACAAATTTTGTATAAAAATTAAGCACATCAGTAATGATAAATTTTATTTCATTGAAAATGTTGAATTTTCGATTTTATATGAATTTTTCGATATGACTCTGAGATGCTAAAAAATATTGATTTATGTAGAATCATGAATTACGCAATTTTCTGGGTTAATCAAATGGTCTCCAAAAATTATAAAATTTTACAAAACGATTTCTACTTATATTTATTATAACATATTAAAATTTCATATCCTGATTCTATGTATATAATATGTTATGAATTTTTAAAATAGTTTATATCCCTAAAATGTTCAGTTTACAGAATCTGCAGAGTGTAAAGTAAAACTTGTTTAAATTGGTTTGGACAAGAATTATGTCTTCCAAGTTTTATCATGCTACTGAATATGTGTCTATATGATTTCTGAAAGGTTTCATAGCCATTGGATAAGTGTTTGATTTATTAAAAATCAGAGACTTAGATATACTCAGTGGTGCTCTATTTTTGGGGTCAAGTGGTTAAGTATTATAAGTGACAAAAAAATAGTTTCAAATTGAATGAAGGATCTATATTTATATGAGGTTTTATAATGTTTTATTATAACTATATTCTAATTCCATGAGAAAATGATATCATTTAGGATATAAGAAAAATCTTTGATGGGCCTAAGGACAGAATTAGGATGTTTGTTTGATGAAATGTTATATGTTTGATTTTGTGTAATATGGCTTATGAGATTAATTTTGATTTTAGGATTTATGTGATTGTGTTATCTTGCTGGGAACATCAAGAGGTAAGTATACTAGACTTTAAATGGGATCACAATGAATATATATATATTTATGTGTGACTATGTTACAAATATTTTGGAATTATGCATTAATATGCAAGTATCAATTTGCTTATGATTATATATCAAAATATTTGTTTATGTGTTGTGCATGAGTCATTGAGCATTGACATTAACATGTACACATGTATAGGTCATTTTGAGAAATGAGAAAGTGGTATTGTAAGAAAAATATTTGTGAAAATTAAGACTTTGTATTTTTTTAAGGGTATGCGAATTCATTACTTTCTTAGTAGGCAATTATAAGTGTTTGGAGCCTTTTGATATGTGTGGCCACTTCTTTGGTTTGGTATATGTGATATGTGCTATATATTTCGTATGACATGGGAGAGACCTTTGGGTACCTTTAGGACTTATGAGTCTTCGCAATTGTATGTTGACGAATTTGTGCATGTGGGAGGACCTCACCAATGATCAGGGCAAGGGTGTGGCTCTTACCTTCGGGCATGAGTGTTTATTGTGTATGAAATTTTGTGCCCCTACTTGCTGTTACCACATATGCGGAAAGTCATCGACGGGTGACTCAGGCTCAATATGTGATATGTTATATGTGAAGTCCTACTAAGTAGTAATTGAATGAAGATATTCCTAGTTAAATGTGAATAAAAGTTTAAAAGTAAGTTAGTGACATGCACAAGTTTGATGTGATTTTGTATTACATATTTTGGAATGAACATGGTTATTATCATGTTACATATTCATCTCATGCATTATATATTTATTTATATATATGTATGTATTTTCGTCTATGAAAAACTAGTATGCTTACTAAGTTTATACTTATTATAATCTATTGTGATTCCCAAATAAATGATCAACTGCGTAGTGGATTTGGCGAAGCTTCGGTTGTCCCTTGGTTCCCTAAGTTTAGGATATTGGCCTGTATTTTATTCTTAGTTTAATAAACATTATGGCTTGGAGACTAGACACTAAAGGTTATTTGATTAGATTTTTGTATTAATGAATATTGATGAAGTTTCTTAGTGAAATATATATTTTTTTATATATATGGTATGCGTTTGATAAACCACTCTTCGATTTTTTACAAGTCAGGGCGTGACATCGTGACTCTTCAATTTCGTTCTCCCTACAGAGGAGGGCGTCTATCTATATTAATATAAATGTTGGCTTCCTAGCAATAGGATTCAAATAATGTAATTCAAAATTGACCTATCCTTTGACGATATTTTTTAATTGTTAGAATTTAAAACAATGGGATACACTCATAAAGATATAAATTAAATAGTTAATGGTATCTTGACTTAAAAATAACAGTAATCAATAAATGAATGAAAATATGAGATATTTTTTAATTTCGTTTATTAATTAAGATAGTCTCAATTCAATTATATTAGTGTGACCAACCCTACGGCGACACATTAATTATAAGATTGAATTATCGTGGTTTAGTAATTTAATTATACCTTTATCATATGCATCATGCATCATGTTTACTATTCCAAAAAATGTTGTGATATTATGATAAGTATATTAAATGCTATATTTATTTATTTCAGCAATCATGTTTGCAACCAATCCCATTATCGCTTTACTTGCAAACGAAAATTTAAATGGTGAAAATTTTATAAAATGGAAGAGTAATATGAATATAATGTTGATTTGTGAGAACCAAAAGTTTGTTCTCCTTTAGAAGTGTCCTTCAGAACCAACTGCCAATGTGCCTCGTAATGTACGAGAGTGATATGATAATTGGATTCAAGCTAATAACAAGGCCTATTCCTACATGCTAGCTAGTATGAATGACGTGCTTAAACAAAAGCATGAACGGATGGAGACTGCATATGAGATATGAGAGTCTTTTCGAACCATGTTTGGGCAACCCTCAGATTAATCGCGTCATAAAGCTACTAGTAACTATATGAATGCAAAGATAAAGAAGAGTGTTCTAGTTAGAGAATGTGTTTTGAACATGGTGAATTACATGAATAAGGCAGAGATTTATGGTGCGACCACTGATGAGCGTACTCAAGTTAGCATCATTACTTGAGTTGATATCACCGGCTTTTATGCAGTTCAAGACGAACTATGTTATGAATAAGCTGAATTACAATACAACTCAGCTACTCAATGAACTGCAAACTTTTGAGGTTGTCTTGAAAGAAAAGGCCGAAGAAGGTGAGGCAAATGTTGTTAAAGAACTGCTTTCTTTAGCAAGAGCAAAACAAGGAAGAATACAAAAAGCGGTTATGGAGCACAATCTAAGAAAGCCAAGGAAAAAAGGTAGCAAGAACAAGACACTGAAGGGAAAATGTTTCCACTACGAAGTTAATGGGCAGTGGAAGGGAAACTATAGAGAGTATCTCTTTGAGCTGAAAGATAAGAAGAAGGGTAAATTGCAAAGAAAGCTTGTTTAGTGGAAGATGCAAAAAGTATCTCCTTGGATGGTTGATTTAGGAGCCATTAATCATGTTTGTTCTTCATTACAAATGCTTAGTTCTTCTAAGGAGCTTGCTGATGGAGATTTCACCATGACAATGGGCAATGGAGCAGTTGTTTCTGCTTTAGTAGTGGGAGTTGTTCATTTACATTTTCAAAATAAATTCACTGTTTTGGACAATGTTTATTTTATTTGTGGTTTTAGAAGAAAGTTGATTTCAATTTCTAAACTGGTTGAACAATTACTTGGCTTTTTATTTAACAATAATTAGATTATTATTTCAAAAAATAATTTATATATTTGTTCAGCAAGAGAAGAAAATAAGCTTTATGTTTTAAGGCCAAATGAACGACCATTGGTTAATACAGAACTATTTAAAGTGACGAGAAATATCTTTGGCACTTTAGGTTAGGTCATATTAATCTAGATAGAATTAACAGACTCGCAAAGAATAATTCTTTAAGAGAGCTAAACGTTGGCCCTTGAATTCTGTCTAGAGGGCAAAATGACCAAAGGACCTTTCAGCAAAAGACGAGAGGGCCAAATAACCACTTGAACTTGTATATAATGATGTATGCGGTTCATTAAATATACAAGCTAGAGGTGGTTATAAATATTTTTTCAGCTTTGTTAACAATTATTCTAGATATGGCTACATATACCTAATGCTAAGAAAATTAGAAACTTTTGGAAACTTTAAGGAATTCTTAGCATAAGTTAAACCGCGGTTAGGTAAATCACTTAAAACTCTTCGAACAAATCAAGGAGGTGAATACCTTTATCAGAGTTCAAGGATTATTTGCTGGAGCATGGCATTCTATCCCAACTCATAACACCTGGAACACCACAACAGAATGGTGTTGCAGAAAGGAGAAACAGAACACTGCTTGATATGGTTAGGTCTATGATGAGCTATTCTTCATTGCAACTTTCATTTTAGGGATATGCACTAGAAACCACGGTCTACATTCTGAATGTAGTACCTTCTAAGTTTGTTCATTATACACCTCTAGAGATGTGGAATGGTCATAAACCTAGTTTAAGACACTTTTGCATATGAGAGTGCCCAGCACATGTCCTAATAGGAAAGATTGGGAAGCTAGAACTGCGAACAGAATTATACCTATTTGTAGGCTACTGTAAAGGCACTAGAGGAGTTTTGTTCTACAATCCTCAAGAGAAAAGGTGTTTGTATCGACAAATGCCACTTTTATCGAGAATGACTACATGACAAACTTTAAACCTCATAGTAAGGTTATACTAGAAGAGTTACTCTCTGATCAGATTAGACCATCACCGTTAATAGTTAATGAACAATAAAATCAGGAGGCCACTATTCTTGATCAGAACATCATGATGCCTCAACATAGTGGGAAGGTTGTCAGACTACCTACTCGCTACAAAGAGGATAGAGAAGCACAAGTTATATCCGATTCAAACCAAGATGATCCATTGACATACATGCATGCAATGAAGGATTTTGACAAGGAAAAATAGTAAGAAGTTATGAACTAAGAAATGGAGTCTGTGTACTTTAATTCAATCTAGGAACTTGTAGATTTACCTGAGATGTCAGACCTATTGGGTGTAAATGGATCTTCAGAGAAAAAAGGTGTGGATAGAAAAGTGGAGACTTTCAAAGTAAGGCTGGTGGCAAAAGGTTATACCTAAAAGGAAGGAGTCAACTATGAGGAGACTTTCTCACCAGTGGCCATGCTTAAATTCGTTTGTATTCTCTTATCCATTGTAGAATGTCTTGATTATGAGATATGACAAATAAATGTCAAGACAACTTTTTTGAATGGCTATCTTGAGGAGAGCATCTATATGGTGCAACCAGAAGGGTTTGTGGTGGAAGGCCAAAAGTTGAAATTCTACAAGCCACTTAAGTCTATTTATAGACTTAAGCAAGCTTCAAGATCTTAGAACTTGAGATTTGATGAGATGATCAAATCTTATGATTTTGAGCAGAACATTGATGAGCCTTGTGTATACAAGTACATGAAAGAAAATAAGGTGGTCTTTCTGGTAGTTTATGCATATGATATTCTATTTATTGGGAATGACATGGATATATTATCTAACACAAAAAATGGCTAGCCAATCAATTCCAATAAGATTTGGGAGAAACGAGTTATGTCCTTTCGATCCAGATTATTTTGGATCACAATAACAAACTGTTGACACTTTCTCAAGCATCATACATCGATAAGGTGCATATGCGATTTTCGATACAAAACTTTGAAAAGGGTCAGTTACCAACATGACATGGAGTTACCCTTACTAAGGAGAAATGTCTTAAGACACCTCAGGAGGAAGAAGGTACGAGAAAGGCTCCTTATGCATCAACAATAGGCAGCCTCATGTATGCCATGTTGTGTACGAGGCTTGACATTTACTATATAGTAGGAATAGTCAATTGTTTCCAATCTAACCTGGGATTGGGTCATTGGATTATAGTAAAGCATATTCTCAAGTATCTTAAGAGAACGAGAAACTATATACTTGTTTATTCAAGTGGAAACTTGAACTCTATTAGTTATACTGACTCTGATTTTCAATCAGATAAAGACATTCAAAAGTCGACGTATGGGTCAATGTAAAATAATCCAGCATTATTGATTCAACTATAGAGGCTGAATATATAGCAGCTTATGAAGTAGTTAGAGAAGCGGTATGGCTCAAAAAGTTATTTATTGATCTGGAAATAGTTCCAGATATAGATAAACCGTTGACCCTATAATGTGACAATATTGGGACAATGAAAAATTTGACAGAACCAAGAAGTCACAATAGAGGGAAGCATATTGAGAGAAAGTATCACTTGATTAGAGAGATCGTGTATTGAGGTGACGTGACAGTTATGAAGATAGAGTTTGAACACAATCTTGTGGACCCATTTACTAAGATGTTACTAGCCAAAACGTTTGAGGGTCACTTAGAAGACATGAGATTGAGAGACATGCCTCACCTATTTTAGGGCAAATGGGAGATTGTTAGGGATAGTGCCTTAAAAGCATGTAATTTGTACATTTTTTTTGAATAAATAAAACTGACATTTCTTTATACTTAATTATGTTTATATTTAATATAAGAAAGATCCTAGTTTAATTATGTAACCATAATTTTAGTATATATAAGTTTTATATATACAAGAGAATTAATATTATGGATAATAAATTGAGATAGTTCGTAATAAATAATTAAAATTGGGTTCTTTAGTTAAATATTACTAGTGTGGTCAACTGACATTAAGAATGTGATAGTTTTATTCGGACTGTCAATGTAGTGACATCATGGTAGAGGCACTTTATATAATATGATTATATAGGACTTGATTAGACATAGTTTGAATTCTCATATAAATTTCGTTACTAACTAAGAATTCAAATAATGTCAATAGATGATCATATGTAGACTAATCTTAATCCTGAGTAGTCATAAACTCCTGTTATGTTCTTGAGTCTTTTGAGTTACTTGTTAAGATTTGTTTTAAGAACAAGCTTGACACTTGTATCTTAGAGATTTAATGGGATAAATAGTTGGGCATATGATATACATATATGAAATTTATTCATTTTTATTGAAAGTCAGAAAGATAGTTTCCGTGTTAATTATGGAATTGAACAGTTTAAGCCCTCAATTTATAATTGGTTTATAAATTAATTGTTCAGTGAATTAATGAAATTTAAGGATAAAGATGTAATTAGAGGGGTAAAACAAAAAATTGACCTAGCTCTAATTATGAACCATTTGTGAAGGGTTGAACTGCATGTAGTGATTATATCATTGGACTACTCAAAATTTTCTGAGTAAAATATACTTATAATTTCAAGAGCTTAATTCGAGATTTTTAGTGGAAAAATATTGGAATTAATAAATTAGATTAATTAATTAAAGAGTTTAATTAATTATCTAAATTTATTAGAGCTTGAAATTGTAGGTCCATAGGTCCCTGTTACCACCTCTAAGTCAGTACAGTAAATAATACAATGGATAAGATTATTACACCAAATATTTTTATGTCCTGAAAATAGTTTTCTAGAATATGTGTTTTAATTTGAATTTAATTAATTAATTAGTAAGATATTTTAAGATATTTGAGAAATTAATTAGATAAATTCTTATAGAGATATTTATCCTCTTTATCGTTTCTTTTAAATATTAATTTTGAATTAATTAGAATTCACTTCTACTAGAATTTATTTTACAAAATTCAATGAATTAATAAATGTTATTAATTAATTAATTTTATTTTAATTAAAATTTTACTTCTATTAGGAGTTATTTACATATTTAGGTAATTAATAAATGTTATTAATTAATTAAATTAACTTAATTCTATTCTAACTAAAATTGTTTGAATTAAAATAGAAGTCATATAAAAGAAATATAAAAAAAGGTGGAAACCCTAAGAGAAAAAAAAATAGTTTTTCTTTTAACGTGTAATATAGAGAAAACCTAGTTTTTCTCTAAAACACCATTGTATTATAAAAGAAGCCCACTCTTCTCTTTATGGCTACTGCTGGAAGATTTGTTTGGAAACCATTGGTAAAGAAAAACTGACAGTAAAAGTATTCTAAAAGTATGAAAATGTATTTGTTCTATTCCTTTCCTTTTATTTTATATTAAAACCGTATACTCATATAAATTTTATATTTATCTTGGATTATTTTTTTACTGTTTATTTGATAAAATTATCTAAATAGATATATATTTGTTTATGTTTATGTTTTTTCTTTTTTTAAATATTGAATTTGACCAATGATTATGTTAATTAGTTACTTACGACAATCCTAATGGCAATAATAATGGAGATGATGAGAGTAGTAGCAATCTGATGGAGCTACATTCATTTTGGAAAAGCTCTTGCGCTTGCCATGTCCAAAATTGCTTGCTGCTTAAAAGGTTCTTTTGCTTTTAGCTCTTGGCTTTTAGCTTTTGGCTTCTAGCTTTCATATAGGGATAATGCCATGTAAGTCCCTAATATTTAGTGAATTGTCCTAATTAGTCCCCCTAGCTTTAGAAATGTCCTGAAAAGTCCTAATCCGTTAGTTTTTAACAGTATTTTAGATGGAAAAATGGATAAATTAGTAAATTTAGATAACTAGCTTACAAGGATTTAAAGTGGCAGACAACTTACCAAATTATTGTCAAAATCCAATGATATTTGTTTTGAATTTTCCTTAATTAAAAATAAAAAATTAAGTGAACCAAAAAAAATAATCTAAAAAAAATTAATTAAGTAATTATGAGTAAAAAAACTCAAGTTGACTTTTCTCCTCTCACGTTGAAAAATTCACTCGTATCTTTCATGGTCATTTTGCACAACCATTGTCACGATTACTATGACAAGAAGCACGATGGCCTCATCAAATTAGAATAAAGGATAATATCTACCAATAAAATGAGATTCAATTAATATTTTGTGATTTTCTGTGTTTGATACGGGTTTTCTGTGGCTTTGATATGAATTTTTGTGTGGGTTTCAAAGTTTTTATAAAGTGTTTAGCATGTTTATATGATATTTTGGTGTAGGTTTGGGTTTTATTATGGGTGATGTTGTTTGGGTGTGTGATTTGTGTAATATTATACGAGTATATTGTTTATGTTTAAAGTTACACTTCGATATACTTGTATGATAATGATACATATTGTTGCATTACAGATGTCATCCTAAAGGAAATGGGATAGTGTGGCACAAGACCTTATTTCCCAAGTTTATGAAACAATCCCATCACAGATTTCATCACCTCAACAATATTGATATATTGATGAGTTAGGAGATTTTGAAGTTGATGAGGTTTATTGGTACAATGATGATGTCGAAGAAGGTGCAAAAGCTGAATATGTTGAAAGGACCAGTAAGGCAGAGAACGTTCAAGATAGTGAAGATAGTGATAAAGCTGACAAGTTGTCTAACTATGAATCAGATGATAATGGCCAAGTATTATTGTCCTCATCCAAAGACGAAGATCTAGTTAGTATGATGGCTGAACATATTGGGAGGGATCATTTTACAGTGGGCCGCAATAGAGAAATTGACTTGCATATAGGTATGGAGTTTGATAATGTTGAACAGTTTAGGATGATCATTAAAGAATATTGTGTGAAAAATGGGTTTGAGTTGAAAAGGATTAAAAATGATAAAATTAGGTTCAGAGAAAAATGTTCAATAGCAAGTTGCCCTTGGTTTATATATGCTATACTTGTTAAGGGTAAAACTATTTTTACTATCCAGCAATTGAATGATGACCACAATTATGATGGAATGTCAATATCTAGAGAAGCTTCATACACTTGGATTGCATCTAAATTTCAAAATACTTTGAAGAACAACCCACAAATGTCACCTAGAGCAATAAATGATGAGAACAAAGTTTGGGGTGCACGTGAAGAGGAGGAAATTTTATCGAGCTAAGAGAAAAGCGTTACAGAATGCTTCTGAATACCATGCTAATTCTTATCAAGTTCTTAGAGATTGTGCTGAGGTACTTAGACAATATAACACAGGAGTTCTTAAAAAGATGAAGTTTTCTATTGCGTTGGGAGATAGACCTGTCAAATTTGAGAGGTTTATGTTTAGTTTTCCAACTTTGAGGGATGGTTTTATTAGAGGGTGTAGGTACTTTATTGGGCTAGACAAATGCCATTTGAAGGGGCCTTATAAGGGAATTCTACTATTTGCTATTGCATTACATGCTAACAGTGGGATTTTCCCAGTTGTTGTGTGTATTTGTGAATCAGAATATGCTAAAACATGGAGTTATTTTTTGGATATATTGCAACAATGGCTTGGGATAGAAAATAATCGATGCGTCACATTCATGACTGATAGGCAAAAAGGCAAAGAGATTGCCTAAATAAATTTTGGCCAGGGTTAATAGTTAGACATTGTGCATGTCATATATTTGCTAATCTGAGAAAAAACATCCTGAAGTAGTTTATAGGACATTCTTTTGGAAAGTAGCAAGATCTACCATAGAGTAAGATTGGAAGAGTGCAATAGATGTGATTGAGAAAGCCAATCCTACTTGTCAAAGTATATATGACTACTTAATGAAGATAAACAAGAAAGAATGGGCAAGACACACTTTTGAGTATCATGTAAAATGTGATAATGTGAAAAACAACATGACTGAATCATGGAATAGTTGGTTGAATGAATTTAGAGACAAAACTGTGTTATGCTTGTTAGAGTTTATTCAAAAGAAAATTATGAAACGATTGTGAAAGCAATTGTGTCAATAAAAAAAATGGATTGGTAGACTACCACCAACAGTGAAGAGAAAATTGGATAATTCCAAAAAGGAAGGTAGGTTTATGAAGGTGATAAAGGTCATTAAATTCAAGTTCGAGGTGATGGATGAGCTATACACAACCATTATTGTTGATTTGCAAGATAGAACTTGCAATTGTTGTGTATACCAAATTAGCGGCATTCCGTGCAAACATGTTGTGCATTGTGTTGCAATGAAATGTGAAGATGTAGTTGATTATGTGGATCATTCCTTAACAATTGATGCATATCATATCACATATGCACATACAATTACTCCTTGACCTGACAAGTCACAATGGCCTATTGCTGATGGTCCTAAAATTGACCCTCTTGTGAAGAAAGTAAGGGTTGGTAGACCAAAACTTAGAAGAACAAGAGAGATGGGGGAAGATCAAACAAATAAGAAGACAAGCATAAGATGTGGACTTTGTCGACAGCTTGGGTATAACAAAAGATCTTGCAAAAGTGCTTCTAACTCTATCTAGGTAACTTAAACTTATTATATTATTGTGTTACTTTAAAAGCAAAATTCCATTTAATATGTTGGTTCTTAATTTATTTCTTCATTTATAGGTTAACCAAACAGCTTCTGCTGCTCGTAGAAATTTACAAGCTTCGCATACTCTAACCACTTCACAGCCTTCTCAATCTCAGAGTAAGTAATTACATCTTTATGTCTTTGCCATCAACATAACTTGTAACCTAGGGAATATTGATCTATTTGTAGGAATTGCAAGTCAGATTTTAAGTCAACCAATTGGAGGTAATGTTTCAAGGAGGCATGCTCAGTTGCTTGAGGCAACATCGGCCTTCATTGAGCCAAAACTAATCTTGTGCAAGCAATCAACAGTAATGAAAAATATGGAAGTTTGAAAGTATGGGAAGTCTGGAAGTATTGACTTATTGGAAGTGTGCAATTATTCTTGTGTGGAAATGTTTCAGTTTAGAATGTTGGTTGTCGTTGCTTATACATCGATGCTGCTGCTTTCTACCATTGTTGATGCTATTTGCTAGTGCATGCTCAACTACTAGTAGGCTATTTTTTTATGTAAAATAAGTTGTTGCCAAGAGACTATTTATTAGTGTAAAATTATTGCTGACTGGCTATTTGCTATTTGTTGTTGGTTGTATGTTGTTTGCAATTTGCTAGTGTTACAAAATAATAATAAAGAAAACATTGATGCTATTTTGTAACATTTGATGCTGCTATTCTAGAAACTAACTCCCAACTAATTTTGTATGTTGTTATTGTGGTTGATTTGTAGCAAAACGAAACAAAAGTTTTGGTTACTGCTATTGGAGTTTTTTTAGTTTTTGTTCTGCTATTGATTATTGGAATTGTTGCTTCTATTTGCTGGAAATGTAGGCATATTTCTACAGTGTTTGACCTTATTTTTCTGTTGTTTTTCTTTATTTTTTAAGAGTATATCATGCCATAAATTATAATGTCGTTAGAATTTGACTTAAGAAAAGTTGAAATCACTTTATTATAAAAAATTTTAAATAATAGTATTACTTTAATTTAAAAAAACAAAGGATTTAATTAAAAAATGAATAAAGGAAATTGGATGTGGAATTTAAAATACTCAATTCTAAGGGCTACATTCCACTTTTAGTGGACGGCGATGCCGTTATTTTAGACTTTTTTACCATTTTGATGGTGGTATTTGTTTATTAAATTCATGTTCATTAATTCACATATATTATATATATATATATACATATATAGTTTTATATTGGGTTAATAACATTTTTGTCCCTCAATGACAAATCAGTAAATGATTCACTTCATCTTAACATTTCAGTTTAATAGCCTTCAATATAAGAAAAAATTATATTATAATTTATTATTTTATCAAAATTCAGGATAAAAATGTTATCCCATATATATATATATATATATATATAGACATATACACACCATAGATATATCAATCCTTTTAATTAGCTTCACTTTTGTTTAACTAAATATAGAAAATTTTGTTTAATTATATATAGAAAAATTTTAAATTAATCTATATTTCTCAATTTTATGTTTTACTATTTATTAAATCAATATTGACAATCTTCACCACAATTTTAGAATTTATGAAAGTTATTATACCGTATAAAGTTAACTCTAACCGTCATTTTTAACAGTTTATTTAATTAATTTTAACTGTTATTTTTAACAGTTTATTTAGTTGACTTCGTTGACCATGTATAAAAATAAGATAATATATAATGAGTTCAAATTTTTATCTTTTTTCTTTGTATTCTTCTTCACTCATCTCTTCATTTTTCATCTCTCTTTCATATATAGCTGCTGCAAACATCCTTTCATAGTTGCAGGTTGCAGGCAACCTTCCATGACAGTTAAGAATGAACAAAGAAAAACACTCATCTATGGCTGCTGCAGGAAACTTCTAATAGTTTTTAAGAATGAAAAAAGAAAGGGCAGCTTTCCATGGTTATTAAATGAATAAAGAGAAAAAAAAGAACACAAGAGAGGGAAGGATGAAAAAAAAATCGAGAGAAGAAAGAAAAAAAATTATATTTTATTAATTTAATTTATAAAATTATAATTTTACGCTTTTACCTATTTAAAATAACTATTAGAGTTACCGTGTGGTGCTTTTACTTGTTCAAAATAACTATTAGAGTTAACCTGTGATGGTGGGGTGTGACTTCCAAATATTCTGAAAGTATGATAAAGATTGTTAAAATTGATTGAATTAAATTAAAAAAAAAAACCCTTTAAACCTAGTCATGGGATCCATTATTGCCTTCTGATTTTATTCTTAGTATAACTAAATTTTCCTTTTAGTGCGACAAACATAATTAAAGAATTTTAAAAAGTGAAAAAAATAAAACAAATTTATTAAGACTAACTTATGCTATACAAATTGACTTAAATTGAAATGATCGTCTTTAGAAAATTAATGTAGACCAAGTTGACCTGTTTGAAAGGTTAGACCTTCAAACAAAGGATTTGAAGTGTCAAACGCTCATCAAAGTTTAAAAAAAAATTGCTAATTAATAATTTACTCTTTTTTTATACATATAAAGTCGAGAGATGCTAAATAACATTGTCTTTAAAAGAAAATATTCTTCGTTGTACTTACCGTTTTATTTTTTATTTTTTGTCAAAATCAGCAGCATTGTCTTTGAATGAAAAACATTCTTAGTTGCACTAACCATTTTTTTGTTTTGGGTCAAAATTAGTAAAACAGTTCATCTAACGATAAAATTTAATCCAAATCATAGAATTATGACACAATCAAATAAAGCATATGCAATTGGTGATGTGGGGCCCACAGAGGGGTGTATGCAGAAAGCCCATTCTATCCTTTATGAAAAATGTGGAAACTTGACTAATTTAATTATGTGGTAGATAGACGTCACTAAAACACACCCTATATTGTAAAACTTACAGTTTATATGTTACAACTAATTCATGCATTGTTCACTCATTAGAAAAATTTTAGCCCCAACTTTTATTCTCTTTATTTACTTCTCAGTTTCTCTTCACTGGTTAGCTGCTTATTCTCTTCATCTCTTACGTGTGTGTCACATTTTTATTCTGTTATGTATACTATTTATTAATTTTCATGTATATGTTTTGATCAACACTTATTTACTAGTGTTATGTTTATGGTTTTTGTTATAACTTAAAGAGTTTTTCATAAATGGGTTTTCTTTTAGGTTTCTGATCTGTGAATATTTGTAACCATTGCCTACTTTTGTTCTTTACAGAGAGATTGCCATCAACTTAACTGTAATTTTATGGGATCGACTTTAAATTTTGTTAACAACAAGGAGATTGAGGATCTTTTTGAAGAACAACCTAACTTTGGTTAGATTTTGACTGTTTGCTTGTATATTGTTTTGTTGCATATAGGTTCTTGGCTCTTGTTCGTTTTGCTTGTGAGATTTGGTTATTCGAATTTCTGTTATTATCACAAGCTGATGTTAATTTCTCTTTGTGAAAATAGATAGATAGACTTGTATGGATAGATTGATAGATGATTTGGTTCAATTATTATCAGGTTAATTTTCAGTTTTATCCATTGTTTTATTGACAATCTTCACAAATAACTTTAATTTTTTAACAATACTCAACTGTACCCTTCATTTTTTGACAAGTCAACAACAATATCCCAAAATAGAATAAAATAACTCATTTACCCTTATTGCTATCAATATTATGTACATAAAAACAAAAATAACCTTATATAGTTAAAAAAATAAAATTTAGCTTATATATAATTAATAATTTATATTTTTGAGAAAAAATGAATTACTTATATATTATAATTAAGGTAAAATATTCTCTTAAATAATAAATAAAATAAAATAAATTATATATCAAAATAAATAATAATCATTAATTAATCATAATAAATAAATTAATATTTATAAAGATATTAATTAATAATTTGATATTTTATACCTTAATTATTAATTAATATTTATAAAGATCTTAAATTAATAATTATATATAGGCTAAATTTTATTTTTTTAACTATATAAGGTTATTTTTGTCTTTATGTACATAATATTAATAACAATAAAGGTAAATAAGTCATTTTATTTTATTTTAGGGTATTGTTGATGACTTATCAAAAACTAAAAGGCACTACTGAGTATTGTTAAAAAATTAAAGTTATTTATGAAGATTGTCAATAAAATAATGAATAAAACTGAAAATTATCCTTATAATTATAGCACAACTTTTAACATATATACAGATTAATGATCGATTTTGCACTTCTATGTTTATTTAGTAAAAATACAAGCTATCTTGATTTCGCGCACGCGCCAAAATTTGAATTAAAGCTGAATATGACTGTTGCCAAGCACCTTTTACTTTAATAGATTACGCCAGCATATTTGAATTTCTGGTTTTTTGCTTCTGAGTTTTCTGCCGAAGCAGCCAACAGTTACAATACTTTAATTCACTTTCCTTATTATCGCTTGTTTCTGGATTGATGTTAATTGTGCACATTCATTTTTAATGAAATAAAGAAAAGGAGAATGTCCGATTTTCCTTATTTTTTCGACTAATATTTCATCACTCTCCTATATTTTTTTCTTAATATTTCATTACTCGTTTGAGTTTCGATTTTATTTTTTAATAATTCAAATATTTTTTGCTTTACCATTTAATAATTTAAACATGAACTAATTGAACCAGTGACTTGAACTAATTTTTTAAAAATTATAAAATAAATTGACATTATAAAGATTCAAACCTGGGACCTATGAAAATAAATTAATGCCCTTATAATTACACCAACTATATATTTCTGATCAATTATTTAATAAATCACCATTTTAAATATACATAAAATAAATTCGATTAATAATAAATTCTATTGATAATAACGTTTTTAATATAAAAGATTTATAATTTAAAAATAATTTTATAAATATTAAAATTTTAAAATATTTCGAATTTAAAATTATTATTATTGTAAAATTATAAAAATTTTAAATTAAATTTAAAATCAATAATGGTTTAAAATAACTTTAATTTTACAATATATTAGATTTATTTTTCTTAATAATTTTAGAAATATTATAAATAGATAAAATTATTATCATTAATGATGATTTTAGAAAAAATTTATAAAATAAATTATAATTTTAAAATAATTTTATAATTTTAAAATAATTTTATAATTTTAAAATAATTTTATGTTTTATAATAAATTAGTAATATTTCAGATATATTTTATAAATATAAAACTATTTTTATTATGTGAATAAAAGTAATTTTTATTTTTAATAAAATTTATTATGTGTTTCGAAAAGAGATATGTATTAAAAATTAGAACAATTATCAAAATAAGTCATTTGATTCAATTGTAAAGGTGTTGGAGTACTTCATTTTGTTTTAATGTTCGAATCCTTACAAGTAAATTTAGTTTTGCAATTTAAAAAAAAAAATCGATTCAATTGGTTTTGGTTCAATAGTTCATGCTTAAATTATTGAAGGGTAGAACCAAAACTATTTAAGAGTTAGGGGGGGTGATGGGGTGTTAAAAAAAATATAGAGGGATAATGGGGTATTAGCCAAAAAAAATAGAGGTGAATCGAGCATTCTCTCACAAAGAAATCAATTCCTTCAAAATATAAGTTGTTTCCCCTTTCCGTTTTAGCCAATTCGATGCTCGTGTTTACTGATTGCATTTTCATGCAGATATTAGTTTGTTGTATGACCAATTGCCGACTACTATGGATATCTCATCTCCAGTTACAGTTTTCGCAGGTTCTCCATTGCAGCTTACTATTTCCGCAACTCCATTGCAGGTTGTAGTTTTCGCGGATGTTCCGATGCTAGAATTCGCTAATTTGGGTGCTCCAACGTTAGAATCTGCTTATGTACCAAATGCAGTGATACTAAATGATGATCAACATTTTCTCCTATACTTCTGTTGTGAATTATGGATTTTTGTAACTAAGCTTAGACGAAGAGGAAGTGCAGAGGAACAAAGAGCAAAATGAGAGACTTTGAATTGATTATTTTAGTTTGATTTTCTGTATGCTATTTGAATACAAAGACAACCCTTTTATAGAAGAGAAATACATAAACAAATAATAAAATAAGGAGACCAAATGCATGAACCATGAACATGGAAGCCATACCGAGCAACATGCAACCTACACTTTATCAACTAAAAAGGAAATCCACTCATTGACATTATTTTAATTAAATAATTTATCAACCCGTGCCGACTTGAATGATTGCAAGCACTTAGAGTTATTGCAAATTAATTTATTTTACACCCTTGCTTAATTTGCAATATTGATAAACCTTTTGAATTGTTCAAGCTTTTATGAATTGTTCGCTTTTGTAAATATATCTACATATTGCTTTTTGGTATTGACGAACTTCAATTCAGTTTCTCCATCATTGACCAAATTTCTGATAAAGTGATGATGAAGTTCAATATGTTTAGCATGGAACACTGAATTTTTTGTCATGGGAATAGTAGCATATTATTCCAGTAGATAACTATTGGCTTATTTTGTTCTATCTGAGTATTTGAAACAATTCTTCTAAGCCAAACAGCTTCGCAAGCGGCATTAGTAGTTGCAAGATATTCAACTTCTGCTGAAGATAGGGCCACAGTTCTTTGCTTTCTTGAAGACCATGCAATTGGGTTTGAGCCTAAGAAAAAAATATATCCAGATGTACTTTTTGAAATACCATTAAGGCAACCCAAGATGGGGAGAGGGGGGGAATGGGTTTTTAAAGATTTTAACAAATTTAAACAACTCTAAACACTAAGTAATTTAAATTCTTCTCAAGTTCAATACATAAAATTCAACACACAACCAATAATCAATTCATAAATTTTCACAATTCAAGATCAAGTGTGTGTGAGAAATGCATACAATAATAACAAGCGTATAAATTGAGTGAGTGAGATAGTTAAGAAAGACAACACTGATTTTTACATGGTTCGGCAAATCTTCGGCTTACGTCCACGCCTCCAAGCTCACCCGCTGGAGGATTTCACTAATATGCCTTCAATCCAAGGCAAGCAATTATAATACCAAGTGGACTTTCGGGTGCCACTTAAACCTTAAACCATGAGGACTTGATCGAGTGTCTTTTTAACCTTTACAACCAAGTGACTTAAGGGTGTCACTCAAATATTACACCAAGTATGTTTCCCTCACACTTAACCTCACAATAATTACAAAGAAAATAACCTTGATAAAAGAATTTTATCAAGGAAAATACAAACACTCTTTTTCAAAGAATAATACAAATGAAAAACTAGAGTGTGTATGAATTTAATGTTTAATTTGCAAATGAAAGCTCAAATTCTTTATATTGCACTTCTAAGACATATAACAAAGTTTCCCAAGGGTGCAAAATTTGTTCCAAATGAGTTTAGACTAATATTTATAGTGAATGTTAAAAAATTAGCAGTTGGAGACTTAAAATATTTGAATTTTGCATGATTCGGTCGACTTTATGGCAATTCGGTCAACTGGGTGGTAAATTCGATCGATCGAATGTCTAACCAAAGTTTACATCACTGCCATAAGTTCGGTCGACCTAATTGCATTTTCGGTTAACCATATAAACAGTGTCCGATTTTTGTAGAAATCATGGTTCATTCCGATTCAACTAAAAAATCCAGTTTATAGCAAAAATCGGTTCAGTTACCAGTTCATGAACAGTATTTAGTTTTCTGAAGATTTTGAAAAATTTGCATTTAGATGCACTTTAAGGGTTTCAAAATCTTGTTATTTGGCCCAGTTTTCAGTTTCGAAAAACTTACATTTTAGTTATATTTTCAAAACTTAAAATCATTTGTTTTTTAAAACTCTTGAGCTTGTAAGTGCAAATCAATATTCAATTTTAATGACACATTACAAATAAAAAATCACTTAATATTTGTGTCTTCAATTCTTCAAATCTTCTTTACAAATTGCTCTTGGGGATTCCAATTTTGCTCTTCATGAATGCTTTCATTTTGGATGTTCTTTCCAATTTTAATGACACAATTGCTTTTCAAATTCTTCATTCAAAAAATATAACAATAAATACTACAAGAAGAATGTGGTTAGTTAAGAATATTAATATTTGTTATCATAAAAACAATAGATTATGAGCCTTAAGGCTAACACTTTTTTTATCGTTAATAGATCATGCCCAATGTCAATATAATCGATAAAATGCATTCATTTTCTTTCACATATTTAATACCTTGGCCTTTTGTGCCTTTATGGTACCGTAGAATTCTTTTTGCTACAGATTATTGAATTTGATTGGGTTCATTCATGAATCTGGAAATGATGCTGACTGAATAAATAATATCAGGCCTTATATTTGTTAGATACATCAAGGATCCCACCAAACGATGATAGTGAGTTGCATCCACCTTTTTTGCTTCATCATTTTGTTAGAACTTCTGGTTCACTGCCATTGGAATTGAAATGGGCTTATAATTGAAAATGTTGAATTTTCTCAGTAAGTCTTCAGTATATTTCTCTTGTGAGATGAAGATCGCTTCTTTTGCTTACTGAACTTGAATTCCAAGAAAGTACTTCATAAGATCGAGATCTGTTATTTCATATTTTTCTATCATGCCTCTCTTGAATTTTTTTGCCATTTTTAGGTTAGTGCCATCATATATGAAGTCATCAACATAAAGCCAAACAATGAGAAAAACCATGTGTATCTTCCTTTTTTAGGTATAAGGATAGTTTACTTGACCTTTTTTGAAAGCCACTTTATTGAAACTATTTGTCTATGTCGCTATTCTAGGCTTTTGGAGCCTGCTTTAGCCCGTAGAGAGCTTTCCTGAACCGATAGACCATGCTTTCTTTTCCTTTTACAACATAGCCTTGAGGTCGCTTAACATGCACTTCTTCTTCCAGTTCACCATTTAAGAATGTTAATTTCACATCAAGTTGATAGACTTGTAACTTTAATTATGTAGCAAGTGCAAGTACAGTCCGTATAGTCTCTATTGGGACAAGTGGTGAAAAAGTTTCATTGAAGTCAATGCTCGGCTATTGTGAATAGCTTTTTGCAACGAGTCGGGCTTCTGTTTCTGGATTGAGCCATCTTGATTGAATTTTGTTTTGTAGATCCACTTCAAACCGATTGCTTCTTTTTCTTCAGGTAAATCAACTAGCTCACAAGTGTGGTTTTTCACAATGGTGTTGATTTCTTCATCCATTGCTTGTTGCCACTGTAACACCTCCTAAGTGGTACGTATTTTGTATATATACACGTCAGTTTTTATTGGTTTGTACGTAAGTAGCTTAATACACTTAAGGTATTTCTTTTGAATATTATATGAGTGTATTTAGTATTAAATAAGAGTTTACTTAGAAAGGCCCAAATATAAAATTAGAGTATCAATACATGGGTGTATTTAGTACTAGTGTTAGTGTACTTAGTAAGGCCCAAATTACCATTCTAACCGTAAGTATAAATATATCCTATTTCTTGTTTTAGAAAGAGAAACACCATTTTGCAGATTTTAAGAGAGAGAGAGAGAGAGAGAGAGAGAGATAGAAGAATTTGAAGAGAAAATTTAGTTTTCAAGGAGAAATTAAGAAGATTTAAGGTAATTTTCTCTTCTCTTTAAGATTTATTATGTTATATATGGTTGGATTGTGTTATGGAAGTATATTTTGTATAAAGATTACATGAATATGTTGAGGATATATTGATTTGAATAATTTGTGGTTGTGAATATGATTTTGTGGTGGAATTGGTGAAGGAATTGGTAGAAGATGATTATTGTTGTTAAAGGAAGCTTTTGCAGAACTTAGACCTTGGATAGTAGCTTTATCCGAAAATTTTATAAATTCTTATATGTCTTATTTTGGAAACTGATTTAACTGAAAATATTAGGCATCAAAAGGGTCATGATAAATTTTATTTCATTTGAAAATATTGAATATTCAATTTTATATGAAATTTTCGATCTGACTCTGAGATGCTGAAAAATGTTGATTTCTGCAGAATATATGAATTACATGATTTTCTGGGTTAACCAAATGGTCTCCAAAAATTAAAAAAATTTACAAACCTATTTCTACTTATGTTTATTATAACATATTAAAATTTTATGCCCTGATTTTATGTATATAATATGTTATGAATTTTCAAATTAGTTTATATCACTGAGAATGTGCAGTTTACAGAATCTGCAGAGTGTAAAGTAAAGCTTATTTAAATTTGTTTGGACATCAATTATGTCTTCTAAATTTTATCATGCTACTGAATATGTGTCTATATAATTTCTGGAAAGTTTCATAGCCATTGGATAAGTGTTCGATTTATTAAAAATTAGATACTTAGATATACTCAGTGGTGCTCTAGTTTTGGTGCCTAGTGGCTAAGTGTTATAAGTGATAAAACAAATAGTTACAAATTGAATTAAGGATCTATATTTTTATATGAGGTTATATAATGTTTCACTATGACTATATTATATTTTCATGAGGAAATGATATCATTTAGGATATAAAAAAAATCGTTGATGGGCCTAAGGACAGAATTAGGATGTTTGTTTGATGAAATGTTATATGTTGGATTTTGTGTAATATGGCTTATGAGATTAATTTTGATTTTAGGATTTATGTGATTGTATTATCTTGCTTGGAACATCAAGAGGTAAGTATACTAGACTTTTAAATGGGATCACAATGAACATATATATTTTTGTGTGACTATGTTACAAATGTTTTGGATTTATGCATTAATAGGCAAGTATCATTTTGTTTATGATTATATGCCAAAACATTTGTTTGCAACTTTGGGTTTATGTGTTGTGCATGAGTCATTGAGCATTGACATTAGCATGTACACATGCGTAAATGATTTTGAGAAATGAGAAAGTGGTCTTGTAAGAAAAATATTTGTGAAAGTTAAGACTTCGTATTTTTAAGGGTATCTGAATTCATTACTTTCTTAGTAGGCAATTATAAGTGTTTGGAGCCTTTTGATATATGTGGCCATTCCTTCGGGTTTGGTATATTTGATATATGATTTGTGTTCCGTATGACATGGAAGAGACCTTTAGGTACCCTTAGGACTTGTGAGTCTTCGCAATTGTGCGTTGACGAATTTGTGCATGTGGGAGGACTCGCCGATGATCAAGGCAAGGGTGTGGCTCTTACCTTCGGGCATGAGTGTTTATTTTGTTTGAAATTTTGTGCCCCACTTGCTGATACCCCATATACGGAAAGTCATCGACTGGTGACTCAGGCTCAATATGTGATATGTTATATGTGAAGTCCTACTAAGTAGTAATTGAATGAAGATATTCCTAATTAAATATAAATGAAAGTTTAAAAGTGAGTGATTGTTGAGAACAAGTTTGATGTGATTTCGTATCATGTATTTTGTAACGAACATGATTATTATCACGTTACATATTCATCTCATACATTATATATTTATATATATATATATATGTATTTTTGTCTATGAAAAACTAGTATGCTTACTGAATTTATACTCATTATAGTTTATTGTGATTCATAGATAAATGATCGTGTGCGTAGTGGATTTGGCAAAGCTTTTGCTGTCCCTTGGTTCCCTAAGTTTAGGATATTGGCTTGTATTTTATTCTTAGTTTAATAAACATTATGGTTTGGGGACTAGATAGTGAAGACTATTTGAATAGATTTTTGTAGTAATGATTATTGATGAAGTTTCTTAGACAGTGAAATGTATTTCTTAATATGTTATGTGTTTGATAGATCACTCTTTGACTTTTGCAAGTCGGGGTGTGATAGCCACACTTCATCTTTTATTGCTTCTTCAAATTTTTGTGGTTCACAAGAGAAAAATTCAACATTACATGAGTTTTATATTTCTCTCAATGAGCGATTCCTGATTGGTGGAGATTTAGGTTCGAAGTTAGAAAGGAATTGATCTTGATTTGTTGGTGAGTCTGACTTGCTAGATGAATGTAGCTCATTATTGTATGGGCTAGCTTCAAAAGAGCTATATTCTTGAGATGTTTTGTTTTTCCACTTTAAGCCTTCATCAAAAAATTCTTAAATGAGTGACATCCGTTTTTTTTTGTAATAAGCTTCATATGGGTTTTATTGTGAACAACTTTTATGGGTGAACGACTTAAGATGTAAATTACAGTGTTGACAACTTCAGCCCATAAGTCGTAGGGAAGTCCTTTTGCTTTCAGCATACTTTTTGCCATCTCAACAACAGTACGATTCTTTCGCTCTACAACTCGATTTTGTTGGGAAGTATATTTGATTGTTAATTGTTGTTCGATTCCTTCATCTTTGCAGTACTTTTTGAACTGGTTAGATAAGAATTCACCTCCTCGATTTGTTCTTAGTATTTTTAAAGAATGCCCACTTTGTCTTTCTATCATTTTCTTGAATTTTAGAAATGTTAAAAATGCTTTCGATTTTTGCTCCAAGAAGTAGACTCACATCATCCTACTAAAACCATCAACAAAAAGAAGAAAATATTTTTTATTTTGAAAATATGCAGTTCCCATTGGTCCGTAAACGTCAGCATTAACAAGGCCAAGCAGTAGTTTTGCTCTCCATGCATGCTTGGGAAATAGAAAGCGATGCATTTTTCCAAATAGACAACCTTCACAAGTGGTCTCATTTTTGTCTATTTTTGGGAGTTTTGTCACCATATGTTTTTGGTACAATAATTTCAAGCCATTATAATATAGGTGCCCACCTCTCATATGCCATACCAAGGACTCGACATTTTTTTCAATTTTTAAGGCAACAATTTCTTTTAATGGCATAACAAGCGGGAAAACTTTGTTTGGTGCCATTTCAATTTTTACAACCACAGACTTATTTTTGTCCTTGATTTTACATTCTTCTCTCACAAAATTGACTAAGTAACCTTTTTGAATTAATTGGCCAACACTTCGTAAATTTTGAGCTAACCCAGGAACATAAAGAACATCTTGAATGAATTGAGTGTTACCTCCCTTTGTTTGGACAATAATTGTCCCTTTACCTTCAACAGATGATGTCTTTCCATCTCCCAATTTAGTTGAGAAGAGAATTGGTGATTGAGGTTAACAAAGTACTTACTTTGACTAGTCATGTGGCTGCTACATTCGCTATCTAGGTACCATATATTTTGAGAATTATGCTGCAAACTCAAGAATGAGTAGGGCAACATGTTTGTATTATCTTCTTTAGAATAATTTGCTTCATTTTTTTCACTTTTTTGTTGATACCAACAATCTCTTTAAGAATGATTTGGTATTCTACATTTGGTACATTTGTAGTGGCAATTTTTCGATTCATGGCCAATTTTTTGCAAACAAAACATGTAGGGTCAAAATTTACATTACCATATCTTTTTTATTGGTTGAATCTTCTCTTTCCTCTTACACGAAAATACTGCTCTCCCTTTTTTTTAATCACCATGCTTGTTTGAGTTGTTCATTTTTTTTTCACCATTTTTGTTTTTTGAGATGCTGAGTTTGGATTGAAAAGCTTTCTCCATCGTTGCGCCTCCGAATCTGCTAATTATTTTTTCATAGGCTTCAAAGAGAACCTATGAGCTCAACAAGGGGGAGTTTAGATAAATCTTTAGACCTTTCTATTGCAGTAACAACATGGTCGAATTTTTGTGGCAAACTTCTCAAAAAAATTTCAATTTTTTAACTTCAATGGTATCACCAAAACCTCTCATTTGATGAATAATTTCCACTACTCGAATAATGAATATTTGGATGGTTTAATTTTCGTTCATGGCTAGATTATCAAAATCTCTAAAAAATGTTTGGTGACATCCCAAGACAACCATTTGAACAGCTTACCATGGCGTTTTGTGTAATAAGGCCTAAATTTGATTGGGTTTTACTCGTAGGACATGCTCAGATGAAATATACAATAGACAAAATTGACTACTTTATGAAGTGGGTAATGGCAGAGCAGCTGGCTACCATAACAGAGAAAAGAATCATCGCTTTTGTTGAACGAAGTTAATTTATTGCTTTGGAATTCCTCGAATACCAATCGTGGATAATAGAAAGCAGTTTGACAATTCAAATTTCTAATAGTTCTGTGTTGATCTGAGCATTTACCTCTAATTTGTCTCTTCTGCTCATCCGAAAGCAAAAGGACGGGTTAAATTTGTGAATAAAACTATACAAAAAGAGTAGTGAAAGAATGTCTTGATGATAAGAAAGAATGATGGGTTAATGAATTACCACAAGTTCTTTGGGCATACAGAATAACAACAAATAGTGCAACTGGGGAGATGCTATATCATTAGCGTTTGGTTTTGCAGTTGTGATACCTTCATTCAAGATGAAATAATTTGATGTGCTTAAAAACGAAGAGCCAATGAGAGGTTTGGATTATTAGGTAAGAAATGAGATCAGGTGCTCATAAAAATATTCACATATCAACAACGAATGGTGATAAAGGTGTAAAATACGCGCTAATTATTTATTTTTAGACTTTAATTGCTTGTTTAATCCTTAAATTTCTTTTGAATTTGATGTATTTTGGTTGTTGTGTACAGAAAATGATAGATTTAACTTTCTAAAGTGAATTGGGCTAAAAAATGATTAATTTGGCTCGAAAAGGAAGAGACCGAATCATAAGAAAAGCGTGGACCAAAATGCAACAAATTCAAGATTGAAATGCAATAAAATATCAAACTATAGCTTAATTTTTGATTAAGCACAAGTAAAGGGATCCAATTGATATTTGCCAAATAAATTGAATTTCTTGGCATAATTAGGTGCGCGGTCGCGCCATTAAGGTGTACGACCACGCGGCGCTTTGTCCTCTATAAATGGTCAATTTTTGGGATTTAAAAGGAGGAGAAGGGAAGGAAAAAGGGGTGGTCATATTTTGGGGATAGCTTTTGGAAGGAAAAGAAAGAGAAAGAAGAGGAGAAGAAGAGGAGATTGGAAGAAGATTTTGGGAAGCATCAAGTTCGAATTTGGATGATTAAAGCTCTCATATTCTAGTTTATCTCTTCCTTTATTTCAAATTGTTGCGGTGAATTGAACAATTTTGTGATTTTCGAATTCATGCTATCAATTGTTGAATTTATGATTTGTGGATTTGAATTCTATTCAATGTGTGGCTAAACTCATTTTCTAGAGCAATGATTTAATTTATTTAAAGCATCCATTTATAATATTGTGTTGTTCATATGATTTGAGATTGAGTGTTGAGTATTTATCATTATTATTAATGCTTTTGAATATTTGGCCAATATTTGAATGAATTGTGGATTGATAAGAATTGAGAAATGAACATCATATCTAGACCATGTGATAAATATTGTAAATTGCATATTAGATAGAGATATACTAATATGGTTTGTATAGTTTAATTAGAAATTATCATTAATCGTAATGCACTTTCATTTAATTAACTTCACATAGAGATATAGTGAAGTTTTAAGTGCAAAGTAGACTCGTTTGATCTCGAGAGAGACAATCGAATAATTTAAGATAATTAACTACCAACACGGATTTTAAATTAGAACGACGTCAATTAAAGAATTGGATGCGATAAAATATGATAAATCGTTAGCCTTAAATATTTC
Organism: Melia azedarach; assembly: GCA_028052125.1. Lineage (NCBI taxonomy): Eukaryota > Viridiplantae > Streptophyta > Magnoliopsida > Sapindales > Meliaceae > Melia > Melia azedarach. The sequence continues at coordinate 8,420,203 of CM051399.1, forward strand.
CATTAATTGAATCCTTAAAGTATTTTGCTTAATAGTTAATTTCAATTTGCTAAATCAATATTATTTCGATTTCTTTAGATAAATTCATGAATTAATCACTTTCGATAATTATAAGATTAACATTCCTCGTAGGATCGATATCCTCTTATCATTGTATTACTTGATTGCGACACGTGTACTTGCAATCAGTAATTTTACATGCAACATTCTTCCTGATGATCTTTTTTTTCAGCAAAAGAAGAAATTCTTTTTAGAAGTTAAGCATTATTATTGGGAAGATCCCTTTCTTTACAAGCAGTGTTCAGACCAATTAATAAGGCGTTGTAATCCAGAAGAGGAAATGGTAAATATTCTGAAGCACTATCACTCATCAGAATATGGAGGACATTTTGGTGGAACCAAGACAACAACAAAGGTGCTACAATCTGGATTTTTCTTGCCTACCTTATTCAAGGATGCACATACATATGTCACTACCTGTGACCAATGTCAGAGGTCTGGAAATATCTCAAAAAGGAATGAAATGCCACTCAATAACATTCTTGGGGTGGAGTTGTTTGATGTGTAAGGTATAGAATTCATGGGGCATTTTCCATCTTCTTTTGCAAATCAATACATATTAGTGGTAGTGGATTACATCTCAAAATAGGAGGAAGCAATAGCATGTCGAACCAATGATGCAAAAGTTGTGACAAATTTCCTACGGAAGCACATCTTCAACCGATTTTGTACTCCACGAGCAATTATAAGTGATGGGGGTAAACATTTTTGTAATCGTCAACTTGAGATGCTATTGAGGAAGTATGGTGTCACTCATCAAATAGTAACCACTTACCACCCTCAAACGAGTTGTCAAGTAGAAATTTCGAATAGAGAGTCCAAAAGAATCCTTGAAAAGACAGTGAATAACTCAAGGAAGGATTGGGCTAAGAAATTGGATGATGCACTATGGGCTTACCCCACTGCATTTAAAACTCCCATTGGAATGTCTTTGTATAAGATAGTCTTTGGAAACGTATGTCACCTTCTAGTTGAACTTGAACACAAAGCATATTGGGCCATTAAGATTTAAAATTTTGATATGATAGCTGTTGGGAAAAAGAGGTTGCTGCAACTCAATGTGATGGAAGAAGTCAAAAACGAAGCTTATGAGAACGCTCAAATCTACAAAGAGTGTGTTAAAAAGTAGCATGACAAGCATATTTTGAAGTGAAAAAGTTTACGCAGGTCAGAAGGTGTTATTGTACAATTCTCAACTTTGACACTTTCCTGAAAAATGCGCTCTCGATGGTCAGGTCCTTTCACGGTACTCCATGTGTTTCCTTATGTAATGGTGCATTGGAGATCAATCATGAAACTAAAGGAACATTCAAAGTGAATGGACAAAGATTGAAGCACTATGTGGACAATGAATTTGAGAATGCAAAACCATCATCATTTTAGATCATTTATAAGTTTTTGTTTGCAAGGGTAGCACTTCGTCCGGTTGAAGACGTTAAACTTAGCGCTAATTGGAAGGCAACCCAAATTTTACAAAATCGCACAGGGGGGTAGAACGTGGTGTGCAACCACGCCCTTCGCGCCCACGTATTTCTTGCGCCCAGGCACTAGGTAGAAGACGGTGGGCGACCGCATGCCTAGCGCGCGTGATCACGCCCACATTGCCCCTTCAAAATTCCCACCCCTCACCCCGTTCAATCTTGGCATTCATCAACAAGTGTTGTAAGTTGGTAGAAGAAATTGATGTTGTGGGTTGCATTTATAGTAGTAGTTGTTTAATTTCTTCAATTTTAGAAGTGTTTATGCATTAGTGTGACAAACTTTTTGGGAAAATGGAAGTATTTTGTTGTTTCGTTGGATAAAATTTATTCTTGCACATTACATGTTGGACGAAATTGTTGAGTGAATTTTTGCTTAATTTTTTTTAGTTTAATCATTGGGAAACACTTGGTGAGTTTCTTAGGAGTGAAAGAAAAGTAATTCAAGGGTTGAAGTGAGAGAAAAAGAGATAGTAAAAGTAAGTATCCCAAGTGTTCGGTGAATTGCCTACACGTAAATTTTGGGTGAAAATGGCACCAAAGAAGAGTAATTCTTCAAAAGCTTCTTACTCTTTTGATAACAAAAGATTTGGTTCATTGGAAGCACAAAAGAAATTTACCAAATTTGAAGAAGAGGATAAGGCTTTAGTGAGAGAGCGGGCATTGAAACCGGATTGGGGAGACGGAAGGATTATGGAATTTATTCGAGCCAGAAAATGGGAAGCACTCATTGACACACCAACACAAGCCATAGTACCTCTAGTAATGGAATTCTATGCTAATGCCTCAGTGAATCATGACAAAGATCGTGCGTTTGTTCGAGGTAAAAGAATTTCATTTAGTTCAAAGGCCATTAGCTCTTACTATGGCCTACCATCCATTGATGAAATAGAGGATTTATATGATGCATTTTGGAGGGATGATGAGAATTACCCAATGATTATTGAACAATTGTGTGTCCCTAGCACTCAATGGTTGAAGAGTCGGGGTAAGTCTAGCAAATTTATCTATTTTTTGAAAAACACACTTAACCTATATGCTAAAGCTTATCATAAATTTATCTGCTCAAATCTTATGCCTACTTCCCACCTTAATGAAGTCATTGCAAAAAAAGCCGCCTTACTCTATTATATTTGCGCAGAAATTACAATTGAAATAGGAAAGGTGATAAGGGAAAGCTTATGTACTGCAATTGAAGCTAAAGCAATGGGTGGACACACTCATCCCTGTCTCATCACAACCCTATGTTTAAAGGTTAGGGTACAAATAGAAGATGGGGACTTGATTATCGTTTGCTTCGATAAATGGACTTGCAATTTCCAAATTCATTTGTTGGGAAGGAGGTGCTCATCTCCGATTCGGATTAGGATTTCATATAGATCATGATAATCAAGTCCTTCCACCATGCCAGCTTTTACCTCGCCTCAGAAAGAGCCAAGGTGTGACAAAGGATTTCAGGAGAATCACCTTGGGGTATGAGGATGCCTATAAAGAAAGATTGAAACTTCAACAAAATCAATTAATTCTCATACATGACAATCCAAATGATGAAATTGGCCCATCGTCCTCATCACAAGATGACCACAATCACTCTCGAATAGCCACAATGCACCAACAAATAATTCGACAAGGAAAAGAGATCAATGAAATCTGGCAAGAACAATTCAAAATGCAACAATATCAAATGGAGTGTTTCAACACTTTTGCCTCATACTTCCAACAATTACGACCCAATGCACAATTTGCACCATTACCACAATTTCCACCTCCCCAAGGAAACAACAATAATGATGACCAGTGAGAGGTATGTTCTTCTTTATTTCCCTTTTTATTTTTCATTTTTCTTTTCTTTCAACATTGAGGACAATGTGTTCCTTAAGTTTGGGGTATCAAGAAATTTTTAGGATATGTTTTAAGTTTTGTGGAAAATGATATGTGTGTGTTTATGTGTTGGCAATTTTGTGCTTATTTAGTCATGTCTTTTCTTTGTCTTCCTTTTGAGATTGACCTTTTTTGTTTGTTGAGCATGCTTTTGAGCTACATAGAAAATCAATGATATAATTGTGATAGTGAGTGCTTAAATTGTGGAAAATAATGAATGTTGTTATAATCCTTAGGTTTGATTTGTTGACAAATTTATTTCACTTAATAGTTCCTCAAGAAATTTTAGCACTTAGTCACAAATGCTTGGGTCTGTGAAAATTTAGAGAAGGTTTGTGTGAGCTTTGTAAGGATTAAGTTTTAATGAACTCTAGAACTTGATTGATTGTCACTTGAGGCAAAATCCTAGGGGAGAATCCATTAAGAGAATGAATTAGGCATTCTTTGTCACGTTTGAGCCTTTCAAGCCAACCTAGAACTAATCAATCCTTTGGTTACCCCTCTTTAAGCAAAAAATTTCTTTTCTTGTTTTATCATTCACACAATAGCTAGCATGAAATAAAAAAATATCTTCCTTTTGAGTAGCACCCTAAATTTTCAACTATGCTAAAGCTTTGAGAATAAAGGAAGTTGAAGGAGTGTAGAAATAAACCGAACTCTTATCGGGTAACCAGGTCTCATGCCTAGGCAAGCATAGAGAACTCGCGTCAAAAGATAAGAGCAAGACCAATTATGAGAGAAAGCATGAAAAATAAACCGAATTCTTACCGAGTAACCGGGTCTCATGCCTAGGTAAGCATAGAGAACTCATGTCAGAAGGTAGAGCGAGATTTAAAAAAGAATTTAATTTGGATGAACCTTTGCTAATAAATGAGTTGGGGTTATGCATACCCTTTGTGCATAGATGTAGGTTCAATTCGAGGGATTGAAGAAAGAGCTCTAGAATGGTTGAAATAATTAAGGTGCTTGAACTTCACTTGAAAGATCTTTTCCCCCCACCTTAATATTGGCCTATCATTACAAGTTTAATTAAGTCCTAAGCGCATAAAACACACGCTAATCATTTATTTTTAGACTTTAATTGTTTGTTTAATCCTCAAGTTTCTTTTGGGTTTGATGTATTTTAGTTGTTGTGTATAGAAAATAATAGATTTAACTTTCTAAAGTGAATTGGGCTAAAAAATGATTAATTCGACTCGTAAAGGAAGAGACCAAAGCATAAGAAAAGTATGGACCAAAATGCAACAAAATCAGGATTGAAATGCAATAAAATGTCAAACTATAGCTTAATGTCTGATTAAATATACGTAAAGGGATCCAATTGATATTTATCAAACAAATTGAATTTCTTGGCATAATTAGGTGTGCGGTCGCGCCATTAATGTGCAGTGCTTTGTCTCCCATAAATGGTCCATTTTTGGGACTTAAAAGGAGGAGAAGGGAAGGAAAAATGGGTGGTTACATTTTGGGGATAGCTTTTGGAAGGAAAAGAAAGAGAAAGAAGAGGAGAAGAAGAGGGGATTGGAAAAAGATTTTGGGAAGCATCAAGTTCGAATTTGAATGATTAAAGTTCTCCTATTCTAGTTTATCTCTTTTCTTTATTTTAAATTATTGTGGTGAATTGAACAATTTTGTGATTTTCGAATTCATGCTATCAATTGTTGAATTTATGATTTGTGGATTTGAATTCTACTCAATGTGTGGCTAAACCCATTTTCTAGGGTAATGGTTTAATTTATTTGAAGCATCCATTTATAATAGTGTGTTGTTCATATGATTTGAGATTAGGTGTTGAGTATTTATCATTATTATTAATGCTTTTGAATATTTGGCTAATATTTGAATAAATTGTGAATTAATAGGAATTGAGAAATGAACATAATATCTTGACCATGTGATAAATATTGTAAATTGCATATTAGATAGAAATATACTAGTATGGTTTACCTATTTTAATTAGAAATTATCATCAATCGTAATGCACTTCCATTTAATTAATTTCACATAGAGATATAGTGAAGTTTTAGGTGCAAAGTATACTCGCTTGATTTTGAGAGAGACAATCGAATAATTTAGGATAATTAACTACCAACATGGATTTTAAATTAGAACAACGTCAATTGAAAAATTGGATGCGATTAAATATGATAAATCATTAGCCCTAGACATTTCCATTAATTGAATCCTTAAAGTATTTTGCTTAATAGTTAATTTCAATTTCCTAAATCAATATTGTTTCAATTTCTTTAGATAAATTCATAAATTAATCATTTTCGGTAATTATAAGATTAACATTCCTCGTGAGATCGACATTCTCTTATCATTGTATTACTTAATGGCGACACGTGCACTTGCGTTCGTTAATTTTACATGCAACAAGTGGCAAAGTACTACAACAAGAAAATTTATTCAACAACATTTTGAGAAGGAGATTTCGTATTGTGACAAGTCACATAGAACACTAAGGTTCTTAGTAAGGGCGCTTTTCGGATAAATTGGGAAGGTCTACAAAATGTTACCAAGGTTGTCAAACCAAAGGTACATAAGGTATAATATCTTAATGAAAGAGAAGTTAAAAAGCCATAAAATTTTGAAGAAGTACTTCCCATGATGATTTATAAAATTGTTATTAAAAAAATTTGAGCATGATTCAGATTACACAACAATTGTCTTATTTTTGTCATCACATTGAGTTGCTGTAAAAGGACTTGACTATAATTCAGGCCACACAACAATATTTGATGAATTAATAAACTTCGTTTTATTCAAAGTTGTAAAACAAGACCTGACCACAGGTCAGGCCATATATTGATCTTTGATAAGATTAATGAACTTTGTTTTAATTGGAAGTCGGGAAAAAGGCCTGAGAACAAGTTTAGGCTGTAAGACATCCTAGTATGCGATTTATATTTGTAATTAATATTACATAATTCATTCTATTAACATAATAAAAGAAGAAAAATTTAGGGCTCTTGACTAAGCCAACATAACTTAATTAGATTCTAGCTTTATTTTTGGAATAACATTGATCTAAAATTTTAATTCTGATCGAAATAGTCAAATAATGAACTTGAATTATCTATTATAACTTGTTCGAGTTCTAACAAAATACAAAAAATTAAAAATTATTCTTCTTTGGAGGGAACTATTGAGGTAGTCGCGAAAGTTGAGCCTTTGACTATAGGATCAGTCGACCAAATTCAGTAGGTTGAAAATCAAGAGAGGTCTTCTTAATTGGTTCCTCTTAATTCTTAGCTCCTTGATGAGCAGGTTAAGGCACTTCAAGTTTATCGAATAACTAGGCTAGGTCAAGCTCTTTTTATTTTGATTGTAAGATTTTGCACACTAACTCTAAAGCTTCTTTGGCAAATTCTTCGTATTGTTGTTCAACTTCTACTTTGGTGTGAGTAAGTTCATCTTCTAGATCTTAGTTGGTATAAGCCAAGTCCGCAGCTTGAGTGCCCAATTGGGTGTCTTGAGCCTCAAGGTCATTAATCTTATTTTCAAGCATACTACAATTGTTAGCCCATTTCCTTCTTTCCCCGCTCAGCTGAGCCTCAAGACTATTTTCTGATTTTTCAGTGTCTGTCAAATTTTAGCTCAGCAATTTTTTCTCCCCTGTCAAATGATTCACAATTTTGTACATTGAGGAATTCGCAATGCAATGCTCTTTTGACACTGTCTATGTGCAAAGTGAAGTTGTGGTACACCTATTTAGATTTAAGGTTAGTAAAGAGATTGATCAAATCGGTTATAAAAGTTGACGTAAAGTGTTTGAAAAACGTTACCTTGCCAATCCATTTGTGTACTTTTTCCAACATCTTGTTTGAGCTGGCAACCTCCAAATTTAAAGACAAGGTTGGGCTAACCACGAAGGCGAAATGATTGATGGATGGCACTAGATTTCAAAGAGTTCTCTTTTCTGCTTAAGGATATCCATCCAAAAGAGGCTATCCACTTCAATTACTTCTTCATCTTGATTTGTAATCTGCTTTTTTAGAGCTTATTCCTTTATTTTTTCTAAGGCCTCAGCCTTACGCTTGCCTTTATCCTTCGGCGAATTCTTCTTGTGTTCCATAGGATACGCCTCAATTTTCTTTCTCTGGGTTTTAAGGTTACTTGCTTTCCCTTTAGAGGGCCCAACCTTATTTTGGTCGGAGTTTTTAAGTGGATCCTCAGTAACCTTTAGAGAGTCACCAAGTTGTGATGCCAATTCATCCAAAATTGATCCTAATGAACTCAACAATTTGCTTTTTCCTTTCTTTAGATCCGTTTTCGAACATCTGTAGGGGAAAACAATGTGAAGTTATAAAGGCATTTGAAAAATTATAAGGGATTCACATGGCACTTACTTTGGCTTATGGTTGCATCTTCTTGTTTGGTTACAAGGTTAGGTTTCTTTTTTATTCTTAAAGCAACTTCAAGCTCCTCGCGACTAGGGCAAGTATAACTAAACTTGAGCCAATGAGTTGATCAGGAGCAAGGAGTTTCTTCTGGTCTACTGGTTTTGCACACCTAACATCAATCTTTGTTTGCCCAAGAATAGCTAAATCAGGTTTTGGTCCCCAACAGCTGCATATGTTAAAAGTCTTTTGTTCAGCATAAAAATTGAAAATATTAGTCAACTACATATGATGCATTTGCAAAGGATAGATTTAAATGCATAAGGCAGAGGATCTTGTATGTTCATCTCAATGAGTTTTTAGCCATCACCCATATCACATATAGCCCAAAAATAGTTCTTCAGCCATTTAGGTTCAGCTAATAAGGGGGAATTCTAAAACCGTGAAATAAAGAAGCAAGTTACAGCTTGAGTGTTAATCTAGCTCAAGAAGGAAGTTTTATTTGTTTAAGACCACTTCATCACCCCTAGGATGACTAAGAAACTCATTGGCCTCAGGCACCCTAAAGGTAACAGATTTGAGAATTTAGTAAAGTTTCTTAAAAACCCTCAGTTCAACTTTAGTAATAGTGGAAGGAAATCTATCAGCAACAAAAGTATTATTTTCTCTGGTCAAATTAAGAGGAGGAGGCATTGGACCAAAAGATTGTGAGCACTGTCGGTTTTGAAATTTTCCCTAAGGTTATATTTGTCTTGGTCATCTCCTGAATTCTCTTCATCCTCCTCATCATCACCACTCCTATTTCCATTATTTTCTCCACACTCCAGTGGAAGTGCTTTAAGTATATTGGTCAATGGCATCAATTTGAGGTTATGGGGTTTAGGAATTTTGTTTGAATAAGTAAGGTGGTTAGAAACTTGGGTAATTTATGCACAAGATTTTGAAGATTTTGGAGAACCTCTTGATCTCCCACCTCAATTCTATCAGGGTCTATTTCTCCATACGCGTGCTCAGAAGAACTGTAAGATAACACCACAACTTAAGGTTCTTTCGAAAATAAATCGAGTGCATTGGATCTAAGATCTAAGATAATTGAAGGGCTCTCAGCTCTGGGATGAAATGTGGCTAAAGGTTTGGCTTTTCTCAAATGGTTAGTTCCATATTCTTTATCGAGTTCAACTCTAATTCTACGGAGAAGTCGGTTCCAGGCTTCATAATTGGTTTGAGACGAGCATGTTGAGGAGGTATCAAATTCACTTTCTGGGCTATTGGCCACATCTCTCACATTAATCTCTCAGATCTCACCATGGTCAACCTAAGCAATATCAACATGGGGCAGATCAACTTAAAATTTACCCTAAGCACAACTAGAGCTACATTTATAACAGGTTTGTTCAGCTCATAATTTTACCTAAAAAGTACAATTCCTAGTGCACAAAATTCAATCACCAAATAGTGTATACCATGCAAATCGTTTTTGTCTTCTCCTAGTTGACAATCACGTTTCTAGGATTTATATACTATAAATCAACAAAACAACACAATTTCTGTTCAGATAAGGTAAAACCCCTTCTACTAGGTTCCTCAAGCATCCATTTTTTTGCCTAATTAAGCTAGTTCCAGTATGTTTCTTGTTTGTTTTACCTAACTTTTAAGGATGATTCTAACATCCTAAAGCACGAAAGTGAATTCAAATTTCAAAGGAATCACAAATACAAGTCACTGATAAGAAGATAACATTTTTTAGAGAACAGCATGATAGATTCTAACTTCAACAATATTTGAAATATATGGCAATAAGATGCAAAGAGAGAAATGGTTTATCGAATAACAATAGTAGTTGTTGATCGGATGCGAACGCTGGACGCAAAAAGAAACTTGTTAACTGGGGCAGGAAGAGCTTTTGAAGAGCAAAAGGTTTAAGTTTGTAGAGTTCGCAGAGGGTAAAATAGTGAAGAAGGGAAAACTAAGGACTTTATACCCATTTTCACCTTCTTTTGGCTCTTTCATCACAACAAAGATTGATGGTCACGATAATGACATGCCATCATTTGTTGATGTGGCCATCTCGCGCTTAAACAGAGGGCACAGTGGAATGATAGAAAAAAGCTATATGGCATGACAGTGAAGCATTTAACCATAGCCATCGTTACAACATTTATGTACATTAATTAATGATGTGAAATTCAAAACATCTAAAGGTTACATCTAACGTCACCAACATTTCACCAAAACTTCAAGAGTCGCCATTCTATTCAACTTTTAGTTTTTATTGAAATTTAATTATCATTGAAAACTGAGGGGCTCAATGTTTCATAAGGTGAGGTTTGCCGAGATAGTATTTGACAATGTGAGGTTTGCCAGTTGTGTTCAGTTCAATGTCAATTTCACTGAAAACTGCGGGGCTTAGTGTTTGGCAAATGACTTGAGGTCAAAAAAAGTCAAACTTTTAGTCAATCTGAGTGCATTTTGGTCACTAGAGGCAAAAGGTGGATTTTTATTGGATCAATCATGAGTTATGATTGCTGACCAGTGAAGTCTAGTTTTGAATTGACATTAAATGAGATAAAATAAATGAGGAATCATAACTACTCAAGAGAAATTAAGCTATTAATGCTTATGATTATGTAGATAAAGTTGATTAAAGATTTTTGTTATGCAAATAATGTGACAGTTGATATACACTTTTTTGATATTGTATTGAAATTCTACCAAAATTTTTTTTAAGACTTCACACTTAACAAAAGTACCCAGATTTTTGACTTGAGCATTGGAGGGTTATCATTGAGGAAGACGGCTACCTCTGATTGTTTGTTCATTTTGCAAAGTAGCTAATGAGGAAAAGATTTCATCACTATTTGTTGTTGGATCGAGGCTACAGATTTCGGTATCAATAACATTTTTTTCATAAATTAATTTAGTAAAATACTTCTACTTTACAGAAAAATAAAAGAATATTCATGTTTGACAACAATAAGAAGAACATTCATAATTTATTTTTGAAGTACCTAATTTATCTCCTGAAATCACAAACCATGAAGCAAACACACAAGATAAATACATATACATTACACCCTTCATGACTACGTTGGCTCTTATTTATTCTAATAAATTTTACCTTCCTTAATCATTCTAAATATTTTGGTATTCTCTTCTTTGTATGAATCAACTTAAACTTCCAGGATAATGTTTCGACCGAATTTTGCACTAGTAAAGAGCAAAAAGGAAACTGAATAAATGAAAATAGCAGGACTGGAACGAAAGCAGCTGCATAGAGGAGAGTGGTAGTCCATCGATTCTTCAAACGAATTAGGAGCAGCAGTGCAGCCGTAAATGTTATCATGGAAAATAATACAGACAGGAAGAGTAACAAGAAGCCACCCATCAATTTCCTCGGAAGAGATTTAAGGAAAGCCTCCTGATCATATGGTGACGTCAGGATAGATAGAAACATCACAACAGAGGACAAAGAGGTTATTAAGGAAACAACATCCATGATAGTGAAAATCCAGAAGAGTGGAGAGTGAAGAAAAATCGGAAGACCCTGTTCATTGTTGCCGCCAGGCACGGTGTAAGCAGCGGCAAATACCACAGTGGCGACCAGAATTGAGACGGTGGAACATGATTGAGCGGCATCCTTCATCCATTTTTTAGCATCCTTGTGTTGCTTTGAATGCTCTTCATTGAAGAAGTCTGGCGCAGTTATCCTCCGGTTGTTGTTACGGTGCATCATATAATGGGACGGCATTATCTCTTTTACCTTCTGCACAAATTTTACAGTTTAACATTTTCTTATGGTTTAAAATTAAATCGATCACAAAAGAAACTTAGAAACGCTGACCTCGAACCATTGTAACTCTTCTTGAAATTCAAGAGCAGGACCGAAGCGGATTCCTCCACGATAATACCGCATGTCTGCAACATGGTGCAATAAAGTGTTGCCAAAGTTGTCAATCCTTGCAGCCAATTTCTGGACTGTCTCTTCTTCCAAAAGCATTATGCGTTCAAAGATCATCCATCGACGATGCATCACCGTGGCATTTAACATATTTTGCCCATAGTCACTAACGTAATCGACTGCCTGAGGATATTTATCTAGTATTACGTTAATAATCTCTATTATTCCATTGCTTGCTGCCATAAATATTGGAGCCTCAGTTGAACTTCTTTTCTTTTTCTTGCTGACCTCAGTTGTTGTGTTTGATTTCTCTGTTGAGGCAGCAGCTGCTTTCTGATCATCTTTGCTGTTCCCAGGTTTTTGTTCTCCTTTGCCTAGTCCTAAGGAAATTGTGGCGTCTGTATCAGCTTGGTAACTTTCCTTCCAGGAAGTGTCTTGGTCCACCAACAACTTGGTTAGTGCAACAGCTAATTTATGCTTTCGTTTTTCCTTCCAGATTTTCATAATCCTGGGACAACCTGCGCATAATTAACAGCACAAAAAAAAAAAAAAAAATGAAAAGATCAAACTGAATAGAATTAATTATAATATAAATGACTAACCTGCATTTCCTCAACCGAAAATTCATAGGTTGATTCGAAAAAAAAATTTTAGAGAATAAAATTTTGATCTAACCTTGAATAAGGGCCCTCCACATCTTTGACATAGCTGCAACATTTTTTTGTGTAAATTGGTCAGCTCAGGCACACTTAATTAATTTTAGAACTATACATTCCGAAGAATCACATGAAATTTTGTATAACATGCAGTTTGTTAGTCATATATGAACAGAACAAAACACTTTCACATGCATGCATGTCAAATTACCTGTCTGGTTCTTTGCTTGGCAGATGTTCTTGCCAGTCTCCAGATCTTGTCGATGACTTGATGGAAGCTTATCTTCTTCCTCGTACCCTACTTCAAGCTCTACTGCTGGAATCCCTGCAAAAGAAATTCAATCAAATTCATCATCTATATATAGTTCAAGTGTCTATATATGTATGTATAATAAAATAAATCTATCATTATGGAAGCTATAACAATAAGTTCCGTACAAATATAGAAGAATTTCTTCCATATGCTGATGGGTCTCCAACTCTTGAAAGCTCTCGGCATTAAAGCTAATAAATTAAAAGCTGTCATGCCATTTTTTTCCTCTCGCTTTGCAAGTTTTTCTTCCCCATTATCATAAGCTTCCCTTGTGCCTAGAAACTCTGCTTCCTTTTTCAGTAACCAAATAGCAGTATCTGAATAAAACCAAAACAGGATTAATGACAACTATACCATGCATGTATACACACTCATTTAGAATAGAGATCATTAATCATAATTAATACACACGATCACTATATAAGGAAAAGGAAGAGAGATAAGAGATCAATATGTACAAAGTGCTGGCCGATGACAGCAATGTGAAGAATAGAGACTTCATCATTTCTTCGGAAGTGCTGGTTTAAAAGTTTTGCCTCTATCTGCAATTCAGCAGTTTTAAACAAGTACTGCACCATTTTGGTCTTCCCAAGTGCAGCAGCCCTATAAAGCGGGGTTTCCCCCAATTTATTACGCATCAAAAGTTTCTTGGGATCTTCCACCAATTTCTTGGGGTCTTCCTGTTTGTTTTCTTCTTCATTATCAGGCCAAGACCTTCGATCCAAGACAACAGCAACCATGTGTTGGGCAGCCTCAACACAATTGGTGATGGCCACTTCGTGAAGAGGAGTGTTGCCGTCATGATTAGGTGTCGTCAAGGCCGCAAATTTTTCGGATAGATTTGGTAACTTGTCGAGGAAAGCTTTGACTAGTTTGGGGTCTTTACTGCCTCCTGCAAAGTGAAATGCGTTGTCTCCATTTACCGTCAGAGGAGAAAACAAGTCCGGCGGCCCACAGCCATCATAGAATTGCTTGAAGCTTTTCCAGTCCTTCGTTAACGCCTTCTCGTAAGCAACTCTCAGTTTTTCAACGTTATAATGATAATCTGTCTGAATCTTTAACTCTCTCTCCATATTTCTGTGTGTATTGTATATTTAATTTACACAGACACAGAGACTCAAGTGCGTGTTTGATATATTTGTAATGATATTGCATATTTCTTCTACAAATAACCTTTAAAAAGTGGGTATCAGTACTTTGCTTAATATATTAATAAAGCACTCGATCATTATAAGAATATAATAAAGATAAAGATAAAAGAAATTACCATCAATATTCTATTCATTGTCTCTGAGCGTACGGAGAAGCACCGTGAAGAATAAAGGCAATTATTCTTTGTCTTAACAAAATAAAAGAAAAAACGTCAGCAGCTACCAGGATTATTAACATCAAGTTATGCTAAAATTAGGTAAAATTAATTTGGGATTGTTAATCTTTTTTCAGAATTTAATTATATATGTTGGAAAATGAATGTGTTTTTAATAACCAGTTTCCAAGAGATACTATTAAATTATTTTAAAATTAAAAGAAAATACTAACTGTTAACAATTCATCGCTTTAATTCTCCTTAGGCTCTTCATATTTATAGATTTATTAATAAGTCTGTGAATTAATGTATTTTTGTTAATTAAATGAATAAATAAAATAAAATAAAACCTTATTCATAGATTCTTATTGCTCTCGATCGATTTACTTAATGCTTTATAATAGTTAGATGGATTGTTCTCCTTAATATTTAATCATATATAAGGGTAGGTGCAGAGCCGAAATTTAAGATTTAGGGGGCTGTATAATAATAAAAACTTTTAAATATAAAAACTTTTAAATTTAAAAACTGTTGTTACTTTTTTTTTAAAAAATTGATAATAGTAAATAACTTTTCTATTTGTAAACAAAAAAATTTGCATAATATCTGGAGTTATTTTATTGTAACTCAAACAACATAATATATATAATAATTATAATTTGTAATTTATTTATATAATATGATATTAATAAATTTAAACAATGTATGGATTTAAAAATACTATGAAGAAACTAACCTTTTTCTTTTGAAAACTTTTTCTCCTTACGTTAATTTAAAGAAGAGAGAAAATAAAGATAAATTAAAAAGTTAAAGTATTTTTTACTATTTTATGTAGGTTCATATGTGTGTGTATATATATAAACACACTAATCATAAAAAAAAATTTCCTTATAAAGAAAAGGTTTTCAAGTATATAGATTTCTTATAGGAAAAAAATTTCTAAAATTATATAATTTTCTTATAAGGAAAAGATTTCCGATTATATGGAGGAGTAAAATAAATAAATGATTCCTTAAACAATTTCTTTACTTTTAAAAGATTGGGTATTTTATTGTTTTAGAGGAACCAAAATGAATATTTCACATATAAAATTACCATCATCTAAAAAAATTAATATTCTATCTTGAAAATTATGGTGGGCCTTGGGAGCTATGGCCCCACGCCCCAGGCCCTCTTTAAAAAATTATTTGCGAAATTTTTCAAAATAACTACCTTTTGTGTGAGTTTATCAAATTAGTCCTCTTCATAATTTTTGTACTAAATTAGCCCATGTTTTCAATTTTGGACAAAACTATCCTCAACTATCCTTTGTATATAAAACATAAAACTATTCAAAAATCAACCTCTTTTCCTTTATTCTTCAACCAACCACGTGAAACCTAATACAGAAATCAATTGCAACTTCATGCCAAATTATCGTAGATCAACTATTGGAAAAGGAGTTGACATTGTTCTATGTTGAGGTATAATTTGGAATATATACATCTTAGTGTTTTATAAAAAATCTTATGTAATTTGTGGTGTTTTTTTTAAGTATTTAAGAGAATATAATTTTGATTAGGTTATTATACTTGATATTTAAAACATAATATGCATGATTTTTATGTGAAATTTGTTGGGTTTTTTGTTGAAGCCAAACTGGAATTTTTCCAAGTGTACTGGTCTTACTCAATTTCTATGAAGAGTATGGTTTTGCCTTAGTCAAATTCTCTGTTGAGTAAAGCATTCTCTGTTGAGTAAAGCATTCTCTGTTAAATATAGTTTTGTCTTACTCGATTTTTTTGTAGCCTTGCTCAACAACGAAATCAAGTATCGTTTTACCTTTTCGAATTTCTTTGTCGAGTATAATTTTGCCTTGATCGATAAAGAAATTGAGCAAAGAATAGCCTCACGCGATTTCTTTGTTGAGTACTGCAAAAAAAGGCTGAAGGGCCAAAATGCAAGGGTTTTAAACTTGGGTTTATTTGGGGGTTAAAGTGCAAGAATTTTAAACTTGAAATTTGCCTGCAGGGGGCAACATGAGGGATTTATAAACTTGAGTTTCAATTTATATTCTACTGTAAAAAATTATTTATGCAGTTTACTTTACCATGAATAGGTATGAATGCTCTCACTACTACACAAACGAGGCACTTTTGCTAGTGTAATTGGGTCTTTCCATCTAGGTGCGGGATGCAATGTTCTTCTACAAATGGGCCATGTTCTAACCCATTGACCGAGGGGACAGAGAATTCCTTTTGCAGGGAAGACGTGATAAGACGAAACATCTTTAGCTTCCTGGATCGGAAAAGATTTTAGGAAAGCACCTTGCTAAAATAGCAACGAATAGCTAGCAGAGAGTGGAGGACAACAAGAAGACCCTCTTCACCGTTGCCTTCGGGCACGCTGTGACGATAAGCAGTGGTAAACGACAGTGGCAACGAGAATCCAGACACTGGTACATGACTCGGCAGTTTTCTTCATTCACTGTTGAGCAGTTTCATATTGCTTTTGATGCTGTTCTTGAGAGAGCTCTACCGCAGTTATCCTATTTTTGCATTACATATATAATGGGGCGGCATTTTCTTTACTTTAATTCAGCACAATTTATGAATTTAATTTCTTCAAAATTCATGCATGGGGACAATCATAAAATTATAACTTATTTAGATTTTGGACTTCATAGTCAAGTCAAAATTTTAACTTAATTTTTCTAGACATAATTACCAATATTTCAATTTTTAAATTAAAAATAAACATATATAAAATATTTGAATGATTCAGAATTGAATATATTTTAGACTTAAAAAAAAAGAATGAACACTTAATACGAAAAATAATATTATTTATCTAATTGTACTATTGTTTTATATTAACACTGCACAGGCTTTTTCAAATTTAGTATTAATTTCAAATGTTATGGACATTTGCACCCCAAAAAGGATTATATATATATATATATGATGTTCTTTCTAGCGATCTCCGCAATTTTAAAATATGAATTATTTGAGTAAGTTTTCACAAACTAATTAGAACAAAAATGATATTATTTTACTCAATTGTAACCTACACAAATGTGACTTCTACTGTATGCAAAATGGTGTTGGGAGAGAATATCATAAGATATCTTCTAAACAGCTTTCCTTCCTCTAAAAAATTTAAACTGTATCCTGACTGAAATTTATGTTATATTAATCTTCATATTAAATTAGATATTGGCTATGATTTCATGCAAGAAGGAAAAGTTTTTTTAGACAAGTTCTCAATCAGATATTTAGTTATTTAGATTTAATTTTAAATTTTTAATTTCATTACGTTCAAATTTTTTAACAAGAATTTAAATGTAAATAAAAAATAAATAGCTGTTCAACATCAAATTATTAAGACTCAAATAAAAGAAATAAGCAGGCACTTAACCAGATTGAAAGCAAGATGTTAGATCCAAACACAATGCTACCACTACAATGAAGGTTAATTTCAAGGACTCAGACAAATAGCTTCAATAAACATGCATGCCAAATTACTAAAATTGCAAGCAAAAATATTCAAGACATTAGAGTATTTTGCTAGGTTTCAATTAATGTGCATGCTTGGGCATGCTCCTAGTATTTTTTTTTCAATTTTCTTTTTCTTACTTGAATAAATCAGGGCAAGGAATATGAATACGATCGTAATCCTCTTACCTACTTGATGGAACAATTGTTATTTACTAGACGATCAATAAAGAAGCAGCTCCTACTATCTCTTTTTTTCTATCCTAATGCATAGACCATAATTTTAAAATAAATTCAGTCATCAAGAATCCTTCTCAAGCTAACTAAAATTCTTTCATCACTTTCCATTCTTTTTTCTATTGCAGGCTATTACTCTGTTTCTTAGCTCAAAGTTCCAAGATTACCTGAAAATTCATTACCAAAATAAATAAAAAAAAAAGCATTGAACAGTGCTTTAAGCCTTTAGGTGAGTGGTTCTCTTGGCTCAGGATTATTTAATAATGAAGGTTGGATAAGACTTTCGCTTAATTACTCTATCTTGTCCACTGATAATATTAATGCACCTCCTGACTTGATGGAGCTTCTTACAGTGTGCACATCTGTAATCCCAGCAGTGAAGCCCATATATAATGCACATGCTTCACTATCATTTTCACTAACGTTTGCGTATTCACAATAAAGAATGCTTCCGGTATCCCAAAATTGCTAAAGATCACAAGAGTTCGTTCAATGATAACAGTATGTAGGTTGAAACAAAACTACAAAGTAACTTTTAATTTTTTTTTTCTATAGGCAAGCTATAAATAATAGGGACACCGGTGGAATATAATTTTATTGAAAGAGCAAATATATTACAGAAGAAGATTGCGTAGAACGCACATATTGTAAAAACTGCTATAAATTAGTCGTGATATTTGTTCTCTGGAATCAACAAAACTTCAAGACCCAATACCAAAATCTAAAGTAGTAGAGCTATATGAAGTTAGAAAAAGGCCAAAAAAAGGGGTAGCAAATGACCTCAACGCAACAAGGCTATTATAGATCCGATAAATCCTGGAGCAAACTGTCACTTCCTCACTCTCTCTACTTGTTTCGATCGTGTGGCGCTTAGCTAATCATGGAATGCTAAGTAAGCCCTTTATCCCGAAAATGCTTTAGCTGAAGCTAATTAACAAAAGAAGAAAGAAAGTGCGAGTAGAGAACCTTTTATTATAAAAACGATTTATTGCATATGGTTGCATCATTCGTCACAGTTAATATTGCATTCAACTTGCATTGAAATAGAATGATTATAGAGGATTTTTTAAGGATTCCTTTATAGATGATCAAGGGATTATAGATTCGTGGATGATTATTACAAATGTTCCCTCATCTGTTTTATATATAGCTCTCCACCTCCTAAGGAAAGTTCTAGTGTAATTTGATTTCGTCTTTAACCAACTAATTACTTAGCTAACTTGACAACCTCAAGATGGTCCTAGAAAGTCAAGTTACTTACAAGCTAACTATTTTTAGAATATCTAATACTAGAGTAAGAAAGAACTCTCTAGAGAATGTATAACCTCCTAGTACAAATTAGGAAATTCTAGAGAATTCTAGAAGTTTCTAGGTTTCCTTCAACATTAAGGATGTTGTATCTTGCATTCTCCCTTTCCAAAATACTTCATGCTATTATGAATTGTCCTTTTGTGATCTTGGTCTTGCCACGTTCCATTACGCCTTGTGTTGTTAACCTTTCTCCCGCAAAAAAGTTACAATATCTGTAGGAGTTTGCTTGGACTTTTCGAGAATCTATTCCTCATCATTTGCAATCATAATATTTAAATTGCCAAGCTTTAGACAACCTCTTGCCCAAGTTGATGTTCCTTGAATGACGCACTTTATATCTTTATTCTTCTTGGTTGGAGGTGATCTCCCTAACTTTTGGTCACCTCATTGTCCCTAATACGATCCCACCCTCATATATGTGTATGAGTTTCTTTTGTGTCTATGCACTTCCACACCGTCAAGCAAAGTTAGCACGCTCACTTGCCCTTATGAAAACTTTATATGTTCTTATCCTCATGTGTTTGTGTGTCCTCATATGTGTGCTTGACACTACTTTGCTCTTGCACCTTGTCCGCATGTCATTATGTTCAAATTTTTACGAAGGCTTTTTCCTTGAAGGAGGTTACACCTTTTTGCACCATCTATGAGTGCATCCATTCCCCTTGTATTAGTAGTGCATTGCTTCTCCATACCCTTTTGGAGCTTAGTACACCACTTGTTGTCCATCGAAGAGCTTTATGTCTCGAGCCTTCATCGAGTTGAGTAAGCCATTTCATATCCTCCCTGAGACTTTTATGTCTTGAGTCTTCCTTAAGTTGAGTGTGCTCTTCATGTCCTTCTTAGGACTTTTATGTCTTGCCCTTCTTAAGTCACATGGCCATTAAGGTCTTACTTTCTACCTTGCTCAACCTTGTCATTGGAGCCATACATATCATTCCTCTATCCATGATGAACGTGGACTTTGTAAATGGCATGAGTGTAACCTTCACTTATTCAAGGAATTCCATCGCAAGAACTATTTGATAGTCATCCATGGGTATCAAAAACCAATCTACCGAGCCTTTCTAGCCTCCAATGGTAGTTCAACTCCTCACACCACTTCTTCGATAGGTTTGCCTTCGAGTTTGCTTCCTTTTTTCATGCCATCTATTTTCAACACCTTAAGGCCTAATTGCTTGTCCTCGTCTTCTTGTATGAAGTTGTGAGAGGCACTATTATTAAGTACAACTTTAGTGCCTACCTTATTGATTACTACATCATCATAAGCAAGTCATTTCGCTTGTGTGTTTGGATTTGCTTGAACAACGTTGAAATGTTGCAATGCGCTATCGCATCATCTTCCAAAATGTCATTTCCTTAGTTTTATGACTTTTCCACAAGAGCCATCCTGACGCTGAACACATTTTTCTTCTGATAATCCTGTAGTATATGAGGACCATAACAAAAGTAACATCTTAGCAAAGGGTTGAAATCCCTTGCCTCATTGTTACATGGCTTCTTCTTTCCACTAGAAAGCTTGCGTGAGCCATCATCTTACAATTTGTGGTAGTCTCCCCCACCATTGCCACAGTCATCCCTCTTGTCTTTAACCTTGACGTTAATTACTTACTTGTATAATCAGTGGGCATTTCTGCAACAACTATAACGGATGATAGATCTTGCACACGATATCACCTAAGATCAAACTTTGTCCAACCTTGAAGCCTATCCATGAATAAGAAGAGTGAACCATTGTCGCTCATATTCGGAATCTCTAGCATCATGCTAGTAAACTCCTTAACATACTCTTGTTCACTACCCATTTGTTTGAGACGATGTAGTTGACCTCATGCCTCATCCTCGGCATTTTTCGGATATAATTGCCCATTGAGTTCCTTCTTTAAACTTGAATCTGTCGATGGAGCATATTCTCTTACTAATGTAGCCTCACTTCTCTTCCACCATAAAATAGTCGTACCAGTATAATAGGGAGTAGCGATGCGTACCTTGGTTTGCTAATCAATAGTCCCATTAATTTGACGTATTATTAGATCGCCTGTAAAAGTTTGCCTACATCCTCGTGCTCCTTGATCCTCTATAGGTCTTTAGCTTCGGCACATCAATTTTTATTATCTCGTGTGTCATAGCTATACCACTTGGGGCTGCATGTCTGCACAATACCATATCCTTCTTGATTATGGAAAATTCTCTATCAAGATAGTTTCGGAGGTCTACAAGAATGTGTTCGTGAACTACTAACAATTCATACTTGAAAGCTTCTTATAACTTGGCAGTAGACACCTCTACCACCTTACGAAGAATATCCTTTAACATTTATGGTGGTTCCATAAGTGTTTAAGTTGTCTGTGACATTCTCCCCCATAAAGACCTTTACCCCTTCATGAATCTTCGAATTGCCCAAGGTGATCTTTCTTGAATGAAGCACTGCTTATATTCATTATTCTTGGATAAAAGTGATCTCATAAACTCTTGGTTCATTTCATCGTCCTTTGCCGTATATGCATCCTTGAAAATACATACAGGTTTCATTTATGTTAATTGATGCACTTACTTGCCATCGTGCAAAACTTGCACATTCATTTACCTTTGTGAGAACCTATCCTCTTTTGCTTGTGTGTCCTGGAATATGTGCTTGACACTTCTTTGCTCTTGTAGCTTGTTTTGCATGTTGTTGTGTTCAAAATTTTCATGGTTAAGAGAGGTGTGACTCATCCATTTAGATGGGGTGTGACAAAAAGCTTCTACACATTTATAAAAGAATTATCTAACTAACAAAGATTAGAGAAATAATTTTTTTTATTATCCGCATACTATTATTCCAAAATCCTGAGTGGTCGAAGGGATTAGAGTCACGAAATAAATGTTAAATGCACCAATGAAAGGTGTTTTCCAATCTTAACCCAAAGTGGCTGGGAAGAACACATTCCTTTTTTTAGAGTACTTCTAGGAATAGATCCAGTGGAGATGGGGTGAGGACTATAGCTCAGTGGATTGAGCATATAGCTATGAACCACAGTGTCGGGGGTTCAAATCCCTCCTCCCTTTATAACCCTTCATTTTTGAAAGGACCCTAAAATCATTTCATTTTTTATTTTGAACTTTAAGCATTGTCAAAAATACTCAAATATATTTATTTCTCGTACAAATTTATAAGAAATAAGCAAACACTCCCAAATACTTGAACAAAAATTTGAACTTTTATTTCTAACTTAATTCTAAAACCTTAAGGGGGAAGGGGTATTTATATTTGAAGCTAATCATTATAAACTATTGATTTAGTCTTCATGTGGAATATCAATGCTTAC
This sequence comes from Melia azedarach, assembly GCA_028052125.1. Lineage (NCBI taxonomy): Eukaryota > Viridiplantae > Streptophyta > Magnoliopsida > Sapindales > Meliaceae > Melia > Melia azedarach. The sequence continues at coordinate 8,442,464 of CM051399.1, forward strand.
TTTATCTAGCACACTAATGTTTACCATATCTTAGTACATCATTGTTTACTAAATCTAGTACACTAATGTTTACCAAATTTGGTACACCAATTTAGACAATTAAATATTATAAATTAAGTTTACAATTTAACACTCCCCCTTAAACTTGATCTAATCACACCAAGTGAATTTCTCAATCTTATAAAGTCTTCCTGTTTAAGTGGCTTGGTAAAAATGTCAGCAATTTGATCCTGAGATTTCATGTACTCTATATGTACATCATTTCTTGTGATGCACTCCCTTATATAGTGGTAACACATGTCGATGTGCTTGCTTTGATCATGAAACATCAGATTCTTTGCCAATGTTATAGCTGACTTATTATCAACATAAATCTTCGTTGGCTTCTCTTGTGACCACCTCAGCTCCTTTAGTAGACTTGTAAGTCAAATTGCCTGGCAAACACATGACGTGACAACTATGTACTCAACTTCACATGTATAGAGTGTGATAATTGGTTGCTTCTTTAACATCCAAGTAAAAGCGGTGTCTCTTATAAAGAATACAAAATCAGTTGTACTTTTTCGATTATCAATATCTCCAGCCCAATCACTATTGATATATCCAACAACTTTATAATCATCTATTACCTGAACATGAGCTATACTTCCAAAAACTCTAAGATGAGAAATACCAGGCTTTCTTCCGCACCATGCTTCTTGTGGTGTTTTTTCCTACACGCTTCTCGTTGAGGATCGATTGGATAGATAGATAACAACTGCTACAACTTCAGCCCAAAACTCCTTGGGTAGTCTTTTACTTTTCAACATACTCCTTGTTTTATTGAAAACTATTCGATTCTTTCTTTTAGCAATACCATTTTGTTGGGGGAATCTGGGAACGGCTAAGAAATGTCGAATTCCATTTACTTAACATAATTCTTGAAATTCCTTGAAGTGATTCTCCTCCATGATCAATTCTCATGGCTTTAATCTGAGACCACTTTCTTTTTCAACGGTTGCTTTAAATTTCTTGAAAACTCTAAATACCTCTAATGTTTGCTTCAAAAGGTATATCCATATTTTTCTTGAAAAATCATCAATAAAGAAAAGAAAATAATAATTGTTACTTAGAGATCTTGGCTTGAATGGACCACATACATCAATATGAATGAGCTTCAGTGGTTTCTTGTCTCTAAAGGTATACTCTTTTGGAAATCTTTTCTTGAATTGCTTCATATGCAAACATCTTTCACAAAGTTGGTTCACATGACTAACGTAAGGAGGACCTCTTACCATCTACGTTTTAAACAATAACTCTAACCCTCCAAAGTTGAGATGTCTAAATTGAAGATGCCATAACCATGATGCATCTTTATAACAAGCTTTTAAACATTTTGTAACATCGTTTTGAATATTCAAAGAAAACATTCTATTCTTTGATATTTTTAATTTAGTAATTAAGTTGCATTTATCATTATAAACCATTAATTTAGTGTTCATTTTACTTATCTAGCGCACTACTGTTTACCATATTTTAGTAAACCATTATTTATCAAATTTAGTACACCAATGTTTACTAAATTTAGTACACCAATTTAGACAATTTAATATTCTAGATTAAGTTTACAATTCAACATGCACTTCTCGTGACCAATGAACCAACTAACAAAATTACTTGGTACAAATAACATCTTGTTGTTCATTTTTCATTCAAGTTCCAAACGTTTCTCCCCTCTCTCTAATTTTTTTGTTTTCTTTATTTGTATTTTAAAGACTTCTAATAAATTTTAATGTGTCTCACAACCCAAGAAAATAATTTAGTTTATTATAATTCTATTAAACAGATTATAATTATCTAATTTAGAAATTCAAAATCATCTTAGAACTTCATGGTCTAGTAAAAGCCAATGAAGCTTTTCCTTAAAAAAGGCGACATATAGCAGTACACTACATTGGAAACTTCTTTACACTAGTGAAGCGAGTTCTTGTAAAATGGAAATAAAATCTAAAAAATCAATCTAAGATTCGAATCAACAATGTTTTCTTACCTTAATTTTCTAAGAAATTAAAACTTGAAATAAAGAACTGATTTATTTGCTTCCTCTATGTTAACAGTTGAAGCACTTTCTTGGTCAAGGACTAGAAGGACTTCTCAAAAGCAACAGATCCAAAGTCGCATTTTTTTGTTTATAGTACATATCATACCCACATTTCTTTGTTGCGATCAACATCCTTCGTAAGATCTCTTACTTTGTCCTTCATTTGTGCTTTTATCTTTTTCAGTTCAATTTTTGGATTAAGGATGTGTAAGAAAGTAAAATTGCTTTATAGAAAATGAATTCAATCATATAGCAAATACTTTTACCCTTCGATTTAGGTGAATTTTGTTTCTAGTAATATTATGTTGAAAAGAAGAAGAAAAATAAGTTTTGGCGTTTTAATGAAGGCTCTAAGAGTGATATCAATAGAGTGGAAAGAGAGTTATTATTATCCGTTTGAATTTTCACAAACATAATAATAAACATAAACACATAATAATAATAATAATAATGAAACATATTTGTGCATCAAATATCTTAAGATTTTATATATATATATATATATATATATATATATATGTATGTATGTATGTATGTATGTATATATGCGATAGAATCAATGGCCTCCTTTTTTCACATAAAATCTTATATCAAAATATAGGCCATTGAATATAGGCACATTCAACAGTTGATATTGCATATGACAGTGCTACAATTTTTAGGTTGTAATACCCAAGCGTAGGTTTGTCAAGTAATAAAGATTCGGAAGTCCGAGTGTCGGTCCTCAGGGAATTGGTTATACTAAGTCCACAAGTCCAAAGTCCAAAGTCCAAATATTGTGAAAGTAGATTGAAATTTTGATTATTAACTTGAAATTAATTATTATTGAATATTAGGGCATTAGGGATCCATTTTAATGATATGTATAGAAATTATTCTTGATCCTTTTTTTTATACACAATTAAGATTTAAATAAGAAATAACCTTAATTGGAGGATGGATAACATTTAAGCACAAAGAAACTAAAAGACTTACCTTTGAATTGAAGTGAAAAACCATAGGTTGCCTTGCTCTTGATATGTAGAAAACATCCAAGCATTCAATGTACCCTTAGTTAACAATGAATCAAGGTTTCTAACAAACCAAAATACTTGCAAAATATAGTGCTCACTCAAAAGGAAAGTTGACAATGAAGAACAAACTAAAGGATCAAAAAACAATACTATACAACCATCAAAAGTTCACCCTTTGCCCTAATTACGAAATTAGAAATACATGGAGTAAAGAAAATATGAAGAAGAAGAAATGAAAGTGTTTTTTGAGAATACAAGCCTCCTTTTTTTTTTCTCTTAAGCTTTCAAAACCAAGGTTTATATAGGCAAGGTAAAGGAGAATTCGCACATGTGAATGCAAGTAAGTGGCAGGTTTCATCATAGCATTATCGTCCACATTACGAAGCACGTTTGACTGTCTTCCACTCCGAATTAGAGAAATGTTTCTTCTTCAAAGATATGGCCCCATGAGTAATCTTTCCAATGCTTCATGAATCATGGTATTTGGACCTATGTAGTGAAAGTTACACTTAAAATATTAAGGTATGTTCAAATCGAAACGTTGACAGCTACTGTTTAAATGATAATTATTTTCAACCACCCAGATGCACGAATTGGAATTTTTCCATAACATGAAAGTTGTAGCTGTCTCTTTCCAGATTCATTTGAATCAAGAATCAACCCAATTGGAGAATTGTGGAGAGAGTTAGGTCCAAAATACCGAAGGATATGCACAGGTCCAGGCTTCAAATGGTAGGCCACGTTTTGTTGTAATGCCTCAAACATCTGGTGGTAAATCATTTCAAAATCGAAAATGACATCTGAAAATAAATTATGAAAAATTGAGTCAGCTTCCATTTGAAACAAAAATCATTATATTTGGAAGTGGGTAGACAAAGATATGACCATTTAACTAATTAGTGCTTCAAATAGGAAATATGATGTTGACCATTTTTTTTCAATTACAACTTGGCCACCTTTCACCTATGTATAAAATACACTACATTACTATTTTACATAAGTATTATATACATGTCAACTTATATAATTATACATATTTACATGTAATTGAGATTTAAATCATAAAAACATGCAAATTAAAGTTGTGCCAATGAAATTCATAATTTTTGCACAAATAGGGACTTTAAATTAAATAGTATGTAATAGTGTCTTCTAAAATATATATAAATAACACACTTTTAGACACTTATCACACCCCCCAACTAACATTTTGCTAGTCCCTAGCAAATTATGTAGTAAACAATTTTTTTTTTTTTACTCACTCAAAAAATATATATATTTTACAAGAAAATAAACAAAAACTGAGGTAAGACAAAAATCATTTCCATATCATCTACAATTATATGTCTAAGTTAGAGAAGTATAAGAAAACATTTGTCATCAAAGTTACATAAATCAAATTATTGTTAGAACACATGCCAATCCCCTAATCACAAATGTTAATGACATTTTAAAAGGAAATATACCCCATGAAGTTAAGGATAATGTCACTAATTTAATAAGGAATAATGAGAATAAAACAATGACAACTCAAATTTCACATCCCAATTGAAAGAAAATATAGGCTTCAAATTTTGGATAAAGATAAATGATCAAAATGAATAATCAACAAAATACCTCAATATCTCTTTTTTTTTTCTTTTTTTTTTATATATACTATATTATTCATCCCTTATTACTAGCATCTATTTCAAACTAAAATTTCTTAAAATCAAGAAGGTCTTTTATTAGGATGTAATGCAGGATTGGGACAAGGCTAAAAAGAAAATGAGATAAGAGTACACAAAATCATATGTTCGAGAAAATAGATATCTTAAGCATAATAAGATGGTGCATCAATAACTTCTTTTTTTTTCTTTTTTTTTTTCTTTTTTTTTCGTTTCTTTTTTTTTCTAACAAAGGAATAACAATTTATATACTTTTATTTTTTTATTTTCTTTTCTATTTTTTAAACAATGATATATAAATATATTTGAACACTTCTTCATTTTTTTTTTTCACCATCTTTTTCTTTGAAATGTAAACTCTTCTCAAACATAAAATGGTAGTAGATAACAAAAAGAAATAGGTTAGAAATCCAAAAGTAGAATTGGATGTGGTAAATAGGATAAGAAATGATTTTTTTTTTATTTAATGGCTCAAAGGGCTTACTAAGGGAAAACACATAAAAAGGTAGGCTTGAAAGGCTCAAACGGATCAAAGAATGCCTTCTATCATTTTTCAAGAAATAAAATAGCTATCCATATCAACTAGCTTAATGGGCTTTCTAATATAGCAACACATTTTTTTTTTTTAAGTATTAGTTGAAAATCCAAGAGATCAATATCAATATCAAGGTTATGCACAAATTGTGGGCCAAGAGGGTATTCTCCAAGGAAAAATAATAGGCTCGAAACTCACTTGGAACAAAATTACTTGGCATGCAATTCTTCCAATAATTAGATTTATTTCACTCTTCAAACTCTAGTTTCCTCATTTATTGCTAACTTGAACAAATAATTTAAGAAACATGGTGTGACAATTGTCTACTTAAATGATAAAATTCAAAACAAAACTTGAAAATGAATTTTTTTTTTTTTTTATAAGAATGTAAAGAGAAGAATATGTAAAGAGAAGAAGATACCTTACCCCCCAACTTAAATTAAGCATTGTCCTCAATGTTAAAGGATAAAAATAAAAGAAGGGTATAGATATTACCTGAAAAGTTGAAGAGACTTGTACTCTTGATGTTGTGGTCTTCCAAGAAAAATAAAACAAACAAAGAAAGAAAGAAAGCAAAAACAACTAACTAATAACATACAAAATAAAAAAAATTAATATTTACAAATAGTTGTGATTGTGGCTCACATCTTCCTCTAGTTTTACGTCTAGTAACGGCTTCAACGCCCTCTATGGGTCGAGGATTGGCTTCCCATCCAATTTTCTTATAAATTGGCAAACAGGGTCTTTTAAAGTCAGATTCCCAAGACTATAACGACCACGTTCTTTTTGGAATTGTGTGTGTAAATTAAGAATTTCACGTTGAACATATCCACTAGGATGCGTCTCAAGAGTCAATAGAATGTTATCTAAAGACTCTCTACTCAGTCCATCCTTTATGAATTGTATTTTATCTTCTCGATTTATAGACACCATTCCTATAGAACGACAACGTGCATTACAAGTCCAACGTGCACATTTATAACAAACTTGTAACCTTTTTGCTCTTCGTTTCTTTGCAAAAGAACTCTTACCTAGCCCAGGCATACGTGAAACAAATGTATTAGAAAATTCACCTTCTAATCGAACTTTTGCTTCAATTATCCAACGTATATCTTCAGGAATTCCTTTAAGCATGAGCATTCTTAACCTTTCGCACCTGGCTTGGTAAATTTTCAATAAAGCATTTCTAGGAAAAGAAGGAAAATATTTTAGCAAATTAGAAAGTATATCATCCATTGTGAAAAGCATGGAAAGAAAAAGAATGAGAAGAAAGTGTTTTTTTTTTTTTTTTTTTTTGTTTCAGTTATTTTGGGAAACTGAATTAACCGACGTAAAGAGTCACGGAGTACCGTTATCCGCCACTTGACCGGGAAACAACTCAGAGAAAGAAAACCAACAAAGAAAGAAAGACAACACACAAATAACAATAAATACAAACAAGTATCAAATGTTGTACACAGGCTCATTCAAAGTGGTAGACTCTCGTTCATTATTGAAATTCTCAAAAAATGGCTTCAAACGATGTCCATTAACCTTGAAAACATTACCATTTTTGGGATCTTCAATTTCCACTGCACCGTGAGGATAAACAGTTTTAACAATAAAAGGTCCACTCCATTTGGAACGAAGTTTTCCAGGAAACAAGTGCAATTTCGAATTATATAATAGAACTTTTTGTGAAGGTTTAACAATTTTTCGAACAATATTTTTATCATGAAATACCTTCATTCGTTCCTTATAAATTCGAGAATTTTCATAGGCTTCATTTCTAATTTCTTCCAGTTCATTCAATTGAAGTTTTCTTAATGAATTTGCCTTGTCTAAATTGAAATTAAACATCTTAATGGCCCAAAATGCTTTATGTTCCAATTCAACAGGCAAATGACAAGCTTTTCCAAAAACAATTCTATAGGGAGACATTCCAAGTGGTGATTTGAATGCAGTACGATAAGCCCAAAGTGCATCAATTAATCTTAAAGACCAATCTTTACGATTTGGATTTACAGACTTTTCCAAAATGTGTTTGATTTCCCTATTTGCAAGTTCAACTTGTCCGCTTGTTTGTGGGTGATAAGGAGTAGACACTTTGTGAGTAATTCCATATTTTTTCATTAAATTTTCGAAAGGTCTATTACAAAAGTGTAAACCCCCATCACTTATTATTGCACGAGGTATCCCAAATCTTGAAAAAATGTTTTCTTTCAAAAATTTCAAGACAATTTTGTGGTCATTGTTTTTACAAGGAATGGCCTCAATCCATTTGGAAACATAATCAACACCAACTAATATGTACAAGTAACCAAAAGAAGGTGGAAATGGACCCATAAAATCAATACCCCAACAATCAAAAATTTCAATAATCAAAATAGGGTTCAATGGCATCATATTTCTACGGGTTATCCCTCCTAACTTTTGACAACGGTCACATGCCTTACAAAATTCATAGGTGTCTTTAAAAAGAGTAGGCCAATAAAATCCACATTGTAAAATTTTGGCAGTAGTTTTCTTTGCAGAAAAATGACCACCACATGCTTCAGAATGAGAAAAAGAAATAATTCTTTGAATTTCATTATCAGGCACACATCTTCTTATAATTTGGTCAGGGCAATATTTAAAAAGATAAGGGTCATCCCAAAAGAAATTATGTACCTGAGAAAGAAATTTCTTCTTGTCCTGTGAATTCCAATGAGATGGTGTTTGTCCTGTAACAAGAAAATTAGCAATATCAGCAAACCAGGGTAAATTAGAAACGCTAAAAAGTTGTTCGTCTGGAAACATGTCATTTATTGGTGTAGTCTCAGATGATTCATCAAATACAAGTCTAGACAAGTGATCAGCAACCACATTTTGTACTCCTTTTTTATCTTGAATTGTGAGATCAAATTCTTGGAGTAACAGGATCCATCTAATGAGTCTAGGTTTCGCATCCTTTTTTGAGAGAAGATATTTTAATGCTGCATGATCACTAAAAACAACAATTGGTGAGCCAACAAGATAAGATCTAAATTTATCCAATGCAAATACTACTGCAAGTAATTCCTTCTGGGTGGTAGAATAATTCACTTGAGCACTATTCAAGGTTTTACTAGCATAGTAAATTACATAAGATTTCTTATCTTTTCGTTGTCCTAAAACAGCTCCAACAGCATAATCACTAGCATCACACATGATTTCAAAAGGCAAAGTCCAATCTGGAGGTTGCATGATAGGAGCAGATGTTAGCATGCTTTTAAGTTTAACAAAAGCTTCTTGACATGATTCAGTCCACTCAAAAAGCGTGTCCTTTGATAGGAGATTACACAATGGTTTTGATATAACACTAAAGTTTTTGATAAATCTCCTATAAAAACCAGCATGTCCTAAAAATGATCTAACATCTTTTACTGACTTAGGAATGGGCAAATTGGCAATCAGTTCAATTTTAGCTCTATCTACTTCAATTCCTTTCGATGAGACAATATGACCAAGTACAATACCATGTGTGACCATAAAATGACATTTTTCCCAATTAAGCACAAGATTCTTTTCTTTACATCTAATCAAAACTTTTTGCAATTTAGACAAACAATCATCAAATGAATCACCAAATACAGAAAAATCATCCATGAAAACTTCGAGAAAACGTTCAACCATATCACTAAAAATGCTAAGCATGCATCTTTGAAATGTGGCCGGTGCATTACATAAACCAAAAGGCATTCTTCGATATGCAAATGTACCAAATGGACATGTGAATGTGGTCTTTTCTTGATCTTCAGGTGCAATTTCAATTTGATTATACCCAGAATACCCGTCTAGGAAACAATAAAATTCATGTCCCGCTACCCTTTCTAAGATTTGATCCATGAATGGTAAAGGGAAGTGATCTTTCCTAGTCATTGAGTTCAATTTCCTATAGTCAATGCACATTCTCCAACCAGCAGTGGTTCTAGTTGGAATTAATTCATTATTTTCATTCTTGACTACAGTGACTCCAGATTTCTTAGGTACAACTTGAGTAAGACTGACCCATGTGCTATCAGAAATAGGATAAATGATTCCTACATCTAAGAGCTTGAGAACTTCATTTCTCACTACATCTTTCATATTAGGATTTAGTCTTCGTTGCATTTGCCTAGATGGTTTGGCATTATCTTCCAAATATATCTTATGCGTGCAAATCAATGGACTAATTCCTTTTATATCAGCTATGGTCCATCCTAAGGCATGTTTATGCAATCTCAAAATTTCTAACAATTTATGTTCTTGAAGATCATTGAGTTTAGAAGAAATTATCACCGGAAATGTTTCATTTGTACCCAAGTAAGCATATTTGAGATCGGATGGTAGCGGTTTCAAATTCAGCTTTGGCAGTTGAACACTTGATGGCACAGGCGCATCATCACATTGTGGTAATTCTTCGAATTTGGGTTTCCAACCATCTTCGTTTACCACTTGCAAAGAATCAAACAAAGAACAAATATGTGAAACTTCAGAATTTTTATCAAATTCAAATTGAGTAGAACTAGTCAAACAAACTTCCAAAGAGTCAGAAAATGAAGAGATAGGAAAATGATCATGAACAAGTTCTTCAATGAAATCTACCTCGTGATTTTCAATGTCATGCCCAGGTTGTTTACAAATGTTAAAAACATTTAATTCCAATGTCATGTTTCCAAAAGAAAGTTTTAAAACACCATTTCTACAATTAATTAATGCATTAGACGTTGCAAGAAATGGACGACCAAGAATAACAGGAATTTGAGTGGTTGAATTAAGGACAGGTTGTGTATCCAAAACAATAAAATCGACTGGAAAGTAAAATTTATCTATTTGGACCAACACATCCTCAATTATTCCTCTTGGCATTTTCACAGAACGATCAGCAAGTTGAAGTGTTATTGAAGTAGGTTTAAGCTCACCTAAACCTAATTGCTCATACACAGAATAAGGCAAAAGATTAACACTTGCACCAAGATCAAGCAAAGCACGTTCTATCCTAAAGTTTCCAATCACACAAGAAATTGTTGGACAACCAGGATCTTTGTATTTTGGTGGAGTGTTTTGTTGAATGATGGAACTAACATTCTCAGTCAAAAAAGTTTTCTTTTGCACATTAAGCTTCCTTTTAACTGTGCACAAATCTTTCAAGAATTTAGCATAAGAAGGAACTTGCTTAATTGCATCTAACAAAGGAATGTTGATTTTAACTTGCTTGAAAAGTTCAAAAATTTCAGAGTTATGATTCAGCTTTTTGATTGGTTGAAGTCTTTGAGGAAAAGGGGCAGGAATAGGGCATTTTTCAACATCACACAACTTAGGCTCATCATTCTTTTTATCAACAATTGATTTTGATGGTTCATTAGAATCATTTACCTTCAATGGAATGGTTTTATCAATGATCTTACCACTTCGAAGAGTTGTGATTGAATTGGCATCCTCAGGATGTGTACCACTTGAATCAGAATTATTGACATTAAATTGACTTACAGGATTTGGTTGTGGTTGGGCAGGAAATTTACCTTTCTCTTGAACACTCAAAGATGAAGTCAATTTTGAAAGTGTATTCTTAATGTCATTAATGGCTTGTGATGTTTGATTGTTTATGCTTGTTTGCCCTTGCATGAATGCTTGCAAAGTTTCCTCAAGGGTTTTTGAATGTGATGAACGATATGGAGGAAAATTTGAGGGTCTTTGGGGAGGTGGATGGACATTATGCTCATTTTTCCAACTAAAATTTGGATGATTTCTCCACCCAGGATTGTACGTTTCAGAATATGGAGAATGAGTTGGAAAAGTCTTTTTGAAAGTATTCATAGAATTTGCTTGGTCATGAAACATTTTTTTAAAAATTGGAACATTTGGGCAATCTTGAGTGCAATGTCCCATGATTTCACAAATTCCACACACTTCATCATTAAGCACAGATTTGACTTCTTTTACTTTCCTTAATTCCATGGCTTCGATCTTTCTAGTCAAATTAGCAACTCTAGCACTTAAATCATCTTCTTGACTCAAAGTATATTTGCCTCCACTAGAACTAGCAAGATTAGATCTTATTGAATTTTCTGAAGAACTAGTGGTTTGCCAAGATTGAGAGTTTTCAGCCAAATGATCTAAATACTCTAAAGCTTCTTCAGGATCTTTATCTAAAAATTCACCATTACACATTGTTTCAACAAATTGTTTTGTCTCTGGTGTTAACCCTTCATAAAAGAAACTTATCGTTCGCCACTTTTCAAAACCATGGTGTGGGCATGAATTTAACAAGTCCTTAAATCTTTCCAAACATTGAAAATAAGTTTCATTCATTTTTTGACAAAAGTTTTGGATTTGTCTCTTGAAAGCATTCGTTTTATGTGTTGGAAAAAATTTCTTTAAGAACTCAGTTTGCATTTCTTGCCATGTACCTATGGATCTAGGTCTCAATGAATTAAGCCACGTTTTCGCTTTATCTTTTAAAGAAAAAGGAAACAATTTTAGCCTAATTAAATCTTCACTACATGTTTGATCAATAAATGTGGCACATACTTCCTCAAATTCTTTTAGGTGCAAATATGGACTTTCAGACTCTAAGCCATGGAAATTAGGAAGCAAAGGAATCATACCAGGCTTAAAATTGAAATTATTTGCATTAAGAGGAAAAATAAAGCATGAAGGAGATGAATTTCGAGGAGGTTGTAAGTATTCACGCATAGTTCGAACATGTGGATTTTCATTTTCACCGTGTATACTTTCATTTTCAGCCATGGTGTTTGATGTGTGTGAATGTGTAGATGAATCAAATAAATGACCAAAGAAGGTTTCAGAATTACCTTTCACCAAACGATGCGAGTAAGGATCACGATACCACCCAAGCATAAATTAGATAAGATAAAATTTAACAACAACAACAATAATAAATAAAAAAAAACGTTAGAACAATAATATAAATAAAAAAGAAAAGAGGCGGTATAACCTTCCTCTTAACAAAAATAAAATAAGACAATTATAAAATGATAATATAGGAACTAACAAAAAATAAAAAAATAAAAATTAGGTGGTAGAACCAACCATTATATTAAACAAAAGAAACACGTAAACTAATCTTATAATTATAATACAACATTAATTTAAAGACAAGAGAAAAAAAAAATACAAATGGGCGGCTGAGCCTCCCAATTAAATAAAAGCAAGAAATATAAATAACAAAATAAATGTTAGAGTTAAAAGTTAAATGTTAGAGTTAGTGTTAGAAATTAGATGTTAGTGTTAGATGTTAGAGTTAGAGTTAGTAAAATAAAAGAAAATAAAATTAGAACAAGTAAACTTTATACAAGCTGAAATTCCCCGGCAACGGCGCCAAAAACTTGCTACAATTTTTAGGTTGTAATACCCAAGCGTAGGTTTGTCAAGTAATAAAGATTCGGAAGTCCGAGTGTCGGTCCTCAGGGAATTGGTTATACTAAGTCCACAAGTCCAAAGTCCAAAGTCCAAATATTGTGAAAGTAGATTGAAATTTTGATTATTAACTTGAAATTAATTATTATTGAATATTAGGGCATTAGGGATCCATTTTAATGATATGTATAGAAATTATTCTTGATCCTTTTTTTTATACACAATTAAGATTTAAATAAGAAATAACCTTAATTGGAGGATGGATAACATTTAAGCACAAAGAAACTAAAAGACTTACCTTTGAATTGAAGTGAAAAACCATAGGTTGCCTTGCTCTTGATATGTAGAAAACATCCAAGCATTCAATGTACCCTTAGTTAACAATGAATCAAGGTTTCTAACAAACCAAAATACTTGCAAAATATAGTGCTCACTCAAAAGGAAAGTTGACAATGAAGAACAAACTAAAGGATCAAAAAACAATACTATACAACCATCAAAAGTTCACCCTTTGCCCTAATTACGAAATTAGAAATACATGGAGTAAAGAAAATATGAAGAAGAAGAAATGAAAGTGTTTTTTGAGAATACAAGCCTCCTTTTTTTTTTCTCTTAAGCTTTCAAAACCAAGGTTTATATAGGCAAGGTAAAGGAGAATTCGCACATGTGAATGCAAGTAAGTGGCAGGTTTCATCATAGCATTATCGTCCACATTACGAAGCACGTTTGACTGTCTTCCACTCCGAATTAGAGAAATGTTTCTTCTTCAAAGATATGGCCCCATGAGTAATCTTTCCAATGCTTCATGAATCATGGTATTTGGACCTATGTAGTGAAAGTTACACTTAAAATATTAAGGTATGTTCAAATCGAAACGTTGACAGCTACTGTTTAAATGATAATTATTTTCAACCACCCAGATGCACGAATTGGAATTTTTCCATAACATGAAAGTTGTAGCTGTCTCTTTCCAGATTCATTTGAATCAAGAATCAACCCAATTGGAGAATTGTGGAGAGAGTTAGGTCCAAAATACCGAAGGATATGCACAGGTCCAGGCTTCAAATGGTAGGCCACGTTTTGTTGTAATGCCTCAAACATCTGGTGGTAAATCATTTCAAAATCGAAAATGACATCTGAAAATAAATTATGAAAAATTGAGTCAGCTTCCATTTGAAACAAAAATCATTATATTTGGAAGTGGGTAGACAAAGATATGACCATTTAACTAATTAGTGCTTCAAATAGGAAATATGATGTTGACCATTTTTTTTCAATTACAACTTGGCCACCTTTCACCTATGTATAAAATACACTACATTACTATTTTACATAAGTATTATATACATGTCAACTTATATAATTATACATATTTACATGTAATTGAGATTTAAATCATAAAAACATGCAAATTAAAGTTGTGCCAATGAAATTCATAATTTTTGCACAAATAGGGACTTTAAATTAAATAGTATGTAATAGTGTCTTCTAAAATATATATAAATAACACACTTTTAGACACTTATCAGACAGTGTATTAATTATTGATACATTAAATATATGGTCATATGCAATTTCAGTCGTTGGATGTGCATAAATCTCACGGCTTGTATTTGATATAAGAGTTTGTGTAAAAAAAAAAGTCATTTAACCTACCCCTATATATATATATATATATATATATATATATATATATATATAATCATAAATAAAGATGTAACAAGCCAATTATGTAAAGAGTAAGAGAAGTTTAAATGCCATTAATTTCTTTGGTTTAGAAGACAATGTATGCTGAAATCGGTAGAGAGAGCAGTGTTGTCGTGTATCTCAACATAAACTACGTATTTTTTTTTATTATTATTGTTTGTTTGAAAATAGGGTCTAAATTTTTTTCAAAATATAAAAACTTATAGTAATTACAAAATTTCAAATAATAGTAAAATAATAAATATATAGAAATACAAAAATAAAAATACCAAAATTTAAAAAGAACAGCTAAAAATTACTACTTACTTTCTAGAGGCCCAAAATAGATGTTTAATTATAGCAACGATGATTACGCCCAAAAGTTACTATGTGGTTATTGCAGTAAAGATTGAGGTGTCGATCGCACGAAAAAGCCAATAACATAAAAAGTTAGAAATTGATAAAATATAGAAATATAAGATTAAGAAAATTGGTAGGAAAAATATTTGAATAAAAATATAAAAGATAGCAAGGCTTGATATTCACTTACTTGTTTCATTTTATTTATAACCAACTTGATTCCTAATTACTACTCAATTGCATAGTTCACTTCCCAACCAAACAATTGGAAAATTTGTAAATGAAGATCAATGATAAAAATTAATGTATTTGTTTTAAGAAAAGTTCTTTTATTCAAACACGTAATTTTATTTTATAAATTATCCAAAATTGACAATATATTGATAAATGATATTGCAGTAAAAGATAAATTCATAAAATAATAACCAACAAGAATTATAATTATAATAAAAATCACATAAATAAAGTGTGACTGAATTTATATGAAATATAAATTATACTTAATCAAATTAAAATGAATAATAAAGAGCTTAAATAAAACAAATATATGAGCAATGAATATTTATAAAAGGATCAAAGTAGGAAAATAAAATAAATTTAAACAATAAGATTCTCTCAAGCTTTACTCAAACTTTAGCCTAAATTCCAATTCATTTCACAAGTTCTATTGAGAAAATGTGAATAGAATTGAAATATCACTTTTGCTTAAAATAAAAGCTTTGTAAGAACAAATTATTTATTAACAAATTACTACTAAATGGAGAAGTTTATCCCCCTATTTATAGAAAATGAGAAATCCATCAATTTGGACCTTGGCAATGCATTCCTCCACCCATCCATTTCTTCAAATTCAAATTGAATTTGAATTCTTCGTTTTATATTCTTTGAAAGAAAAATCAAAGATGATATTCTTTAGTCTTCAATATGAATGTAGGTGGTCTTTGGACTAGATTCACAAATCAAAGCCAATTTGATGACTACTTGGAGCTTGAAACTTGTAAAGATGGAAACAATTCAATTTGAGTTTGAATTGTGCTATAATAAAAAAAACAAACAATTAGTAAGATTAATTAAAAGATAAAGCTATGCAAAAATTCTTACTTTTTCAATATTTAAAAATACACAAATTGTAATTTATTTTCAATAATATTTGCAAAATAATTAGTAAAATATCACATATGGCCCTATATTTCAACAAATATCATTATTTCATATAATAATAATATCTAATCCCACATTTGTCCCTAAAGCTAGTTGCCTCAATCTTGCAGTTGTTTGGAATAGGCTTGAGTAACAGGCACAAACGAACCAAATCAAATTAACCAAACTGGTTGGTTTGGTTTGATTCGGTTTGGTTAACATAACAATTTTGATTTTATTCAATTTTTAGTTGATTAGTTCAATTTGAATTCGGTTAAAAATCAAACTCCAATTGTAAAATGATTGGGACCAAACTTAAAATTAAAAGAAATGAATATTTTTGTATAATATAAAAATTATAAATAGAGGAAAAAAAAATTATAAAAATTTATAAAATTCATATAAATAAAAGGAGAGATTGTTGTAATTTTTTTAAAAGAAATTCTATAATTTTAATAAACTTCAAGGATTTATATAAAAAAAATTATTCAAATTGGATAAATAACTCCAAGAAGACTAGAATTGAACAATGGATTCGAATAAATCTAAACAAAATTCTATTTTGATTCGGTTCTATTTTTAAAAGAATCAAATCAAACTCGATTTTACCTTACCCTACTCGTAAGATTTCAAATTGAGTCACTTGGACAACGATATTTCTTAATCTATAGGCTTTTTTTTTTTAATTTTTACTATATTTTATTGAGTTAAAATCAGTTAGAGTTCAATTAGCATATCTATATATATTTTGAAAAAAAATATTTATTCTCGATACATAATGAGATAAAATAAAGACTAGTTACGTTATACAAATTGACCTAAATTGAAGTGATTCTCTTTACAAAATTGAAGTAGGCATAAATCGATTAAATATCCACCTTCAAGTCAAGGATTACATTGAGATTGGCTCATCAAAACTTTTAGGCTTATGGCATAAGTTAAGCACCATTAGATTAAGGAAATTTTAAAACATATTTAGTAATAAACACTTGAAACTGAAAGAAAATCTGAAAAATTTGAAAACAAAAAAAATGAAGAATATTTGCTAGCGTTGAAGAACAATGGATACCTCAATTTCTATGCATATGCATGCATGCATTTAGCTTCTATCTGAAAGGTCAAAGTTTTAAATATGTCCTCTTTGGTCTGTCTATCTAGAATCTATTTAAGCTCATTATCATTGCAAAGGATAGATCGCTCAAGTGGAAGTTCCCTCTAAGGTCGCGTCAAATACAACTTGTGTTTGCTTGAATTATGAGAAGCTTCTCACTTCTCTACATACATTGCACATGGCTCCTGTTTATTTGATTTTCAAATTGTAGGGTATTTTACCAAAAAAGATGTCCTTCTCACTGCCGCCACAAGTTGACTGAATATCCCTAGGTTAAGATTTTTTAGATGACATCGATACTCCAACAATATAATTATTCATGCATATTTCCATGATCTTTTTCTCTTCCTTTTGTTTTTGGCATTTCAGCATAAGATTACGAAAACTTTTCATGAAATCCATGAGGGAACCGAGTATTATTGTTTGATAATGTCCTTGGGACAGTGTCACTCGTTCTTTGAAAAATACTTATAAGAGAATTTTGTTGCCAAATCACGCCATCAATATATTGATACCGGTGGCAAGGTAGTGTACAGGAAATATGCCTGAGTTATTGAGCTTGTATTCCAAGCATATCTATAAACCACGTGATATGTTCTTTAGGAATCTTTTCTTTCTCATCAAAGAACATAAACTTCGATGTCTCGTGCTCTTTTGGATATGAATTTTGCATGCTTTTTTCTGGACAAGGCGAGAGCAGGGATATTATGTCTCCAACGTGGCAGAGTTCTACATGCATTGTCTAAGAAGAGAAAGCAAATCTTCACATTTAAGGGCAATTGAGATCACTCAATGGTTGATTTGCGGAAACCCCCAGTGTAATTCCTTTAAGTGTTGTCTAGTTCCTAACCGGTGGTTGCAAAAGAGGATTTAAAAGTCTAGTTGCTATTGTTGCACAGAGATCTCCATTTCTTTTCGTATATCCTGTAGAATCTGCATGATTAAAATAGTGTTAATGTGACTAATATTTTGATTATTATCATACAGTTTCTGTTAGGTGTACATTAGCAGGCACTAGAGGTTGACCTTTGTATAAAGGATTCGGTTTGGTTATCATAATTTTCTTAGTTGTTACTTCTTGTGACTATTATATCTCATATGATATTAGCTAAATTCCCTAGTGTAGCCAACTATAAAGTTCGTGGGGGCAATCCACCTAATCTATTGTCCAGTTGTGATTGGCTGATCGATTACATAAGTTTGGTATCGCTCTTAGTGGACTTCGATAATGCTAAGCTTCTGAATGCAAATTGATCCTTCACATCCTTTTCTCTAAGTTGTAGGGAGTTAGGCCCACAGTGATATAAACGAAATTATACAATAACATATACAAAAGAAGAAACTCACACATAAGGATAAAGGCACCTAAGGGTGATATCCATATGATCTAATTCCAAGTAGACCAATCACAAGAACAAGAGCCAAGGAATTGCAAATTGGCTTTTAATTGAAAAGATATGGTGTTCAAATGCAGTTCAAGATAGAAGTCATGAAGAATTAGGTTTTGAGAGCATCATTCAAACAATTGGAGCCTAAAAGTTCGAAAATAAAATTTTAGTCCATTTATGTAATTTTAAGAATCTTAAATGATGTAATTGCTTACGTCATATACATATAATGTTATTGCTTACATCAAATACGTATGATGTTATTGCTTATATCAAAATGCGTTTGAAATCATTACTTATATCATTATCTTTGAAATTTATATCAGTATGTATTAGTTTGTCAAATTGTTAGGTAGGGTTGTGGGCATAACATTGATATTTTCTTCTTGTATTTGCCTATAAAAAGGCTTTTATTTTTGAAATAAAGGAAACAATTTTGAATGTTGAGTTATTCCTTACAAATTCTTATTTTTAAACTTATCAAGTTTTAATTTCTTGTGGCGTTCAAAATAACCAAATTTATCACCTAGATTATTGAGAGGTTCTTAAGAATTCTTGGTGTGGCGTTTCGGCAACTGTAGTTTTGGTGATTATCTAGCTAGGTAATGGGTCAAGTCTCAACAAATTTGGATCTTGGGAAAATCTTAGGGTTGTTACTAAATTTGGTGCTAGGTTTCGTCACGATATTGACGAGATTTGTATCATTTGGTATAAAAGCTTTGGTTCCAAGGCAAGTTTGAGTTATCCTCATATCTTTATTGTTTCTTACTTCCTCAATTAGATTTATGAAAATATAAAAAAAAATTGTGTCCAAATTCTTCCTTCACTAGTCCAATACGAATTTTGTATTTTACTTGATTCAATTGGTTTTAAGTTTATTATTTCATTTCTAGTTTCTAAAAGAAAGAGAAAAAAAAAAGAAAAGAATTGTTGTTGTTCATTATGTTCAAATTTCTTGTAGTATTGACCGAATGTTCCTTACTCTTGAACTAGCATTGTCAATTTTTTTTTATTGCTTTCATCAATTTCTTAAGAATTACTCTTAAAAGATGCAACGAGTGTGGTGAGAACATTTGAGTGGCAAAATACGAGAGTGAGTGAACCTTTCTTCAGTGAAACAAATGAGGAAGTGCTTGTGAGATTTCTTTTGCAGATTTTAAATGTCACACAATCAAGAAGAAAATTCAACTTCAGAGGTTGAACAACCAACCACTTCGAACCTACAATTACAAGCATTGTTAGGGGAGATAAGACAAATGATGAAGGTTGAGTTAGAACCAATTCATGAGAGGATGAATAGGTTGAAAGAATAGACATCTAAAGGGCAACCTCAAAGCTCTTCCATTAGACAACTACCAAGGCAAGGCAAGTACATCCAAGGGTACAATGGGGCAATGATGAAGATGATGAGGAGTTGGATGAATCATCAATGAATCAACGTAAGATTTTGCGTGGTTATAGGAATAGAGAAGCTAAGACAAGTTGGCCTAAGCTAAATGATGATTTGGGAAGCATTAAGGTAAAAATTCCACCCTTCCAAGGTAGAAATGATCTAGAACTTATCTAGAGTGGGAGAAGAGAATGGAGATGGTTTTCATTTGTCACAACTACTCCGAGATCAAAAAGGTAAAACTTACTACAATTAAATTTACTGATTTTGTTATTGTATGATGGGATCAATTGCTGAAGGATAGAAGGAGAAATCAAGAACGTCCCGTTGAAACGTGGACGAGATGAAGGCATTAATAAGAAGGCATTTCATTCCAAGCTACTACCATTGAAAGTTGCTCAACAAATTACAACATCTAACTCAAGGGTCCAAAAGTGTAGATGAATACTACAAAGAGATATAGGTTGCTATGATCCGAGCGAATATAAAGGAGGATAAAGAAGCAACTATGGCAAGGTTCTTGCATGGTTTATATCGTGAGATAACAGATCTGGTAGAGATGCAACATTATATAGAGTTGATGAATATGGTGCATCAAGCTATCAAAGTTGAGCAACAATTGAAGCGAAGGAACATGCCTAGGAGGGGAACAAGCATGACTTCTACAAACTCATGGAGACTATCTCCAAAACTCATGGAGCTAAATTTTCATCAATTAAGTCTAAGTTTGAAAGATGCCAAACAAGCTGTGGCACCAAAACAAGGTAACATCGAACCCAATATTTCTAAAAATCGTGACATTAAGTGTTTTAAATGTCAAGGCAAGGGTCATATAACTAGCCAATGCCTGACTAAAAGGGTAATGGTGATTAATGCTCATGGGGAGATTGAATCGAAAGATGAACAAGAAGACAAAATATATGACATGCCATCTCCTAAAGATGCCTACAAAAGGCAATATATTGTGGAAGGAGAATCATTAGTTGCAAGACGAGCTCTTAGCGCACAGATTAAGGAAGAAGAAAATAATCAACGGGAGAACTTGTTTCATACTCGGTGTTTTATGAACAACAAAGTTTGCAATGTTATAATTGATGGTGGAAGTTGTGCTACAATTTTTAGGTTGTAATACCCAAGCGTAGGTTATTCAAGTAATAAAGATTCAGAAGTCCGAGTGTTGATCTTGAGGGAATTGGTTATATTAAGTCCACAAGTCCAAGTATTACAAGTATTACAAGTCCAATTGTCCAAATGTTGTGAAAGTAAAATGAAATTTTGATTACTTACTTTAAATTAACTATTATTGTATATTAGGGCATTAGAGATTCATTTTGATGAAGTGTATAGAAATTATTCTTGATCTTTTTTTATACACAATTAAGACTCAAATAAGAAATAATCTTAATTGGAGGATGGATAATATTTAAGCACAAAGAAATTAAAAGACTTACCTTTGAATTGAAGGTGAAAAACTATAGGTTGCTTTACTCTTGATATGTAGAAAACATCCAAGCATTCAATGTATCCTTAGTTAACAATGAATCAAAGTTTCTAACAAACCAAAATCACTTGCAAAATATAGTACTCACTCAATAGGAAAGTTGACAATGAATGACAAATCAAAAGATCAAAGAACAATACTATATAACCATCAAAAGTTCACCATTTACCCTAATTACGAAATTAGAAATACATGGTATAAAGAAAATATGCAGAAGAAGAAATGAAAGTGTTTTTAAGAATACAAGCTACCTCAAGCTTTCAAAACCAAGGTTTATATAGACAAGGTGAAGGAGAATTCACACATGTGAATGCAAGCAAGTTGCAAGTTTCATCATAGCATTATCCTCCACATTGAGAAGCACGTTTGACTGTCGTCCACTCCAAATTAGAGAAATATTTCTTCTTCAAAGATATGTCTCCATGAGTATTCTTTCTATTTCTTCATGAATAATGGAATTTGAACCTATGTAGTGAAAGTTACACTGAAACTATTAAGGTATGTTCAAATCAAAACCTTGACAGCTACTATCTGAATGATAATTATTTTCAACCACTCAGATGCACGAATTGAAAATTTTCCATAACATAAAAGTTATAGTTTCCTCTCTCATGTTTCATTTGAATCAATAATTAACCATATTGGGGCATTTTAAAGAGAGTTAGGTCTAAAATACCGAAGGATGTACACAGGTCTAGGCTGCAAATGGTAGGCCACGTTTTGTTGTATTGCTTCAAATATCTGGTGATGAATAATTTCAAAAATAAAAATGACATCTGAATATGAATTATGAAAAATTGAGTCAGCTTCCATTTGAAATAAAAATCATTATATTTGGAGGTGGGTAGACAAATATATGATCATTTGACTAATTAGTGCTCAAATAGGAAATATGATGTTGACCATTTTGTTGTTTTTTCAATTGCAACTTGATCACCTTTCACCTATGTATAAAATGCACTACATTACTATTTTACATAAGTATTATATACATGCCAGCTTATATAATTATACATATTTACATGTAACTGAGATTTAGAAACTGAAAATATGCAAATTAAAGTTGTGCCAATGAAATTCATAATTTTTGCACAAATAGGGATTTTAAATTAAATAGTATGCAATAGTGTCTTCTAAAATATATGTAAATGATACACTTTTAGACACTTATCAAGTTGTACAAACGTGGCTATCACTGAATTAGTGGAGAAATTGGTGTTACATACCTGAAACATCCACGACTATACCGACTTTAATGACTAAACAATTGTCAAGAAATCAAAGTATCAAAGAAGTGTTAATGGCATTTTTCATTGAAAGTATGAGGATGAGGTGCTTTGCGACATGATACCTATGCATGCATGTCACATCTTATAGGGTAGACCATGGTAGTACGATCGACAAGTTATACATGACGATTTCACCAATAGATACTCTTTTACTATAAAAAAGCAACCCATATCGCTTGTACCATTGATTCTAAAAAAAGTTCTCGAAGACTAATTAAAGATGCAAAAGACGAGTGAAAAGAAAAAAGAAAAAGACAAAGGCAAAAATGTGAAAGAGAGTGAGAGAGAAAAGGAGAGAGTTGCGACCTCAATGTGTGAAAGAGAGGAAAAATAAAATTTCATTACAAAAAAATTTGAGATCAAGAAAGCTTTACTTTCACAATAACCCCTTATAGTACTCATGTACTAATGATCTTGCCGGATCTTTGCAGAGCAACATTGTGTTTCTTTTGCAGGAATTCGAGGATGTATTTCTGAAAAAGGTGCCTCCTGGTTTACCTCCAATTCGAGGAATTGAATATCAAATTGATTTCATACCGAGCGCAACAATTTCAAATCTACCAACCTATATAAATAATCCTGAGGAGATGAAGGAATTTCAATGACAAGTTAACAAGCTGATGGAAAACGGGTATGTTAGAGAGAGCATAAGTCCTTGTGTAGTTCCAGTGTTACAAGTACTTAAGAAAGATGGGACATGGAGGATGTGTGATTACGCCCAAAAGTTACTACGCGGTCGTTGTAGTAAAGATTGAGGTGTCGATCCCACGAAGAAGCCAATAACATAAAAGGTTAGAAATTAATGAAGTTTAGAAATATAAGATTAAGAAAATTGGTAGGAAAAATATTTGAATAAAAATATAAGAGATAGCAAGGCTTGAGATTCACTTACTTGTTTAATTTTATTTATAACCAACTTTATTCCTAATTACTACTCAATTGCATGGTTCACTTCCCAACCAAACAATTGGAAAATTTGTAAATGAAGATCAATAATAACAATTAATGTATTTGTTTTAAGAAAAGTTCTTTTATTCAAACACGTAATTTTATTTTATAAATTATCCAAAATCAACAATATATTGATAAATGATATTGCAGTAAAAGATAAATTCATAAAATAATAACCAACAATAATTATAATTATAATAAAAATCACATAAATAAAGCGTGACTGAATTTATATGAAATATAAATTATAATTAATCAAATTAAAATGAATAATAAAGAGCTTAAATAAAACAAATATATGAGCAATGAATATTTATAAAAGGATCAAAGTAGGAAATTAAAATAAATTTAAACAATAAGATTATCTCAAGCCTTACTCAAACTTTAGCCTAAATTCCAATTCATTTCACAAGTTCTATTGAGAAAATGTGAATAGAATTGAAATATCACTCTTGCTTAAAATAAAAGCTTTGTAAGAACAAACTACTTATTATCAAAATTAATACTAAATGAAGCAGTTTATCTCCCTATTTATAGAAAATGAGAAATCCATCAATTTGGACTTTGGCAATGCATTCCTCCACCCATCCATTTCTTCAAATTCAAATTGAATTTGAATTCTTCATTTTATATACTTTGAAAGAAAAATCAAAGATGATCTTCTTTAGTCTTCAACATGAATATAGGTGGTCTTTGGACTAGATTCACAAATCAAAGCCAATTTGATGACTACTTGGAGCTTGAAACTTGTAAAGATGGAAACAACTCAATTTGATTTTGAATTGTGCTATAATAAAAAAAAATAAACAATTAGTAAAATTAATTAAAAGATAAAACTATGCAAAAATTCTTACTTTTTCAATATTTAAAAATACACAAATTACAATTTATTTTCAATAATAATATCTGTAAAATAATTAGTAAAATATCACAAATAACCCTATATTTCAACAAATATCATTATTTTACATAATAATAAAATTGTATTTTTAGGTACTAATCAATGTGTATTGATTGCTGAGCCATCAACAACATTACAGTAAAGTATCGACATCCCATTCCGCGATTAAATGAGATGTTAGATGAACTACATAGATCTTGTGTGTTTTCTAAAATTGATCTTAAGAACGGATACCATCATATTAGGATGAATGAAGGCAATGAGTGAAAAACTGCATTTAAAACAAAATATGGTTTGTATGAATGGATAGTAATGCCTTTTAGATTAACTAATACACCTAGTACTTTCATGAGACTTATGAACCATGTTCCAGTGCTTTCATTGGCAAATTTGTAGTTGTCTACTTTGACAATATCTTGATTTATAGTAAAAACTTAGACGATCATGTTGAACACTTAAGACTTGTTTTAGAGGTTTTAAGGAAAGAAAGGTTTTTTGTTAAACTTAAGAAATGTACCTTTTGCATGGAAAAGCTTGTGTTTCTTGGTTTTGTTGTAAGTGGTAAAGAGATTGAGGTTGACGAGGAAAAGGCGAAGGCGATTCAAGATTGGCCAATTCCTACTTCAGTGAATCAAGTATGAAGTTTTCATGACTTAGCCAGTTTTTATTGGCACTTTGTTCGAGACTTTAGTAGTATAGCTCTACCATTAACCGAAGTCATGAAGAAGAGTGCTCCGTTTGAGTGGGCAGAGGAGCAAGAAAAGGCGTTTAAATTCATAAAAAAAAATTGACAAATGCACCTTTACTTGTTTTACCTAACTTTGCTAAAACATTCAAAATTGAGTATGTTGCTTTGGGTACAAAAGTTAGAGGCATATTGATGCAAGAGGGAAGACGAATCGCATATTTTAGTGAGAAACTAAATAGGGCAGCCTTAAACTATCCTACTTACAACAAAAAATTATATGCATTGGTTCACACTTTAGAGACGTGACAATACTATCTTTGGCCGAAAGAGTTTTGTTATTCATACGAATCATTAATGTTTGAAGCATTTAAAGAGAAAGCACAAATTGAGCAGACGCCATGCCAAATAGGTGGAGTTCATTGAAACATTTCCCTATGTGATAAAATACAAACAAGGTAAGGAAAATATAGTTGCTTATGCATTATCACGTACGTATGCTTTACTTTAAACCTTTAGTGCTAAATTGCTTGGATTTGAACACATTAAAGAGTTATATACAACAGATTTTGATTTTTGTGACTTGTTTAAGAATTGCACTAAGGGAGCATGTGGGAAGTTCTATTTGCATGATGGTTTCTTGTTTCGCGAAAATAAATTATATGTGCCACATTCATCCTTGTGTGAATTACTTGTTTGAGAAGCACATAATGGTGGTTTGATAGGTCACTTTGGGGTAGCTAAGACTTTAGACTTATTGTATGAGCTTTTCTTTTGACCACATATGAAACGCGATGTAGAAAGGATTTGTGCAAGATGCATTACTTGTAGGCAAGTTAAGTCTATGCAACAACCACATGGACTATATACACCAATTTCTATTCCTAATGCACCTTGGGTCGATATTTCTATGAATTTTGTTCACCTAAGACAAAGAGGGGGAGAGATTCAGCTTCTGTTCTAAGATGACACATTTTATTGCATGTCATAAAACCAATGATGCATCATATATAGCTGATTTGTTTTTCAAAAAGGTTGTTAGGTTGCATGGCATGCCTTAAACTATTGTATATGATCGGGATGCAAAGCTCTTGAGTTACTTTTAGAAGATTTTGTGAGAAAAGGTGGGAACTAAATTATTATTTTCTACTACATGTCATCCACAAATTGATGGTTAAACTGAAGTAGTGAATAGGACTTTGTCTATTTTGTTGCGTGCTAGCATACAAAAGAACTTAAAAACTTAGGAAGATTGCTTGCCACATGTTGAATTTGTTTATAATCAATGTGTTCATTATGCAACTAACTTTTTCACCATTTGAGATTGTCTATGGTTTTAATCCACTAACTCTTTTGGATTTAACTTCTTTACCTTTGAGTAAACATATTAATCTAGACAGCAAGAAGAAAGCTGATTTTATTAGACAAATTCATGAGAAAGCAAAGCAACACATAGAACGACAGATGGAGCAATATGCCAAGCAAGCCAATAAAGGTCATAAGAAGGTTATCTTTGAACCAAGAGATTGGATTTGGTTGCATATAAGGAAGGATCGTTTTCTTGAGAAAAGATGTTCTAAACT
The DNA here is from genome assembly GCA_028052125.1 of Melia azedarach. Taxonomy (NCBI): domain Eukaryota; kingdom Viridiplantae; phylum Streptophyta; class Magnoliopsida; order Sapindales; family Meliaceae; genus Melia; species Melia azedarach. The sequence continues at coordinate 8,469,103 of CM051399.1, forward strand.
TCTGCCAAGGGGTGATGGACCATTTTGAGTAATGGAACACATCAATGATAATGCCTACAAGCTTGAACTACTAGGTGAGTATGGGGTTAGTGCAAGCTTTAATGTTTCTGACTTATCTCTTTTTGATGTAGGTTATGATTTGAGTATAAATCTTTTTCAAGCAGGGAGAATAATGCAAACGAAATTATACAATTACGCATACAAAAAGAGAAACTTACACATATGGATAGAGGCACCAAGAGTGATATCCATATGATGCATTAAGCTTTCCAAGTGGACCTATCATAAGAACAAGAGCCAAGGAATTGCAAATTGGCTTAAATAGATTAATTGAAAAGATATGGGTTTCAAATGCAATTTAAGATAGAAATCGTGAATAATTAGGCTTTGTGAGCATTATTCAAGCAATTAGAGCTAAAAATTCGAAAATAAAATTTTTGTCCATTTATGTAATTTTAAGAATCTTAAATAATGTAATCGTTTATGTCATATACATAAGATGTTATTGCTCACATCAAAATACGTATGATGTCATTGCTTACATCAAAATGTATTTGATGTTATTGCTTACATCATTATGTTTGAAATTTATATTTTCAAAATGCCATAAAGTGTGTTAGTTTGTCAAATTATTAGGTAAGGTTGTTGGCCTAACATTGACATTTTCTCCTTGTATTTGGCTATAAAAAGGCTTTCATTTCTGAAATGAAGGAAGTAATTTTGACTGTTGAGTTATTTCTTACAAATTCTTATTCTTGAACTTATCAAGTTTTAATTTCTTGTGGTATTCAAAATAACCAAACTTATCACCTATATTATTGAGAGGTTTTTAAGAATTCTTGGTGTGGCATTTTAGCATTTTACCATAGTTTGGTTCTTATCTAGCTAAGTAATGAGTCAAGTCTCAACAAATTTGTATTTTGGAAAAGTCTTAGGGTTGTTACTAAATTTGGTGTTGGGTTTCGTCACAACATTGGTGAGGTTCGTATCACACAGTATTCTTTGGATCGTACCTAGTGATTCGAGAGTCATAATATTGCAACCTTTATGAAATTGGCTTAAATTTGAATAGAGGGATCTGCTACCACCACTTGTTGCCACTTTTGTATCTAAAAAATACTTAAAAAAGTACAAAGCCCAAACTATAAGTCTACAGTACGTGTGAGAGTAAGCTAGCCCTAGTATCAATTCAAAAGGAACACAAGGGTTTGATAGGGAACACAATTATGAAGGAATCAAATCAAAATTGAAAGAACCTGCTAGCGATAATATTTAATACAACCAAATTTGATTGACAAAATAAGGTTACAGACAAAGTAATTTTGGAGGCAAAAATAATCAATTTAAAACTAGTTGATGGAATAAACTTAACTGGACAACAAGGTAGTGTTTAAGTTTGGAAAAGAGTGACAAATAGTTCTCCAAAAGTAAGCTGAGTCGCAAGTGTTACCGTGAAGAGAAAGGCGCTCTTTGAGGATGTGATTCTAGGCTGACGAGAGTTTGACCTTAATGATATTATATTATGATATTTTGACTTGATATCTTGTTATAACCCCTTCGGATTTGAAGTCATGGGTTTATATAGTGTATGGAGAAAATAGCCGATACCCCCCCTCAACTTTGGTCTAATCACCCGATACCTCCCTGTTATTTCAAAATTTACTTGTTACATCCTATCGTCACTTAATTTATTGGTAAAATATAATAATTACACAAAAAAATTTTGATAAATGTAAACTAGAATTAATTACGTTTTTTTTTCTTCTTCCTCTTGTATCCCCTTTTCTTTTTCCATTGTTTCCAATTTCCACTCCCATTTAAGCTAAGAGATCTCCTTTCTTTCTTTTTCTCTTCACTTCTCATTACCATAACCAGTTCCCAAACAACTAAAAATAGAAAAGAAAAAATTATTTATTTGTATTTATATTAATAAGCAAATTTAATTTTAATAAAAGGAAGCTTTCAGAAAAACAAACAGAATGAGAAGAGAATTTCTTATGAGTTCGTCTTTTCAACAAGTCAAAGCCAAAAATAGAACAAGTACTCTTTTCTACTCATTTAAAATTTTTCCTCCAACAACAAGCTTCTATTTTAGATGCATAGATCAAGACTTAGAAAGTATTTCAAGGCTTTAACTTTTTTTTTTTTCTTGTTGGAGATGAAGAACTAAGGAGACAAATTTTGGCTTCGGCTCAGTCTCATATTTTCTATGCATAAAAATTCTAGCTTTTCTTCACCGTCTTCTACAAATCATCCATTATCATCTGTCAATATCACCAATCTCAATTTTTTATCTATGTTGAACTTTCTTTTGGATCTTCATAAACTCGAAGTAGATTTGTACTTAGCAAAAAAAATGAATAAGAGGAAAATTTGTTTAGGTTAAAGATTTGAGTGAAGAAGCTTTATAGAAGAAGAAGTTTTGTTTTTAGGTTTAGGTGAGGCAGCGACGGCGGCAATGACTTCTTTAATCTTTATGGAAGAAGAAAAATTTTAGGGTTATTTTAGATTTATTTATTTTATTATATATTAATTTAAAATGATATAAATATGATATATTGGGTCCACATATTTCGTCCATAGGGTTATTTTCGTAAAATATTCTAAAATTTTAATTTTAGATAAATTTTGAAATAAGAGGGAGGTATCGAGTAATTAGACTAAAGCTGAGGGGGGTATCGACGGTTTTTTCTAGTGTGTGATATAGAGTTGTAATAGAATAAGACTATCTCATGTACTCTGATTCTAATGTAAGTTAAATTCCCTTAAAAATTTATGTAAAAATTAAGTTAACGTAATTTAATCATATTTGAAAGAGGTGTTAAAGGATTTATACTTACAATAAAATGTCTATTCTAATCATTTCTAGTTAGAATTAAGCATTCATGCTAAGTAATCTTAATTAGAAGGAAAATTTAAAGACTTCCATTTGTAATGAAATGCTTTTATAGACACAAGTAGACTTATACCAACCACAGATACCCTTTATGTTGTTGCTACCATGTCAAACTTTCTTAGATGGCCTTGTTCTATGAGATCCCCTCAGTTTAGATGTTGTTGAACTTCCTTCAATAAATTGAAAGTAAAGTTCTTCTCCCGAAGAACACACACTGTATGGTTTCAATATATGCAAATAAAACTCTCTGAACTCTTTCTAACAAAAACGGCTTCAATAAAAGAACTCACAATATAATCTATTGCTGTCACACACTCCTTCAATCAATTGCCTTTTATAATTCATCGTCGAAAGACCTAATCCCACATGGAAAATTATATTCTCCTAATAAACCTAAGTAAATTTCAATTATTTATAGAAAAGAATTCTAACTATACAAGGATTTCACATTATCATTTTTTGCAGGACTCCTTCACCAAGTCACCAAATAATGCCAACCAAGAATCCTAACAAATAGTTTTACTTGTTTTCATTTAATCCTAATTAAAATAAGGGAGAATGCCCGATTCCCCCCTGTTGTTTAAGCTAATACCCCAATACTCCCATGTTGTTTCAATAATATCTCGAATCCCCACTCTGTTAACTAACGGAGTTAAACATAATAACACATGGGTTCCTAAAAGTTTATCTATTAACTTACATAATCTTAATATTATTAAAAATACCCACAAAAATTATAATTTATTAAAAAATAATAATTATACCTTATATAATAATAATTAAAAAAATATTTTCAACTCCTAATTAATAATAACATATTTTTTAATAAGGTACAATTAGAAGTTGAAAATATATTTTTTTAATTATTATTATATAAGGGTATAATTATTATTTTTTAATAAATTATAATTTTTTAATAAATTATAATTTTTGTGGGTACTTTTAATAATATTAAAACTATGTAAGTTAATAGATAAACTTTTAAGGACCCACGTGTTATTATGTTTAACTCCGTCAGTTAACAAAGGGGGGATTCGGGATATTATTGAAACAACAGGGGGGGTATCTGGGTATTAGCTCAAACGACAGGGGGAATCGGGCATTATCCCTTAAAATAAAGTACTTATTTTAAGGGATGTAATTAAAAGAACTATAGAGTTTTGGGTTTTTTGTGTTCTTTCTTTATGCATTATCTTAACCATATAATATATCCCTTTTGGTTTAAGGACCCCTCAAATGAGCTAGACCTAGGATATTATATTGATTTGGGTCAAATTTTAGACTCCTTTCACCTTCCACACCACAACCCACAATTTGTGCCCCAAAAGAGTGGCTTAGGCCCATCTATGCTTTTGTATACATTACCAGGCAAAATGGCGTAGTTTTGGCTTTGGGCTTGGGCTTGAGCCCATGAGCAATTTTCGTGTATCAACAAAAGTATAAAAGATATTTTTAATAGATTTATGTTTTTATTTAGTATATATAAAAAAAAATTGAATTGGAGATGATCTTAGCCATATTGATATGTTCCAAATGACTAGATTTAGTAAGAAAAAAAGGAAAGTGGATTAATGACAATGCTCAAAATACTTCTATAAGTACGAATAGTAATTTAATAGTTACATTATTTTTGTTAGTCATATATTTCTTATAATTATGGACGAACTAGAATCACTTGAATGAAACCACAAATAGAGGAATTTGAATGTGATCACATTTATAAGGAAGTTCTTCTAAGACACCTGTGTGAATAGGCGTCAAAAGAATAATAAAATAATACTATAATTATAATAATTAAATAAAAAATAAAATGAAGTGGTTTGGCGGTAGTTCATGTAAATATACATAATTCATGTTTTCATTTTCCTAAGTTATGTGCTTAATTTTTATACAAAAGTTGTCATACTTTCATTCTTAATTTTATAATAATTCATATTTATTTTACTTAATTATTTTTGTTTTTTTATTTAATTTATTTATATCATTACTTTGAGCTTGGTTCTTTATTTTTGTAGGAGAAAAGTCAAAAAAGCCCAAGAAATGGAAAGAAAACAACAAGGCTCGTTTGTACTGAACATTGTCAGTATTTTTAAGTATATCTTTGCACTCAAAAATCATATTTGACTAATTCAAAATAATTTGAAAGCTAGAGATAATGATTAACAAACCTACCTTTCATGGAAGAAAGCAAAAAGTCAAGTTTTAGTGGCCTAAATTTCGGTTTGAATGGAGACAAGTGGGAGACAACTTTTCCTTAAGAAGGGGGAGTAAATTTGGAAGGTTTTTAAAGATAAAATGGGCAAATGAAAGGGGGGATGACCAGAACAAAGGTAGAATGAAAGTAAAGGTTTTCCTTACCATTTTGGAGATTTTAGAAGCTTGAAGAAAGAGGGGAAGGAAGAGGAAGACAATTTAAAGCTTGTTGGAGTTTGAAGTCCTTGATCTACATAGAGTTTTTCTTCCTCAACTCTTTACTTTTCTCTTTCTGAAATTTTCATTATGATTTTCAATTTGATTATGGTGTGTTGTAATTTCACTATGAACTAATTTCTCATAACTAGGGTAAAAATGTAACCTAGCTAAGAACATCAATTTCCAGAATTTGTGTTGTTCATGATTTATTGTTCATATTGAGTGTTCATTATTGTGCTTAATGCTTTTGAATATTTGGCCAATATTTGAATGATTTGTGAACTATATTGATTTGAGAAGTGATTTATGTGTTTTGATTATGTAATGAACAAAATGAATTACATGTTAGATAGAGATATACTATCATGACTCATGTAAAATTACGTTAATTATCATTATACTTAATGGACTTTCATTTATTTCAATTCACATAGAGATATAATGAATTAGTATGTGCAAGTATTTTTGGTATATCTTGAGAAAGAATATCAAATAAATTAGGATAATTTTCTATCAATATTGGTAACAATTGAAACAGCACAATTAAAGAAATCGAGTTCAATTAGCTATGGTGAAATCTACTGTCATAGTGTTTTAATCAATTGAAATTCACAATTTCGTTTAGTTAGTTTAATTTAAATTTCCACGATTTCTTGTTAATCAAAATTTATTAATCGAATTCTTTAATTAAATTTAGGATTACTTATCTTCAATAATTAACAAATTAACCAATTCTCATGGGAACGATACTTGACTTATCACTTTCTTACTTGTTAATGATAGCATGCACTTGCGTTATTAAGATTACACAACAATAAGTAAATTGAAAAAAGACGAGAGATAAACGCAATTTAGGGTCAAATGAAAGAAGAAAGAGGAAGAAATTGATAAGAAAAGAAGAAAAAAGAGAAGGAAAAAGCAAAAAATACGAAGAATTATTCAAAAGAAAGGAAAAATATATAGAAAAAGGTATTGAAAAGTTGAATCGATATTCATAAACTCGATGGGTGATGTATTTATGAAATTACAGTAGCTTTATTGTTATAATTGTGATATGGATTAGGTTTTGAATTAGTTTTAATACTAAATTGTTGACTCATGTGTTTTAAGGGAGTTGTATTGTAATAAAGAACTTAGAGGACCCTGATCTTTCCAGAGATTGAGGTATCAAATTGTAAGTAAATATATTTTTAAAACACTCTAAATTTATAATATATTTAAATGTTAAACATATTATGATTAATTTGTTTGTTGATAAGTTAGATTGTGTTATATGTAAAGTGACATTTAAATTATGCATGATTTTCAATGATTGTGTGAACGTAATTGCTTTTCGTTTAGATATTGTTTGTGTTCGTTCAAAACATCTTACATGTACCCATTCCCCCACTATTTATGATAAGGTCTTTGGGATCCATGATAATATATGTATATGATATAAAGTAAATTGTGAGCTCCCCGGGCGATGATACAAGCCCATTGGGTTGAGTATGGTTTTTCCTGCTTGGGCAATAGAATTTTGCCAAGCATTATATTCTCTCGGGTACTAGTTGAGTGCTACATGAGCTATTTGTGATGATGTGTATTCTTATTATACAAGTGATATTCAATTTATGTATAATTTTAAGATGTCTTTAGTGGTTATATAAAAAAGCATCTTCTTTTAAAAACTATGTCTACTAGTTGAGCCCAAGGTCAATTTTTTTTTCCTATTTCTCTTCAGGTCACGCAAGATTTCATATAGGTTGTAATTTTGTAAATGAGATTGAGACCATTCTATGCATGCTGCATGAAACATTTTGAGCATGTCATATATGTATGTGAATATATATATGTGTGATGATATATGGAGTCTCAATTTATGTTAATGATAAAGGTCAGAGGTCATTTTTTCCGAACTCATAAGAAAGGTCGAGATGGGTCCTATCATCTTCCCTCCAAATCAGGTAATGTCCATGGCTATGGAGTAGAACCAAAGCCTGAAAAGTCTTCTATATTTGCACAACGTAGAAATGCACAATTGGAGGGAAGCTAATCATAAGATGCAGAACGCGACTCAAGTTGCTATAGGTGCTACATAAAGGGCTGAAGAGGCAATTAAGGTGGCTATGTTTGCAAGCATGGAATTAGAACTTTATAATGAAAATTAACTTGCATAATATTGACTAGCCAAGTCTTAACTTCCATTACAACGTTTCTAATATTAGTGCTCAAAAAGAGAGATCCTAAGCTTTCCAAGAAACTCTATTTGTAGAAGACCATGTGTTTGGACTTATTTTTTGTCTTACTTAATATAGCTCTCCATTTCCATTGCAAAATCCCCAAATCGATTCACAGAATCATATTGACTGAACAGAAAGAAAGCATCTAATTTGTATGAAAATTTGGTTGCTTCCAATGATATAGCTAAAAACTTATAGCAACATATGGGCATGAACAGAAGCTAACCTGAAGGTATCCCCCAAGAACTCCTTCAAATAACCTAGCACCTTTCTCTGATCAATGCATATAATCGGGACAGATTATCTAGCTAGAATACCCAGTTTGCTGGTGAGTTCATTTGCCATTACTCCGTATGGCACCCTGCACTGCCTGTATCAGATCACAAGCTTGTTCTCACTAGTCTTGCTAAAAGAGGCTTGCTTGCCCAAACTTCACCAGGGTCACTTGTGAAGATTCGCCAAGAGGTCACTGCCACTATCACTTAAACCTCTGACATGCTGTAGAATTAAAAAATGCCAAGTTAATTATGTGCAAAAAATTAAATTATAGGATCACATATATATTTGGTTGCGAAAACATATATTCATAATACAAAGTAAAAAAAAAACACATATTATACTTTGAACGAACGAGAAATAACCAACAAAACCTCTACCCTTAAATACACATGCTTTTGACTAGAAGACAATTGACTTAGAATTAATAACTACTGTCAATTTACTTATCATCAACCCACTCATCGTCACAATCAAGACCCTCATCATCACTAAAACCAAACAACTCGACATGTGGTTCTTCTTTAGATAAAGGTATGTGATCCATCATGTACTCTACATCATTTTCAATTGTTATAGGACATTTCGTTCGGGCATAAAGAAAACAACCAAAATCCTTTTATCAAATATAAGGCACTTGTTTTGCTTGAGAAGCTAAAGTAAATGGTTAAGAGTTATGCCCTATTTAGTTGAGGTCAATGAGAGGCTTAGTGAGAATACTACTTTTTCTAAATCTTTCATGATTAGTGAAATCTTTGCAAGTTCCTGAATATTTATTTTCATCTCTAACAACAATGAATTCATTATCTTCACTAAACATCTCCCTAACACCTTTCAAATATTCTTCTTTTTGAAGAAGAGAATCCTTTATCAACGGTCTGTTTTTGAGAAATTGCATTTATTCCATCTACTAATGGTATGTTCATAATATTTTGTGCTTGCATCTCCATACGAACTGGTGCCATAATAATTACATTATGTGTAGCGCTTTGGGTTGCTGTAGGAGGAGGCTGTGGAAGTTTGGGGTATTTTTCTCACCCGAATCAGCGTCATCTACTAATGGTATGTTCATAATATTTAATGCTTGGATTATATACAGTTTCCTTCTTGATTTTTTCCACTGGCTTGTAAACTTTCTTAGCATAGACTCCTCTTTTTATTACTTTTGTTAAATCGGCCATTTTTAGCAGCATGATTAACCGCAAAAATAATAGCCATTACTTTTGCAAAAAAGGAAGTATTATACCCCAAATTCACTGCAAAAGCTTCCAAAAAGCAACCGGAATGATCTCGAAAAACACCACCACAAGTTGCCTCACCAGGATTACTTTTAGATAGTCCATCCGTATTCACCTTGATAAAAGGAAAAATGGGAAGCAACCAAAGAACTTGGGTGATCTGTGGAGCTTTACAAAGATTGGCGGGAATTCCAGCAACTTGCAAAATGCTAAGGTCTGAAGGTGAATAGACAAAGCCAGGACAAGCTGAAGACCAAGATCTAAGATAAGACTTAGAAGACAAAATAATCTCAGCATGAGAACACATAGTATTTTAAAAAACCAAGCGATTACGGGCCTTCCAAATGTGATAGAAAATGAGAAAACATGAAAAGCGCCAAACATGAGCAAGTTGAGATTGAAAATTTTTCGAACTAATAGCTTGCCAAAGAGTCATGAAACTACTCGAGACCGGTAATGCAGTTTGAAATGCAGTTTGAAGACCATAACCTACAAATAGAAACCAAAGGCATGCCAAAACATTGCAGAACGTCTTCTGTGGGTAGACGGTTATAAACCATACGCCAAACCAAAGAAGAGAAACGTGGAGCCAAAGAGCTAGACCAGATAAATTTAGACCAAGGACAAGGAGACTTCTTAAGTCTAACCTCATTAAAACAATTTGCAAATGAAAGAGAACCATCAGAAGAATCTGACCATACTAGGGAATCATTGCAAGGATGTCTAGGAAGCACAATTGAAAGAATTTGTACAGAGAGTTCGGGAAAAGCTTCCATAAACTGCTGCGGAGTGGACCAAGCCTGATTGCTAATACCTTTGCTTTGAGATCAAGAGGACGTGAAATGCCCAGGTAGGAAAAGATTGATGTAGGGAGCCATCTAGAATGCCAAAAATTAACTGAACTACCATTACCAATAACCCAACGTGCCTTCACCAAAACCAAATCCAAAACAGATTGAATACCTGACCAAATAGAGGAAACGTTTCTCATAACTGGAATATAATAAAGATCCAAGTTTAAGCGAGTCTTGAAATAAATACTCCAATCTGAAGGCTTAGTAAAAATATACCAAGTAGTTTTAAAAGAGCAGCCGAGTTCAAGCTGAAAAGGTTACGAATACCCAAACCACCTTCAACTTTAGGAAGGCAAATGGTTTTCCACGAGACAGTGATAAGTTTACGAGAATCAAGATCCCCAAACCAGATAAAATTTTGCGCATGCACCATAACAGATTTGAGCAGAGAACGAGGCCACTTGTATATAAAAAAACTATGAAGAAATATATAGGTGAACACTGATTGAATTAATTGAATTCTACCCACGAAACTCAAAAGCTTCCCTTTACAACTACAAAGTTTTTCCACTACCTTGTCTACAAGAATACAAAAGAAAGAATATTTAGGACTTCCTTTAAAAATTGGGACACCTAAATAATTTACAGGAAGAATACCCTCTTTAAAGCGGAGAATGTGAGCAACTGTAGCACGACGATGCACAGAATATTTGCCAAGGAAAAAATCACTTTTGTCACAGTTAATGTGCTGCCCAGAAATAGATGAGTAAACCTGCAAAAAAGAAGTCAAGTTGTGAAGGGACCTAGAATCGACCCGAGAGAAGAGAAAAATATCATCTGCAAAGAGAACTTGGGAGGGTACTACACAACCCCTAGGAGCTGAAATCCGCTTGACAGCACCAGATTCAAAAAGGAGAGAGAGACCCCGGCTAAGAAATTCTTCTGCAAGACAGAAAAGAAGAGGAGATAAAGGGTCCCCTTGACGAACTCCTCTTGAACATGGGAAAAAACCATGTGGACTGCCATTAATCAGAATCGATAAGCGAGATGAGTGCAAGATGACTTTAATCCAACCCAGAAGAGTTCTACGAAACCCAAAACACTTAAGAACCCCAAGAAGAAAGTCTCAACTAATAGTGTCAAAAGCCTTGGTAACATCCAACTTAAGACCAACATTGCCACCTTGATTTTTCACGTCCAACATTTGTATATTTTCAGAAATCATGCCAATACAAGTATGAATGCTACTCCCTTTGAGAAAGGCAGCTTGCTACGGAGAAACAATACGGGAAGCCACTATTGAAAGTCTGTCCGCAATAACTTTAGATATAATCTTAAAGATGAAATTGCTTAAGGCTATTGGCTTGAAATCAACAATTCGGCAAGCTGTAGAAGATTTTGGGATCAAGGAAATAAAATTAGAGTTAACATTAGGGTATACCAAGACTTCAAAAAGAAATGCTTCACAAAATAGCACACGTCTGGCCCCACAATATCCCAACAATGCTGAAAGAAAAGTCCATTAAAACCATCTGGTCCTGGGGCACTGTAAGGATCCATGGAAAACACAGTGGTCTTGATCTCTTCATTGGAGGGGATTTGAATCAAATTAAAGTTCTCAGCCTTTGAAATAAGATGTGGGATAACACTATCAATTAAGCTTCGGTCCACAGGAACCAAATCTGAATTGTAGGGGCTAGAATAAAATTGAACAACATGACTAGAAATAGTGTTCAAGTCCTCTGTTAAAGAGCCATTGATATTCATTGAAGAGATGCAGGACTTAACACCCTTAATTTTTGCATAGGTATGAAAAAATTTAGTACACTTATCTCCCTCCGTAAGCCAAGAGATCCTGGCCTTTTGTTTCCAAAAGGCATTCTCCATTTTAAGACAATCTAAAAGATGACTTTTAGCTCGACATTCCTCCTTAAACCGATCTGATGAAATGCCCAAGTGAGAGATAAAGTCTTGAACATTAGCTAGATTGCCTCGCGCTTTATCAATATTAGACTGAAGATTATCGAAAACCTCTCTATTCCAACTACGCAAGAGAAGCTTTAGGACTTCAACCTCATCACTAGCAAGTGCACAGGACAAGAAGAGATCATAGGAGCCTTCCAACAATCTGCAACAATTGACTTAAAGGAGTTATGCATTGTCCACATACTTTGAAACCTGAAAGGTTTGGGACCAGAAGGAGCAAAAGTTAAGGCAGTAAAAAGTAGAGCATTATGATCTGAAACCAAACGCAAAAGAGTAGTACAAGAGGTACATGGCCAACTAGAAAGACAAGAAGAATTACAAAGTGAACGATCCAAACGAAGTTGAATATAACCTCGAGAACGTCACCCATTGCTCCAAGTGAATAGAGATCCAGAAGTAGGAAGGTGGATGTAAAGAGTGATTAAAGGGTCAAAGCTGAACCCTAATTGATATTCATCCACGCATATATATAGTACATCAAGCAATCCTAATTAAGGTAAAACTCTAAGTTTAAGAAACAATCCTAAACAATAGCAACTACTTTCCTAAAACATATCATAATATCTCAATACCCTCCCTCAAGTTAGAGCATGAGGTGCAAAAATGCCCAACTTGGCAAGAAGATAATCAAATTGTTTCTTTCCAAGAGCCTTTGTAAAAATATCCGCCAATTATGTAACAGTAGGAACATATGACGGAGCAATCAAACCATCTGTTATCGCATCCCGAACAAAGTGACAATCAACCTCAATGTGTTTGGTGCATTCATGAAATACTGAATTTTTGGCCATATGAAGGGCTGACTGACTATCACAAAAGAGCTTGATTGCCTTTGGGTGGTGCATACCCAAGCTCAGAAGCAACTCCTTCGACCATTTGAGCTCACAAGTAACTGCTGCCATAGCTCGGTATTTCGCTTCTGCAGACGAGCGGGAAACTGTGTGTTGCTTCTTTGTCTTCTAAGAAATAGGAGATTGCCCAAGAAACACAAGCCATCCGGACAAAGAGCGTCTAGTGACTGGACATGCTGCCCAATCAGAATCACACCAACCCTGCAGGGACAAATCACTATCTGCACGTAACAAGATACCCTGACCCGGAGTACCTTTCAAATAACGAACGACTCTCAAAGCCGCCTCCTAATGCTCAATTCTAGGCTCCTGCATAAATTGAGATAATATGTGAACCGAGTAGGCCAAATCTGGACGGGTCACTGCCAGATAAATGAGTCAACCTACTAATCTGCGATAGGACTCAGGGTTCGACAAGAGCTCCCCATTTGCGAGTCCTAATATGTGATTTTGCTCGATCGGGAAGCTACACGGCTTGGCTCCCAATAATCCGGCCTCCGATACAATGTCAAGCGTGTACTTGCGTTGACACAAGAACAAACCAACCGAACTCCTTGCCACCTCGATTCTGAGAAAATACTTCAAAGCACCAAGATCTTTCATCTTAAAAAAATCACTGAGATAGGCTTTAAAGGTCTTAAGTACAGCGGAATTATTCCCAGAAATGATAAGATCGTCGACATACAGTAGCACATTTATTTGAACATTGCCCTTAGTGTAAGTAAAAAGAGAATAATCAGAGTAGGATTGTAAGAAACCATACCCTTTAAGAGCCGTGACCAACTTTGCAAACCAACATCTCGGAGCCTGTTTCAACCCATAAAGAGATTTTCGTAACCTACAGACCAAGTTCGGATCGGAACGCTCAAATCCTGGGGGTAGCTTCATATACACTTCCTCCTCAAGATCTCCATGCAAAAAGGCATTGTGAACATCCATCTGATGAAGTTCCCAATTTTTCGAAGCCGCAATAGCAAAGAAAGCACGCACCATAGTCATTTTGGCAACTGGAGAAAATGTCTCATTATAATCAATACCGACTGCTTGATGATTCCCCAAAACTACTAATCTGGATTTGAGTCTTTCAATATCACCGTTTGAGAAGTACTTGGTTCTGTAAACCCACTAACTTCCCAAAGCACGTTTACCCTTTGGAAGAGGTTCAAGAGTCCACGTGCCATTTTCCTCCAAAGCCCGAATCTCCTCCTGCATTGACTTTTGCCAACCTACATCTTTCATAGCCTCTTTAAACGACTTAGGATCATTGCTCAAAATAATAACGGCAAGAAACTTTCGATAATTTACAGAAAAATTGTTACAATTTATATAATGTGCTATGGGATAAGGAGTACCTGAGGGATGCTGTGGAGACGGAGTGGCGGGAGATGGATTTTTAGCAACCACCGTATGAGTAACAAAATCTCATAATAGAACCGAAGGAAATTTATCCCTCATTCCCTTTCCCATAGAAGCAGACTGCCCATTGCTTGTATTGTCAAGCCCAGGTGAATCGGGTCCAGCAGTGGGAACAACTTCCAGCCTAGGTGAAAGAGGCGTTGAAGAAGCCTCTGTTTGTGGCGTTGATGAAGCCTTGGTGTGGGCCGGCCCACCCTCCCTCAAGCCCAGGTCTAGATCTGCATCAAAATGGGGCCCCTGATCTTGGTGGGCTTGGGGTTTAGGTTGGATGAGGTTGGGATTTTGTGTTTGGGCTTGTGGGGCAGGCAAATCAGCATCATCATCAACAAAATCAGCAAAATCACTATCAATTTCAACATTTACCGTAGGCACAATATTTTCCTTAATAATATTCATAGCACCCGGGTTACCAAACGGAAAAACATCCTAAAAAAACTTGACATCACGAGAAACAAATAATTCCTTTTTGTCCAAATCAAACAACTTCCAACCCTTCTTTCCAAACGGGTAACCCAAAAACACACATTTTCTACTTTTACTTGCAAATTTGTCACCTTTGGATTTTTTATCATGAGCAAAACTAAGACAACCAAAGGTGTGAATTGCCTCATATGAAGGAGGGGTGCCAAATAGGATTTCGAATGGTGTTTTATTTTGTAACAAAGGAGAGGGAGTGCGGTTTATTAAATGAGCGGCGGCAAGAACACTTTCTCCCCAAAAATAAATAGGCAAATTTGTTTGAAAGCGTAATGCCCTCCCCACATTTAAAATATGCTTGTGTTTTCTCTCAACTCTCCCATTTTGTTGCGGGGTTCCCACACATGAAGTTTGGAATAAAATACCAGTTGTAGAAAAATACTCAATTAGGCATTTAAATTCCATACCATTATCACTTTGAACAACTTGCACTGTTTGAGAAAATTGTCGATCTACCATTGCAATAAAAAACATAAACATCCGGAAAACTTCTGTTTTATTTACCAACAAATAAAAACATAAACAGCTCTTGAGAAATCATCAACAATAGTAAAAAAATAATGAGCTCCACAAGAAGAGACATGTTTATAAGAGCCCCACAAATCACAATGTCTTTTCTCAAAAATTCTAGTTGCCTTATTGTCACTTAAAGGAAATTTGTCTCTAGGATGCTTAGCACGAAAACATATTTCACAAGCTTTATTTAAACTACCCTTAAGATTGCTAACTGGAGGAAGTAACTTCACTACTTTCTTTGAAGGGTGTCCCATCCTTTTGTGCCATAACTCCAAAGTCGATGCTGCGTTGTGGACAGAAACATGTTGTACCGAATCTCCTTCAGCTCCGCCGAAGTAGTAAAGTCCATCTCGCCTAACTTCCATTCCAATCAGCTCCCTGGTGTGGTCCTGTATAGCACACATATAAGAGTTAAATTGGACAAGACAATGTACATCATCAGTCAATTGTGAAACTGAAAGTAAATTGCAATTGAGTTTCGACACATAAAGAACGTTTTTAAGAGTGATTTTATTCGACAATCGAACTGAATTGGATTGGGTCGCAACAACAGATTCACCATTAGGAAGTCCAACCGGACACTCAAACAACGCCATAGTATCAAATAACCAAGACAAATCACCGGTCAAGTGATGAGTTGCCCCGGTGTCAATGATCCATGACTTCGTGTCAAACTTACCATTCAACCTGTCATTCGAAACTTGAGCATTACCAATTAAGCCCGCAAGAGATTTCCATTGTTCGGGTGTGAAGAGTTGATCAGTAGAACTTTTAGTAGAGGATGCACCAACTGTACTACTTGCCGCGTTAGCATTAGCTGAACCACGCCCATGACCAGCCTGCTAACGACTACGGCCAGCACCCCCATCAGCCTTGTTTTGATCCGACCACCCCTCAAGATATCCCACTATTTCATAGCAATTATTTTTGTCATAGCCATGCTTGTGACAGTGAGGACAAGCAACGAGGGACCAACAAGTTGAAGACTCATGCCCCGTCTTCTTGCAGTGGCTACACACGGGCCTTTCCATTTTTCCTCGTCCTCTTCCAGTGCCTATATGGACAGCAAAGCCAAGGACTTCTGCTGGCTTGTCTTCTGTGGCTGCCTTGGCGAGCCGCACATGCTCATCTTGTATAACTAGTTGGTACGCTCGATCAAGCAAAGGCAAGGGATCTTGAGAAACGATATTGGTTCATAATTGAGCGTATAAATCAGTGTTGAGTCCCATCAAGAAGTCATATAATTTTCCTTGTTCACGTCGTGCTTGGTGCAATGATGCGGCAGTACAAGACGAACAACAATTGCAAGAAATTAGCGGTTCACGCTTAAATAATTCCTCCCATAATACATTCAATTTGCCATAGTAAGTTGTAACAGACATAGATTTCGATTGCTCACACTTAGCAATTGCAGTCTTTAACTGTTAAATTCTTGGGCCATTAACCATAGCATATCGTTGCTTAAGATGCTCCAATAAGCGTTTCGCATCACGAAATTTAGATAGGGTACTCTTTACCTCGGGATCGATTGTGTTTGTAATCCAAGAAACCAACATTGCATTGATGGTGTTCCAATCAAATTAGGTATATGGAGGTTGCGGTCCGGTGATAGTGCCTTCCAAAAATTCAAACTTGCGGCGTGCCTCCAATGTCTACTGAATATCTGAAGCCCAATCATCGTAATTGTCTCCGCGTAAGCGAGTGGGAGTGATGAAGTCGCCTGGTCGGTCTCCTGTGCCGAGAAAAAAAGGTGAATTCATCTCCCTTTTAGGTGGCGGCGATGGTGGTTGTTCATCGTCGCCGGCCATTGTTTTATTGTGTGTTATGTCAGGCTCTGATACCATGTAAAGAGTGATTAAAGGGTCAAAGTTGAACCCTAATTGATATTCATCCACGCATATATATAGTACATCAAGCAATCCTAATTAAGGTAAAACTCTAAGTTTAGGAAACAATCCTAAACAATAGCAACTACTTTCCTAAAACATATCATAATATCTCAACAGTGGATCATATCACAATCATTTGACATCGTTTGAAAATCTCGACAAGCTACAGAATGAGTAGCACACCCACCTTGTTTTTCATGAGCTCCCAAAACTGAATTAAAGTCCCCGATCATCATCCAACAAACTGATGTATCAGCATTAATAAACTTATTTAAGGTTATGTATGTAATAAAATGATGTGTTAATTTATCAGCATTAAAAGTAATTTAACGGATTTAAATAGTCGTCTTCAACAAATAAAAAAAAACTATTTTCATACTTTATTTATTTTAATATTATCACTTATATCCCTAAAATTTTAAAATTCATATTTAAACTCTCTTATTATAACTCTAATATTGGAGAATTACTTTTTTATTGTTTGTATAGTTTAAGGACAAATAACTTTATTATCTTTATAACGACGATGATGATGTGAGTTGGTATGTGTAACACCCAATGTACAGTAGAACGAAAATATATAATATATAGAAATAATTAAATATGTAAATAATAATTAAATAAAAAAATACGTGAAAAAAATTATTATGATTAATTTTATTATAGCATAAAGTGAAGAAGGTTCCATCTCTTTTCTTTTTATTTTATTTTTAAAAATAATTCTTTATTATATTTTATTTTTTTAAATTTTTAAAAATATATTATTATTATATTATTTCTATACGTGTTAAAGTGTATAAAATCTACCAATCAAATCTTTGTCACTCGTGTCGATCAAAATTAATCTTCTATATGCACAAAAATTGAATTGCCCTAAAAACTAAAACTATAATTTTAAAAATTGAAAAATGTAAGTTGTAACATTAAAATAAATTAAGAACGAAATTAGTATTTTTCTGTTATTAACTATTAAGTAACATTTGTACTTTTTTTAAAATAAAAAATGTAAACAAAACTTTCGAGTATAGATTTTATTTTCACTTCAATAGAGTAATACTTGATGTTAAATGAAAGAACTTCAAATAGATAAAAAATTTCCAATTATTAATTAGATATTAAACTACTTATTTCAGATAATAGCACCAAGCTCCTGAACTTCTAGACTTTAATAACAAATGATATGGTTTATCTATTTTTATTAAATAAATCTCGTTGCTAATAGATCATCCTTATCATCAAAATTACTTTTACCCTTATTGTTTTTCTGATGAAAAGCCCATTTAATATGAAGTCCATCTTAACAACAATTGTTTTTAAATATTACAATCCTACATATATTATATAATTATATTAGAAGTCCATTAGGAAGTTAAAAAATCAGTATTATAGCACACCCAATGTCCAAAAATCTGTCCTTATACAGAGGGGTTCTATTCATAAATTTTAAAAAATTCTCACAATATTGTACGAACTCCTACCAGCTTGTCCACTGAAGTTCTTTCCCCATCAAGCTTTGAGTGAGCAAGTGTTCTTTCACGATCAAGCCTGAGGCCTGATGGCTGTTAACTACAATTTTAACACGCGATAATTCCAAGATGCGTGGGAAATTTAAAGTCTGTTGCAACAGGGTGAAAGGGCTAAGAATGAATAAATTAATTTTAGTACTTAGCACTTAATTTATCATTATCAAGTCAAAATCAATTATATATTAAATTAGTTATATGCATGATTGAAATCAGTTAACTGATCATTTTCACATGCAAATGATTATTTTAATCAACTTATAGTTCTATTTTTTATCGTTTATGAAGACTGAAATTAATAAACCCTATCTGCTTTTATTTTTCTTTAAATCTTTTCTTGGACAATTATGACGGGAATCTTTGTCTTCAGGCAAATAACTCAAATCTTGGCGTACGTGAACAAACCCTGCATTTATTTATTTATATAAAAAAATAAAAGTGAAACTAAATTTTAAAAAAAATGGGGTGGAGGAATTGATTTTTTACGCAGATGAAGTTTAGTAAATGAAATCACATAAATATATAAATAATGTTATAACACGTTACTTGTGGTCCAGGAGCAGCTAGGCTTATTATATATCGAGTTCGATCGATCATCTATATATAGTGAACAACTCCATTCAAATCTTGAATTTTGGCATCAGTCTTTTGGAAAATAATTTTGTTTGACAAACAAATAATGTAAGAAAAAATCTCGCAGAAATCCCAAATTTTTTGAGTCGGAGGTGTCATATTCCATATTTATTACAATGGCTTTCGTACATTGATGAAAAGGAAAATGTGACTTCTTCAAGGAAAAACAGCACTATTTTCACGTTTATTTGTCTTTCACAATCAATGAAAGTTTTTCTAATCAAAATGTGTTTTTTATTTTTAATAATAAAAGATATCCAATAACAAGAATCAAACAAGAATCCAATAACATAGAAGCACGATACAAATATATATATATATATATATATATATATGTATGTATATAGATATTGCGATTAGCCAATGCCCAAAAGTCACGAGGTTCCATCTAATAAATAAATAAGTAACAATAATTGAGCTCCATGTCTTCAGATAAAAAGGTCTGGCTGCAAACTTAAACTTTCCCTGAGCAAAAATCATAGGAAAAAACAGAAATGAATAGCGGAGAAGGGAAGGCAGTGTGTGTAACTGGAGCTTCAGGTTTCATAGGTTCATGGCTAGTGAAGCAGCTACTGGAACGAGGTTACACTATTAAGGCTGCCGTCATGTCTCTATTGAGATTTTGGAAAAACCAGCTAAGTTGAAGGTCAAAGCTGTGATTAATGCCTTTGTTTGAATCCTCATTCAATTTTCTGCTATATATACCACACACACACTCTGCAGATGATCCTGCAATGACAGAACACTTACGTGCCTTTGATGGAGCAGAAGAAAGGCTTAATTTCTTCAAGGCGAACTTTCTGGAAGAAGGATCTTTTGATTCTGCTGTTGATGGCTGTGATGGGATTTTCCATTTAGCATCCCCTTTAACTTTTTCGGCCGATGACCCAGAGGTTGATTTAATATAGTTCCAGCATGAATATGACTAATTTGATAACTTTTTCTTCGCAATATGGTCGTGAATTTGTAGAGCATATATGGTACTGGAATAGAACAGGTATTAAATTAGCTGCTTTTAACCTTTCCTCTGTTGTTATTAGGCAGACATAGTTGACACTGCATTAAGGGAACAGTTAATGCTCTTCAATCATGTGCAAAATTTCAGTCTATCAAGAGAGTAGTTGTAACTTCTTCAATGGTTGCAATTGCAGACAATGGAACTCCTCTAACAGCAGATGTGGTTGTTGATGAGACTTGGTTCTCGAAACCAGACGTTTGCAGGAGTCTAAGGATACCGCATGTACTCGTTCTAATTGCTTAAAATTGGAAAAATATCAATTTCTCCACTCATTTATTTTAATTTTACCACTTATCTTTATTCTCTGCTGTCAACATACTCTTAATTGTTAGTAGTTTTCGATTAACTATTTCTCTCGCCATTCATACAAAATCTATGTACTAGTAATTTTAATATATCTCTGGTGAAATGAAAGGTACAATCTATTGTCCTTGGGGAGGTGCAGCTCCTTGAATTTCGTTTCGCTAGCTTTTTCTTTTTGGTTTATTTTCAGGCCTGTTCCTTAATTTATCGATATATTTCATATATGCCATCTACTTATTAAAAATCATCTCTCCACCCCCACATAATAATAAATGAACTATTTTACTATTTGTTTAATAAAAAAAATAAAAAGTATAATGAAATTTTAATCCCTAAATTTTACTAAATAATAAATGAGGATATATTTGATTAATTTTAACATTTTAATCTTTATGATTGCATCAATTTATTAAATAGTGATAAAGTATATATTTATCCTCTTAATAGAATTTAAATGAATATATTGTGCTATTCATCTTTAATATAAAATATATGTATATAAAAACTCTAAACTACTATCTCTTGCACCGTTTTTCCTCCACTCTCATCTTTAAATATATCACTACTATTACAACCTCTATTTTTATCTTTTATCTTTCTTATTATTTTTTTATTTTTTCTATCTCTTTGTCACATTCTCTATCATGATCACCGCCATCTCATCTTTTTATTTCTTTCAAATACAAATTTTTTTCAAATTAAATTTAAAAGCAGTCGATGAAAATTACAATAATTGCTTAAATAATGGCAAGAAAAGAGTATTTCTTTTGAATTTTATATTAATTATAGTTATGATTTTTGAATATTGGAAAAAAAAAAGTGAATTATACCTTCACCCTTAAAAATTTTAAAGGATGATGATAACTGTGATAAGAAGGATTAAAATGTTATAATTAATTAAAGTATATTATAATTTATAATTGTCTCAAATTTACGGAGTAAAATTATATTATTTTTTTTACTTTTAATTAAAAATAAAGTAAATTAGTGATTTTATTTTTGGATGAAATGATGCGTTTTAATAAATTAATGGCATATTTGATATATACCACAATAACTTAAGGCTACAATTAAAAATAACTCCTTTTTATTTTAAGATATACAATTTGTTAATACTTTTATGAAAGAACTAGTGTGCACTCTCAAAGACCCTAGCCGCAGAGGCTGAAACTTGCAAAACAATATGGGATTTATTACAACCAAACCTTAAATTATTAGTGCAGCTGATTCTAGATGTCGTAAATTAATGGTAACTAACGTTCAACAATTACATATTGAAAATTTCAAGAAATTATTTAAACAATAAATATATACATATAAGAGAAAATGCTATCGATCTCTAGAATTTGAGAGCAATACTCACTTATACTATTTAACGGTTTCCCAAAAGATGTTAAAAGTTAAAAACTCACTACAACTCGAACACAAGGATTTAATTGTAAAATTAAAATACTTACTGTTGATACCAGATTTCGTCACCCGATATCAACTAGTGAATTATTTTATTGTGGGAGCCAAAAAGCCATTTATTTGTTTTTCTTCCACCTTTATGTACTATCGTTTCCCTAATTTTATTGAGATACTTATTCCGATTGGATTCTGATTACATGTCTTACTGGTATTATAATTTTGAGGATTAGTTTCAATAGAACTATGATTGGAGATAATCTACAATTTAGTAAAATTCTAATTGAAAAATAATTCAGTATTTTAATTTTCCTATAATTCAGATAAGATACAACTTCTTCAAGCAGAATCTCCGTTAAGTCTGCCCTCAATAAAAAATATTGATTTGAAGTTTTATAAATTTAGACTTTTATCTTTTGGATCTCTATTCTTTTAATATGGATCTGATAGCTATCTTGTTGGATTAGTATGCAGGTGAAAAATTGACTTAATTTTGAATGTTAAAAGAACGGTCTAACAGTAAGTCCCTCAGTTTCAAAAGTAACGTAGTTGCTATTTGAAACTAATCAAAAGTCTGGAAACCTAATACCGAATTCTCTATAATCCTTTACTCATTTTTATATGGAAGTTAGATATATGAGAATCTCCGATGGAATAGTTGACGTTTCGTTATCCAAGGAATAAAAAATGGCAAGTCTTAATTAACGAGGCCCTGATTAATATGACATCATAAGTATATTTTGAATTTTTAATAGGTTGCTCACGACCCTTAACCTTCTTAGTTTACTATTTATTTTATATATATATATATATATATATTTGTTTAGAGCACAAAAGAAAAACTACAAAGGTGTAGAAGTCCTTTTAGACTCTTTATTTTGACATTGTGGAGGAGGATAATTTTTTCCTCTTACGAACATAAGAAGTCAATACAAACAAAGGTGCATTATTTTGACCCTTTTAGGCATTGAAGCTAACACCACAGAGGTTTATTGTATTTGGCCCTCGTGGGGCATTGAAACTGGTACTGCGAAAATGCATTATGTTGGCCTTCGTCAAGCATTAAAGTTTGCACCGTGGAGGTGCATTATGTTTGGCCCTTGTGGAGCATTTAAGCTAGCACCGCGGAGGTGCATTGTGTTTGACCCTCATGGGCATTGAAGCATGACACCTCGTAGATGCATTGTCGTGGGGCATTGAAGCCGGCACCGCGTAGGTGCATTGTCTTGGCCCTCATGGGGCATTGAAGCCAGCACTGCGTAGGTGCATTGTCTTGGCCTTCTTGGGGCATTGAAGCTGGCACCGCATAGGTGCATTGTCTTGGCCCTCTTGGGGCATTGAAGCCGGCACCGCGTAGGTGCATTGTCTTGGCCCTCTTGGGGCAATGAAGCCGGCACTGCGTAGGTGCATTGTATTTGGCCCTCTTAGGGCAATGAAGCCGGCACTGCGTAGGTGCATTGTATTTGGCCCTCGTAGGGCAGTGAAGCCACTACCGCGTAGGTGCATTGTCTTGGCCCTCGTAGGGCAGTGAAGCCGGTACCGCGTAGGTGCATTGTCTTGGCCCTCATTGGGCGATGAAGCCAGCACCGTGTAGGTGCATTGTCTTGGCCCTCTTGGGGCAATGAAGCCGGCACTGCGTAGGTGCATTGTCTTGGCCTTCTTGGGGCATTGAAGCCGGTACTGCGTAGGTGTATTGTCTTGGCCCTCTTGGGGCAATTAAGCCGGCACTGCATAGGTGCATTGTATTTGACCCTCTGAAGGCATTGAAGCCGGCACCGTGTAGGTGCATTGTCTTGGCCCTCCTTTTGGGGCGATGAAGCTGACACCACGTAGGTGTATTGTATTTGGGCCTTGTAGGACAGTGAAGCCGGTACCGCATAGGTGCATTGTCTTAGCCCTCGTGAGGCATTGAAGCCGGCACCGCGTAGGTGCATTGTCTTGGCCCTCTTGGGGCGATGAAGCCGGCACCGCGTAGGTGCATTGTATTTGGCCCTCATAAAGCAGTGAAGCCGGCACCGCGTAAGTGCATTATCTTGGCCCTCTTAGGGCATTGAAGCCAGCACCGCATAGGTGCATTGTCTTGGCCCTCTTGGGGCGATGAAGCTGGCACCGCGTAGGTGCATTGTATTTGGCCCTCGTAGGGCAGTGAAGCTGGCACCGCGTAGGTGCATTATCTTGGCCCACTTGGGGCATTGAAGCCGGCACCGCGTAGGTGTATTGTCTTGGCCCTCTTGGGGCGATGAAGCCGGCACCACGTAGGTGCATTGTATTTGGCCCTCATAAAGCAGTGAAGCCGGCACCGCGTAAGTGCATTATCTTGGCCCTCTTAGGGCATTGAAGCCGGCACCGCATAGGTGCATTGTCTTGGCCCTCTTGGGGCGATGAAGCTGGCACCGCGTAGGTGCATTGTATTTGGCCCTCGTAGGGCAGTGAAGCTGGCAACGCGTAGGTGCATTATCTTGGCCCACTTGGGGCATTGAAGCCAGCACCGCGTAGGTGCATTGTCTTGGCCCTCTTGGGGCGATGAAGTTGGCACCGCGTAGGTGCATTGTATTTGGCCCTCGTAGGGCAGTAAAGCTGGCACCGCGTAGGTGCATTATCTTGGCCCTCGTGTGGCAGTGAAGCTGACACCGCGTAGGTGCATTATTTTAGCCCTCATGGGGCAATGAAGCTAGCACCATGTAGGTGCATTGTTGACATTTTTAGTCTTCTTCTCTGAAAAATGGTGGGCAAATAAGCAATTATACAATAATATCATAATTTGATTAAACATAAATGATGTCATTTATAGTCATATACATAAATTAAACATGTCACAAATTCACGATATAACGAAAAAGATTCGAGAAGAGTATCATCAAATGATATTGGAAACTTATTTGGTGAGTATAATATTATATTTTATTAATTTATTTAAAATATAAATTTTCTTTAATAAAAGGAGATTAATTTCGTACTTAACATATATACACAATTATTTTAAATTATATTTATTCTTCTCATAGTTTAACTAAAAATAATTAATCAAAATTTTTTTTTATATTTATTTATTTTTTATGTAGAGATTGAGATTTTGTTTTTAAGCTATGAAGATAATTATAATTATAATATAGGATAAAAAATTATGAAACTATTTTAAAAACCATATTAAATGAATTAAAAATTATAGTATCTTCAATTGAATGCACAAGTATAGTATGCTTAAAATAATAAGTACATTATAAATTTTTTAGATTATATTAATTAGAAATAATTAAAAATTATTTATTATGCAAAAATTAGGGTCAAATATTATGACTTTAGACAAATTTGCTATAAACATAAGTATATAAAACCAAAGAGTATGACTAATCAATAAATAAATATATAGAAAACATAAATATTGTATTCGAATAATTTTTCATATTGAACAAAACTGACATCTCTAAATTCTAATAAACTATGTTTGGGCCTGTATGATATTTAGCTACATACCTTAATAATATTTATACTAAACTAAATTTAAATTAAACGTAATACTATTTACAATATCAATTATCTATAATAATTTAATATCGTACCATAATGATATTTGAATATGGAAAATTGCAACTTTGATTTGGACTCGAATGATACTAAGTTTTGGACTCTAAAAATATTTATTCATAGATTCATATGATATTTTATATTAAACTCACTTAGCTGATACGTATATATAGATGCTACTGATATTAACACTAAGTTCGAATAATATTTCATATTAAACCTAATTGATATCTCTAAATTCTAATAAACTAAGTTTGGGCCTACATGATATTTAACTACATACTTTAATAATATTTATACTAAACACAATTTACAATTTCAATTATCTATAATAATATTTATTTGTATCAAATCGTTGTCTTTTTTATGTCTTTAAGACCAACAGTTTCAGCCACCAAATAGCTTCTATTTTCTGCCCCCAGTTTTATTGTAAGGTTTTATTATTTTAATATAATCAACAAAACTGGCTTCCTTGCTCTTCCATTTACTAATTTGTTTACCACTACTTATTACAATGAATTTGACTATAACAGTGACTTCATTTATTATATATCTCATTAAGGATGATTGATTTGAATACCTAAATAAAATAATTTATTCCAAAAACAATATATAACTTTCAAACTAGACAACAAAACACTGTAATTAATCAATGAAAATAAATTAGATTTTTCATAATAGTAAAAGAACAATTTAGAACTCCACACAAGCAAGAAACAATGTTGTGCCCTTTAATTTGTCACTCCTATGCGCTTGGTTTATACAGATACATACCATTTATATAAAAGATAATATTAATAATTTTTTTTTGTTAATGATTATTTTTACCTCAGCTGGTATAGTATAAATATCATGTACAATCTTTACCTAATAATTTTAAGACAAACTTACAATAAGATGGAAAAATAAAATTTCATAGCATAAAAATTAGAGGGTTATGTTATTTAACAATTAATTATCTGTTCTTTACAGCATGTTCGATAGTTTTAAAATAATAATAATAATAATAGGAGATGTATTTTCAATGTGATGAAATCATATGTTTACAAAAAAAAAATAAAATCCGTAATAAGATACAAATTAAATATAAGAATATGTTCATACTGATAAATAGTCATTGTGATCAACAAATCGATGTATAACAATCAAATTCAAGCTTAAATATATTAAATCATATATGAAATAAAAATAAAAAATAAATACATACCTTTTGATTTACCACGAAACTTTTGTCATAATAGAATTAACTTTTTGTCTATTTCCCACAGACGGCGCCAACTGTTGATACCAGATTTCGTCACCCGATATCAACTAGTGAATTATTTTATTGTGGGAGCCAAAAAGCCCTTTATTTGTTTTTCTTCCGCCTTTATATATTATCGTTTCCCTAATTTTATTCAGATACTTATTCCAATTGGATTCTGATTACGTGTCTTACTGGTATTATAACTTTGGGAATTAGTTTCAATAGAACTCTGATTGGAGATAATCCACAATTTAGTAAAATTATAATTGAAAAATAATTCAGTATTTTAGTTTTCCTATAATTCAGATGAGATACAACTTCTTCAAGTAGAATCTCCGTTAAGTCTGCCCTCAATAAAAAATATTGATTTGAAGTTTTATAAATTTACTTTTATCTTTTGGGTCCTTATTCTTTTAATATGGATCTGATAGCTATCTTGTTGGATTAGTATGCGGGTGAAAAATTGACTTAATTTTGAATGTTAAAAGAACGGTCTAACACTTACCATTACCACAATCTCTTTGTAATTGAAATTTTTACATTATCATTAATTAATAATATATATACATTAAAAGTTCATTTTTAAATTTTTTCTTTTTATACGATAATTAATATGCTTAAACTGCATTTGTAAGATTAATTTAAAATTAGATTTTATTTTCTTTAGTAATAATATATAATTTTGTTATTATTTACAATATTTTATTTTTTATTTTTTATAATTATTTTTACAGCAATAAATCTATTTTAAAATTTTAATATATTAATTTTAGTAAAATTATTTTTATTATAAACATACTTATTTTATTTTTAAATAATTATTATTAATATTTAAAAGATTATAATTTCAATATTTTTGTATAATCATCAATAATTTAAAATAATTCAAATTTTATTATTATTATCATATCATTTTATTATTATTAAATTTTTTACATACTAATAATTATAAAACTTAATATACTAATTTATTTTAATTTTTAGAAACAAACTAAGAAAATTTACAACAAAAACAATTATATTATATTAAAAATAATTTTGTAATTTTTTTAGTATATTTAATGTATGATGTGATATTAATAAAAGAATATAACAAATTACAAATATCTCTAATTGATGTAGCGGTAAGAAACGTTTGCTTTTATATTCAGTGTTCGAATCTCTTTTCAACTTTAAATTATTTGCAATTTAAAAAGAGGGGTTCAAACAGATTGAACATTAGTTTTCTTTGGTTCAGCCTAACTTAAAAAGCATAAAATCAAAAGAAATCTAGAATGAGGGGGATAAAAGTTATTTCTGAAAGAATAGGAGGAAAGTAGGTATTTATCTCAAACACTAGGGGGCTTAAAGCCATTTTTCGTATATATAACTTGTCAGACCATTTGATGAAATTATTAATTATGCTAAGCCATTGAAGTTTCGAAATACAGGAGTTAAAACATTTCCTAGCCCTTATAGATTGTTGATGTTAGAGATGTTGCGTATGCACACATTCAAGCTATAGAGCTTTCCTCAACAAATGATAGATATTTGATGAATCCTTACCAAACCAATGATTCAACTAAAGGAAAGGAATAACTTGCATGCATGCATAAATAATAATTGTCTATGTATTAAAGGAACATCTTGCGCCGTTTAATTACTTTTAAGACAACTAAGACAACATCTTGGAAATGCAGAATATGTATTCAACTAAGGCTAGTTAGTTAGGCTTTAACTACTTTTAAGATAATATCTTGCGCCGTTTAATTGTTCATGTATTAATCAAACTTCCCAACAGATTGGCAATGCGGAATTGTTTAGATGATGATAATGACGATGATGAAACCAAGGGGTGGGTAAAATCGGATTCGGTTTGGTTTTTATAAAAATCGAACCGAACCTGAAGCATTTTATAATGAAATCGAACTAAACTGAACTGAAGAAGTTCAGTTCGGGTCCAATTTCGGTTTCACACCACTACTTCGGTTTTAGTTCGGTTTTCGACCTTTTGTACTGTAAAATTTTATTTATATCCCTATTGTATATTATATTTATAATAAATTTAAAATATTATTAATTTTAACCCTTATTATTTTATATATTTATGAAAAGTATTATTCAAATATTAATTATTTATAATTTATAAAATTAATAAGGGGTTAAATGATATTTTACAATTAATTTCGGAACCTAACCAATTATTCAAAAACTAATTAAAATCGAACTTCATTTTGAAATCGAACTGAACTGAACCGAACCGTTCGGTTTAGTTCGGTTGGGCATTTTTGCCGGCCCCTAATGAAACCCTTTGCCTCCAACTCGATAATTAATTTATTTGACAAGTACTGTTTCAACAATACTTTTTCTTGCATTAATTTTGGGTCAAATATATGAATGTTTTTAATTTTTTTGGAATAATTATATATATACACACTATCTTTACTTTGCATGTTATTGTTAGGTACAAACTTCCAATGAAAAATAATATATTTTCATTATTGCATGTAGAGATCGATACGCAAAATCTACGTCCATTTCATATATGTATCCAATTAATATTGCAAAAAGGATTCATTAATTTATTTTGCATTAATTCTTATAATATACATATGTATATATATAATTCATTCATTCATTCATTCATACATGCAATTAATTACCATATATTAAAAGATTTAATCTTCACGACTGGATTGGAAATTAAATGGATGTGAATACATGCATATATATGGATAGGATTAATGACCTCCTTATTTTACACAAAATCTTACATCAAATATAAGCCCGTTGGATCTAGGCACATTCAACGGTTGATGTTGTATCTAACCATGTAATTAATACATAATTAATGTATTCATAATTAATGTACATGTTAGATATAATTTCAACCGTTGGATGTACCTAGATTCAACGGCTTATATTTGATGTAAGATTTTATATAAAATAAAAGGATCATTAATTCTATCCCTTATATATATATATATATTGTTACGGAAAAAATATAACTGGGCACATGGTAGAACGTGAGCCCGCAATAATCCCACGAAGCACCAGGTGAGTGGCTAACCTTGTTGCTACCTCAACGTAGGGCAAGCACCAGGTGAGGTGGCCAACTTTGTTGTTACCTCGACGTAGGGCAAGCGCTAGGTAAGCTAACTAACCTCGTTGCTACCTCGATGTTGGACAAGCCAATCCCCATGTTGTAGGCAACTGGGTAAGACCCACCTTAGGCTGGACTCTCCGCTTTATTTTGCCAAACAATAGTTGCCATAAACTGATAACACACCGTGTGACCATATATCGTGGCACGGGTGTAAACGTCCATGCAGCCATATACCGTGGTGCATGCAGGAATGTCCATGCAACCATATACCGTAGTGCATGTGAAAATATCTATGCAACCATATATTGTCGTGCATGTGGAAGTGCCCATGTAACCATATACCGTAGTGCATAGAATAGACATGGTCACATACCAAGAAGCATAAAAGGGGGACGAAAAACTCCCATAATTCTTCATCTACGCCATGAGATATGAGCTGATGTGCTCTAAACAGCTTGACACCAAATGATACACCTAGGTGAGCCAAAAACTAGGCAACCAGGTGCACGTAAATCCAAGTTAGAGCAACCTGGTCTCTCTCTCATACCCTCTGCTAACCTACGGGAGACCACTCAAAAGTAGAAGGGAACAATATCTAAAACTACTAGGGGTAGGGAAACAAGAGACATACTTATTAGGCCTAATACTAGGTGGCAAAGAGGGGGACCATATTCCAACTAAGGGGGACCACACCTTAACCGAAGGCTAAAACTGAACCTGCCGCCTAAAAAGCTGGGGATCACCAAATCCCCTAGCCTAATAACATTAAGCCACGTGACATTGGACGTTAGAATGACCAATCCCAATATGCCACGTGACACTACCTAAGTCCAATAAGCAAGCACCACGATAACTAGGTTGAGCAAAAGTAGGGCAAGATGCATCATCCAGTCAGCACCCAACTTTGTCTCCATATATAAAGGTATTTTTCTTAGGTTTAAGGTAAGTTGGCTAAGTTTTCTAAGTTTTTCAAGTGGTCTTCCACCTAGGTCTCATCCCAAAAAGGGAAAACCTACATTCTTCTAAGTGAGTTCTTACTCACACACATTCTTGGAGAACACTCTCCAGGTTCATTCTACCCACCATGAATGCTCCACGAGCTCTCCATTAACACCTCCCGGTGGTTATTTTCTCCAAAGGTTAAAGAACCTCAACCTTGACTGACCTCTCCACACTTTTCTCCATTATACCTCTGTTATTACACACAAAAGATGGGCACGACCTACGACCCAAAAACTTAATCTCTGATCAAAACTAGCTTAAGCATTAGAAAGGGAGGGGGGAGGGGGGGGGGGGTGGTGGAGGTCGCCACCTTTGTCTGACCTGTGTGCTATTTTGCAAGAAGGTTCGCAGAACGGCTAGGCGAAACTCGGGTTTTAAGGCTGTTCGGAGGCCAAAAAGGTGATGCAAAGTGGTTTCGTGGCTAACAGGCGACGTCTATCCATGATTTCAAAAGACTCCCAGACGACCCAATCTCGGTCTAGCTTCGAACCTTCTTAACCAACTATGTCGATATAACAACCTTACATGGTCCAGCCGACCACGTTGGGATACCTAGACCTGATGCGGTCGAGGGAAATATATATATATATATATATATATTGTTGATGCTGTAAAATATCAACCTAGGTGAGGTAGGATGCCTTTTAGATCTAGTATCCGAGCTAAAAATGAATGCCTAGTCAACAGTCTGAGCTTAGCATTTTGCACCCGACTTGGCCTCATCTTAACCTTGAGAAGGGTCCTAAGCTAGACTTACAAATCCCCAGGTTAAGTTGTCACAAACCTTCCTAACCTCGCTATTTCTATTGATCTCAAACCTAAACTTTGTGAAGCTGCCTACAACAAAGAACACGGTCAAAGGGGGGCGCTAGAGATTTTTTGGCGAGCCCACTTTGACGCTCAAGTCAGTATCTTGAGGGAGTGATTTTGTGGCTAAACTTTGATTAGCTCAAAATGACTAATATATGCAGAATTCATGTAGCAATAGGCAAGTCAACCAAGTGGCACACAAAACACATGGAGAAATGAAATAAATGTAGCCATTTTGGAAGCTAAAACAGTAGATGAGCTCCAAAAAATAACCTTCAATGAATGTTTAAAGTTGTTTATAGAAAACTAACAAAGAAGACAAAACTTTCGACTTGTTTCTAGAGAGAAAATGTGAAGTGACTTGTGCTTATAGTGAGAGAGAATAAATTGAAAACTAAAAAAGACCCCTTTATACCTTAAGATAAGTGCCCTTAAATATCATACATTTATAGGCATATGATTTGTTGAAAATTTTTGCCCTAATTTCCTTTTGCATTCTCTTCCATGTTTTTATGATGTGAAACCTTAGCTTGGAGCTAAAGCTAAGGATACGTGGTGAGCTGGGATTGGTCTTTGTGACCTTATCCAAAATTATATGCCATGTGACATGATTTAATTCAAGTAGAATATTACATTATCTCTATGTATACATGGCAAATGGACATTTGCCTCCATTTGTGGTCCCTCAAAAGATGACAGTGACAAGTGGGATTCCTTTCTAAGCTACTAAGGGACTGCATTGTCTCATTGGTCAGATTGCCATTTTGGGCGATGTTAGGTGGTCCCCTCAAGTAACCTAAAAACATAGGACACATTTTTGGAAAGACTAAATCCTTATACTTTTAAGATTGTTTTAGAGTAGGGTCCACTCTTTTATTCTCTTTGTGTAGACTATTGGTTATAGGCTACGTGGTACCCTCCATATGAATACCTTTTATACTACCTGAGCTCAAATCCTACCTCAGCTAGAATCCGAGGTAAGAAGAGCCTTAATATAGACGGATCGTCCCATAAGTGCCGACTATAGCTCTGTGGGGTTACGTACCGCCATATGTGTAGTCTATATTTACCCTATAACAGAGGTCCCCCAAATTTAAATGGATGAAGAGAAGGCGAAGGCGTTGAAAGGTGTTAAGCGTTCCTCGCCAATGTCACCTTGTACTCCCTCCTCTTTGGTGGTCTTACCATTGTAACCTTTAGGTGTATGCACACTTCGTCACTTCTTTAGGGTGATCCAAGATGGCTTAAAATATGAGTTTATGGCGATTTTTCTGAGCTTATGTCGCTCTTCCCCCTTTTTCATTTGGGTAGGGCTTGGCGAAATTTTTACTTTATCTTTGGGCGAAATTAGGTGATTATTCCCTTCTATTTGCACACTAAAGCTTATTAAGCTCAAATTGACATGTGCGTAAATTCCCTCATAACTTGGGAGGTCATTCTTTCTCAGTTCTGATCCATGTACTTGGAGTAGTATTTGTGAGGTCACTACTACCCCATCTTATTGGGTTATCATGCATTTCTTCTATTCAAGTAGGTCTGAGATCGAGCTTGGCAAGATCCCTCATTATCTAGGGCTGAACTTGGTGAAACTTCATTTTGATCAAGGATAATCCTTCTTAACTCTGGGAAAATTTTTCTTCATTCTAGTGAGTCTTGATTCTGCCTCAGTTAGAATTACAGCCTTTTCACTAAATGCAAGGGAGTATAGAATATCCCTTGTGGCTGCCTTACTGGTGGTATGGTGCACCAGCTTAGGTTTGCTTCTTTCTACCAGAAAAAATAGTTCGATTCGAAACTGAGCAGGGGCCAAAGCGAGCTGAGCTGATCTTAGTTTCCCAGGTGACCTTAGAGTCCTTAGTACTCGATTAGTTGGAAGTCGTTCTTGATTGCAGCCAAGCTCTTTGCTAGAGCGGTAAAGTTGTCTATTTTGAAGGCCAAATACAAGGTTAGGCAATATGGTTTTAACAAGGCCATCGTTCTTGATGATGATATAGTCTCTCTTGAGCTTGCTTCTACTTAGATCAACTCAATGTCATGGAAGAGCTCAGTAGGGTTGTATACGCCAGGATAGACTATATATACGATCCTCTAGCTTTAGTCAGCTCTTTCTTCTTCATTTCCTTCTTCCTCAGGTCCTCCAAACAAGTGAGAAAGAATGAAAGCTTAACATGATTATCCCAGGTAGCTAAGGAGCTAGGCAACATCTTGGATATGTGGTTCCCACATGCGTTTCAAGTGATTCTAATGTTGAAATCTGTCCTTTTGTTTGTTGATGTCAAGAAGGCTAGTAATATGGCTTGCTAGGGCTTTAGCAAGGCCTTGGACTTGGCATCCCAAGTACTATTGATATATGTCCTTCCTCATGTAGGATACTAGGGTCTGACTCTTTCTTATATTCATTCTAAAGTTGTCGACTAACTTGAGAGAAACTTAAGATGTATAGATATTGTTGATGACTGGCTTAGCTAGCACTGAAAGTTATTCTTATAAACATGCTGCCTTTATGTTGAGCAATGGTTTATATGCT
Source organism: Melia azedarach (assembly GCA_028052125.1). Classification (NCBI taxonomy): domain Eukaryota; kingdom Viridiplantae; phylum Streptophyta; class Magnoliopsida; order Sapindales; family Meliaceae; genus Melia; species Melia azedarach. Next base: position 8,503,155 of record CM051399.1, read on the forward strand.
TAATGTTCTGTCGAGCTTAGCTAGAATACTAGCTCTATATCCCTCGTGATTAGGGATTTGTATTCGTTTTGGTGAACAATTTCTATGTCACAATTTGAAGACAATGCTCCTCCTAAGTTAGAGTCGTGATCCCTCGTGATTTGGGATATGAAGCTCTATTGATCTAGGAAGTTATACTTTTTGGCTACAATTATCTAGCCTAGAGTGTCTTTCATCCCCTGTGAGATGGGCTTAATATCAGCCAATAACTTCTATATGTATAACTTAGAGTTGATGTCTCTCATGGGGGGGAAGCAATTAAGATCCAATCTAGCCTATGTGTTGTTTTCCCTAAAATTGCTTTATGAAGACCAAAAGTAATGATATAACACACCCAGGCCTTTTCAGTAGAACATATAAAAAAATCGTAGTCACATCGGACTTAGCGATAAATAATATGGCGATATAACAAATAGCGATAGAATATTGAGATCAAGAGCAAACTTGACCAATGTCACAAATAATACTTCCTCGGCTAGTTTACTAAATAAGCTTAGATCCCAAATTCAACCTGGATAAGATCATCCTTGGTAAGCTAGGCAATCTTTAACTTTTCAACAGGTTTATCTCACTGTTCAAGTTTAATGTTCTAAGGTTGAGGATGTATACATCCTTACTAAGGTGGGATAATCTCTCCTTGCTATTTATTGATCCTTCTTGATAGTTCTTATCAGTCCTCCACTCTTCAAATGGTATGTGGAGACAACTCTTTTTATGGCATAAAAGACAATCGCCTCGAGACTTTGTTGTACGAATTGGAATGATTCATTGTTAGACCACTTAAGGAAGCAGTTACTTGCTGCATCCTTTTTGATGTTGAACCCAGCTAATCAAAAGTTTCCTTGAACAAGATGTCTAAGGAGATTCCTATGTCAAGTAAGATTCCAAGTACATCCTTACTGACTACCTTCATGATGGTGACTAAGGCATCATCGTGTAGGTAGACTATATCCTGTATCATTCTTGGTGAGCAAGATTTCAGTAAAGGACGTATTAGATATCCTTTTTGAGGTTTGATTTCATGATTTCTATGAGCTAAAGTGGAATCACAAAACTCTGTCTTCCTTGCTTTATTAGAGAGATCCCAGCTAAGGTGGGCCCCTTACTGATGGTATAAAGAAAGTTACATTCCTTGGTCACTTAGGATCCCAACTGACCTTTGTTATCATTCTGGGCATCTTCATGTTATTTTTCTTCTGGAAAACTTTTTTTTTTTAAAACCATAAGTAAAAATTCGTCTATAGGTTCTTCATCCTATATGTGATTGCTCTCTTAGAAGGATTCGTTAAAAGGCCTTTATATTTAATGATGTAGAAAACATCTTCTCTTAAGGTGTTCAAGGGACGATATACTGAAGAGTGGATAAATTCCACTTTTTTTTTTAGCTAAAGAATTGGATCTTTCAATAGAGGAAGTGGACGCCTAGAAGGTGTAGGCATTGTTAGGTATCCCTGATGAGGTGGAATAATACCTTACTGACATGGACATTAGTGTGGCACTGGTGCACTGCAACAATTGTATCCTTGATGAAGTAGAACCTTTCCTTGCTGAAATGGGCGTCTATATGACATTGATGCAAGTGGGTTTCCCTAATGAAGTGGGAAAAGTCCTTGCTGAAATGGGCACCAATATGGCACTAATGTACTTGCACAGATGTATCTATGGGTTGCAATTCGGATAAACGAATCGAATTATTTAGATATGATTCGTTTAGACACGATTATTCATTTAAGACACGATTATTCATTTAAGATCCTATTATTCGTTTAAAATACGATTCGTTTAAGACACGAATAAAATTCGTTTAATTTAATAATTATTATTGAGGTCCTTAAGATATTAAAAATAGCATATTTTATCAAACATAATATATATTTAATAATTAGATGATTATATTAAGAGTTGTTTACAATAAATAAATTTATCTTACATATTTTCTAAACATTATTAAAATATATTCGTTAAGGATACGATTATTCGTTTAGGACACGATTATTTGTTTAAGACACGATTATTCGTTTAAGACACGGTTATTCAATTATTCATTTAATTAATCGTGTTTTGAATGAATAATCGTGTCTTGCATGTTAAACACGGATACAACACGAATAATAATCGTGTCAACACAAATACGACACGATTATTATTCGTATCAAGATTTTAAATCCAAATCTGTTTAATGGCACTGAATTCGTATCGAATAATCGTGTCGTGTCCCAAATTGCCACCCCTAAATGTATCCCTAGTAGAGTGGGTGATAAATATTTAAAAGTGTAGGATTATCAGGAAAAATATTATATTTTACACTTAAGAATATTATTAATTTTCCCAAAATTAAGCATTTTCCTTTATACTGAATTTCAAAACAAGAACTAGACTTAATTATTGGTTTTGCGTAGGTTTCATATAATAAACATATCGTTTACTACAAAACATCATTTGATACGATTCTTGGACTGTAAATATGTGGACTCATTCCTTCACAAAAGTGTAGAGCAAAGATCAGACAGTTCATGCATCTATTGGGTCAAACTCGGGCTTTAACAGGACTTAACCACTGCTTGAGGCCAGCTCATCATGGGTTTCGTATTTGGGCCGTATCTCCCTACATACGTATCCAAAAGTCATACGGTTGGAGTGTTTGGAAAGCCTACAGATAGATGTACAATTTGTATGCTTTATAGATGTCCAGATTCAAAGTGGTTGCCTGTAAAAAATAGCCGTCATTCTAGAAGACCAGTGGAGAAATCCAAACTGAACACCATTTCTCATTTTCAACATAACTCTTATTTTACATAATCAATTCAATGTATTCTACGGTCCAAAATGTGCTACAATCACCAAGAGCATGATTAAGTTGAAAGTTTGTAACTTGTGTTCACACATGTCAAATATATCTTGTTTTGCCTATATAAAGGAAGTGGTAGAAGTTATTAGGACATCCTTCTTCTTATTTTTATTCTCCCTTTGTGTAATTTTAGTTTCATTTAATGTCTTTCTAAATTCATAATTAGGGTTGAGGGTGAAGTTTTGTTGATTTTATAGTATTCTTCTTCAATCATTCTAAGTTGTGTTTCAATGCAAAATCTTTTCAATTAAGTAAATTTTATTTCTCAAAAGTGTTCTAATTTGTTAGGAAGCTTGATTCATTGTTAACAAAAGGTACACTGAATGCTTGCACATTTTCTACAAATTAAGAACAAGGTATGTTATAGTTTTATTAAATTGAATGATTACTCTTCTATTTTGCTACCTTTTCTACAAAAAGGCATTGTGATGTATTTAATATATTTATCTTCCGATTAAGATAATCTATTGAGTGATTCTTAGTTGAGTTAAAAAAAATGATTAAAGAATGATTTCTATAATTATCAACAAAATGAATCCCTAATGCCCTAATAGACAATATTATCAAATTTACATTCAATAATTTAATAAATTCATTCTACTTCCATCATATTTGGACTTATAACATTTAAATATTGAACTTGTGGACCTTGTATAACCTATTCCCTGTGGACTGACACTTGGACTTTCAAACTTTATTACTTGGGACAACCTACACTTGGGAAGTACCTCCTTGATGAAGTGAGAAAAATCCTTGCTGAGGTAGGATCTTCTATGGCATTGGCTCAAGTAGGTTTCCCTAATGAACTGGAAAATATTCTTATTAAGGTGGGCGTCTTTATGGTACTGGCGTAGGTGTATCCCTGGTGAAATGGAAAATTTTCGTTGCTGAAATAGGCACCAGTATAGTATTGGTGTACTTACGCAGAGGTATCCCTGGTGAAGTAGGATTTGTCCTTGTTAACGTGGGGTCGCACCTTGATAATAGTGGACAAAGTCACTGATAAACACATAAAAATCCCACAACTTCTAAATTGAAGCTTTTTATGAATCCACCGAACATCATAGGAAACATTTCACAAGTAAAGTATCAAATCATGAAAACAATATAGACTACCTAGTTAATTTAACCTTAATGGTAATCAATATAAAACACTTTAAACTTCCTAAGCAACCATGCACTTCTAATCACATCAAAAGGAGAACAATAAACTCACCTAGATCATCATGGATACTACACAAATATATCATAGAAGAAGGTTTAGAGTTACTGTCCTTTAGAGGCTTCATCATTAGGGCCTATACCAAATCACTATAGATAGACCTATTAAGTTAGCTTCTTTCTCCCTTAGGTCAGTTGTTGGCAGTCGATCAATGGTCACTACTGTGACTTTGAGGTAGTTTTCAGATATTCACCCTCAGTTGGGATGGCCTAAGTAGGCTACCCTTGTTGACTAAGTGCAAGCGATCTCACTTGGGCTAAGTTGGCACCAGGCTAGTTCTCTAGGCTATGAGGTAGGGGTAGTGGTATACCCAAGTTGTCGCACAAATACTTCATCGAGTATTGGAAATAAGACCTAGTTTCAGCTAGCTCTCTCACTTGCTAAGCTTTCTCCGCTTTTAAATCCCAACTGGTGGTGACTTTCTCTTTTCCCTTCTTACTGGGAAACGAGTCGGGTGCTTTTTCATTCTGACTTTCTGCATACTCATCCTAAGGTTGAGCTTGAGGCAGGCGACTGCTTTGGCCTAATTCCCATGTGATCTCTCTTCCAAACCATCTTGGGGCCTCGAAGTTAGGCATCTAATTCTTTGATAGGTGTGTAGGTTGTAGCGGGACCTTTCATTCCGGGTCCCTACAGACGGTGCCACTGTTGATGTAGTAAAATACCAACCTAGGTGAGATAAGATGCCTTACTGATCTAGTATTCGAGTTGGAGATGAATGCCCAGTCAATAGTTTGAGCTCAACATTCCATACTCGACTTGTCCTCGCTTTAACCCCAAGGAGGCTCTCAAGTTAGACATACAAATCCTCAGGTCAACTGTCACAGACCTTTTTGACTTTGCTATCCTTGTTGACCTCGGACCCGAACTTGGTGAAGCTGCTTACAACATAGAACACAGTCAAAGGACAGGCGCCAAAGATTTTCCCGCTAGTCCACTCCAACGATCAAGTCAGTACCTTGAGGGAGTGATTTTATGGCTTGACTTTTGTAGCTCAAATTGGCTAATATGTGGAGGATTCTTGTAGCAATAGGAAAGTCAACTAAGTAGCACACAAAACACATGGACAAATGAAATAAACGTAGCCATTTTGGAAGCTAAAATAGTAGATAAGATCCAAAAGACAACCTTCAATGAATGTTTAAAGTTGTCTCTAGAAAACTAACAAAAAAGACAAAACTTTCTTCTTGTTTATAGAGAGAAAATATGAAGTGACTTGCACTTGTAGTAAGAGAAAATAAAGTGAAAACTAAAAAAGACCCCTTTTTACCTTAAGATAAGTGCTCTTAAATATCATACCTTTGCAACCATATGATTGGTTGAAAAGTGTTGTTCTAATTTCCTTTTGGTTGCTCTTCCCACATTTTTGTCATTTGAAACAGTAGCTTGGAGCCAAAACTAAGGACACGAGGTGAGTTGGGATGGTCTTCATGACCTTATACAAATTAAATCATACCATATGGCATTAATTTAGGTAGGAGATTACATTATCCCCTATGTACACGTGGCAAATGCTCATTTACCTTCATTTGCGGTGCCCCAAAAGCTGACAGCGTCAGGTGAGATTCCTTTCTCAGCTACCAAGGGACTGTATTGTCTCCTTGGTCAAATTGTCATTTTGGGCGTGTCAGGTGGTCCCCCAAGGTAACCTAAAAACATAGGACACCTATTTTATATTTTTGGAAAGACCAAATCCCTTTTCTTTTGAGATTATTTCAGAGTGGGGTCTGATCACAACTATGATAAGTGCAAGTGCATGGGTCGCATCAAGTACTAAAATGATAAGAAAAGATAACATCCCACGAGGACTGAGATTCAAATTAACTACTAAGTACTATGGTTTAAAAGGCCAATTTTATCCAAGCAAACTAAATCAACTAATTATAATGAAAAATAAACTAAAACACAAATATTAGCTAATGTGGAATAGAAATTGAGATTAAGAATTTATAAAAGATGAAGTATGCATAGATAAATTACCAAGGGTCTTGATTTTACTTATCAATCACTTGTTTGTCCTAATTAGTTATTATTAATGCGTTTTGGTATAATTCACTAATCACAAAATTTAAGTCAACCTTAACACCTCTTCCGAACATAAATCAAGGCTTTACGCACAATGATTCAAGTTGATATCCATATCTAACTTAAATAATTATACGTTCATTATGTATTACTTATTATTTAATGCTTAGAATCCAATTAACCTCCTGGTTTCTTAAAATCCTAAGCATTAATTAGATTATCTAGATGTTGATTACCTCCCGGTCTCACAACTATCTAGATTGTATTTACTTAGTCCGACAAACAAGTTAATCTTTCCCAAGACTTAATTCATCGATCTCCAATTTAACCAATTTGTTAATTAATTAACAAATCAGAACATTAAGATAAACACAAGTGAATCAAACCATAATAACATTAATAATATGCCAATTGATTAAAACATAATTTAGACAAGATACATCAAGACCCTAGATTAAGAAAACTAGCCAACCATCACAATTAACAACATAACAATCAACATGTATTTCATAATCATAAAGTTCAACAATTGAAGTTCAAATGAAATACAAAATGAGAGTTAAAGAGTTTAGGAAAACTAGACTAGAGATCCATGCTTCAATAATCCTCCTTCAAGTCCTCTTCCGAGGGCTCCAACTTGAATCGGTCTACTTCTCTCTCTAGGACCTTCTCTTTGTTCTTCTTCTTTCTCACTCAAAAACTCAAATTTTCCATTCTTGGATATTCGGTTTTTTGGTAGCTATCATCCCCAAAAATATATAAACCTAAAAGATGTTCAAATCAAGCCATTGGATGATAATTTCACGACCAAAAGTCTTCCAAGCCCGTCCATAAGGTGTTGGGGCGCCCAAAATTTGCCCGGGGGCACTATGGGACAAAATGGGTGGCTCGACCGCGCACCTCTGTGGTGCTGCTGCGCCATCCTTGAGGCCGAAATGGGATTGAAGCGTGGGTATGGCGCTAGCACGCAGTGACCTCCAGCTTTGATTTCTTTGCAATTTGATCCCTTTAGCTTTGCGTTTTAGTCCCTGTTTCCTTTACAACTTTTCCAACATTGCTTTCTCAAACTGATTTTTCTTGAATGCCCGTTTGCTATCTTTTTTATAAAAGTACTAAAATTCATTAAATATTAACTAAACTTGAGTATTTACAAAATAATTCAAGTCTCAAAGTAATCGATAAGTACATATTCTACACACTTATCAAATACCCCCAAACTTGCATGTTTGCTTGTCCTCAAGCAAAATAAATAAAAATAAATAAACACCAATAATTAAAAAGAACTTAATCAAAGATATCTACAAGAAACAAACTAGACTCGTGAGCATGTTCTCAATCAAATCAAGATCTAGCCTCATAGATCAAACAATTACTTAAATTAAGGAATTCAAAATGTTAGCAATTCATCTAAAACTTCAATTTAAATACCACATGTCACTCTACTAAAGATTCATTGTGCAAGTGTGTGAGTTGCTACTTATACTTAATAGTTTTTCAACTCGGATAAGTTTATATAAACAAATAAGTTTGTTCGAACTTCTTAGGGAATTCCATAGGCTTTGAATTTCATGTCACTCTCCACTAATTTACTAGGGCACAACATCAAGACCCTTAGGGCTTGATTGGGCTTGAAATGATAGGTTATGGTTATAGTAGGCAAAGGATATTTAAGTGAGGTTAGACACCCTAAACACATAAACCATCTTAGAACTTTTCCTTCAATCATTTTTATTCTTTCCCATAATCATTAATTCTTCACAACTTTCTTTGCTTCGCTTTCATTCTTTTCATTTCATTTTTTTTTACAAATTCAGCCTCATCTTACCCTTTTACGCGAACTCTCCATGCTTTCTAGGCATGAGGTCTGGTTACTCAGTAAAGTTTTGGCTTGAACTTTTATTCCTTTCCCCTCGCTCTACCTTTTTACGCTAGTTCTCTATGCTTGCCTAGGCATGAGACTTGGTTACTCGGTAGGAACTTTGCTTGAGCAAATTTATTTTTTTCAAACTCCACCCTTCCTCCTTTATATAAGAAAAAATCAAGATAATCAACAACTTCGGGTGTTTTAATGAAAGATTATTATACTTTATTTTAAAGCCAAATCAACAAAGTGTGATGACAAAAGAAAGTGTATTCAAGAACAATGGGATAAACTAAGGATTGATTAATTCTAGGATAGCTCGAAAGGCTCAAATAGATCAAAGATGGCCTAAATCATATCCCTAATGAAGTTCCTTTAAAATTCCGTCTCAAGTGACAATCCAACAAGTTCTAGAATTCAATGAAGTCTTACATGTTTATTTGGTTCAGATAAACCTTCTCTAAGTTTCTAAACCATCAAGTAATCATGGCATTAACGATTAAATTTTAAGAAACGGATAAGTAGAATGAATTTCGCAACAAGTTAAGCACATAGATTAGGCCAACATTTATCATTTTTCAAAATTTAAGCACTCTTAATCAAACCTATGTCATTCGTTTTCATTTGGATTAAATTAATTAGCTCACAAGACGATTAAAAACAACTCAAAAGATAAAACACGATTGCATGCATATAATACTAAAAGGAGAAAAAGAAACTTAAAGGAAACAAACACACAAAATCAAACAAAAGCACTAGCTCGCATGCAAGAACAAAAACTACGAAAACATAAAAAAATTCGAGATCAAACTGTGTGTAGTGGCTTAAGCAAAAATTTTGATCAACAAGATATACCAAACATATTCCTGATCGTTCCACAAGTTTTCTCCCCCAAACTTAATGTAAACATTGTCCTCAATGTTTGTATTCAAATAAAAAGCAAGGAAAACAAATCATACTCGAGAGGGAGATGTGAGATTTTACCTCTTAATCCTCTTCGTTATCATTGTTCATTTTGGTTGCTATTGTTATTCGGATATTGTGAAAATCGTGGTCATGAACACTTAAGCTTTCTCTCGGAAAATTTGTCAAACACTTGGTAAGCTCACTTTCTCCTACACCTCTTTCATCAACTCCTATAACACTTTCTTCACTTCCCAAATACTCCTTAAGTGATTCTAATGTGAAAAATTAAGAGATCTTAAAAAATTATTACTCAAGCATTATATCAAACACTTGGTGTACAAAGTTCACTACCCACCCAATTTTTCCAAATTCAAAAGTCCTTTCACACTTCAAGTGTCACAAAATTTATCCCACTCACATTTACTATACTCCAAATTGCCAATACTTTCATAATAGTCTCCAACAATATCATAACATACCATAATTTCAAAATTTTCAAGTCACCAACTCCCACAATTCATACAACTCAAATTCCAAGTCAATAATAATAAAAAATTGGTAAAGCAATGAAGAACTTGCTTGAATTTGAATGTGGTAAACTATACTTGAAGGTTGAGAAGTTGTTTCCAAGAAAATTCCAAGTGAAGACTATGCATGAAGAAGAACTTGGAAATTGTGAGTGGGATTGGATGTTTGATTATGTATTGAGAATTGATACAATATGATGAGAATGGATTGGTCACATGGAATTGAAGTGTTTAAAGAAGATTATTAGGCATGGGTTTATGTTTAGAGAGTAAATTGGGGTGAAGAAGAAATGGAGTGCTTGTTAATGTGTTTGTGTAGTAGGGAAGGTTGGCGAAAACAAAACAAGAGGGGGGAAAGAAGACATGGCGCAGTCAATTGGGTTGAAGAAGAAATGAAGGAGTGCTTGCTAATGTGTTTGTGTAGCGGGGAAGGTTGGCCAAAACAAAATAAGAGGGGGGAAAGACGACATGGCGCGGTCGCACCATGCTTTCGGCAAAAATTGGCCACTGGAAGGGCTGTGTGTATAGAGGGAAATGGGTCCGAGCTGCTCCACACTCTCGGCAAAAAAATGTGAGCGTGGGGGCTTGGTATAGGGCATGATTTGTTGTTTGTGAGAACATGGCGCTGGAGCACCATAATGCGGAGCTGCAGCACCATGCTTACGGTAAAACATAAGGGGAGGGGTTATGGCAAAGGCACGGAGAGGGCTTGGTGTGCGAGCATGGCACTGGCATGCAACAATGGGCGTGGCCATGCCATGGCTTCTGCTTCGTGGCTATAAAACGTTGAACACTGTCTTTAACCATTTCGAACTTACTGATCATGCAAAAATACTTACCTGAAACACACACACATACATGGAAACACGAAAAAACATAAGAAATTAAATAATAATAAAACAAAATAACAAAACAAACATGAATTTAAAATAAAAACTCAAAGTAAGAAAGGCTTGGGTTGCCTCCACGTAACACTTGATTTAACGTCCTTAGCTGGACTAGGCCTTTTAATTACATCAAATGAGATCCTCGAAAGGATTATTTTGCACATTTGGTCCTTCTCCACCAAAATGAAATTTGAGCTTTTGGCTATTCACACTAAACAAGCTCTCATTTTTATATTTCAAATTAGCTTTATCAAGGTGTGATACTTCTTCAATTTTGAACAAAGCCAATTTTTTTTTATTTTGCCTTGCCTGAAATGAAATCTAGTCTCGAATTTAGTACTCGATCACGATGACTTGGTGTAATATATCTCTTACAAGCCAATCTCTTATGCGGTTTTTTTTTCTTCTTCTTGAAAATTTTAGCATCTTCATATTCATCTTTCCAAGACTTTTCCATCAAATTGTTATCCACATTCACCACATCATTGTTGATAGCATCTACCCTATGACAAGTGCTTATGTAATTTTGAATTTTCTTGTCATGGTAAATGTTAAACTTCACATTTTCTTCATTTACCCTTAATGTCATCTCTCCACGTTATACATCAATCAAAGCTCCTTCGGTAGCTAGGAAAGGCCCACCAAGGATAATGGAGATTTCTCGGTCTTCCTCTATGTCAAGCACTACAAAATTAATCGGGAAGACGAATTTATCTGCCTTAACTAACACATCTTCTATAACTCCCCAAGGATAAGTGATGGACTTATCCGCCATTTGCAAATAGATAGTCGTCGGCTTCACTTCACTAAGTCCTAGCTTTTGAAAATCGAAAGTGGCATTAAATTGATGCTTGTCCTAATATCACACAAAGGTCTCTCAAAATTTGATTTGCCAATGGTACACAAAATAGTAAAACTACCTGGATCTTTCTTCTTCTTAGGCAACTTTCATTGAATAATAGAGCTACATTCCTCCGTTAACTTCACTATCTCATACTCCTCCAAACACTGTTTCGTAGACATTACTTTTTTCGTGAATTCTAAATAATTCTGCATTTGTTCAAGAGCATCCGCAAATATAATGTTGACATAAAGCTTTTTAAGCATTTCCAAGAACTTTGAAAATTGAGCATCAAATTTATTTTTTTGAAATCCCTGAGGGAATAGCACAGGTAGAGTGATAATTGGAGGATTATCCAGAAATAAAATCCCATGTGGCTTCTTCTTCAACTTTCTTCCCAATCACTTCATTTTATCCTCCCTTCCTTCATTTTCCTTACACTTGAGTGGCTCTAACTCTTTACCACTTCTAAGAGTTATAACCTTGCATTGCTCTCTTAGGTTGACCTCTGTATCACTTGGAAATTTTCTACTATGAAGAGACTTGATCGATATAGCTAGTTGGCCAACTTGCACCTCCAAGGATTTCATTATTGCTTCTATATTCACCATATGAGTCTCAATGTTGTCCAACTTAGCTTTATTTTTGTTGAATCGGTTCCTTATTTCCACAACAAATGTGCTCAAGAGATCCTCCAAGGATGGTTTCTTTTCGACCATGGGCTGTTTTTGAAATCCCGCTGGTTGTGGTGGTAACATTACATCGCTTACATTGCTATAGGAAATATTTTCATGGTTGTAGAGTCTGAGATGATAGTGAGTTAGTAAGTTGTTGCTTGGTCGGAAGTTGTAGTTTCAATTGTTGATATATTGACATTGTTCTTGCTCTAAACCATTATCAATACATGAAGAACTTGCAGCCATCACCTTATCTTGACTTGAAGAAGCCTCCCTTGTGGTGAAATTTTTAATTTGGTTTGATAATGCAACAACTTGAGGCGAATGTGCTACCAATTGATCCACTTCATGAACTCTAGCAACTCTCCTTGTAATTAATCTCTTACTCGGCTATTGGTAACTGTTGAACGGCATTGCTTCAAGCAAAGTATAAGCCTCTTCAGCTATCTTGGACAACATAGTACAACTAGCCGCAACCGTCCATAATTGTTCGCGTTTGCCCATTCAATCCATTGTAAAAGAGTTGAATTTGGAACCAATCTTGATGCCCATGTTGAGGACACTTCTGGATTAAGTCCTTAAACCTTTCCCAAGACTCATACAGTGGTTCAAAGTCCAATTGCCTAAATTGAGCTATTTCTCCTCTCAATTGTGAAGTCTTTGATGGTGGAAAGAACTTGGTAAGGAATTTATGTGCCAATTCTTTCCATGTGCTTATACTACTTGGTTGTAAGGATTGCAACCAACCCCTAAGCTTTATCCTTCAATGAGAACGGAAATAACCTCATTCGAATCAAGTCTTGGTCTACTCCGTTCATCTTGACGGTATCACACATCTCAAAAAACATAGTCAAATGAATATTAGGGTCCTGATGTGACAAACCCCTATATTAATTTTGCTAAACCATGTTTATTAATGCGAGCTTAAGCTCGAAATTGTTGGTGTTGATTGCTTGCCCACAAATTCCTAAATAGTTATCATTAACCACTGGTCAGAAGTAATCTCGGAGTGCTCTCGGTTGTTGTTGTGACTGTGGTGATAGAAGATTTTGATCTCTTTCCTTAGCCATGTTTGTAGCTCGGTTCCTTCTTTCTCTTCTTAAATGACAAAATGTTTGCTCAATTTTTGGATCAAATGCGACTAGTTCAAGACTGCGGGTTCTTCGCATACACTTACAAATTAAAACAAAAACAGAACAAAAGCATACATGAAAATAAAGAAAATAAAAGCTTAGATTAAGATTGAACAATGCCACTATAGTATTAGTAATAATTCAAAGTTTTCAATCCCCGACAAGGGCTCTAAAAACTTGATCGCGACTATGCTAACCGCAAGTGTAAGGGTCGTATCAAATAATAAAATGATAAGAAAAGATATCATCCTACGATGATTGAGATTCAAATTAACTACTAAGTACTATAGTTTGAAAAGCCAATTTATCCAAGCAAACTAAATCGATTAATTGTAATTAAAAATAAACTAAAACACAAATATTAACTAATGTGGAATAGAAATTGAGTTTAAGAATTTATACAATATGAAGTATGCAAAGATGAATTACCTAGGGCCTTGATTTTACTTATCAATCACTTGTTTATCCTAATTGGCCATTATTAATGCGTTTTGGTATAATTCACTAATCACAAAATTTAAGTCAACCTTAACACCTCTTCCGAACATAAATTAAGATTTTACGCACAATGATTCAAGTTGATTCCCTATCTAACCCAAATTGTAACAACCCCAAGTGGTACGTATTTTGTATACATACACGTCATTTTCTATTGGTTTGTACGTAAGTAGCTTAGTACACTTAAGATATTTCTTTTGATGTATTAAATGGGTGTATTTAGTATTAAGTAAGATTTTACTTAAGAAATACCCAAATATAAAATTAGAGTATTAATACATGGGTGTATTTAGTACTAAGTGTTGGTGTACTTACTAAGGCCCAAATTACCATTCTAACCCTAAGTATAAATACATCCTATTTCTTGTTTTAGAAAGAGAAACATCATTTTGCATATTTTAAGAGAGAGAGAGAGAGAGAGAGAGAAGAATTTGAAGAGAAAATTTAGTTTTCAAGGAGAAATTAAGAAGATTTAAGGTAATTTTCTCTTCTCTTTAAGATTTATTGTGTTATGTATGATTGGATTGTGTTATGGAAGTATATTTTGTATAAAGATTTCATGAATATGTTGAGTATATATTGATTTGAATCATTTGTGATTATGAGTATGATTTTGTGGTGGAATTGATGAAGAAATTGGTAGAAGATGATTATTGTTGTCAAAGGAAATTTTTGCAGAACTTAGACCTTGGACAGTAGCATGATCTGAAAATTTTATAAATTTTTATATATCTTATTTTGGAAAACTGATTTAGTTTGAAATCTTAGGCATCAAAAAGGTCATGATAAATTTTATTTCATTTGAAAATGTTGAATTTTCGATTTTATATGAATTTTCCAATCTGACCCTGAGATGCTGAAAAATGTTGATTTCTGCAGATTATATGAATTGCACAATTGTTTTGGTTAACCAAATGGTCTCCAAAAATTACGAAAGTTTATAAAACTATTTCTACTTATGTTTATTATAAGATATTAAAATTTCATGTCCCGATTCTATGTATATAATATGTTATGAATTTTTTAAGTAGTTTATATCATTGAGAATGTGCAGTTTACAGAATCTGCAGAGTGTAAAGTAAAACTTGTTTAAATTGGTTTGGAGATGAATTATGCCTTCCAAGTTTTATCATGCTACCAAATATATGTCTATATGATTTTTGGAAAGTTTCATATCTATTGGATAAGTGTTTGATTTATTAAAAATTAGAGACTTAGATATACTCAGCGGTGCTTTGTTTTTGGGGTCAAGTGGCTACGTGCTATAAGTGACAAAACAAATAGTTTCAAATTCAATTGAAGATCTATATTTTTATAAGAGGTTATATAATGTTTTATTATGACTACATTCTGATTTTATTAGGAAATGATATCATTTAGGATATAAGAAAAATCGTTGATGGGTCTAAGGACAAAATTAGGATGTTTGTTTGATGAAATTTTATATGTTTGATTTTGTGTAATATGGCTTATGAGATTAATTTTGATTTTAGAATTTATGTGATTGTGTTATCTTGCTGGGAACATCAAGAGGTAAGTATACTAGACTTTTTAAATGGGATCACAATGAACATATATATATATGTGTGTGTGTGTCTGTGTGTGTGTGTGTGTGTGTGTGTGTGACTATATTACAAAAGTTTTGGAATTATGTATTAATATGCATGCATCAATTTGCTTATGATTATATGCCAAAATATTTGTTTACAACTTTGTGTTTATGTGCTGTGCATGAGTCATTAAGCATTGACATTGCCATGTACACATGCATAAATGATTTTGAGAAATGAAAAAGTGGTCTTGTAAGGAAAATATTTGTGAAAGTTAAGACTTTGTATTTTTTTTAGGGTATCCAAATTCATTACTTTCTTAGTAGGCAATTATAAGTGTTTGGAGCCTATTGATATGTATGGCCAATCCTTCGGGTTTGGTATATTTGATATGTGTTATGTGTTCCGTATGACATGGAAAAGACCTTTGGGTACCCTTAGGACTTATGAGTCTTCGCAATTGTGCGTCAACGAATTTGTGCATGTGGGAGGACTCACCGATGATCAGGGCAAGGGTGTGGCTGTTACCTTCGGGCATGAGTGTTTATTGTGTGTAAAATTTTGTGCCCCACTTGCCGATACCCCATATACAGAAAGTTATCGACGGGTGACTCAGGCTCAATATGTGATATGTTATATGTGAAGTCCTATTAAGTAGTAATTGAATGAAGATATTCCTAGTTAAATGTAAATGAAAGTTTAAATGTAAGTGATTGTTGAGAACAAGTTTTATGTGATTTCATATCATGTATTTTGGAATGAACATGATTATTATCATGTTACATATTCATCTCATGCATTATATATTTATATATATATATATATATATGCATGTATTTTTGTCTATGAAAAACTAGTATGTTTACTGAGTTTATACTCATTATAGTTTGTTGTGATTCTCAGATAAATGATCGTGTGAGTAATGGATTTGGCAAAACTTCTGCTGTCCCTTAGTTCCCTAAGTTTAGGATATTGGCTTGTACTTTATTTTTAGTTTAATAAACATTATGGCTTGGAGACTAGACAGTGAAGACTATTTGAATAGATTTTTATATTAATGAATATTGATAAAGTTTCTTAGACAGTGAAATGTATTTTTTGATATGTTATGTATTTGATAGATCACTCTTTGACTTTTGCAAGTCAGGGCGTGACACAAATAATTATACGTTCATTATGTATTACTTATTATTTAATGCTTAGAATCCAATTAATCTCCTAGTTTCTTAAAATCCTAAGCGTTAATTAGATTATCTAGATATCAATTACCTCGCGGTCTCACAATTATCCAGATTGTATTTACTTAGTTCGACAAACAAATTAATCTTTCCCAAGATTTAATTCATCCATCTCCAATTTAACCAATTCGTTAATTAATTAACAAATCATAACATTAAGTAAGATAAACACAAGTGAATCAAACCATAATAACATTAATAACATGCCAATTGATTAAAATATAATTTAGACAAGATACATCAAGACCCTAGATTAAGAAAACTAGCCAATCATCATAATTAGCAACATAACAATCAACATGTATTTCATAATCATAAAGTTCAACAATTAAAGTTCAAATAAAATACAAAATGAGAGTTAAAGAGTTTAGGAAAACTAGACTTGAGATTTATGCTTCAATGATCCTCCTTCAAGTCCTCTTTCAAAGGCTCCAACTTGAATTGGTCTACTTCTCTCTCTAGGATCTTCTCTTTGTTCTTCTTCTTTCTCACTCAAAAACCCAATTTTTCCATTCTTGGATATTCGGTTTTTTAGCGGCTATCATCCCCAAAAATATATAAACCTAAAAGATACCCAAATCAAGCCATTGGATGATGATTTCACGACCAAAAGTCTTCCAAGCCCGTCCAGAAGGCGTTGGGGCGCCCAAACTTCGCGCGGGGGCGCCATGGGACAGAATGGGTGGCACGATCGCACACCTTTGTGACACTGCTGCGCCATCCTCATGGCCAGAATGGGATTGGAGCGTGGGTATGGCACTGCCAACTTTGATTTCTTTGCAATTTGGTCCTTTCAGCTTTGCGTTTTAGTCCTTGTTTCCTTTTGCGACTTTTTCAACGTTGCTTTCTCAAGTTGATTTCATCTTGAATACCCGTTTCCTATCTATTTTATATTAA
This sequence comes from Melia azedarach, assembly GCA_028052125.1. Taxonomy (NCBI): domain Eukaryota; kingdom Viridiplantae; phylum Streptophyta; class Magnoliopsida; order Sapindales; family Meliaceae; genus Melia; species Melia azedarach. Next base: position 8,520,304 of record CM051399.1, read on the forward strand.
ACACTAAAATTCATCAAATATTAACTAAGTTTGAGGTTTTACAAAATAATTCAAATCTCAAAGTAATCAATAAGTGCGTATTTCACATACTTATCAGGGTCCATTATTTTATTCTCTTTATGTCGACTATTGGTTATAGACTACATGATACCTTCCATGTGAATACTCTTTACACTACCTGAGGTCTGATCCTGCCTCAATTGGGATTCAAGGTGAGGTGAGTTTTGACATGAACGGATTGTCCCATAAGTGCCAATTAGAACTTTGTGGACTTATGTACCGCCACGTATCCAGTCTATTTTTATCTCATAACATATGTATACGTATATATATATATGTGTGTGTGTACAGAAATATTTCTACGTGCATTTGTATTAATAAATTATATGGATTTATATGGTAATTAAAATTGTATGAAATTGGATTTGGTAGATAAATTGATTGAGATGAATTAATTGACTCAACAACATTCCACGTCTTTTTATATAAATTTTTATTATAGTCAATAATCCAATTCTCCTCTCTTTTAATCGCTCTTTTTCTCTCTTTTGTATGATTAAATAATTGCTCCTAATGCCCACGCGTCAAAACAACTGCAATTGATTGTCAAACACCTGATATCAAAACTCACCGCAAATTTTAAAGATTTTAATAAATTATCTTATATATTTAGAATTAGTTTGTTCCATTTTCTAGAATTTTTAAATTTTTTATATATATTTTAGATATAATTATATTTAATTTTTAATATTAAAAATATTTAAATTTAAATTTTATATTTCTTTGCTCGTCAAAGTTTTAAGAAAAATAAATTTAATTATTTATAAATAATATAAAAATTTGTATAAAGAAAAAAAGTTTTATTATCATATATATAGAAATAGAGTAAAATAATAAATAATAATTCAGGATTGGCACCGAAAAAATCGTGAAAGGAAGGAAGCTTTTGCTATAATAATTATTACGGGACCGCGTATTGCCTTTAGCAGTCAAAATAAATACATATGGATTAACTTTTGTGATTAATTAATATTTCATTTAATTGGTTTAGATAGTTTAATTTATTTACTTGAGGTAGACATGCGTAGGGATGACAATAGGTAGGTTGGGGTGAGGAGGCCTTTTTTCGTTTCTCACTTCATTATAATTTTGATTTTTATTCTCTATCCTATTTTTGAATAAAATTTAATGAAATAGGACGGAGAATCTCTATATGAGGAATAAATTTTTCATCCTCATTTATTTTTTCGTTTTTATATTTATTTATACTAATATTAATTAAAATATCACTAATATATTATAGTGTTATTCATATGTAATAATTATATTAAAAATATAAATTTCACTATTTGATAAAATAAAAAAATTATAAATTATGAATTAAATATAGTCCGCATATATATATTTAAAAAATAACATATTACAATATATAATTACATATATTTAGGAAATAGGGTAGTAATGGGGTGGGGAGTAATAAACCGTTCCCCACCCCATTAACAATTCGGGGATTAATCTTCTCTCATTCCTCACTCTATTCCCTATTATATCACCAAAAGTTTACTTCATTTGGGGCAGATCCCCATGGAGCCCCAAACCCATGTGAGATTTTGCCATCCCTAGACATGCACATCACATTGTGAAGAATATTCAATTTTGCTTACCTTACTTATCAATGCTCTCAATACTGCTTATTTATGACAATTACTATTCCACTTTATAAAATGTAAATTTATAATAAATTGCATGCATTTACTTTTCCTATAATTTTATAAATCTAATATATATATATATATATATATATAATTGTAAATATTAGAAGATGTAATAAATTAAAAAACTATTATTATTGTGACCGAAAAAATCAGTATCTAAAATTATAAAATCATCCAACAAATAATCAATCATAATAAGAAAAGAATTTAAGGCAAGTCTTATGACATCATCATGAAAATGTTAATGGTAGCCTAATTTGATAAAACCAAAAGCTGAGACTAAATTTGGTTAAAAAATTTGGTGCATATAGAACATCATGTAGGAGCAAAGTATGGCCATCAGGCAAAAATAATTTGCAAGTGCCTATGCCTCTTGCTTCAACTCTAGTATTATTTGCCACATATATCCATTTCGTCCAAGTACTAATTCAACAATACTCCACATAAGCTCCTTGATCTCAAGCTACATGATCTATGGCTCCTAAGTCTACAATCTATAAAGGAAGATATTCAATTAGAAAAATAGAGCCAATAACTAATTATGATGAGAAATGACTCATCTTGCCACATTTGTATGATGTTAAAACTAGTCTTGTCTTTCTTTTTGCCTGCTAACTTGTCTTTTTTTTTTTCTTGATTAGATTTTGTTGATTAGGAGTTTGCTCCTTCTTGTAAAAATTTCCATCCCATTCGTGCTTATTAGTTGTAACTTTACTTGAATAAGTCATATAAAGTTTACTAGAAGCCTTAGCCGTCTCAAGGTGCTCATCTTCTAGCTTAAGATGACGCTGAATATCATCAAACATCCTAATATTATCATTGTGTGTCATGCTCACTTTCATTTGGTCTCAGATATCTAGAAGGGATCTAATGACTACATGGACTTGTTGCTCATCAGTCAAAGCATGCTCAATAGACTTTAACTCACAAACCATAATCGACGATATCCCATAGATGCTACCTCGTAGAAATATTAGGACACTTGCAATATGAGTTTGATTTGATAGTAAGCTTCTTTAGTTTGGTTCTCGAAGTACCACCAAACTTCTCTTTAAGGGCAAGCACATCACTTGAGCCATATGTATTGTTCATACTCGTATAAGAGGTCATCATGCATATTGAATCTCCCTTCAAATATAAATTATGTATATAGACATGCCTTTATATAGGCTAAAATAATAAAACACATAAATTAAGAATCCTTATAAACTTAAGAATCTTAACAAAATAGGAAAAGACTAACAATACTTCAACTAGAAATATATTTAATAAGACTAAAGATAATAAAGATAAATAGCTCTTATTCTAATTCTAATACTCTCCCTCAAATTCAACATGATAGAGCAAGCTTGAGTTTGGAAACCAATGCAATTGAGAAGAAAATTCGAAAGGAGTAGTGCCAAGAAATGATTAAAAAAATAGCAAAAATTCAAGTAGTGCCTTTAAGAGGTGAGAAATTATGCCTTCCATAGAGGAGGAGTACCAATAGTGCCTTCCATAGGCGATGAGTGCCTTTCATAAAGAAAGAATACTAACAATGTCTTCCATGCAGAAGAATTCTAATAGTGGCTTCTATAAGCGAAGAATACTGATAGTGCCTTCTATGGGCAAAGAGTGCCTTCCATAGACAAAGAGTGCCTTATATAGGCAAAGAATACTATAGTGCCTTTCATAGGTGAGAAGTAACTTCTATAGATGAAGAATAGTAGTATTGCCAACCATACACAAATAGTAGTAGAGGAAGGAGCAACTATATTAGAAACTTGTAAACAATACCTATGCTACAGTACCTAGGAATAGTATCCTCAACGGTGCCTGTGAACATTATCATAACTTGAATTAAGGTTTCCTGAATAGTTTTTTGTCAGAATTTGTTTTGTGACTAGAAAACTAAATCATGCTTAGTAACCACCTTATAAGGTAGTACACCATCTCTACCAAAATTGTTTTAGTACGACTCTTAAACATAAGATCGAACTTGCTTTGATACCATGTTAAAGAAAATAAAATTATATCAAACCTCTCATAATTGTAAACTAAGTATATAAACATGTCTTTATATAGGATAAAATAATAAAGAAATATAAACTAAGAATTCTCATAAACTTAAAAATTCTTAACAAATTAGGAAAAAACTAGTAATACTTAAATTTAAAATATACTTAATAAGACTAGACCTAGTAAAACTAAATACACTACAAGAAAAAGTCCATTTTAAGGCTTTTACGCCAAATTGCAGCCAAATTACATTGGTGGCAAGAAGTCTCGATGCGAAGGTTTTTTGTTATTTTTGGATCATTTTAGCAGCCACAAAAAACAATTGTAGCCAATTATGTGACCGATATGTATTAGTTATAAAAAGTATTTGCAATCAGTATGTATTGGCCACAAAAACAATTGCTAATAGCTGCAAATAATTTAAAAAAATTATATTTTTTTCCTACCATCTTCCATTGCTAAATATTTGACTGCAAAAACTTATACTATTTGCAATATTTTTATTAACTTAAATATTGATCCCATCAAACTAATTTCAATATTAAACTAGAGGTAAACCAAATATCTAACATAATATTTTAAATATGATTAGTATAATAGTAAAAAATTAAAAGACTAAAAGTGTAAAGAAGATTTTATCATAAAATTTGAATATTCGTCACTTTCTAAATAACCATTGTTCATTATGGAACTCAAAGGTCTTTAGTCATATTAAAGGATTCAACGTCCATTATCCCAGTCTTACAATGACTTCCACATTGGAGTCACTAACAACTTCTTTTCTAGAGTTTTAATCCCTGCGATCTTGTTCAATGTCCACCACAAGAAATATCCTTTGATAGCATTCAAAGAACCAATCCATATATCATTCGGAGACCCTTGTTTCTTGAACCTTATATAATGAACTTGAAAGTCAACCCTTGTTCCTGTATAAAAAACAAATTGAAAGCCATGTATTAAATGCAAGCTGCCCACTCCAAATTATTGAGTTATACATGTAAACAAACAAATTGAAAAAAGAAAAAGATGACTCTTCTACTTAAATTTAGTGAAAAAATATGCAAACGGTAGACTAAATTCGGAGACAGCACATGGTAATCATTAATCTTAATACAAAGTCTTATATGAACTTATAAAAAAATAAGGAAAGGTATACAGCTCCATCCATCACGTAAATAGCAAACAGTAATTAAATTTTGCATTAACTTTTATTGTAATAATTTATAATTTTAGTTTTATTACTCAAAATTAAGCTTAATTGTTAATAATAGATATTAACAATTGGGCTAAATGTATTGTTTATTTCATGAACAATAATATCAAATAATTAAAGGCCCCGCTTGTAAATAGTGCCAAACCGACGTAGTATTTCTACCTCTTTTTACAATACCAACAAAATGATATAGTACAATAAATATGTTATAGAAAAACAAATGACGTTGTTTTGCAGCAGTGTCCTATATTCCTATGTATATAAATTTCTCTAGAAACCCTAAACACATTTCACTCCTTACATCTCACAGTTACGCCTCATCCCAGCCTTCTCTCACAATCTGTTATTCAGTACCATTGTAATTATTATTTTTATCTACAATATTTTATCATCTATTTATTTTACTTATTTAATATTTCTTGCTGCAATTTATGATTTTTTTAGATAATTCTCTTATATTCAGATTTAATTAATTTTTTCTGAAAATATATAATTGTGTGATTTTTATTTAGATTTAATTAATTAATTTTGAAAATATATGATTATATGAGAGATATTAGTAAAAAATAATTTATCCTACTTTGAAAGGTGATTGTTTACTGATTGGATCCAAACTAAGATATTTTCAAAAAAAATTCTTATATTTAAATATATTTTAAAAAAATTTAGCATAACTATTACATTTTTATTTATTAAAAATTATTTTGATTTTTGTTTAGTCAACGGTAATTATTAATCAGCTCCTAGAAAGTAAAATTTTCTATTATGTCATGTACAATAGAGTATTTTTTAAACTTTATAGCGTGATAATGGGCCATAATATTAGAGTTAAATATTAGGGTTATAGTTAGAGTTAGAGTAAGTAAAATAAAAGTAAATTAGAACGAATAAACTTTATAAAAGCTAAAATTTTCCGGCAACAGCGCTAAAAACTTGCTATAACTTTTTTATTATAATACCTAAGTATAGGTTGTCTCAATAATAAAAATATAGAAGTACGAGTATCGGTCCTCTCAGAATTAGTTATATTAAGTCCACAAGTCCGAAGGTCCAAATATTACAAGTTCAAGTATCTAAATATTATGTGTTAAATTCAAATTCACTATTAATAGATATTAGGGCATTAGGGATCCATTTTAATGATATGTATAGAAATTATTTTTGATCTTTTTTTATACACAATTAAGAATCAAAGAAGAAAGATCTTAGTTGGAAGATGAATAATATTTAAGCACAAAGAAATTAAAAGACTAACCTTTGAACTAATGATTAAATACTACAAGTTGCCTTATCTTGATATGTAGAAAACATCTAAGCATTCAATGTGCCATTTGTGAACAATGAATCAAGGTTTCTAACAAACTAAAATCACTTGCAAATTATAGTACTCAATGAATAGAAAGATTTATAATGAAGTAAAGTACAAAGGATCAAAGAAAAAAAATTATACAACTTATAAAATTTCACACTTAGCACTAATTATGAAATTAGAAATACATTACATAAAGAAAAGATGAAAGTTTTACAAATATTTTAGAGAATACAAGCTCCTCCCAAGCTTTCAAAACTAAGGTTTATATAGACAAGATGAAGGAGAGTTCACACATGTGAATATATGCAAGTGGCAGGTTTCATCACTGCATTATCTTTCACATTGAGATGCACTTTTGATTGCTTTGCACTTCAATATACAAAAATCTTTCAAGTTATTTTTCCATGACTAAGCTTTCCAATGCTTCACGAATCATAGTATTTGGACCCATGTAGTGGGAATTATGCTTAAAATACTAATACATGTTTGAATTAAAATGTTAACTGCCATTGTCCAAATGATAATTATTTTAGACCACCCAAATGCATGCATTAAAACTTATGCATAACATAAGATTGTAGTTGTCACTCTTATGGCTCTGTTGCTTCAATAATTCATGTAATTGGTGCCTTATAGAGAAAGTTATGCCCAAAAAACAAAGGATGTTCACAGGTCCAAACTGCAAATTGTAAGACCATGTTTTAGTGTATTACTTCAATCCTTTAATGATGAATCATTCTGATTTTGGATATGCCCTCTGAATATGAACTATGAAAAATTGACTTAGTTTTTATTTGAAACCAAAATCACTACATTGGAGATGTATAGGCAACGATATGATCATTAGACTAATTAGTGCTCAAGTGAACAATATAGGATGGACCATTTTTATTTTTTTAATTTCAACTTGTTCTTCCTTGCACCTATTTGCAAAATACACCACATTATATTTTAACATAAGTATTATATTCATGCCAACTTATATAATTATACATATTTGCATGTAATTGAACTCTAGATCATGAAAATATACAAATTAAAGTTGGGGCAGTGAAATTCACAATTTTTGCAAAAATAGGGACTTTAAATTAAGTAGTGTCTTCTAAAATATTTGTAAATGATATATTTGTAGACACTTATCATCTGCTATGTGTACGCTCTTGATTGGACGAACACAGAAATTTAAAAATTACTGATTACATCATCAAATGGCTGACGTGGCTTGATCTGGACACTCTGCCTTCAACCATTACGATACCTTCTCTTTGCCCAATTATGAATTCATAACTTCCTCTTTCATTTTTCACTTTTGCAAGGATTTACCAAGTACAGTACTCACGGACTTCTTTCCTCATTGAAACTCTTTGATGTACACCTTAACTCGTACCAAATCTATTAACTAGGATAACTTCTAGTTTCAACAAGTTGAACAAAGTCTAACTTATAAGTTCTCTGTACTTTTCTTTTCCTTAAGATCCATGCAGGTGAGAAGATTCATGTATTTTTGGCAAATTTGTGCCTATATGGCATAATTCATAAATATTTTGCCACTATATAAGTACAAAGTATGATTATGAACTTGTTTAGACATCTTTTAGTGTATGAAAATATTTGATTTCATATGTTTTGGACTTTCAAATGTGTTTCTCGTGATTTTGAACATTGCTGGATTATTTGAAAATATAGAAAATTATGTTTCCCATATCGTCATCCCCAAAAGACTAAAATAGTGTGGCCATAAATATAGTGAGAATTTAGGAAATCCCTAACATGAACAAAAAGTTTATTAGAATTTATTGAGTCATAGCTTATTCGCCTTAAAGTTTTCCTCAATCCCACCTAGTACTTTTCCAAGCTTTGCATACTAACTTGGGCTCAATTACATTGAACTAGATTTAATGGCAAGATTTGATAAGTTTGGGAGTTCTCGGATTATCTTGTCAGATTTTCATATGAAAAGTCCCTTTCTAGTTCCTCTAGCTCGAATAACATAAATTATGAGAGTTGGTATTGCTTGCCTATTAAAAGTAAATTTAGATTTCTAAGCACCCCTAGTGCATCAATTGTCATAACTACAACTTCTCTTACTATAATTTACCCTCAACCTTCAAAATCTCAAGCTGAAAACGATATATGATGATTCTTCATCTTCTTTGTAAGAAGGAATGAAGTCCAACAAACCTAATAGTAGAGATTAAAAGTTCTTCTAGGATTGTCTAACCTAGTAGATACGATTGCCCAAGATATACCTGACCTAACTTCTTCGGGCTCTACTCCAAAAGCTGGCCCTATCAGGACAATATCCCAGAGAAAAGTCTAGAAATCTTAAGATAGAAGACAAAAATAACGATAACAATGAGAGTGAAAATACAAGTGTTAAGAAGAATGACAATATGGATAAATAAATCAACGATACAAAAGAGGAGGATGATAGTGGGAATGAAGGGAACAATGACGAGGATGAAGAAAAAATAGCCAGGATGAAGAGAACAATAATAAGGATGAAGAGAGTGAAGAAGATAAAAGAGATAAAGAAGATGATGACAGAAATGAGGGAGGTGGTTCAGAAGAGTTGGATGCTGATGATGTAGGGAGTTCTAATGATTTTGAAGACCCAACTCTTGACCAAAAGAAAAAGACTAGCATCTATGAGGGTGATTAGTTCACCTCCACGTAAAACCTTCTAACCTGACAGCTTACAAAAAGCTTTACAAAATTTCCAATGACATTCGTCTTAGGATCTTGGAACCTAGGAAGTTTTTTAGCTGGTTAGGAGATAATGAAATACCCTTTCACGAGGAACTATTTCACCTTGGTCTCAAGTTAGCAATTCATGGGTATTTTGCTCCCCTTTTCCACCAACTTGAAATTGCTTCCTATCATATGAGTGTTAATGGGTAGAGAATTCTCTTTGGCGTATTCGTTATTTGGACTCTTGTGAATAAAGCCTCCCCACTCTTAGAGAAATCTAACTCATATACTTAATTAAGAAAAATTCGAATTCCAACCCTGGCTTCTTTTATCTGCAAGCTCAACTTGAGACTGTTAAACCAATTAGTGATAACCCTACATGTAGCAAGAGGTAGAAAAAGAAATAATTTTTATAATAAAGGAAGTATTTTTATAATATTTGTAACCCTAAGGTTTAGAAGAGAAGTCCCGAAAATTAGGGAAAGCAAGTATGTTTTCACGTTTGATTCTTTGATCTATTTTTTTCTTTGATATTAGTATGACCTAATTTATCATTTATGTTGCCATATATTCTTGGAAAAGAAAACCTGAATTTTCTACATTATTTGTGGACAAGTTTGATGTTGGAGTAGCTATTGCCAAGAATCATCAGGCTTTACTCTTAAAGGAGTAGCTTGTGGGGTTAGGCTTAGCCAAAACTAATCCCACTCGAGCAGAACTAAAAGCAAACTAAAGCAGGAAAAAATGATTATCCTTTCTTTATTCTTGTTGCTTTATACTTGCTTTGCTAGACCTATAAATTTAATGTTCACTTTTTGTAGAAATAATAATCCCCCTAACACCTGTTGTTAGCACAATTGATAAAACTTAGGAACTTGGCACTCAGGTCAGGTAAATAAAAAATTAAAAGGATAAGAAACACTTTCTCCCAGTCCAAAAAGTAAAAAACCCTGAAAAATGTGCCTCCTCCTTCACCAAAAGGTAAAACACCTGCCAAAATCAAGAAAAATGTTTTCGTTGTCAAAGACTTGACCCTCGAGAAGGTGGACTCAAAATCTCCTCCCTCATACCAGAGCTAAAAGAAGAAACCCAAATTGAAACGTATGGCCTTTAAAGAGAAAAAGAAGCAGGTCTTGAAGAAATTGAGAAGAAAGATGACTCTATAGGCGAAGCCCTCTTAATAGGATCCAAGAAAATCAAACTTTTTTTGCCTGCACCAATTGGGAAGAACTGGTCAAGGCAAACCTTCCCAAGTCCAAAAGAGTCTACTTTCAACACTTTCTTCCATCTTTAAACAATATGGCCATCATAATTTCACTAGCAAAATTAAAGGTTGGGAGGAGAGGTCTACTGAGGTGGTATTGGAGATGGATCATTAGGCCCTTTTAATGGTAAGGTTCTCAATACTTGGCTTTTGTTACATTTCCCTTCTATTTTGCTTCAAATTCGAAATCTTCTTTTTTTTTCTATGTATTTTCAAATCAAAATTTGTTCCCTCTTCACAAAAAAAAGGCCAAGAAAAGTTATGCTATTATTGCTTTGACAAAAGAAATTATTGCCTTGCTGATGAAAGAAATGGATTCTTTAACATGCAGAAAATAGGAAGAAGAAGAGCCTAGAAGCAGGAAAAACTCAAGGAAAAGATATTTGAACTATCTGTGAGCCAGTTAGACCTTGAGAACAAGATCAAAAAATTGGAGCAGTAGCCAAAAATCGTTAAGGACCAAGCCAAAAAGGCCGAAGAGGATGTTAAAAACCTCCAATGAAGTAGTCAGCTTGACTAACATGGGGTTGAAAGCCCTTAACCTCTAACGATCAAAGCTTCTCCTGAGAAAAGAAAACAAGGAATCTAAAGATCGAGCTAATGATAATAAGGATAAGGCATATTATAATCCTAAAAATTTTGAAGTGCCTACCTCCAAAAAGAACCTAGTTGATGATATCCTGCCTGATGGAGTAATGGAGACTTCGAAGATTGCTATGAACAAAAATATTTTTCATTCTCTTTTGTGAACTCTAAACCATTAAGTGAGGTGTTTTCATCTGTTATGAACTAGAGCCCCCAAGTAGGGCATTTTTGTTTTGTACAAACTTGAACTTGGTAGTGGAATGTTTTGCTTGAATATGTTAGCTTTTACTTTCATTCGAAATTTTATTATCATTGCATTCTCGAATTTGCATATAATCATTCTGACATAAGTGTAATATGAATTGGCTCTTAAACAGTTTCGATAGCTCTCATGTCAAGATTAGTTCAAACCAAGGCAATCATTCAAAGAATCACACAACAAGATAACGCAGAGAAAACTCAAATGTATGGAAAATTTACTTAGAAGAAGTTTTCAAATATCACTTACTTCTTGAGAGTATACTTCTTACCTTACGTGAGAAAATAATAAGCTCAGGTTCAGAATTTTTTGAGAAATATTCTGGAGTACTATCATTTTTTCAACCAACCAAGGGGTATATTTTTCATCGACATGAGATAAAAATGGGCTTAGGTTGAGAATTTCCTGAGAAATAATCTCAAGTATTCTTCTTTCTTCAACCATGAAAGGGGTGCATTTTCCACCCAATATGAGAAAATAATGAGTTCAAATTGAGAATTTCCTGATGAACACTCTCAAGTACTCTTTTTTATCAACCATATAAAGAGCACATTTTTCACCCAACATGACATAATAATAGGCTGAAGTTGAGAATTTTCTTGAGAAACACTCTCGAGTACTCTTTTCAACCAAGCAAAAGGGTGCATTTTTCACCCAACATGAATCTTCAGAGTTAACCAAGAGGGTGGTGTTTCTATTTATTGCACATGTACATGTATAAGTGTGTGTGTGTGTATGTCCTTCTCTATTTGGCACACGCAACACAAAATTGACTCAACTAGATTTCTAGTATATAGAAAGGGAAAAAATTAAGTTTTATTAAATTAATCAACAATAAACTTGTTACAAAAATGTCTTTTTGGTTCAAGGATTGTAAACCTTGAGCATTTCAGCATTGTAGGGCATTTTCACCTTCTCTCAATTAAGATACTGGGCTTTATATACCATAGGTTGGATAATTTTAATGACTTTATAGGGTCATTCCTAGTTTACCCACGCTACTTCTTCTTTAATATTTCTTGTATTCAATGTGACTTGTCTCAAGACAAGGTCTTGTTCTCGGAATGCTATGGGGCAAACTTTCTTATTGTTGTATTTGGTTATCTTCTGTTGACATACGAGCAATTTCACCAGCATTTGGTCCTTTTTCTTCTCTAGCAAATTCAAGTCATAGCGCGTGAGTTTTTCATTTTTTTTCTTGAAATGCTTGACTCAAAACGTAGGAGCTATATTTATAATTGGGTTTACTACTTCAAAGCCAAAGGCCAATAAATAAGGTGTTTTTCCAATTGGGGACCGAGCAATTGTTGTATAGGCCCATGACACCTGAGGTAGCTTATCCACCTATGCTCTTTTATGATAATCTAGCATTTTCTTCAAAGCTTTCTTAATGATCTTATTTATAGCTTTCACTTGTCTATTTTCTTTTGGGTGAGCAGGAGACACGAATCCCAGGTTAATTATCTGGTAAAAAAAATCTTTTGAATCTCTTAATGTATACTACTTCTCATCTCTATAACGATGGTATATAGTATCCCAAAGCTACGTCGCGGTATGTTATTTTCTGATTTTTGCTAGAGTCTTTGCTTTAACCCATTTGGTGAAGTAGTCAATATTTGCTCTAGCATACTTCATTTGGGCTCGTCCAATAGGTAATGGGCTGATCAGATTTGGTCCCATTGTGCAAATGGACATGGATTTGTAGAAAGCTCTTCGGGTGACTGTTTTAGGATATCTTCATGAATTTGGTATCCCTAACAAGATTTGGCTACTCGGGTGGCATTCTGGTGTAACGTGAGTCAATAACATCATTGCCTGAATTCCTAGTAAGCTAAAAGACCAAGTATCTCTATGATCCTCACAAATCCATATAAGGATTTTCTCTGAGTACATAATCTACCTCTTCTAGCGTCAAACATCTCAGATTAGGGAGTCCAAAACGTCTTGTGTATAGTACCCTATCGATGTTGTATATGACAAACATGTTTTTGATCATTTTGGCCTCATTCTTATCTTCTGGTGATTCCTTGGTTTTAATGTAGTTTTGATGAGGTCCATCCATATTGCCTTTAAAGATTTTTCGACTGCTAGAACTTTAATCGAACCCATTATCTATACTTTTACAATGTAAAAGTTCAAAAGGTATGGTTCTTGGCGTTTTTTTATAAAGCGAAGAAGGTAACCTAGCTAAGGCATTAGCTTACAAATTTTTAGATTTAGAGACCCTTTCCACTGTTAATTTTTATTTTCTCCATTAATCACTTGACTTTAGCCAAGTAAGCTTGCATGTTATCTTCTCTTGGATGAAACTGCCAATTCAATTATGAATCCCTTTATACTTCAAGGTATTCCACACCAATCAATGAAGCTATATTAGGCCTATCAACAACACCTCATTCAACTTTGTTATTGGTAACGCGAGCTCAAATCAAGGAGCATATACACGTTCTACTCAATATGGCCCACAAGGATACTTCACGCTTTTTCTCTTTGTGAAGTAGATGCTCTATGAACATAAAGTCTCCAAGGTGGGATTATTGTGATGCAACAACCCAACAAACAATCCTATAATCCAAGCCTAAATAATATGTGTGTGATCCCATAGCTTATGTAATATATGTGTTATGTCATTACTTATGTAATTTGTAATAGCCTAGCCACCAGACATTGTCCGCTTTGGGCACACATGTTGTCACGATTTTATTTTTCGAGCTTTTTAATCCAAAATATGTCTACTGATAGTTAGAGCATTCTAACTTATATACCCAACATCTTTTCCTTACTTTGTCGATATAGGATTTGCCTAGGGCGTGACATACACACCCTTATAAGGACTCAACCTCCTTACTGAGGTTGCCCCACCATTGCTCAAAAGGACACACAAGTGGTTTTGATACCAATTGTAATAACCTAGTCCACCAGAGATATGGTTCGTTTTAAGCACATAGTTCGTCACAGTTTTATTTTTAAGCTTTTCAACCTAAAACATATTTACTGGGGATTTAAATATATTAACTTATATATCTAGTATATCTCTCATACTTTGCCAATATGAGATTTGTCTAGGGTGTCATATACACTTATTTTAAGGACTCAGCCTCCTCGCTGAAGTTTACCCCACCATCAGTTAAGAAGGCATGTGGAGTGGCTCTGATACCAATTATAATAGCCCAGCCTACCAAAGATATTATCTACTTTGGGCACACAACCAGTCATGATTTTGTTTTCGGGCTTTCTAACCTCCAGTAAATGCATTTTGGGTTACCTTGCTAAAGTTAAGTGATTAATAGAGAAAATAGGCAGTGATATCTCATTTGTAGCATCAAATATCAATCCTTAAATACAGGTTCTTAGTTTTCTCTCAAACTTTACTTTGAGGATTCTATTATTTCTCCTCTTTGGAGAACACAAGTTATAGCAAACTCTAGCAAACTCACTATGTCATATTGGTTTTGGATTAGAAATATTCTTGGGGACTTGTGCTGACATGACATCCATAACTAAGGTCGAGATTATTCCCATTGTAACCTATCTCTCCACTATAAAATCTGCCAAATCTTGAGCTTTAATAGCTTTTTGGTGGTTTATAGTTGATATCAAACTCACTGAGTTTTATAGACCATTTCGCTAACTGCTCGGAGAGGTATAGTCTATGCAAGATCTATGGTAACAACTAGTTGGTAAAAATTATAACTTGGTGTGCATGAAAATAAGATCGAAGCTTCCTTGCAGCTACCACTAATACTAAGGCTAATTTTTCAAGAGGTGAATATCTTGTCTTTGTATTGAGGAGGGATTTGCTGGTGTAGTAGATTGGTCAATACACTATGTCACAAATCTCAGCACATGATCTGTTACTGTAAAATAAATGTAAAGTACATTGCCTACTTATGGGCTTAAGAGATGCAGTATGTTTGATAAATACTTCTTCAACTCCAAAATGGTTGACTCACATGGTCCATTGCAATGTTTACCTTTCTTCATGACCCAAAAAAATTAAAAACACTTGTTAGTAACCTTTGAATGAACCTATTTAGGACAATCAATCTCCCAATTAGGCTCTGCAACTCCTTTAAGGTCGTAAGTGACTTACTGCCCAAGATTGCTTTTACTTTCTACGAGTTGGCCTCTATATCGCTGCTGACCATAAAACCCAGGAATTTACCTAAGTTGATGCCAAAGGCACATTTGTTTGGATTCAGCTTCATGTTAGACTTCATTAAGAGTGAGAATGTCTGCCTTAGATCTTGAATGTGGTCTTTCACCCTTACCGATTTGATGATTGTATCATCAACATGCACTTCCATTATATTCTTAATCAGGGCTTAAAATCTCTATTTACTGGTATTTGGAAAGTTGCTTATGCATTCTTCAACTAGAAAGGCATTACCTTGTAGCAATTCAAACACTAATATGTGACAAATGCCATTTTTCTTGATCTAATTCATGTATTCTGATTTGATTATACCTCGGAAAGCATCCATAAAATTGCGAAGCTTATGTCTAGTGGAATCCATTAGTTGATTTATTTAGGAAAATGAAAATCTTCCTTATGACAAGCTTCATTGAGGTCTGTGAAGTCTATATATATCCTTCATTTCCCATTAGTCTTCTTTACCATAACTATATTGGTTATCCATTATGGGTAGTTGATTTTCTAGATAAACTTAGCTTTCAACAATTTGTCCACCTCTATTTTATTGCCTCCCTTTTTTCTTGATTAAAACTCTTTATTTTTGCTTGACATGCTAAAAGTAGGGTTTATGGCAAGTCGGCGCAAAATTATCCTTAGATCTATGCCTGGCACATCTTCATGAATCCAAGCAAAGCATCATTGTGTTCCCTTAGGAATTTGCAGAGCTTCTCTTTTCCTACCTAAGGCAATTGCGATCAAATTGGGATTTTTGGGTCCAAAGCTACATTATCCAGCTTTTATGCAGGTTTCGTCATGGGCTTCCTAGCTAGATTTCTTATTTAGTTGTTATAGGATTTTTGTGTGTTCAAAATTCACGGCGTTGTCATTTGACTATAATTCTGCTGTGAAAATCCACAAGTGCAAAAAATCGTAACAAGTAATGTAGTGATAAATAGGATGTCGAACCCACAAGGACTATTTACTTATTAACTATCGAAATTATTCTAGTTCTAAATTATTTGATATTAAATGAATTGTGGAATTTGATTTTAGAAAATGAAAATAAATTAAATTAATTTAACAATGGCATTTGCTGAAATAAATAAAACAATAACTTACAAGGAATAAATTTTCACCAATTAAAAAAATATCAAGGCATTTGATTCACCTAACCAATCTAATCCCGAATCCTAACCATACAATCAACCAATTATTATTTTATATGACAGCAAAATATTCTAATTTATCTACAATCATCTGTCGAGTAGAAATAGAAGTACCCAACATACAATAATCTGCAATATGTCTTAACAGATTTTAATCATATTTGAGTACATTAAGATCAATAATATTTCACATAAAACCACACCAATCACATTGGCACATTTCTATCTTTCGTTCAATTCCTGGTATACATCATGCGAAGCTAACTTACATGCATCATTTCTCAAATTAACATGCACAAAAAAGTGAAAGCATTAAACTCAATAATGTTTACTCAAAAGAAATGATAAAATTATGATTATATAAGAATAAAATTCAAAATTATAATGGAGAGGCTACATCGCACGTAACCTTAGTAATGAAAATTACTTCATAATAAATTTAAAACAAGCCATCTACCAAATTTACAATTAATAACAAAGAGAAGAGATTGAAAAGTTAAAAAGAAAACTCTATATAAATCGAGAATCTCGATTATCAACAAGTTATGGTCTACCCTTTGCCTTCTCTTCTGTCTTCAAGCTTTAAAAATTCTCTCTAATGGTGAAAACTCCCTCCCTCTGGTTTCGATTGCTCTCCCCTCTTTAGCCCAACTTTTCTTTGCATTTTTGGTAAGAAAAAAAAGTCAACAACTACTCCTATCTATCAAAGAAAATATTTCTTGCCAACTGTCTCAATTTCAGTTGGAGTTTGACTCTAAAATTTTAAAATTAACTTTCTTCCGTAAGAAGTGAGATTGTGAATCTTTATGTCTTCTTTTTCAGAATATTTTGAATTAGTCAAATACGACTTTTGAGTAAAACTCACTAAAAAATACAACTATGTTCAGCAAATATGGGTCATTTTGTTCCTTTTTCATTTGTTGGGCTTTGATGGGCTTTCTCCTTTATTTCCTACAAACATTATAAATAAACTCAAAGTAATAAAATACATAAGAAAAATTCAAATAACTAAATAAAATAAGCATAAATTAACATACAATTAATAGTGATAGAATGGCAAAACTTGTACAAAAATTAGGCACATCAAATACCCCAAAACTTAAGATTTGCAAGTCCTCAAGCAAAAAGAAAAATGAAAATAAAAATAAGTATTGAAACAAATTGAAAAGATTGATATTTCATAATAGTTGGCTCATGAATTACGTAAAGAAGATGATTCAAAGAAAGGTCTAAACATTGAACAAGTTCAAGAGCATGCTTTAATTTACAAGGAAGCCTTTGAATGTATGTGTGAACAACCAATCTCAACTTGCTACTCTATCAATTCGGATCAATTTATGCAAACTTGACTAGATTATGAATGATCTCTATAAGAATGTGATTATCAAACTTCATATGCCCATTTTTCAGACGAACTTTCCACAAATATAGTACAAACACACCATCAAAGGTCAAGAGGTCTTAATAAAAGCATGTAATGTTTGGTTTAGGGTAATGGCTAAGAAACGAAAATGTATGTAATTGAAAGCAAGAAAATTCAACACAAACTTCACAATTGAAGAGAGAGAAAAATATTTTACATTTACTTCCAAGAGAAACTCGTGAGCAATTTATTCATCTACTCTTTTTTTTTTTCTAATAAAATCATAGTCTTGTTATTTCTTGCTTCATTTAGTCTTCTAACAACAATTACATACATAGTTTAGATAGTATTTTGGTTTATTCATCTACTCATCCGTAGATTCTCTTTAATTCTAAGATAGTATTTTTGTTTATTAATCATTATTTAATTGTTCATTTTAGTGTTACTACTTTTGCTTTCCAAAATTCTGAATTGCTTAGATAAAATCAATTTACTATAACTACAATACTTAGTTTAGAATTTAAAAGCATAATTCTCATGGGTACAACATCCCTTGTTTATGATTATATTACTTACGACTACTCTGTATACTTGGGGTCTTTTAGTCGCGTAAACATATGACACTTAATATTGTACTATACTTCACATACCTAGGGTAGTACTTAATTACCATTTGAAAATTAGAAAACTGCACCAATAGCCTTATTGAAATTATTGTTGACGGAAATTATTAACATAATATAGCGACAAATAAAATGCACATGCTTAAAAGACTTTGGAGCTTTCACATCATGATAAAAAATAAGTTAAAGACAAGGTTTCTAGATGAAATGAAAAGTTGCATCAAAATTGCCAAAATAACAAAAGAAGAGAAATTACAAATCAAAAAATTTACTAATAAAGAGAAAGAAATCAGACATTGAGTTTCAATAAATGATACACTTAACGGTGTCCTATTCAAAAATATATTGATTATGCATGCAAAATTTTATTCTTTTTAGTAATTATCTGTGCATGGAGTCGTCAATTTGGATTTTAATAAAGAATATACATTCACAAGAATTTGTTTCAATGTGAACTTGTTTGACTTTTATAGAGTTCCGTCTACTTTTATTTTAGTTTTATATATATTTTGAGAAGTAAGACTCATTAATTATATCATACAATATTATCTTTTTATTAATAAAATCTCCCTTGTTTTATGAAGTTTAATTTGGAAAAAAAAAAACAGGAGGCCTTTAGCCTTGGTACTCTGCTTTATAACAAGGGATAATAATCATCAATTATTTTTAAATATCCATACCCTCTTTATCTATCTAATTTATTCAATTAACCTTTAAATGCAAGAACAGAATTGGCACTGCTAATTGCAAAGGAATTCAATTGCAGATAGAGATATACGTAGATGGGATGACTGGCCTTCAGCTTGGCATGCAAGCCAGAGGTTTTTAAATGCAATCTGTAAAACGGATTTTTAAAGAAACTGAACATTAAGAAATTTCTTATAATTTCCTAACGATTTTCGCATTGAACCCACAAATTAATGCCTGTATAAGCTCGTAAGCACGTATGTTTCAAATGCACTTTGATTTAATTTTAACTAGATCTGTTCATTTTGTAAGGAACAATTATTACATAAACAAGTCGAGAGAGCGACAGTGATTCTTTTCTTGCATGATCATCTGGCTCCCTATTTTTGACAATGGAATTAATCGACTTTGAGTTTTTGCCTGGCCTTTCCACTTTATTTTGAACGCGGCATGAGTATTAATGAATAAGTGATAGGTAAATTTGGATGATCCCTTTTATTCCTTGATGATGCTGGTCCGCCATAACTACTGTCTTGAGAGGGTGGTTTTCATTTGTTATTTTGTGCTTAGCATCAATGAAGGTGCTTGCGAGTGGGCGTTTGTATTGCGTGCTCTTGCATTTTCACCAAAATGCTTCATTTTTCCTTTATTCAGCTTAGTTCTTATCCTTTGCTTCAGAATATTTACAAATCAAGAATTACAACTAAATGATTATAAAATGCAAGAACTAACTCGTACAATCAAGGAATATATGAAATAAATATATATAAATTAATGAATATATCATGAAGTGCCGCATATTTATATAAATTTAGGCATGGATGTTTCATTTTTATAAGATTATGTTGACCTGAGTGTCACAAAACTCTATTCTTGATGATCACAAAGCATGTTGTCCAATCAAAGAAATGAAAAAAGATGATTTAAGCTCAATATATGAAGTCAAGACACAAGCGTAGAAAATAATATTTTATTGTGCATTTTATACGTATAGACTTGTGTTTTTGTAATTGATAGAAAACTCAAGATGTTTTATATATATCATTAGTTTTAAAAATCACATCAAAATGTAAGTTTTTAAAACTTGGAATAGGGACCAAAAAGCAAGGTTTTAAAGCTATAAAAATAGACTAAAATACAAAATTTTTAAACATGTGGATAGTGCATTTATATGAATAGTATTAGTCAACCAACCCTTCCAACTTGATAGACCGAAATGGAGCATAATGGTTCCGAGATCGGTTGCACCATCGATTAACTGACTTGGACCAGATATTATACGTCTTTCACTTGCTTGAGTGGTTTTATGAATGTTTGGAGTGAATCAAACATTATAAGGATTGTAGAATACCATAAATCCTAGGTTGGATGAGTGTTTGGAGTGAGCAAACATTTGTAAGGGGTGAAGGGTACCATAATCCCTTGTTTGTAATAATCGCTAATATTGTGGAATCAAGACTTGTGATAAACAAATAATTCTATTGAAACTAGAATAAGTGGATGTAGGCAAGATTATGAACCACTATAAATCTTGTGTTCATTTCTCTATTCTTAAACTTTTATATTTGTGCTTTGTAGAAATTGTAGTAACTTCTCAAAATCGAATTTGTTGTAATTTTCTATTAGAAACCTAATTCACACCCCCCTTGAGTTGCTTAGTAGTATTTCAATTGGTATCAGGGCTTGGTTCTCTAGTAAAAGATTAACCATCTTAGGGAAGATCCAATGATAACCCGAGGATATGATGAAGGTCAATCTACCTCTAACCCTTCTTTTTTTATGAAAATGGTACCTTACTAAAAGGCTAGGATGAGAATTATTTCTATGTATGTGATTATGAATTATCAAAGGTGGTTAGTGACAGGCCTAGGATTCCCATTAAATGAAATAAAAAATGAGAGGATAAATCTAAGCCTAGTTGGGAATATGATGAAACTAACAAGAAAAATGTCATCCTAAATGCCTAGGTCGTAAGCATAAGCACTTTATATTGTGTGATAGATAAGAAACAATTTCATAGAATTTTTTGTTGTGAAACGGCCTATAAAATTTAGCATGCATTAGAAGTTGTTTATGAGGGAACTAACCAAGTTAAGAAGTCTAGAATTAGTAGACACACTAGAGAATACGAATTGTTCAAGATGGATCCAAATAAATCTATGTATGCCGTGTACATTAGGGTCATGAATATCATCAACACTCTTAAGGCTCTTGGGAAATCATTTTCCAATACTGAGCTAATAAAGAAAATATTCTTATATTCTTACCCAAAGAATAGAGAGCAAAAGTGACAACAATAGAGGAGGTTGTTACTTCTCGATAACCTCATTGGATCACTAATGGATTATAAAGACAAAATATATGATGTTATGGATGAAGTTAAAAAGAAGAAACTCATTGCTTTCAAATCAACAAAGTATGATGATGAAGAGGAAGAGGAAGATAAAGATGAAGAATTTGCACAAATGACAAGAAAGTCCTTAAAATGTTTAAAGAACTCAAAAGATACAAAGTAAAGGATCTTGGAAATGCAAAAGAAAAGAAACCAAGTTATTTGCTATAAGTGTAAAAGGTCAGGACATGTTAAACTAGAGTGCCCACTCCTTGAAAAAAGAAAACATAAGAAGCTTGCAGTGAAAGCCGCAACATCGGAAGATGATTCATCAAAAGATGATGATGAAGAGATCAACGCGGCTGCCAACATGTGCATACATATAAGGAATTGCATAGTCATACGATAAGGTAAGTGAATTCGAACATCTTTATACATATGATGAATTATTGGATGCATATAAAGACTTGCACAGTCATTTTGAGAAAATGGTTTTAAAGAATCTTGCACTTAGAAAGAAAATTGAATTATTGGCTAATGTAATTATTTCTTTGAAAAAATCAAATTATACATTGATTAATGAAAATTGTTTCTTAAAGGATTTGCATCAGACTTTTGAAAAGAAGAAGAAAATGTACTTAAAAGAAATTAAAAAGCTCAAGAAACAAGCTTTTGACCAAAATGAAGTTCTTTTAAAATTTAGTAGAGGTCAATAAGAGATACTTCGTAGCTCACAAAGATATGGGTTTGATAAGGGTAGCATTGGCTATAAGCCACAATCTAAACAAAAAATTTATAAAAACTATTTTCTAATACCCCATCTCTGTCCAAGCCTTTAAAATTTTTTGGTTTTACCTTTTAGTAATTTAATTAAGAACCGACTGAGCTAGTGGTTAATTTAGATTTACAAAATTAATGTTAGTTTAACTATTGCACCAGTAACACTGATAATATATGATCTAATTAGTAACAAATAACGCTTTTGAGAATATAATAATTTTCATTATAATAAAAGTTATTTTTGTTAATAAAAAATAATAAAAAAATCATTAAACTTTAATATCGTTAGAATTTAAAATTATTTGTTACTGATTTTTTTTCAAATATTAAAAGTATTTGTCTATTTCCTCAATTTGGCTGAACTTAAAGGGTATTTTTTTTTTCAAATATTAAAAAGTATTTGTCTATTTCCTCACTTTGGCCAAACTTAAAGGTTTTTTTTTCAAATATTAAAAAGTATTTGTCTATTTTCTCAAACCCTATAGAGGTATCTGTTAATTTTTTCTTAACTATATATTCTTCCTCATATTAGTCCACCTTAGCTAAAAGAAAAGGGGGAGAAAATGAGCTGAAAGCTCTAATATTTTATTGAAGTATACATGTTAGGATAGATCAATTTTAATTTATACATACATACTGCATTGAATTATATAAGAAAATTTCTTGATACTTAAACCAAATACCTATTTACTGGGATGTTCTGGTGGTAGATATGGAGATGTGAAGGATGAGGAAATATATGAGGTTTCTAAGGAGAGAGCAAAGAGTCTGGGGATGATCAACCTGAGAGGTGAGTCTTAAAGACACTATTGAAAGCTTGAAAGAGAGGGGCTTTTTGAATGTTTCTGAATGATAGATATATATGTACATGCTACCAACAGCCAACAACAAGGGAAGTAATTAATTAATGCAAATTAAACAATAAAAATAAAAATTTTCTAATAATAATCCTTACCAAGCCAATGATTCAACTAAGGGAAATGAATAATTTGGAATCATGTGTGCATAAATAATAATTATTGTCTATGTATTAAAGGAACTAGCTAGCTAGCTAGGCTTAACTAATTTTAAGACAACATCTGTTCTATTTTTGCCGTTTAATTGTCTATGTATTAATCAAATTAACTTCCCAGCAGATTGAGAATGCGAAATGCATGCATAAATAATTATTTAGATGATGATGATGATGATAATACCTTTTGCCTCCCAACTCACTCATCTTCTAGCTCAAGATTATGCTGGATATCATCGACCATTCTGATGTTATGCTTATGCATCATGTTAACCTTCAAATGCTCCCAGCTATTTGCATGGACATAACGATTGGTTGGATACATATAATCAGTACCAACAAGAACAATTTAAAATGAGTCTCATTACATTATTATAGAAATATAAACGGTAGCTTATTTGAGAAGAACATAGACCAAAACCAAAGTTTGTCGATTTCTGCAGCGTATAGAACATTATGTAGGAGCAAAATAAGGTTATCATACAAAAACAATTTCCAAGTGCCTATGCCTATTGCTTCAACTCTAGTGTTTTTTTCCACATATATCTATTTTGTCCTAGCACTAATTCGATGATACTCCTCCTAAGCTCCTTGATATCGAGCTATATAATCTATGGCTCATGAATCGATAGTCCACAAAGGACATTAGAAAAAGAGAGATAATAACTCATTATAATGAGAAATGTTGGAGTGGGTTTCTACCTTTTTTGGCTTAGTGCAGTCCCAAGCGAAATGACCCATCTTGCCATAACTGTAGCAAGCTATTTTAGTCTTGTCCTTTTTGCCTGCTAGCTTGCCACTTTTCTTTTTTCCTTAATTAAATTTTTGTTGATTAGGATTCTGTTCAACTTTATTGCTCGTAACATTAGGTAAAGTGGAATTGATAATATAAAATTGACTAAAAGCCTTAGCCACCTCAACACACTCATCTTCTAGCTCAAGATTATGCTGGATATCATCGACCAGTCTGATGTTATCCTTATGCATCATGTTAACCTTCAAATGCTCCCAGTTATTTGCAAGGGATATAACGATTGCTTGAATACTTATAATCGTTAAACTAAAAATGTATACATTATATACATATTTCTATCTTAGTTGACTTGTAAGATTGAATATTTGTTTTTAATTTTTTCTTAGTTGACTTATATGCACTTTGTTAAAATATTATATTTATAAAAAGTAGAATTTATTATAGTTTTTTCTTTTTTTTCTTTTTGAGTTGTTATATTTATATTGGAAGACCAAATTTGTTATTTTTTAATTAGTATTATCATTTTGGTTAAAAATGATGCAGGCAGCCATGTTACCCTTTTAAATTTGGTCAAAATTGATAAAGTGGTATCTGAGATTGGGTACGAGGATCCAGAGTATAAAATTACTAGGTTGTTTCATGAAGTTAAAGATATTATAGTTAAGAATAGTTGCAGTCAAGGAAAAGATATTCAAGTTTTTGTCATTTTACCATGGACTAAGAATAAGGAAAAGAAATTAATAGCTAAAGATAGTGATTTGTATTGGGTTTTTGAGGAGTTTTTTGTTCATAGCCTTCCTGTAATTGAGTTTGAGGTGAACAATGGGTTAGGTTATGAGTTTCAATCATGTAAAGAAAATGCTGGAACAATTTTGGGGCATAAGAGTATTGAAGAGGAAGGTTCTGACTACGTAGGAACCTCTGACAATGACGAGATTGATGATACTGATGAAAGTGTTGTGGCAAGTGATGTTGAGAAATCTGAAAATTCTGTCAATGCAGTTGTTACCACAGGTAGTGGCGAGTTCAGGGATGTTGTGAGGATGGGTATTTTGAGGGGCACTCATCTGATGGAGAGAATGGGCTTTCACAATTGTATGGATTCACTGTTGATAATGAGTGGAAACCAAATCCCTATGGTTCTGTTAGTTTGAGAGTAGGAAATACTTTCGAATCTATCACATTATTGAGAGAAGTTATGGTGAAATATGCTATCTGGGAGGGATTTTTATTAAATAGATTAAAAATGATGGTGTCAGGTATACTTGCAGTTGCATGGATCCA
Source organism: Melia azedarach (assembly GCA_028052125.1). Lineage (NCBI taxonomy): Eukaryota > Viridiplantae > Streptophyta > Magnoliopsida > Sapindales > Meliaceae > Melia > Melia azedarach. Next base: position 8,545,477 of record CM051399.1, read on the forward strand.
GAATGCACTTGGAAACTTCGTCCTTCTTCTATGGCTGATGGGGTAAATTTAAGATTAGGTACATTAAGGGGCCACATGTTTGTCAAAAAATAACAACTAACAGGGATGCAACAACATTTTGGACAGCTAAAGTTTGCGGTGAACTTATTCAAACTAATCCAGGAATCAGTGTGAATGTTATTAGGAATGAGTTAAAAAATAAATTTAAAATTGATCGTGACACGCAAAAACTGTACAGGCCAAAAAAAATTGCATTAAAAAGCCTAGGTGCTGTCCATGAAGCTTGTTAGGTAAGCTTTTGAAATATGCTCTCATATTATTGAAAATGAATAGAGGTGCTTGTGTCAAGGTGAAGATTGATAGGCCACTGTCAGATTGTCCAGTTTTTCAAAAGTTTTTTTTTTATCATTTTCTGCACTTAAAGTGGGAAATTCAAATGGGTGCAGACCTTTCATTGGATTAGATGGGTGTCACTTGAAGGGTCCTTATAGGGGAGTGCTATTATCTGCTGTTGCATTAGATGCTGATAGTGGGATTTTTCCACTTGCTGTTTTTGTCTGTGATCTAGCAAACAATAATAGTTGGGGATATTTTTTAAGTTTATTGTATGATTTCATTGGGGTTGATGATAATAGGGCTGTGACTTTCATTAGTGATAGACATAAAGGGGTTTTATAGGCATTGGAAAAATACTGGCAACATGCTAACTCTAGATATTGTGCTAGACATATCTTTGCTAACATTAAATGTAGATTTCCCGGTTTGAATGTGATGGGGCAATTCTGGAAAGCTTTTAGAGCTACAAATCAATATTATTTTTGTGAAAGCAATGGGTCAAATTAAGGCTAAGGACCAAAATTGTTATACTTGGTTGAGCAAAATACCACATGTGCGATGGTCTAGGAGTGGCTTTGATCATTTCGTGAAATCTGACCATGTTACAAATAACATGGTAGAATCTTTCAGCCACTGGATAGATGAGGTTAGGGAAAAGCCTGTCCTAACCATTCTTGAGAATATTAGAAGGAAACTTATGGTGAGAATGTTGGAGAAATTTGAATAGGGAGAAAAATGGCAAGACAACTTGACACCATATGCTAGAAAATGAGTCTAAAAATGAGGCAAGAAGAATTAGAGTTTTCGGAGGTAAAGGGGAGTTGTTTGAATGTTGTGAGGTTGGTTGTAGAAACTTCCTAGTGCATGTAAGAGATGGGGTATGTGAATGTGGGATGTGGCAAGTAAGTGGATTGCCTTGCAAACATGCAGTGGCAGCTATTTTACATAAAAAGGGAAAACCTGTAGATCATGTACATAAATATCTCTACAAAGAGTCTTTCATGATGACATATATGGGAACTAGAAGCATAATCCCTGATGAGTTGTATGGCCTGAAGTGGAAACAGAAGCTTTACCTAATGTGGTATCTCCTAAAATTGGACCACCTGATAAAAAAATTCCGGCGGGCAGCCTAAAACCAAAAGAAGAAAAGACGCTGGTGAAGGCCAACCAACTGGTAAGAGATTTACGGTTAAATGCAGTGCTTGTAATTGTCTTGGACACAACAAAAGAGGCTGCCCTAATCTACAAAGAAGCACAACTACACAGGTATAACTAATTGTTGTTTTCAGGTTTTATTTCGTTGTGAATTTTGAATCAATGTAGGTTCTATGTTTATCATTAAATAAATTATTAATTTGATATTTTGGTGGTGCAGGCAAGCAAAAGGGTTTCACCAACTATACAGGTGTCATTTACTTGTAAAAATGCAATTTTTATTTTACTATTATTTTAATTAAAGGATTAAAATTGTGGTAATATTGATTTTGTGCAGGCGAGGAATAGGACTACACCAACTACACAGCTTTGATTTGGTTCTGATATAAGAAATGATGCTTTTTACAATAAAATTGTGTTTGAAAAATATATTCTTGTTTGCGCGGCAAGAAAATAGCAATTTAACAGCTGAAGAGGTGTTAGTCGATGAACAAACTGTTGACAATAGTCTTGAACAAGCCATTTAATTTTCTGGGTAGTGTGACTCAAGCAATAGATTACATGCACAACTTCTACAGATTATGTTTCAAACTCAGAACCTAGAACCTACCAGCAAGCATTATGCAGTGTCATCTTAGTTTTCTTTTTATTATTTTATGATTTTACGTTATGTAAAGAAATGGTGAAGACTTGGGTTGTTTTCTATGTTCTAATTTAATTTAGAATTGAATGGAAAACAAATACACTTCTAAGTTTGAAGTTTTAGGAGTTTGTAATTGTTATGAATTTTAATCACTTATTTTATATTTATATAGTTGGATTAATTTAAAAAATTTTGTGTATGGCCTTATTTATTCTGACAGGTTTATAAAAAATTACGTAATATGTATAATAAACTTTTTTTTAAATGTACTAATTGTGATTTCTTTGAATAAATTAACCTAACAATATTTCTCTATGAATTATAAATAAATCATTCTATTTAAACATTCTAAAATTTTAATAATTAAAAATATTTGATTATAGATCAATTAATTAATATATTATATATATCTTTCTATAATATACCAATTGTTGTTTCTTAAAAAAAAAAATTGCTTTATACAATATTTCTTCAAAAATTATAAACAAATTATTTTATTTCAATTTTAAGATATTAATAATGAAAACTATTGAGTGTAGGGGTGGGCATAAAACCCGTCTCGAATCGGACCGAACCGAATCGAATCGGAACCGGACTAGAATCAGCAAGTTCGGTCCGGTTTCGGTTCTTAATTATAAAAATTCAGAATTTTTGGTCTGGTTTCGGGATTGACTCAAAAAATTCGGACATGACCGGAATAGTAATTTTTTTATATTTTCTATTAAAAATGTTGGCGTTTTATCGTTAAAAAATAAAAAAAAATTAATAATTTAATTTAAAATATGATTCGGTTCAAAATTTAAGTCGTTCGATCTAGATTTATTTCGATTCTTTCTTATATTCGGTTCAGTTTGGTCTGGTCTTTTATTTTTTTTGGTCCGATCCGGTTCCAAAATTGAAAAACTCGTTTTTTTCGAGTCCGGTCCGAGTTTTAAAAAATCCAGACCGGATCGGACCGTACCCACCCCTAATTGAGTATGATTAACAAATGGTCAAGTAATAGTATTTTATGAAGTTTATAATAAATTTTTAACCATTAAATTAATTTTTATGGTAAAAAAGACGTTTTATATTTTTGTTAACATTTGCAATAATTTTGGTGAATGGTAAAAGTTAATTAAGGACTTGAATGAAATTAGAGAAAGGCAAGAGAAACTTAAGTGATGTTATTTGAAAATTTTAAGTTTTTGAGTTTCTTTCGACAAACAACAAGGACTCAGATGTAATATCCTTTATCTCAATTCCTTCCAACTTCTCCTCCAAAACTTCAAATGACAGTCTCCTGAAGCTTTTTTCTCCTTGCCTTTAATTCTTCATTACTTATGATGACTAGACCTTAGTGAAAAAGGATACTTATAGTTGAAGCCACTCATCCTAGCCCATTGATTTGGTTATTATATCTAACAGTTAATTAAATCTCAACAATCCATTTTGATAGTTGAAACCAATTATTTTATACCATTGATTTAGTTGTTATATTTAACACTTAACAAAATCTCAACCATCCATTTTAATAGCTCAAACCAATAATCTTAGATCATTGATTTGCCTGTTATACCTAACACTTAACTAAATCTCAACCATCAATTTTAGTAGTTAGACTCTTTAAAATTGGGCATAGGTAATTCTAAAACCTTAGTACTTAATGTTAAGCTTACAATTTGGGCCCTACTAGTTAAACTCACATTTAATATTATATTCACCCCTTTAATACTTCTAAAATTCTTCTAAAGTATACAACAAAATACTAAAATCAATTAATATATCTAAGTGCTAACATAAAATGCACATGCATATGTAAATCAAAATTTGTACTGCTTAAGGGGTGTAACAAAAGTTACAATAGAAATAAGTTAGTTATGACCTCAAGTCCATAGGTCTAACTTATAATAGAAATAGGTTAGTCATGACCTCAAGTTCACGGGACTGATAATAAGCTATCATAAAAACATTCTAAAATTAGTATTCATAAAAATAATATGAACACCTTTATTTATAAAATATTTATTCATTTATAGAGAATTAACACACAACTCTTATGAGATTTAAGATTTAATGCGCATATCTCTCCTTGACTATTAGTTTATTGTTAAACTTATTGACATTTTGATAACTTAATCATTTTTTAAACATGATAATTATTATTTTATTTTTTAGAAAAGTCTTTATTAATCCTAGTAGTTTTTACAGTATCTGTAAAAATGTGAATAAATTTTTAATTATTTATTTTTTCATTTATTTTTTTTACACAAAGCTAAATCTTAAAGGTATTTTAGCCTTTTTAAGGGAGAAGTTGTAACACCTCCTAAGTGGTACGTATTTTGTATACATACACGTCATTTTCTATTACTTTGTATGTAAGTAGCTTAGTACATTTAAGGTATTTTTTTTTATGTATTATATGGGTGTATTTAGTATTAAATAAGAGTTTACTTAAGAAATGCCCAAATATAAAATTAGAGTATCAATATATGGTTATATTTAGTACTAAGTGTTGGTGTACTTAGTAAGGCTTAAAACCCTAAGTATAAATATATCCTATTTCTTATTTTAGAAAGAGAAACATCATTTTGCAGATTTTAAGAGAGAGACAGAAAGAAGAATTTGGAGAGAAGATTTAGTTTTCAAGGAGAAATGAAGAAGATTTAAGGTAATTTTCTCTTCTCTTTAAGATTTATTGTGTTATATACGGTTGGATTGTGTTATGGAAGAATATTTTGTATAAAGATTATATGAATATATTGAGGATATATTGATTTGAATCATTTGTGGTGGAATTGATGAAGGAATTGGTAGAAGATGATTATTGTTGTCAAACGAAGCTTTTGCAGAACTTAGACCTTGGACAGTAGCTTGATCTGAAAATTTTATAAATTTTTATGTCTTATTTTTGGAAACTGATTTAGCTAAAATTATTAGGCATCAAAAGGGTCATGATAAATGTTGAATTTTCGATTTTATATGAATTTTTCGATCTGACTCTGAGATACTGAAAAATGTTGATTTTTGCATAATATATGAATTGCACAATTTTCTGGGTTAACCAAATGGTTTCCAAAAATTAAGAAATTTTACAAAACTATTTCTACTTATGTTTCGTATAACATACTAAAATTTCATATCTTGATTCTATGTATTTAATATGTTATGAATTTTCGAAGTAGTTTATATCAATGAGAATATGCAGTTTACAGAATCTGCAGAGTGTAATGTAAAACTTGTTTAAATTAGTTTGGACATGAATTATGTCTTCCAAGTTTTATCATGCTACTGAATATGTGTCTATATGATTTCTGAAAATTTTCATAACCATTGGATAAGTGTTTGATTTATTAAAAATCAGAGACTTAGATATACTTAGTGGTGCTCTGTTTTGGGGCCAAGTGGCTAAGTGTTATAAGTGATAAAACAAATAGTTACAAATTGAATTAAGGATCTATATTTTTATATGAGGTTATATAATATTTCATTATGACTATACTCTGATTTCATGAGAAAATGATATCATTAAGATATAAGAAAAATCGTTGATGGGCCTAAGGACAGAATTAGGATGTTTGTTTGATGAAATGTTATATGTTTGATTTTGTGTATTATGGCTTGTGAGATTAATTTTGATTTTAGGATTTATGTGATTTTATTATCTTGCTGGGAACATCAAGAGGTAAGTATACTAGACTTTTTAAATGGGATCACAATGAACATATATATTTATGTATGACTATGCTACAAAAGTTTTAGAATTATCCATTAATATGCAAGTGTCAATTTGCTTATGATTATATGTCAAAATATTTGTCAATAACTTTGTGTTATATGTTGTGCATGAGTCATTAAGCATTGACATTAGCATGTACACATGTATAAATAATTTTGAGAAATGAGAAAGTGGTCTTGTAAGAAAAATATTTGTGAAAGTTAAGACTTCGTATTTTTAAGGGTATTCCAATTCATTACTTTCTTAGTAGGCAATTATTAGTGTTTAAAGTCTTTTGATATATGTGGCCATTCCTTCGGGCTTGGTATATTTGATATGTGTTATGTGTTTCGTATAACATGGGAGAGACCTTTGGGTACCCTTAGGACATGTGAGTATTCGCAATTATGCGTTGACGGATTTGTGCATGTGAGAGGACTCGCCGATGATCAGGGCGAGGGTATAACTCTTACCTTCAGGCATGAGTGTTTATTGTGTGTGAAAGTTTGTGCCCCCAAGCTGTTACCCCAAATACGAAAAGTCATCGACGGGTGACTCAGGCTCAATATGTGATATGTTATATGTGAAGTCCTACTAAGTAGTAATTGAATAAAGATATTCCTAGCTAAATGTGAATAAAAGTTTAAAAGTAAGTTAGTGACATGCACAAGTTTGATGTGATTTTGTATTATGTATTGTGGAATGAATGTGGTTATTATCATGTTATATATTCATCTCATGCATTATATATTTATTTATATATATATGTATTTTTTTTTGTTTATGAAAAACTAGTATGCTTACAGAGTTTATACTCATTATAGTTTATTGTGATTCCCAGATAAATGATCGTGTGCATAGTAAATTTGGCGAAGCTTCTGCTGTCCCTTAGTTCCCTAAGTTTAGGATATTGGCTTGTATTTTATTCTTTAGTTTAATAAACATTATGGCTTGGAGACTAAACACTAAACACTATTTGAATAAATTTTTGTATTAATGAATATTGATGAAGTTTCTTAGATAGTGAAATGTATTTCTTAATATATTATGTATTTGATGGATCACTCTTTGACTTTTGCAATTCGGGGTATGACAGAAGTAAGGTATGTGTTAATTACCTATTCAATTAATTTATTCAATGTGCACTTTTAGGACATTATTCTTAAGATCGTTGTCCATATTTCATGTCAATATTTATATCCTCATAATAACATTTATAAATTATGAAAATATAATATTTTTATAAAAATTGTTCATTTGAAAAATAAGACACGTGTTGATATATTTTTCTCACTGTACTTATAAAAATAACATTCATATGAAATTATCATTTAAATTCGGTTTTGAAAACCATTAATTGGATCAACATGTGACAATTTAAAATTTTTATAAATATTTATTTAATGTCAATATTTATATTATTATAGTATTACTTACAAATTACAAAAATATAACATTTTTATTAAAATCATTTATAAAAACACAATACATGTTGACGTATTTTTCTCAATGTATTTACAAGTATAATATTCATACTAGAGTTATCATTTAAATTCGATTTTGAAAAATTATTTATTGGATCTATACATAACAGCTTAAGATTTTTATAAATATTTATTTAAACTTTAAATAAAATAACATACTCTATTTTTTGGTTTTAAAATCAAAATTAACTCAAAAGCATACAAATATTTATCTAAATAAGGTAGAGCAATTTTTACACTTTAGAATTCTATATTCCTTCTCCTTTCTTTCTTTTCTCGGCTCTTTGAACTACTCCTTTTCCTTCATTTAGGATTGAAACATGCATGGTTATGAACATAAATGTGCACTGTTGCGTTGCTGATTACATATATTTAGATTCTTGGACATTTGGTCATTCTTTTTTCTATTTGGCAATGTCTTTGCTTAATTCATTGCACGTACACACTTAATTTTTTTCATTGACACGGATTTTTCTTTATTTGTTTAAAGTCAGTCTCGTCAACTTTTCTTTTTCACTGTTCACTTATAACAAAATTTTGTTCTTTTAAAATATAATCAAATAATTCATTTAAAAGAAATACCCTTATTTTATAAATTTTAATCATCTGTCTCTTCACATAATATAATAATGACATATTTATTGTATATGCACTCGTATTAATAATAAAAGTTGAGTATTATAATTCTCCCACTTTTAAAAAAATTCCATTTTCGAAATTTAAATATTTGACTAAAATATTTAGTCACATTAGATATTAAGATCGCATCCAATCCTGAAGCTCTCATGTAGCCTCTTCGATTTCATTATGTTGTCACAACACCTTCACCAATATGATAACCCTCTTATGAAGAATAAGTAAGAATTTATTCTTTGCCATCCAAATCCAAATTGGCTTCTTTTCATATGAAAAGTTCTTATTTAGAGTCAAATCCTTCTATTTTAGGACGAAATTTCTGTTAATTAAGTTTGGTAGAATTGTAATATAAATGCATTATTAATTGAAAGAGATTATTTGATTATGGACAAACTTGTTTATGGTTTTCTTAAGATAATAAAATTTTTTAACAATAAGATTTTATTATAGGTGAAGGGTGTAAAAGGAAAAAAAAGGGTTGATTGAAATTGAGAAGTCACTTGTCTTTTCTTTTATTTTAAATTCTTTTATTTGTTTAAGATCGTGTCAATAGAAAGAAATATTTATGTTATTTTATATTAGAATAATGCAAAATTTTGAAAATTTTATATTAGTTTATATTATAATAATGCAAAAGTTTGGTAAGTTATGGACGTCCGTACGTATAATGAATTAGGTGGATGTATTATCAAATAGAAAAAGGAATGATCAAGTGGCAAGGAATCTATGTGTGTGTTGGCAATTTCTTTTAAAACTTTTTAGGTCTTATGTTATGAGTTAGTAACAATTACTACATTGATATTAGAAACTCTCAAAGGAAGTAAAAAAATTCATAAGAGTATGAAAGATTTTTAACATTATTTAGGTTAATATTTATATATTTTTGCGTTTATTTTGATTTTAAAATTGAAAAGTAAGGTGATTATTTCATTTAAGCTATTTTATTATTTTATTTAATATTTAAATGAATATTTATAAAAATTCTTAACTGTCAAGTGTTGGATCTAAAAAATTATAAAGGTTACAAATTTTGTCAACATTCCTACTTTCAGAAAAGATTTTGGCAGAGTTTGAAAACTTATGCTAAATTCATAACTTACCTATAACTTTAAAATTTCATTTTAAACACTATAGAAATACAACGTCAATTTCATTTTATTTCTCAACAAAATATATTCTATAGCATTCAAATATTACATAGTCATACACTAATTATACAATATATATTTCTATAATTGTAATCATATAGCTAGAATATTTATTCATTGTACAAATTTAAAAAAAAAATACAAAATCATCCTCCTAGAGAAACAGTTGACTTTTATAGCATTACAATTGAAAAGTAGGGGTGAGCAACGCTCAGTAAATAATTACGTGCAAATGTAGTTTTTAGAAAAATAAATAAGTTGAATAAGCTATCATAAAAACACTCTAAAATCAATAATTTATTCCATGTATACTTTTGAGACACTATTCTCAGTGATCATCGTTCATAGTTAACCAAATATATTTTGGGGGCATTATTTCTAGTCATCAGTGCAATCAACCGTGGCCTTTTGCATTACTATTACTAATTATTATCTCATGTCAATGTTTATATTAACTCAATAGCATTTTCAAAAAAATATTTATATACAAAACACAACGCGTGTTGACATACCATTCTCATTGTATTTGAAATAATAACATTCATATGAAAGGTTACAATTTAAATTGGTTTTCAAAAGTAATTTTTTGGATCAACACATGATAATTTAAGATGTTGGAAAACTAAATAAAACTTTCAATATTTTATCTAAGCTAGGATCTCATGGTAAATCATTAAGGAAAAATTGATCGGAAGGGTACTTGAATCCATTGCGATGCAGCAGTTTGAAATTGTTAATCTTCCATGTCTAAACTTTTCTTAACAAAAATAAAACTCTAATATCACTCAAAGTTGAGATATGAGTGAATGTTACGTTGGGACCTCAACCTATTTATATGTATTTATTTTATCTTAGCCCATCAAAAAAATAAAATAAAATAACCAATTAAGTTTCTATACATTGTAAAGCCCTACCAATTAAGTGATAACTTAAGAGCCCAATAATTTAATTAACTTAGTTGATTACTCTTAATGGGCTAATAATTAGATAGCACATATAATGTATAATCAATGTTAATATGTAGGTCTATATCAAGAAATTTTCCCAACAATCTCCCACTTGGGCCACATATGCCATTTTATGATTATACTTTATTAAACAACTTTGTTGAGCTCAGTATTTGCTATCTTTATCAAATAACATCACTAAATAATCTGGTCTATTAATTATACTAACATAAGATTCAAGCAATTTTTGTCACATTTTCTTCGTAACTAGACCTATCCTTGATCAAAATATCAATATAATCAATGACATAGATCAAGTATGGATTTGTAGCATGGAAATTTCATGTAATGTGATCCATTTTCATGTTTATTTCCAACTGGTCCTACTTTATAACTCAAAAGAGTTTAATGATACACTTTAAAATTTTTATGCATAACTGTAATTGAAAGAACATAACTTTACTTTAGAGTTTTCAATAACCAAAACGAGAACAATACATATAGTTTGATTAGAAAAAGATATGTCAAAAACATATAGATATCAAGAAAAAAACTCCCACTGAACATGCATATCGTCATAATAACCGCACATGTACGAGCCAAATGCTCATAAAACACTTTAGGTGGTATACCCTTAATAAGCGGATCCGCAACCATGAAGTTGTGCTAATATGTTCAATATCGATATAAAGAGTTTGAACTCTCTCTTTAACAACAAGAAACATTATGTTGATATGCTTCGATTTTGAAGAGCTTATGTTGTTCTTAAAATACAATGCAACGGCTTTATTATCACAATTTATCTTCAATGGTCTCTATATGCCATCGACAATGTTTAGTCCAATGATAAAATTTTGCAACCATATTCCTTTGTTCGACGCCTCGTAATAAGCTATAAATTCTGCTTCTATGGTGGAATAAGCCATGAGTGACTGCTTGACGCTCTTCAATGATATAACTTATCTAGCCAACATGAAAACATATCTTGAAGTGGATCTCTTGCTACCGAGGCAACTAGCAAAATCAGAGTCGGAATATCCCACGATCTTTAAATGATCATATCTCTAATAAGTGAGCATGAAATCTTTTGTTCTCTTTAGGTAACACATAACCCATTTTACTATTTTCTAATGATCCATTCCTAGGTTACTTAGATATCTGCCAAGCATTCCAACAACGCACGCAATATTCAAACCCCGTACAAACTAGAGCATACATGATACTCCCTACTGTCGATGCATAAGGGATGTTCTATATTTCTTTCTTTCTTTTCAATTTCATTACTTAGGCATTGAACCAAACTGAATATATCCCCTTTAGTAATAGGCACATCTCCTGGTACATAATCTTTTATGCTAAACCTACTAAGCACTTTATCAATATATGTCTTTTATGATAAGCCAATAATACCACAAGAATGATCTCGATCGATTTGTATGCCTAACACAAAATATGCATTACCAAGATCTTTCATTTCAAAAGTATTTGAAAGAAATCTCTTAGTTTCATACAACAAGCCTATATTGCTACTTGCTAGTAGAATGTCATCAAGCTATAACACCAGGAGAATAAATTTACTCCCACTAATTTTTGATAAATACATTGATCAACAGTGTTTTCCTTAAAACTAAAAGAGGTAATCACTCAATCAAATTTTTGATACCATTGATGAGATGCTTGCTTTAAACCATAGATGGATTTCTTTAATATGTACCGTAGATGTTTTGACTCATTCGACAGAAAATTCTCTAGTTGCATCATATATATAGTTTCTTCAATGTTTTCATTAAGAAATGTAGTTTTTAATCCATATGATATAACTCTAAATCGTAATAAGCTGTTAGTGCCATAATGATTTTAAAAAAGCCTTTTGATGAAACCATAGAGAAAGTCTCATTATAATCAATGCCTTCCTTTTAAGTGAAACTTTTGGACTAGACGTGCCTTATGTTTCTCAACATTACCTTCCAAATCTTGTTTGGTTTTGAAAACCCATTTGCAACAATCAGTTTTGCACCTTTAGGCAATTCGACAAGATCCTGAACATCATTGTACTACATTGATTTCATCTCATCTTTCATGGCCTCTATCCGTTTTTGGGAGTTCACACTCTTTGGCTTTACTGAAAGATACTGGATTATCTTTTAGTCCTATATCAAACTCGCATTCTTGGAGATACACAAAACTATATCATTTGAAATCGCTGATCTCTTTTCCTAAATGGATCTCTTTAATGGCACATCTAATTGAGGTTTTTGCTCCTTTATAAGAATAGAACCAAGTTCTTCCCGATGAATGAGAGATAACTCAATGACGTCTTGGTTATTTGTATTTGCATCATGTATAATGATAGGCATAATTGCCTAGTCATTTTTAGTTGTAATTGTGGGAATAGTAACATATTCCTTCTCAAAGACAAAGTTCCTAAGTTTAGCATTCCCACTTAATTCAACATCCTCAATGAATTTTGCATTCCCCATCTCAAAAAAGGACTTAATTGAGGGATCATAAAATCTAAAACCCCTCAACCTTTCTAAGTACCCAACAAATAATAACTTTTTATTCTTGAATCCATTTTTCTTTCATTAGGTCTATAAGGCCTAGACTTAGCTAGACAACCCCAAACATGTATATGCCTAATACTAGGCTTCTTTTTAATCCGTAGCACTTATGGGGTTTTAGCTACTGCTTTACTTGGAACTTGATTAAGAATATATAATGAAGTCTTTAAAGCTTCCCTCAAAGTGATTTTGGTAAAGAAGAATGATGTATCATACTTCTAACCATATCCTTTAGGGTCTTGTTTTGTCACTCAGCCACACCATTTTGGCTTAGAGTCCCAAGCATGGTGTATTGAGAAATCATACCACATTCTGCTAAATATCTCGTAAAAAGTTCTAGATGTTGTTCACCTAATCCATCATATCTACCATAGTGTTCACCACCATGGTCAGATTTAACGGCTTTAATTTTCTTACTAAGCTGATTTTCAACTTTAGCTTTATAGGTCTTGAAAACGTCCAAGGATTGTGACTTCTCATGTATCAAGTATAGGTACCCATAACAAGAGTAATCATCTATGAAAGTAATGAAATATTATTGACCGTTCCAAGAAGCCATAGGCAATGGACCACAAATATCAGTATGAATTAATTCCAAGACATTTGAACTCCTATTGGCACCAACTTTCTTTACATTTGTTTGTTTTCACTTGATGCAATCAATATATATTTTAAAATTTAAAATATTAAGGGAATCAAGAATTCCTTCTAACACAAGTTTACAAATTCTTTGTTCAAAATATGTTCAAACGCTTGTGCCATAACATGAAGGAATTCTCATTAATTAATTTACGCTTTATACCACAATTACTTATATGCAAGGTTTCATTAATATGTGAGGCATGAATATCCAATTTATATAGATTATCAATTAAAGAACCGATACCAATAATATTTGAATATTGAAATAGACTAAGCTTTCTATTTCCAAATGAACAATAATAACCATATTTATCTATACAAGGAATAGAAATCAAAGTTTATCTAAATGACAGTACATTAAATGTCTCATGCAAATCCAAATAACAACCAGATTCTAACTATAATCTAAATAATCAATCGCCTTAATAGGAGCTTTATTGCCATTGCCCTCATAGGTGAATCTTTTAGCATCAATTGGCACTCGGCTCCTTAGACAACCGTACATTGTCACATTTATGTGAGTAATTGCACTTGTATGTATCCACCAAGTGTGATTTGGTACTAAAGCCAAATTAACTTAAGAACAAATAAAGTTGAGAAGTTTACCCTTTTTTGCGAGCCAATTAACATATTTGGGGCAGTTCTTCTTTACATGTCTAGTTTTTTTGCAAAAGTAACAAGTGATAACACTATCCTATTTTTGTTGCACCGTAGGCTATGAAGTCCTATTATTTGTAGTTTCTTTTCTTTTATAATTCCTTTTCCTTTTCTTATTGGTAGCATTGTCACGAAAGGAAGTAGCTAAGTGAGCACTTTCTATCTTTATCTTAAAAGAATTGAATTTTACAAGAAAAGAGACCAAGACTAGGTGCACGAGAATGTCATCAAACATCTCTCACTTAGCACCCTCAATCTAGTAATAAGTTTAAACATCTCCATAATGTCCTTTTGCCTTTGTACTGCATTGAAACAATCTTAGAAAGAATGATGCTCGTTTCGACCTTTTCATTACCAACGAATTGGTCTAGTGTTTAGCTCAAGAACTTTTAGCATTTTATTCCTCTGGCATTGTGCCTCTAGTGGTGTACAAAATTGAGTGCTTCATGATTTATGATCATCAAACTCATGCAGTTAGAACGCTCCCATTTCTGTAAAGTACCTTTTCTGTAGCAGTACTATTATCAGTAAGGGTAAGAAGTTCTTCCATTCGGATTGTGTAAGTACCATTAAGCACAATGATAATGTGCTCCTTCCATTTCCTGAAGTTAATACCACCATTAAGCACTGGAATGTTGTTCAAGTTGGTAAATATAGAAAAAACATTAACTTAATCCAAAACAAAATAACCAACTCACAATTAATAAACATGCCATTCAATCATGTATATATACAATCAAAAAGAAAAAAATTAATTGATTGCATGCATATGCACATATGCATAAGATACAACCAATGAGCCATTATAAGATACCAAATACAACATTGTAATTCAGTATTTAGACAAAAATAACAACTTGCAAGCAATACGCTTAAAAACGATAAGTAAATATTGATAATAAATCCTGTCAATAATATGCCTTTATTTGAACCAACATAATACATGAGAAAACATAAAAATTATCACATATTCACTATCATATGTCTATGATATGGCCAAAAAAGCTAATCTTCCTTTGGACCAATTATTTCTACATAGATTTAAACACAATAAATTTAATTTCCTTAATAAAATCAACATATTTCAAAATAAATAAATCTACATAAAAGAGGTCTTTTTAGTGACATTTCATTTCAATTTAATTTATTTTAATATAGTGAATCTTAATTTGTAGGAATAAATAATAAATAAAAAATTATCAAAGTCCAAATAGTCAAAGGTCAAGTACTCAAAGGTCAACAAGTCAAAGTCAAAATGGTCAAAAATCAATGGATCAGAAGTCAAAACAGTCGAGGTTGAACCGGGTTAAAATATTCCAAAGAAAATGAGCTTAAAGCCCAAATCCAACTTGATGCCCATGTTCTGCCCTTATGGTTAGCCTTAGCAAATCTTGGACTTGCTTTGAGTCTTTATTGACCTTATAAAATTAAGTCTTTCCATTGGTAAAAGAAAAACATGTTTATGCCTCTTCCTTTCTTGCGGCCAAATTCTCTAACTCCCATGTACAAAACCAATGATATTCCACCTTTCATTATTATTATTGTTGTTGTTGTTATTTTAATTGAGTACATAATACAAAATCAACAGTAAGTATTATGCCAAGTTTTATGCCAAACAACTAGTTTAACATTTTTTATTCATAACCAAACTTGATGAATCCATGCAAATCATACCCAAGAAAAATCATAATACATAACCATTCATAAACATAAATATATGATTAACTATAGATAACTATAAATATATGATTACCCACAAAAATATTACTGAATACAATTCCTTATGATAAGAATCCACATATCAACAAAATAAGTTTTCTCTCAATGATTTGATATCAACAAAATAAGTTTTCTCTCAATGATTTGACATGAGCGGCTTTGATATAACTTATTGTAAAAACTAAAGAAAACTTTAAATATTCCATCTAAACCAGAATCCATTGCGATGCGACAGTTCGAAATTTTTGGTCTTCCACGTCTAAACTTTTCTTAATAGAGGAAAAACCCTAATATCGCTCAAAGACAGGATATGAGCAAATATTACGTTCTGATCAGACTATGGACTTCAACCTATTTATATGTATTATTTTATTTTATTTTAACCCGTCATAAAAACAAAATAAAATAACCAATTGAGTTTCTACATATATTAAAGCCATACCAATTAACAGATTAAAGTCCAATAATTTAATTAACTTAATTGATCACTCTTAATGGACTAATAATTAGATAGCACATATAATGTACAATCAATGTTAATATGTAGGCCTATACCAAAAAAAATTTTTAAAACAGGACTTTCATAAATATTCATTTAAATTTTAAATGAAATAAAACACCTTTCTTTTTAAAACCAAAATTAACCTAAAAAACATATAAATATCTACCTAAATATCTTAGAACAACTTTTACCGTAAATTTTTCTACTTCTTTAAGAACACTTTCTAATATTTATTTAGTAATAATTTTTAATAACTCATAATATAATACCTAAAAGCCTTTAAAAGAAATATAAAACCAAATCAAATAAATTATTTTGACTAAACTTAAAACTAATTATAACAACGGTATAATGAAACTCTAACTAAATTCTATTTTCTTTCTCTTTTCTTTCCAGTTTTTTCTTCCCTATTTCTTCCTCTCATTTTCTTTCTTTAAGGCCTTAAACAAAGGACATGACATGTGACTTCTAATTTCATTTGACCCTTAACTTCTCTTTTTAAACTTTTTAGCTATAATTAAATCTTATTATCCCAAAAATTCTACTATTTTAAAAGTATAAACATTAAATGCTTAGATCCTCACATATTATAATAATGATATATCCATATATATGGATTCCTGTTAACAATAAAATGGATATTATAATTCTCACCACCTTGAAAGAAATTTCATCCTCAAAATTTATGTACCTAAATAAATCAACTTTAGGTATTGAGATTGCTTTTGATGCTCAAGTTCTCATGTACCTTATTTGAGTCCATGATGTTTCCACGAAATCTTTAGCAATCTAATAACCCTCTTACAAAAAACAAGAACTTATTTTTACGATCCAAGATTCCAATTAGCTTTTCTTTATAAGAGACATTTTTATTTATAGTCGTATCCTTCATTTTTAGGACAAAATTTCTTTCAAGATGGGAAAATTGTAATATATATCATTATTAATTAGAAGAGATTATTTGATTATGGACAAATATGTTTATACTTTTAAAAGAGTAGAATTTTTGGATAATAAAATTTTATTATAGATAAAGAATGAAAAAAAAAAGTTAAAGGGTTGAATGAAACTGAGAAGTCCTATGCTTTTTTCTTTATTGTTTAAAGTCGTGGTTTATTTATTTAAAGAATTAAAGTTGTGCCAATGGAAAAAAAAAATTTATTATTTTATATTAAAATAAATGTAAAAGTTTGGTAAGTGCGGCATGTGTGTACATGTAATGAATTAGGTGAAGGTATCGTCAAATGAAAAAAGGAATGACCATGTGGTAAGGAATTTATGTGTTGACAACTTCTTTAAATGATTTAGGTATTATGTTATAAGTGTCTAACAATTATACTAGATTGATATTAGGAAGTGTCTCTGAAGAAGTAAAAAAATTCATAGGAATGTGAAAGTTACTCTACGTTATTCAAGTTAGTATTTATATATTTTTGGGTTAATTTTAGTTTTAAAACTAAAAGGTAAAGTGTTTTATTTCATTTAATGTTTGAACGAATATTTTTGAAAATCTTGAACTATCACGTGTTGATCCAAAAAATTATGAATGTTGCAAATTTGGTCAATATGCCTAATTCGAAAAAGAAATTTTGCAGAATTTTCTTTATAATGTAAACACACATACTAAATTTGTAATTTGCAACTTTAAAAATTTCATTCTAAATACTATAGAAATGCAGCACAACTACATTTTATTTCTTAATGAAATATACTAATATTAACATCCATGGCATTCAAATACTAACTATATAGTCATACTTTAAATATACGATATTATATTTCCACAGTGATAATCACACAACTACAATATCTATTCACTATCATGAATTTTAAAAATACAAAATCATTCTCATGAAGAAGCAATTGACTTTTAACTATCATGTTTCTAACATTACCAAAAAGCCTAAAAAATATATGTTAAAATCCAATAGATATTTATATGCAAATACAGTTTATAGGAAAATAAACAAATTTTTATATAAAACACTTTCTGATTTCAAACAATAAATTTAATAAGCCATCATGAAAACATTTTAGAACCAATATTAATATAAAATAATAAGAACACATTTATTAATTTAATTCATTCATTCCATATGTACATTTGCGGCATTATTTCCATGGGCCGACTCCCATAACTAATCAAATGTGCTTTTGGGGTGTTATGTCTAGCGATCTTTGTCTAGATTTCATCTTGTGCTTTCACATTCAAAGTCATCGGGCCTATCAATCATGGCCCATCACATCACTATTACTAATTATTATCTCGTGTTAGTATTTATATTAATTTAATAATATTTACAAATTAATCTTCCTCACCATCAAAGAAATTTCATCTTCAAAATTTATGTACATGTCTAAAATAATTGAGATCGCATCCAATCCTCAAACTCCTATGTAACTTCTTTGATTCCATGACGTTACCACAATTCTTCACCAATATGATAACACCCTTATAAATAACTTGTTTTTTTTTTTAATCCAAGATTTCAATATGCTTCTTGTTATAAGAAACGTTATGTTGACGTGAAGAATTTGGTTGATATTTCTTAAGTATTTGGATATGAAAAAGAACATGAATATTCGACTGCTAAGTAGGTATACTAATCTATATGATACTTGACCAACTCGTTCCTACTTTTTTTAGACCTTTCTATGCTAGTGTGGGTTTAATTTTTAGGAAAATATGATCACCTACTTCAAACTCTAATAATCTCCTTTTGTAATCTGTATAACTCTTTTGACAACTTTGGGTTGTAAGAAATTATTGCCTAGTAATCTTTATCTTTTCAATAGTTTTTCTTACCAATTCAGATCCTATAAGTGAAGGCTCACTTATCTCTTCCCAACATATAGGAGATCAACACGGTATATCATATAATGCTTTAAAAAGAGATATTCCAAAAATAGATTGATAGCTATTATTTTAAGAAAATTCAATTAACTACAAATGCTTAGCCCAATATCTTTGAAATCTATAGCACAATACCTTAGCATATTCTTTAATATTTAGATAATTCTCTCTAATTGATCTTCTATTTGAGGATGATAGGTTGTATTATAGTTCAACTGAGTAGCCACCATTTTTTATTAATTTCTCCAAAATTGTAACGTAAATTTCGTATCTTTATTTGAAACAATTGATAAAGACACTCTATATAATCTCACTATATTTTGAATATACAATATACTTAAGAATTTTAGAGAATCGGTGGATTTGACAGTAAAAAGTGAGCATATCTTGTTAACCTGACTATAATTACTCATATACTTGCATGATTCTTTCAACTTTAGTAGTCTCCACACAAAATTCACAGTCATATGCTCTTAACTCTCATTCGGACGCTGGAAGAGGTTGGATAATCTTGCCAATTTTTGGTATTTTACTTTCACCTATTGACATACCAAACATCTACCCACAAATTTTTCACATCTTTCTTCATTCTGCTCCACCAAAAATATCTTTCTTCATTCCCACATACCAAACACCCATTAACATACAAAATTTTATAAAATATAATAATTGCGAGATTTCAAATAATAGCAAAATAGCAAATATACATAAATACAAAAACAAAAAACACAATATTTTATTAAGGTTCGGTAAAAATGGTTATCTATATTCTCGGGTATTTGGAAACTTTACTAATATTCAAAATAGATATTTCAGAATGGGGGCATAAATTCCCATAAATCTATTACGACTAATTTGTAATACTTACAAAAATAATGAATAAAATTGTAAAATATTAAAATAGGGAGACCAAAGTAAAGTTTACCATAAAGCTACAACCGAATGTCTATGTTCTTGCTTTGTTTTACTTGTTTCCTTGATCTTCTTTCTTATTTCCATTGGAGTTCAAGTAGGAGAGATCATCAAAGGCCATAAAGTTCTTTTCCCATAAAAAAACGTGATTATGACATGATCATATTTATTGGGAAGAGAAGCTAACAATATTTAGTTTTTTCAACATTTTTCAATTTATCATACAAATTCAATAGATCAATTACAAGTAAATCAAATCCATGATATGATTAGTTATAGTAGCACCTGGTTCATGTTGAATGTGGTATAACAATGTTGTTTTAGCAGAGCTTATTCCGACTGCTCTTTTTTATGAATTTATTCTCCCACTCTTTCCATTGCTTGTTGTGCATGTCTCCCTCTGTAAATAGATACTTCTACTTTTTGGTGAGACAATCCAATTTACATAGCAAGTGGTTCATCTTAGCCCATTCTTTCTTAGTAATTTCATCTGGTTTTTCTTCTTTAAGAGTAACATCTTGCTCTTGTTGGCAAAGAATATCGAGCACTCCACGTTCTCTAAAACTTTACTATCAGTTATTATTACTTCCAAAGCTTACAAAGCAGAAGTCAAATTTTTGTGTGAGTAATAGTGTAGAAATTTTTTTCAGAAAAGATTAGAGTGGTCACAATGATCCCATTTAAAATTCAAACTCCTTGAATAATTTTTAAGCCTTTTAATAGAATTATTTTTATGTATGTATCCATACTACTTGAAACTTTAACTCTGATACAAATTCTTGGAACATCGGGGTCCAATAATTTTTATAAAGTACAAAACTTATAACATATAGTAATTATGAGGCTTCAAATAATAACCAAATAACAAAAATGTAAAATTTAAAAATAGAAAATCAAAATTTAACGAGGTTTGATAAAAATGATCACCATCATCTTCTAGTACGCAGATCACTTTACTAATTTCAAATTACAAAATTTGGGTGTAACACAAATCTATTAGGATTAATTTGTAATATATAAAAAAATAATGGATAAAATTGTAAAATATTCTTCTAAATAGAGAGAGCAAAGTGAAATTTATCACGATGTTGCAAATCAAGATGAAGATCTCTATTTCTTACTCTATATTACTTTGTTTCAAGGTTTTTGGAAATACATTAAGCAAATTAGTCAAGGTTCCTATTTGTAACCGATCTAAACCTTGATTAATATGCAAATTTGCAAGCTTTTCCTTTCTTCATGCCATTTCTAAACTTCAATCACAAGTATCAATTTGCAGTAATAAAAGTGCAAGTAGGAGCTGTCACAATATAAGCAAGAACTGTCCATGACACCTTTCCCGATACCACATTTGTCTCTAAAGCTTTAGCTGCATTAACCCTATTCTTGTAGTCATCTGAAAGGCTTTGATAATGTTATAATACCTTTTTCATATATTACTTCTGAGATAGATAAAGTTGCCCATTCTTTTGATCCCTTTCTTATTTTCAGTTCAAGTATCTTCCTTACTTCACCCAGATTTTTTGTTTGAAACTCTTGATTTAATTTGTCTTTTAATATGCTATTTTTTCTTATTCTTCGAAACTATCAGCATATTACGAACATACAAGAGATAAATGAAAGATCCACTTTGTAGCTTATAAAGATACATACAATGATCAAAATTATTTCATGTGTACTTTTGCTTTGTAATAAACTAATCAAATTCACTTATATCGTTGTCACGGGGACTACTTTAATTAGTACAACTACTTGTTTAGCTTATAAATCCAATTTTCTTGACCACCAACTTGAAAACCCTATAGTTGAGCCACATAGATTTCCTCTTCTAGAATACCGTGTAAGAATGTCATCTTTACATCCAATTGAATTCATTCCAAATTAAATTGTATTATCAAAGTTAACAAAATACGGATAGAAGAATGCTTCACAATGGATAAAATATCTCATTGTAATCAACTTCCTTCTTTTGAGTGCATCATTTCACCATTAATCTTGCTTTATAGCAATTTTTCAATCCATCTTTCCTTATAAATTCTTATTTGTAACCAATTTCTTTCTTTCCCTTTGGTAACTAAGCTAGGTTCCATGTTTTATTCTTTGAACAGGATTGCCTCTCCTTGTTCATGGCCATTTTTCACCTCTTTGCTTTTGGAAGAGGAAATCTACATGATTGAACTAGAGAGTTTTCAAGTTATTAGTCATAAATTCATATGCTAAACAAGTCATTGTACAGGTTAAAGTAGTCTCCAAGACAACGATATCAGTGATTTTATTAGTATATGGTAAAACAAGAGTACACGCGAAGTAGTTTTGATCATTGTATGTATCTTCACAAGCTACAAAATGAATCTTTTAGTTTGTCTGTTGATGTATGTTAATTATTTGTTGATAGTTTCAAAGAATCGAGAAAAAGTTAGCATATTAAAGAGTTTGAAATGAAAAATCTATGTAAATTAAGGAAGATAATTTGAATGCAAAGAAGTAGGGATCAAAAGAAGGGTAAGTTTTGTTTATCTTAGAAGATATTACAATGTTTTTAGATGTCTCATGACAGTTGCATGAATAGGGTTGATACAGTTGGCTTTAGGGATAGAAATGGCTTTAACGAAGAGCCATGAATAATTCTTGCTTGTGTTGACATTGTTGTAAATCGACAATTGTGCTTGAAGCTTACAAGTGGCATGGAGAGAAGAGAAGCTTGCTAACTAATCGAACTTTGGATCATCTACAAATAGGAATTCTAGCTCATTTGTTTCATGCTTAAAAATCTAGAAAACAAAGTAATAGAGCAAGAAACAAATAGATTCTCTTCTTCGTATGCAATTTTGTGATAAATTTCACTTTGGTCTCTCTAATATTTTATACTTTTATTCTTTATTTTTGTAAGTATTTTAAATTAGTCCTAATAGATTTATGGATAACTTAAATTCTGTAATTTCTCTTATCCTAATATATAATATTATGGATTGATTTAAGTGTTAAAGGACGTAGGTAACTATTTTTCTTGAATTTCATTAAATTATAATATTTTTGTATATTTATTATAGCTGTTGTTTGCAATCTCATAATTACTATATTTTATATATTTTTGTATTTTGACAGAATGTCGATTTTGAAGATTTGATTTTTGAGATTAAATATTGGACGTAATAAATGAAATTATTAACTAGTGATTCATGTATATATATATATATATATATATATATATATATATATATATATAAAACTGCCCGATATCCTTTAGGTTTAATTCAATGGCCTATTCTCCTTTTAAAGTTTAAAAAATGTTTGGTTAGGTTCATCGGACAATTCTATTCATGATTAAAATCACTTTATCATGTGCTTTGGCGAAAACAATCCCAGATCTTTGACTTGTAAAATAAGATATTGACTTTCTGCTCAATTGGTCTCAATATTTAATAGGTTATGTGGTGGGAAATTATGAGCCCAATAATTTCCCCAAAATATAAAAGTTTGTGAAATATAATAATTGAAAAAAATAAAATGATGACAGAATAATAAATATGCAAAATACAAAATAAAGAACTCCACTATTTAACGAGATTCGGTAAAAATGTTACCTATGTTCTCAAGCACTTGGATCAATTTACTAGTATCAAAATGAGAGAATTATAGAATTTGGGTACAATATGCAAACACCCACAAATATGGTCGGACTTAATACAAATAATTACATAAAGTAATACAAAACTGTAAATCTTACAAAATAAGGAACTCAATTGAAGTTTGCCAAGAGAGACTAATATGCAGAATTCTGATTTCTGCAGATTTGCTTCGGCCTCTTCCTTCTCTCACTCAATCTCCCTTCACTTTTGTTTTTGGGATGATTTGGAGAAGAGTCTTCATGCCTTTATATAGGTGTTGGAGTGCTCTTAATTCAACCATGATCCAACTTGTAGCCAATTTGGATTTTACAACTTCCTCATTTTACAACTCAAAGAAAAATTCAAATTGGCTACTTCATTCACAGCTATTCATCTTCTAGAAATGAGCCATTAATTCTAGAATCTTCACCCTGGCGAATTTCAACATTCATATTTCTATCATTTGATAGTTCCTTCAAATGCTTAAATATTGGTGCCATACACCCAAAAGTGTTCAAATCTGCAAGATGTTGATCAAGTTTAAATAATGTTTAAACTTAATTGTTGTCACTATCTTGGTCATCATATCAGCGGGATTATCTGTAGTTTTGATCTTCTGAAGTAAAATTTCTCCTTCTTCGATAATCTCCCGCACAAAGTGAAATCGAACGTCAATGTGCTTTGTTCGGCTATGGTAGACTTGGTTTTTAGCCAAAAGAATAACACTTTGGCTATCAAAATACACTCGAATGTGTTTCTACATAACTCCCAAATCTTCAAGTAACCTTCGAAGCCAAATAACTTCTTTAACAGCCTCTGTAACTGCCATATACTCTGCTTCTGTGGTAAACGAAGCAAATGTTGACTATAGGGTAGATTTTCAACTTATTAGTGCTCAAGAAAGAGTGAAAACATATCCAGTAGTTGATCAACGCTTATCCAAATCACCAGCGTAATCAAAATCAACGTATCCAACCACACATTGACCAAAAGTCATATCTTGCTCAAATACCAAACCAATCCCTACGGCATTTATGATATCTCATAAAATCCATTTCACAGCTTGTCAATGCCCTTTTTTTAGGATTATGCATGTACCTGCTCATAACTCCAACTAATTGTGAAATGTCTGGCTTCGTACACACCATAGCATACATCAAGCTACCCACTGCATTTGAGTATAGAACCTTTGATATAAACTCTCGTTCTATATCGATATTTGGAGACAAGGATGCACTAAGCTTGAAATGAGGAGTAAGTGGGGTACTTACAGGTTTTGACTTTTCATTCATGCCAAAACGTTGTAATACCCTTTTCAGATATTTCTTTTGAGATAAACAAAGCTTGCCCTTCTTCCAATCCCTGTTTATTTCCATTCCAAGTATCCTTCTTGCGTCACCCAAATCATTCATTTCAAACTCTCTATTTAACTGTGCTTTCAACATGTTGATTGCTTCCTTTTCCTTCGAAGCTATCAGCATATCATCCACATACAACAAGAGGTAAATGAAAGATCCATTTTGTAGCTTGCGTAAATATACAGAATGATCATAATTGCTTCGTGTGTACTTTTGCTTTGCCATAAACTGATTGAATTGCTTATACCACTGTCTCAGAGACTGCTTTAACCTATACAATACTTGTTCAGCTGACAAACCCAATTCTCTAGACCAGCAACTTTAAAACCCTCTGGTTGAGTCATGTAGATTTCTTCTTCTAAATCACCATGTAAGAATGTCGTTTTTATATCCAATTGATCTAGTTCCAAATTAAATTGTGCTACCAAAGCCAACAAAATACGAATGGAGGAATGCTTCACAATTGGAGAAAATATCTCATTATAATCAATTCCCTCCTTTTGAGCGTAGCCTTTCGCTACTAATCTTGCTTCGTAGCGAACCTCATTCTTACTAGGAAATCCATCTTTCTTTGCAAATACCCATTTGCATCCAATTGCCTTCTTGCCCTTCTTTAATTGAGCTAGCTCCCAAGTTTTATTCTTTTGAAGGGACTGCATTTCCTTATCCATGGCCAATTTCCACTTTTCTACTTCTGAATTGTTAACTGCTTCACAATAAGTAGTAAGGATGTCGACATCTACCACAAGAAATGCATATGCCACTGTATCTCTTAAGTGAACAGGCTTCTTGATCTTTCGTTTTTCTTTAAGAGTGCAATTGGTAAGTTAAGATCTAAAGGTTCTTGGGTTGAAACCTCCTCTTCTTGTTCTACTGGTCCTTTTTCTTCTTCAGCATCCTCATATGCCCTTGGAGTGCTTCTATTTGCCTGAGCAGATTTTGCTGGGTTAATTGTATTTACTTTAAGCTCCACCTATTTCAGAGTATGCTTCACCTACTGTGAAGTACTGTTGGTCTTTTTCTTGTTTTGAGTTACCTTCTTTAATATACCAGATTCATCAAAGGTAACATCCCTACTGAAAATAATCTTCCTTGAAGTTGGACACCATAGACGATGTCCTTTCACCCCAGAAGTAATCCCTATAAATAAGGCTTTCTTTGTTCTCGGATCTAGCTTCGATTCTTTTACATGGTAATAAGCAGTGGAACCAAATACATGTAAAGAATCATAATCATTTGCAGGTTTTCCAGACCATACCTCTAAAGGTGTTTTATCCCAATCGCAGCTGTTGGTAAATGGTTAATGAGATGGCATGCATATGTAACAGCCTTAGCCCAAAATTATTTGCCTAACCCAGCATTAGACAACATACAATGAACCTTCTCTAACAAGTTCTGATTCATTCATTCAGCCACCCCATTCTGTTGTGGTGTATCTTTGACGTGAAGTGATGAATAATGCCTTCATTTTTACAAACTTGCAAAAATCGATCGTTTTGATATTCGTGCCATTGTTTGATTGAAGTTTCTTGACTTTTCTTCCAGTTTGATTCTCTATCATTTTCTTCCAAATGAGAAAAATCCCTAGAACTTTATCTTTTGACTTCGTGGTATACACCCAAACTATTCTAGAAAAGTCATCAACAAATGTAACAAAATAATGTTTATCCCCAAGTAAAGTTATCTTTGTAGGTCCCCACACATATGAGTTAATGTAATCCATAATACTTTTAGTATTATTTTCTCCAGTGTCAAATTTCACCCTCATTTGCTTCCCTAGTACACATTCTTCGCAGGAACCCAATTTGCTAGTCTTTGCGCCTTTCAACAAGCCTTGCTTGGTTAGTGTTTGCAAAGCTTTTTCTCCTGCATGTCCCAAGGGCATATGCCATAATCTCATCATCTCTGAATCTGCATCTTCATTTGTGACTGCTGCAGCTATACCAACAATCGTACTTCCTTAATAGTGATACAAATTACTTTTCCTGACTCATTTCATTACTACGAGTACTGCAGAGAAAACGTTTAACATTCCATCTCGCATTGCCATAGTGAAACCTTTAGCTTATAAGGTTCCCAATGAAATGAGATTCTTCTCGGATTCTGGCATATATCGAACTTTTGTCAGGACTCTAGTTGAACCATTATGATTCTTCAAGCGAATAGAGCCAATTCTAGTTACCATACAAGTTTTGTTGTTGGCCATATAGACAATTCCACCATCAATTTCTTCAAAATTAAAAAACCACTCCCTCTTGGAACTCATGTGGAAAGAACATGCTGAATCAAACAACCACTCGTCAGGATGTGTTATTGAAGAAAGACAAGATAATGTAAAATTTGTCTTATCATCATCACATTTAGCTACACATGCATCCGATGTAGTTTTATCCTTTTTTCTTAACTTAGGACAATCTTTCTTCCAATGCCCATTCTCACGACAAAAGGCACACTCATCTTTACGTGGTCTGGCTTTAGATTGAGATCTCCCTCTTCTTCCTAGCTTTTGACTTTGATCACGACCCCTGACAACATGAGCCTCTGCTGTTAGGTTCCTTTTGTACTCTTGCTTACTCTTCTTCCTGATTTCATTTGAGTTTAGTGCAGTAGTAACCTTATCAAATGTTATAGTTTTCTTCCCATGAAGCAAAGTGGTAATGAGATGATCGTATTCATCGGGAAGTGAAGTTAACAGTATCAAATCCTTTTTAGTGTCCTCTAATTTCTCATCCAAATTCAATAGATCTGTCATCAATAAATTGAATCTATTGATATAACTAGCCATCATAGTACCTGGTTCATATTGAAAGCGATACAACCTGGTTTTCATGTAGAGCTTATTTTGGTTGCTCTTCTTTATGAACTTATTCTCCAACTCCTTTCACAACTTGTTTGCACATGTCTTCCTCATGAACGGATACTTCTGCTCCTTTGTGAGACATAGCCGAATTGTACCACATGCTAATCGGTTGATCCTTGCGCATTCATTTTCACTTATCTCAGTCGGCTTTTCATTTTCAAGAGTAATATCTAGCTATTGTTGGAAAAGAACATCAAGTACTTCACATTGCCACATGCTAAAGTTGTTATTGCCGTTGAATTTTTCCACTTCAAATTTTGTACTTGAAGCCATCGGTCTTATCGAAGTAGTTACTGGTGGATTCGAAGATGCAACAGTATCTGAGACAAATCTTGCCATCATGCTATCAATTATTATAGTTCACAAGTTTACACAGCGAAATTTTAACCTTTACGTGAATAGTATATTGTAATACCTTGAATTTTAATATTAATGAAAATATGTATATATGAATATATCTTCTATATAATATATAAAGATATAGTATTTGAGAATTTATAAGATAAATATATGTATTTTTGGAAAATTATTCAATTAGGATGAATATGTTATATTGTGAATAAGAATGAAGGTATTTGAAAATATGAATATTTTTGTGGTGAAAAATAGGAAAAGAAGATTGAATGAGAGTTTAATTGATAAAGAAAAAAATATTAGTGGTGGCTTTGTTTAATTCGTTGGAATGAAATGGAAACAAAATGAAGGAAACACAGAGGAGACAAAGGCAAGTTTAAAGGAAATTAAATGTTAAAATATATATATATATATATATATATTATAATAATAAGGTTAGTTGATGTATGCATATTGGAAGCTTGGCTTCTTTCTTTGTTTAGATAAAGAAAAAGACGGAGAAGAAGAAGTGGAGGAGAAGAAGAAGAAAGAAAGAAGAAAAAGAAAGAAAATATATATATACGGGTTAGTATTTATATTTGAATTAGATTTAATTTGTTAGAATGTATATATGTGTGTGTGTGTGTATATATATATATATATATAATTAAGTTTGAATTTTTGTTATTATCATTGGACGATTATTTATTATTATTGTTAAATTTATTTAAGGAGAAATTTTGGGAGAAGTAAGAAAATCAGCAAAAGTCTAAAGATTGAGATACAATATCCAGGTAGGTGTTTACGTGCAATGGGTTAATTTTAGTTTTAAAACTGAAAAGTATGATGTTTTGTTAGAAATTACTTTTGGTGATTATTTATAAAATTGAATTTACGGATTAAATGAATATATATGAAAATTTGATATATATTTGATTTAATTGATTAAATTATTATTTATGAAATTTGGTAATTGGTTTAATTTAAGGATTATTGAATATTTACAAAAATTTATGATTTGTTACGTGTTATTAAATATTTTTATGGATATTATTATTTTTGAGAAAAATGTAAAATATGTGTTGTATTTATGTAAATTGATGGTTTCAAGGAAAATATTATGTTTATGAAAATTTGTAAAAGTTGTTTTGAGTAAAAACATGGAATTGAAATAATCTGAACATGGAGATGAGATGGCCATGGTTGTTGATAGCATCGGTGACTTTGGATGTGATTTCAGTCCCACGGTGAAAGCCCGTAAAGATGAAATCTGGGCGACGATCCCTGGGAATAGTGCCCCTAAAATACGTTGGATATGAACGACGGTCCTTAGGAATAATGCCCCAAAAGCACATATGGCCAGTTATGGGTGGTCCGTGGGAATAATGTCCTAGAACTATGCATGGAATGAATTAATTGAAATCAGGTATAATAAAGGAAATAAATGAGTTCAAGTTATTTTTATGGAGGTTGAATTTTGAGAAATCATTTTGATATTTTACCAAAATTATGGTTGGGAATTGAAAAGTATTTTATGTTGATGATAAATGAATAAAGGTGTTTTAATTGTTTTAATTACGTTGTTTTAGAATATCTTTGGGATATTTTGTTGTGTGAAATGAAAAAAAATTTATATGAATAATTTCTTATTTTTTTAAAAGCTGCTATTATAAATAAATATTTACTGACCATTAGCTCATCCCTACTTTTCAGGTGTTAGGTAATGCTTGAGATAAAACGTGTAATGGGTAATGGATTACTCGAAGAGGATGATATTGCTATATTTCAAAATTTGTAAGATTATACGAATATATATATAGGTAATTGTGTAATTATATATGTATAATCGTACTTATATTGTATTATTTTAGTACGATTGTATAAATAGTATTTGAGTAATAGAAATTCGGTATTGGTTGTTAATATTTCAGATATGTAAGGAAATAGTTGATTAGCGTGAGTTTTATTTGGGAGTATGACTTTTGGTATCAGAGCATTATGTTCCTTGAGGTAAGATTTATAATTTACTATTTTTTGAATAAATTTTTCTTAACACCCTAATTCGGTATTACCTTAGCATATGCTGGGTCAGAGTCGTTACAGTGTATTTGAAAAATTTCCATAAAAGACTAGAGGAGTCACAATAATCCCACTTAAAACCCAGACTTCTTAGGCAATTATATTCTTTTTTATAGAATTTTTCTCATACATATATGTACCTCAAGTGAACCTTCGGCTCTGATACTAATTGTTGAGAAATTATGAGCCCAATAATTTTTCGAAAATATAAAACTTGTGAAATATAATAATTGAAAAAATCAAATGATGACAGAATGATAAATATGCAAAATACAAAATAAAGAACACTCGAATTTAACGAGGTTGGGTAAAAATATTACCTACGTCCTCGAACATTTAAATCAATTTACTAGTATCAAAATGATAGAATTATAGAATTTAGATACAATATGCAAATACTCACAAATATGATTAGACTTAATACAAATAATTACATAAAGCAATACAAAGCTGTAAATCTTATAAAATAAAAGACTCGATTGAAGTTTGCCAAGAGACTAATATGCAGACTTCCGATTTCTGTAGATTTGCTATCGCCTCTTCCTTCTCTCACTCAATCTCCCTTCACTTATGTTTTTGGGATGATTTGGAGAAGAATCTCCATGCCTTTATATAGGTGTTAAAGTGCTCTTAATTTAACCATAATCTAACTTATAGTCAATTTGGATTTTACAACTTACTCTTTTTACAGCTCAAAGAAAAATTCAAATTGGCTATTTCATTCACAGTTGTTCATCTTCTAGAAATAAGCCATTAATTCTGCATTCTGCATTCTGCATTTTGCAAAAAAAGAAACACGTAAAATATAATTTTTTTCCTTTTCTTTATCATTTTTTTCTCTTTTTGTCTCTTTCATCCGTCTTTCTTCTTTTTTTTTTATGAATTTTTTGTCCAAATAAAAAATTGGAACCAAATGAGATAACTCTAGAATAAAATATTTGGAATAAAAAAAAACTAAAATCATAATAAAGTAAAAGATTTTTAAAGAAAGCGCATAAACACAAAATCAAAATATAAAAAATTAGTAATGAAAGTCATCCTCTAAACTCGAATTTGGTATTATTCGGGGGTAATTTGGGTGCCCGAAAGTGGTGCTTTCGGGCGCTCAAATTGGCACTGGAAACCCGTGCTTTCGTGAGCCAATTGTTGCACCTGAAAGCATTCCTTCAGTTAATTTATAATATATTACACTATAGTCAATTTATATTAATAATATGATTTTTATATGTTATTTATAAACAGATAATTATTAGTAATTATTTAATAATAAAAAATTTATTATTATTAACATATCAACATAAATAATACCAATAAATTAAATTAAAATTTGAAATTATGAGTGTGCATGTACGATAAATTTAAACAAAATATGTTTATTTCATATAACAACGTAATCAATACATTTTACACTTAACTTGAGATTTTGGATTAAATTTGAGATTATAAAACATAAGAAAAATTTCTCACAAGTAAAAGGTGGGTAGTGAATGCAAAATTATTTGAAAAATTTGTGTTGGACTAGTTTGATAAAAAATTTATTCAAGTGACTATCTATCAATTGGATCTAAAATATGTTACTTTGAAATTTTTTTCTCATATTTATATATACATATTTAAATATATTTAAAAAAATATATTAAGATAAATATTAAATATATTTTTTTATTGGTCAACGTTAATTACTAATTTGCTGTTAAAAAGTAGAGTTCTCTGTTATCTCATGTAACAAATGGAGTATTTTTTAAATTTTATAGATGATAATGGGCCATTTTCTCAAAACTGAGAAGGGTATGGTGCAATGTCCCTATATATTATAAATAGCAACTTAGGTTTTATTGTCCTTTCATAGTCTTTAGTATAGTTATGTTATTAAGAACTTCAATTTTCTAATATTAATATAAATAAAAAATTAGAATAATAATTTATAGTATTAGAATGATTAACTACGATAGGTGGATATTGGTTAATAGATGTTGAAAAATTGAGTCCAATAATTTTTTAAAAATATAAAAGCTTATGAAATAAATAATTACAAAATTTTAAATAATGACAGATAACAAATATGCAAAAATATAAAAAAAAATTAGAATTTAATAAGGTCCGTTAAAAATAGTTACCTATGTCCCTGAACACTTCAATTACTTCATTAGGATTAAAATAAAAGAAATTATAATTTTTTAGTGTAATGTATAAATACATATAAATTTGGTGAACGCTAATTTACAATACTTATAAAGCTAAATGCACAAAACTATAATATTACAAATAGGGACCAAAATGAAATTTGTCAGGAAGATTAAAGTGAAGAAGACCATCTCTCTGGTTTTTCAAATTTACAATATTTCCTTTAGATTCTAAAGAATCATCATTTCCACTAGCTCCACTCTTCTCTCCATCCAATGAAAACCTCAAGTTCGAAGATATATCCTATATATCTCTGAAGGAATCGCCAAATGATTCTGACTCTGATGTTTCACCTCCATCATCATTTCTTTGCCACTGTGGGTGCCTTGGTTTGCTACTGGCTATTCGAGATAGGTAAGTTTTACAATACTCTGGCCAAAAAAATAGGTGAATGTTCTTCAATCCATTATGTCAACACTTTGCCCAAAGCTGCTTATCGGCAATAAGCTTTAGAAGAGCATCGGCAATAGACTATTGATCATAAGGATCGATAAGAAAACCATTGTCTACTACCTTCAATATTCATCCAGTCAAATTAGAAAAGTTGTGAACTTCCTCATTCAAACTCCTTATAATCATGCAATCAATAGATATGACCAATGAGCAAATATACCCGAAGTATATCAACAGGCCCTCCATTCTTTATGGCAATAAGGGGCATGTTGAATTATAAACTTAATCTAGAATATTGAATTGTCTAAATTGGTGTACTAGATTTAGTAAACATTGGTGTACTAAATATGGTAAACATTGGTGTACCACATGAAGACTAAATCAGTGGTTTAGAATGATTTGCTTCAAGTATAAATACTCCTCCCCTTTTAAGATTTTATAATTAAGTTAGAAATAAAAACTTGAGTCTTTGTTCAAGTATTTGAGAGTGTTATTTATTTTTTGTAAGTTTGTGTGAGAAATAAATAAATTTGAGTGTTTTAAGTCCTTAGAAAATTTTTATTTTGAACAAACTAGTATCAGAGCTCGATTTCGTAACGTGGATGTTATATTTGTGTGATTACGTGCATATTTAGGAAATTCTGTCAAAAAGGCCAATATTACTTAAAGAGTCTGGGTTTTAAATAGGACCGTTGTGACCCCTCCAGTCTTTCCTGGAAGTTTTTTTAATTTCTATTTTCATACATATAAGCATTCATATTATTATCTAAAATATTGTTAGAAAAACTATGGCAAATGAAGGTATGGCACCATTATAAGTTCTAATTCTCAATAGAATTAATTATCATAATTGGAGTATAAAAATGAAAGCACTCCTTGAATCACAAGATGTGTGGGAGGTTGTGGAGAAAGGTTATAATGAACCTAGAGATGATGTTGCCATCTTCGCTTTAACTCAAACACAAAGAGACACATTGAAAGACACGAGAAAGAGAGACAAAAAAGCTCTCTTTATCAAGCATTAGATAATGATGCTTTTGAGGAGATATCAAATGCAACTTCTGCAAAGTAAACATGGGATAAACTTCAAACATCTTACAAAGGCATTGAGCAAGTAGAAAAGGTACATCTTCAAACCTTGAGAGGAGAATTTGAAACTTTATACATGAAGAAAGGCGAGTTGATTGTTAATTACATCTCTAGAATCAAAGTTATTTCTAATCAATTGAAAAAAAAGGGTAAAAAATTAAGTGAAGTGAGGATAATAGAGAAGATACTACGCTCTATGAATTCAAAATTTAATCATATAGTCACAATAATTGAATAAACTAAAGATTTGGAAGAAATGACGATCGACCAACTACAAGGATCATTACAGACCTATGAAGAAAAAATAAAGAAGAAGCAAGGTATCTTTGAACAATTTCTCAAGATGCAATTCAAGGAGAAAGAAGAAATTCAAAACTATGAGAAAAACTAATGTGGTGAAGATACAGGTTGAGGTTAAGGACAAAATAGAGGTCGTGGTCGTGGATGAGGTTGGAATTATAACTACAATAATTTCAATAACTATGAGAAAGGAGAAAGCTCAACACAAAGTCATAGAAGGAACAATCCAAATATAAGGTACGACAAGTTTAAAGTCAGATGTTATAACTGTCAAAAGTTTGGCCATTATGCTTCTGCATGTAGAGCCTACAACAATGAAGTTAAAGACAAGGCTAACTATGTGGAAGAAAAGAATCAAGGATATGAGACTATATTACTAGCATACGAAGACAATAATGGAGGCCAAGACAACACATGGTACCTTGACACTGATGTGAGCAATTATATGTGTGGAAAAAGAAGCATATTCGTAGAGTTAGATGAATCAACAAGTGACAATGTTTCATTCAGTGATGATTCAAAAATAGTTGTAAAAGGAAGAAGTAACATTCTTATACAATTGAAAGATGGTAGACATCAATTTATTGGAAATGTCTATTATGTGCTCAATATGAAAAACAATATTTTGAGTTTAAATCAACTCTTAGAAAAGGCTATGACATTCACATGAATGATTATAGTCTTTTATAAGAGAAGACAAAAACAACTTAATTACTAAAGTAAAAATGTCAAAGAATAGAATATTTTCTTTGAATATTCAAAATGATGTTGCAAAATATTTGAAAGCTTGTTACAAAGATGCATTATGGCTATGGCATCTTCAATTTGGACATCTCAACTTTTGAGGGGTAGAGCTATTGTCTAAGAAGGAGATGGTAAGAGGTCTTCCTTACATCGATGATTCGGACTAGCTCTGTGAATGATGCTTGCATGGGAAGCAATTTAGAAAAAGCTTTCCAAAGGAGTTTACCTTTAAAGCCAAGAAACCACGGGAGCTTATTCATGCTGATGTATATGGTCCATTCAAACCAAGATCTCTTGGTAAAAATAATTATTTCTTTCTCTTTATTGATGATTTTTCAAGAAAAACATGGATATATCTTTTAAAGTAAAAATCATAGGTATTTGAAGCTTTCAAGAAATGTAAAGCTACTATTGAAAAAGAAAGTAGTCCTCAGATTAAGGCCATAATAATTGATTGTGGAGGAGAATTCACTTTTAAGGAGTTCCAAGAATTCTGTAAGGCAAATAAAATTCGACATTTCTTAATGGTTTGAAATCCCCGCAACAAAATGGTGTTGTCGAAAGAAAGAATCGAACAATTTTCAATATAGCAATGAGTATGTTAAAAATTAAATGACTACCCAAGGAGTTTTAGGCTAAAGTAACTGCTGTCTATCTATCCAATTGATCTCCAACAAGAAGCATGTGGGGAAAAATATCACAAGAAGCATGGTGTGGAAGAAAGCTTGGAATATCTCATCTTAGAGTTTTTGGAAGTATAGCTCATGTTCATGTACTAGAAAAGAGAAGAACAAAGTTGGATGATAAAAGAGAAAGTTTTATCTTCATCGGCTACGATTCAAATTCAAAGGCTTATAAGTTGTACAATCCAAACAGCAAAAAGATCGTGATCAACCAAAATGTAATATTTGATGAAGAAGGAGAATAGGATTTTGGTCCAGATATCGATGACTTCAACTTCTTTCTTTTGTTTGAAGAAGAATCAATAATAAAGCAAGCAATAGATGTAAGAGAAGAACCTATTACTCCACTTACTTCACCAGCAACAAACACTCAAGGAGATTCATCACCATTCTTTCTAAATGAAAGAAATGAAGAACTCACAAGGAGTCTTCAAGATCTCTATGAGGTAACTGAGAGGTTAGATAATCTCACTCTTTTTTGCCTTTTTACTGAGTAGGAACCAATGAGTTTTGAAGAAGCTAGACATGATGAGAAGTGGAAAAATGCAATGAATGAAGAAATTAAAGCAATTGTGAAGAATGACATGTGGAAGTTTGTTTCACTTCCTAAATGACACAAAGCTATTGGAGTCAAATGGATTTACAAAGTAAAGCAGAATGAAAATGGAGAAATGGAACGATACAAACCGAGGCTAGTTACAAAAGGCTATAGTCAAAGAGCCGGCATCAACTATAATGAGGTGTTTGTCCCAATAGTATGCTTGAAAACTGTAAGACTAATCATTTCCTTGGTAGCTCAAAATAAGTGGAAGATCCATCAAATGGATGTAAAATTTGCAATCTTGAATGGAGTTCTCGAAGAAGAAGTCTACATATAGCAACCAATGGGTTTTGAAGTTATAGGGCAAGAGGACAAAGTGCTAAAAATGAGAAAGACTCTCTATGGATTGGAACAAGCACCAAGAGCATGGAATACTCAAATCGACCAGTATTTTCAAAAGAATGGCTTCACCAAGTACCCCTATGAACACACACTTGGTGATAATTTCAAGAAAATAACGACCAAGGAGTTTAGGATGACTGACATTGGGCTCATGGCGTATTACCTTAGTATCAAAGTGAGACAGGAGGAAGATGGAATTTTCATTTCACAACAAAGCTACACAAAGAAGACCCTCAAGAAGTTCAAAATAAAAATTTATAAGCTGATTAGTACGCCAATTGAGTGTGGAGTTAAACTCTCAAAGCATGACGAAGGAGAAAAAGTAGATTCAATCCTTTTCAAGAGCTTAGTTGGATGTTTACGATATTTAATATGCACAAGGCCCAATATTCTCTATGCAACTGGACTTATAAGCCGTTACATGGAAATTTCAACAACCAAACGTTTCAAGGTTACAAAGAGGATTCTTTGTTATCTAAAAGGTACAACAAACTTTGGCTTTTCTATTCATGTTCAGATTATTATGAACTTCTTAGATATAGCGATAGTGACTGGACTGGAGATACTGATGATAAAAAAAGTACAACTGATTTTATATATTCTTTATGAGAGACATTGCTTTCACTTAGATGTCAAAGAAGCTACCAATTGTCACAATCTCCATATGTGAAGCTGAGTACACAGCTACCATGTCATGTGTTTGCCATGAAATTTGGCGTAGAAACCTACTAAAGGAGCTGAGCTGGTCACAAGAGAAGCCAACGAAGATTTTTGTTGATAACAAGTCAGCTATAGCATTGGCAAAGATACTAGTGTTTCATGATCGAAGCAAGCACATCGACACGCGTTAATTAGGGAGTGCATCACAAGAAATGATGTAAAAATACAGTACGTGAATTCCTAGGATCAAATTGTTGACATTTTTATCAAGCCACTCAAACAAGAAGACTTTATAAGATTAAGAAATTCACTTGGTGTGATTAGAACAAGTTTAAGAGGGAATGTTGAATTATAAACTTCTAAATTGGTGTATTAGATATGGTAAACATTAGTATACTAGATATAGTAAACATTAGTGTGCTAGATAAAGTAACTATTGA
This sequence comes from Melia azedarach, assembly GCA_028052125.1. Taxonomy (NCBI): domain Eukaryota; kingdom Viridiplantae; phylum Streptophyta; class Magnoliopsida; order Sapindales; family Meliaceae; genus Melia; species Melia azedarach. Next base: position 8,583,047 of record CM051399.1, read on the forward strand.
TGTTCCACATGAAAATTAAATTAATGGTTTAGAATTATTTGCTTCAAGTATAAATATCCTTCCCCCCTTAAGGTTTTATAATTAAGTTAGAATAAAAGTTTGAGTCTTTTGTTCAAGTATTTGAGATTATTGTTTATTTCTTATAACTTTGTGTGAGAAATAAATATATTCGAGTATTTTGAATCCTTACAAAATTCTTATTTTCAATAAGACAAACCATGAGCTGCTACCTGCTCAACAAAAAAACAACAGTGATATTCAAGCTTTGAGAAAAAGGTAACTATAAAAGATATATAAATTTTACGTAGTAGACATTGCACCTCAATCAAAGTAAGCCCAAACGGCTCTATGAATGCTAGATTTATGAAAACACCCTGCACAAAAATTGGGCAAATTAAAAAATGTAAGATATGAAAAGGTAAAATGCTGCTATCTACAAGTAAATGCTGCAAATAACAGAATATGAAAGATTACAAGAAGCATCTAGATGAACCAAAAATGTAGCAGTCACAAATGGATAAAAAGCAATAGTCAAAATGATGGTACAAGCAGATTATCTAGATCGTATGCCTCCTCAAGAAAACGCAAGGTGATTTAATGTAATTTACACAAAAATAGACTAACCAAGAGACAAATAGTTGTTGCATGATTGGATGGGCCAATTAACCTAACCATTGGCTTTAAACCTACAACATCTAACCCAATAAAACCAGTGAACCATGATGAATGATAAGAAATAAATGTGGTCAAATGTAGAGAATGGAAACATTGGCAAGTTTTTCACAAATTAGATGTTATATGTAGTATAATACATAGTAATAAGAATGAAATATATCAGGCCCATAATGTCATAGTAGAATTAATAATGCATAAAGTTATGGTCGTATACCACTTATTTAATGATGTATAAACCAAGTGGTACCTTTGTCTTTGCTGCTAGACGATATATGTCAGGAACATTAGATTGTTTGTTGTATTTAGCTTATGCTACTTGCCCATATAGATCATATTTGTCAATAAGCTTCAGCATTGAGAGCAGAACATTAGCATTTGTGCCGGACATTTCATCAATTCCATCTCGGTTACCCATTATTAGAGTCTGCAACGCAGAGGGAATAATAAGGTAACAGATAATATAATCTTGCCATAAAGCAGTTCAGCAAATTTTACATAGTTTTATATAATAATAATAATAATATAAACAGAGTATTTGTAATTCATAAACATATGTTTCAAATATATGTTTTTTGTAAAGGTATGGGTATACTTTACAAAAAATGATTATTGATGTATTTATTTATTTTAATTATTTAAATAATTTTATTTTATACATGTAGTAATCGATTTTTTCGCATTTTTCTCTTTTTTTTCTGATTGCATGACATTAGATAAAGTATCATTTTACAAATAGTAAGTATCAATAATTAATGTGATCTTATAAGGTTATTTTATTATACTAATCATTCTCAAATATTACAATAACATTTATATTTCAAAATGACATATGTTTTTCATTAATATATATAAATACAATCATCATAATTAATATATGAGAAGTGTCTTACTTTCTAATTTGATTTTTTAGTTGTAATAATTTATGTTATTAATAATAATTTTTTAGAAAAATAAAGAAAGAATATAAATTTTTATAAAATCTAAATCAATATTTTTTAAATAGATTATTCCTAATATATATAACACATTATTTAACATTAATTTTTTCATTAAAATATTTGATTTTGTATTTTAAATATATTTTTAAAAGATAAATTATAACAAAATAAATTAATATACTAAAAAATAAAAAAATGAGAAAAATAATCTTTAACCTAAATAGTAGGTTAATTTTACATGTTATTTGATAAACAGGTTAATTACTATTAATATAAAATGAATGGTTCACATTTTAATTTCAAAATCTAAAAATCAATAAAATTGAGTTATTAATACAGGGATTCTTTATCCCCGTATCATAGAATTTTCCTTAATAGCAAGCCAATTCAACTAATTTTTCTTTAATCCTATTCCGATGTAACTTCCTGAACACCTTGAAAAGCAGTCTTGAATCTATTTTTTGTGTAGGTGGCTCATTTTCAAAGCATCAAGAGAATTTCAATATGAAGACTTGATACAACTGCTGGTTGTAGGAACAGGTGTATCTCCATGAAGCAACCATGGACAGCTATAGCTCTTGTTGGGACAACTCTAACCTACTGGTTTTTATTACAGCTTGACATCTATTGTTAAAGCTTGGACATGGCATGTCGAGGAGGAAGCTTCTTGAGTAATCTAACTTCAAATCAACTATAAATAGGAAGGTTAACTCATCTATTTGAATCATTCGTAGAAGCCTGAAAATACAGCAAAAATCAAAGAGAAATCATCTTCTTCGTTTGAGACTTCTTGGAATATTTCATATTGGTCCTTTATCTATAATGTTTTACAATTGTGTACATTAACTCTGTAAGTATTACAAATTAGTCTTATCAAATTTATAAGTATTTATATACTATACGCAAAGTCTATAATTTCTTTCATTTTGATTCTAATAAAGCGATTCAAGTACTTTGAGGTATAGATAAGTATTTTTACCAAACCTTGTTAAATTTTAGTGTTTTTATTTTTATACTTCTGCATATTTGTTATCTGCCGTTATTTGAATTTTCATAATTATTATATTTCATAAGTTTTTGTATTTTAGGAAAATTATTGGGCACAATTTTTCAACAAGAGTTAAACTCTTTGGTTTGAACCATTCCTAATAAATTACACAATAAAAGAAACTGTTGCAAAAAACCAGCCTAAGAAATAATGTTCTAATACTAATATGCTTGAATCAAGATTGGGGTCTTATAAAACCTACCAAGTCTAACTAGATACGTAGAAATAATAAATAAGATCAGAGATAAACAAGAATTACGTGGTTCGACAAAATTGCCTACGTCTACGGAGCAAACATATATAAGGTTTATTATTAGAAACAGAAGATAGAATCTGTGCAAGATAACGTTTTTATCTCAAATCACCTTTATTTAGTTTCTCCCCCTCTTCCCTTACATCCTTTGTTTTCCCTCTCTCCCCTCAATTATCTAGAATATAGGGTTTCTATAATCTCCCTGAAAATCCTAATTCAAGTGGTTTTGGTATCCTAATTCAAATAAGTTTTGTATCCTCTTAAAGTCAGGATAATAACAACACTTTGACTCCTCGGATCCTCGAGTCCTTAGGTACTCAAGTATTCGAATACCATATAAGATCTTATTGAAATTAGGATGACTATTGTACCTTGACTCCTTGGGTCCAACATTTTCTAAATACCATAATAAATGTCTACATAATCTTAAACATGCTCTAATACCAAGTTTATAACACCTCTAATTCTACATAAATTTTGAGAGAGTTTTCCCTACATTGCAAACACATACTGAATTTATGGACTTGTAAACTTTAGAATTTCAAACACTTCTAATTGAAATTCAACACCACCCCTTCATTTTATTTCTAATGAACATATGATTAATTATATTATCACGCATCTACAATTGCAACATATGGTCATTTCTCTATTTTCACAACTCAAAAAATGAAAAACTCTTCTTCATGAAGTATCATTTGTCTCTAGTTTTACCAAAATCTAGAAAGTCGAGATGAGTTAGTACTCAGAAGATAGTTACATAGAAAGATAGTTTTAAAAATTTAAAATAAACAAAATTTTCATATGAAATACATTTTGATTCCAAACTGCAAACCTAATAAAATATCATGAGACATTCCAAAACTAGTATTTATAAAAGTAACAATGATACATTTATTCTTTTTCCAAATGATTTCAATATTTCATTCCATGCATTCTTTGGCGATACTTGGCGATCGCAGTCCATAAATGGCCAAACATGCTTTTGGGGCATTATTCTCATAGACCGTTGTCCATATTTCATTTTGATAGACTTTTATTGCAAGATTGAAATCACATCCAACATCGCCGATGCTTAACATCCATCATGGTCCATCACATCTCCATTTATGAAGTATTATTTTATGGCAATAATTATGTTATCACAATAACATCTACAAATTGTGGAGACATAACATTTTCATAATAATCATTGTATTTGTAAAGATAATGTTGATATGAAAATTATTACTTAAACTTGGTTTAGAAAACTATTAATTAGATCAGCACATAATAGTTCAGGAATTTAACGAAAATTCTCTTAAATCTTAAACAAAATAAAACATCCTATGTTTTAATTTTAAAATCAAACTCAATCCAAAAATATATAAACACCTAGCTGAATAGTGTACAACAATTATTTTTTACACTCTTGTTGATTTTTTTTTCCTTTTTTAGGTTTACTTCCTAATATCAATATTGTAATAATAATTGCCAATTCATGATATAATATTTAGAAAGTTATAAAAAGGATTATAAAACTAAATTGGGTAAAACAACATACTAAAAATCTAAAATAAGATATTACAATGGCATATAATAGAAATTCTAATTGAATTCAATTTTTTTCCTTCTTGTTTCCTTCCTCTCCTTTATTTTCTTCCTTCTCTTATTCTCCTTTAGTCTTCTCTCTCGACTCTCTTATTCTCCTTTAGTCTTCTCTCTTGACTCTCAAATCTTGTTTTCTTCTTTTACATTACTGCATTAGATGTATGAGCCACCACTTGAAATTAGTGAAACAGGTAGCTTGCTGGCATTATTCCTTCCTGCCGAGTCTAGGAAGGACAAATGTGATAGGTTCTCAAAATGGAAAACTTATAAAATATAGTAATTGTAAGATTTTTAATCATAATATAAAAATAAACATGCACGGATACAAAAACTAAAAAAAAAATTTAATGAGGTTCAAAAAAAAATTGTTACCTATGTCTTCGAATACTCGAATAACTTTATAAGAATCAAAATGAGAAAAATTACAGAATTTAGGTATGATTTGCAAATACTCACAAATTTGACTAGACTAATTTATAACACTTTAAGAAATAATAGTTAAAATTTAAAAATACCATAAATAGGGGAGCAAAGTGATATTTCTTAAGAATTACAAATAAAGAAGAACATTCTTTGCTATGTCTCTTGCTGTTTTTATTTTGTTGAGAATGATTGAAATCATAGAGTTTAACTATCTTTTATAGTTGATTAAAGGCTTGGTTAGTGGAGTTATCCGAGTATTTGAGAAATATAGGTAACAATTTTTTACTGAACCTCAGTAAATTTGGGTGTTTTTTGTTTATTAGTATTTGGGCATTATTTATTATTTGAAATCTTGCAATTATTATATTTCATAATTTTTTGTATTTGAGAAAATTATTGGACCTAATTTTTGAACAACTGTTATAGAACCAAAGGTTCAAGTAGCATGGCTAGGTGCATAAAAAAAGTTTTACAAAAAAAATTATAAATGCCTAAGGAGTCGGGGTTATAAGTAGTCCTGCTATGGGCACTATAGTCTTTTTTAAAAAAATTTCCTTATGATCTATTCACGTAAAAGTTTAACTTCACTTTTTAAGCTTTTGAACTACAATATCTTCAAATCCACTTGTAGACTCCTCATCAAAACTAATAGTGACAAACACAAAACATGACGAGAAAAAGTTTAATGGCAACAATAATTTTGGCATTCGGGAATACAAAGTGCTCAATGATCTTTTCTAACAACAGTAGGATATTGTTGTTGAATAAGAAAAATTAGATGAGATAAGCAAAATTGAATGGGTAAGGATCACTTGTTTAGCATGTGGTACAATTTGTTTACATCTCATTAAGGTATAGAAGTATCTATTTATGCCATGTGCAAACAAAGTTCTTAAAGGAGAGCTAGAAAACAAGTTTATGAAAAAAGGTAGTCAAAATAAGCACTACATGGAAACAAGGTTATACCACTTCTAACACATACTAGAAGCTATTACGAGTAAATTATAGGTAATGAAAGAGTTTAGGAAGAGAAATTATGATTTTCTTGTCTCGTTGACTCTAGTTAATAAAGGGGAAATCATCATCATTAAAGAGAAAATCATCACAGTGCTCTATATCTCATTGACTTTAGTCAATAAAGGAAACTTTCAACAGCTAAAAGATCTATAATGGCTTGAAGGTCAATCTCTCTTTGGAAATAACTAATTCCATGTAACATCCCTTATTAAACTTTTCTTATATCTATTAAATCTTTTGTAAAGCTTAGAATATATATTTTTTTTCTGAAGAAAGAAGAAAACTTCTTTCATATATATTTTTCTTGAAATTCTTTATGGTATCGAAGCCACAGTTGTAAAATCAAATAGTGAACCTGCACTATCTATTCAGTCCTTTCACCATAGAAAACTACTTACTTCGGAGTTCTTGAATTTTGCCACTTATTCGAAGTCTTAGTTTAGAGTACCATACCACAAATGTAAAAATACCATCAAAAAGCGTGGAAGATGGAAAGGAGATTGCCAATCCAGAATTTATGATTTGGGAAAATAATAATGGAGCTCATGACCTGGCTCAGAAGCATGATGATTGAAGATGTGTTGAGCATGATAGTTTGTGCACCAACTGCATGAGAAATATGGCTCACCATTAAAGAAAACATACTTCCCATAACAAAAGAACAAGAAAACTTGGCTAAAAATAGCGTTTATTTATTGAAAAAGGGATCATCAACATTAGATAATTTTCTTAAAAAATTCAAAGGTTTTTGTGACAAGTTGATTGTAATTGGTCAACCAATCAATGACGAAGACAAAGTCTTTTAAATTGCCAAAACCAACTTCAAAACTACTATGCTTATAAAGTTGTCGTATCAGACCTTTAAGCAATTCATCAATGCCTTATAAAACCATGAATAAATGGTAATAGCTGAAAGGGATGAAGAGGTTAAAACAAATTACAACCGAGCTTTCCTTGGACAAAGAAGACAAGGTAGAAACCAAGGTAGAGGCAGATTTATAATCCCGATAAAGCACCTTCACGAAATAATGCAGGCAGAACCTACAACACCAACTTGAGTTCAAACACTCAATCCTACCACAACAATAATAAGAGCTTGCAACCCCCACAAATAATAACTGTCAATGAGCCATAGGGGAACAAAAGCAAAGGAACTATTATTTGTCAAGTTGGTGGTAAATAATCATAATGTTATTACTTGTTGGGATAGGTATAAGTATTCGTACCCTAAAGGAGAAGGACCTCAAACATTGGCTGCCATGAATCTAGACAACTTGAAAAATCAACAATTTATTATAATTTTGGTGCCATTACTCATATAACAAACAACATAGGTAAACTTGAAACACCATATATAGTTAATGATAAGATTTATGTTGGTAATGACCAAGGTTTACAAATCTTTCATATTGGTAATACCTCTTTGAAAACAACTTATGGTAATTTGAATCTTTATAAAACACCTCTTTAAAAATAACTTACGATAATTTGAATATTAATAAAGTACCTGTTGTTCCAAAATTGAAAAGAATCTTTTATTTGTTAGTCAGATTATTGATGATTCTAAATGTTCTTTTGAATTTAAATGATAGTTCTGTTGTTAAGAGCGACGAAAATAGAATTCTAGCGAAAAGATGTAAGCAAAGAAAACTTTATGATTTAAAGGAAGACAACAATGCGGTTTTAATTGCAATAAAAGGAAATTTTGAAGAATTAAATTATGGCATAAAAGGCTTGATCATGCTAACATAAAAGTTCTACAAGCCTCAAGAAACAACGGAATTATTAACTTTGTCAGCTGGACTATGAAACCTAGCATTTGTATTTCATCAATTAGGCAAAAGTTGTAAGAAACCTTTTTAATTTTTCTAATAAAGTTTTTGAGTTTCCTCTTGAAAAAATACATTTTGATTTGTAAGGTCCTGCACCTGTGATTTCCACTCAAAATTTTAATATTATGCATTATTTATTGATGATTACTCATTCTTAGTTATTCCTTTAAGACAAAAATTTGACTTCTTTTAGTGTTTCTTGAAATTTCAAATACATTTTTAATATCAATTGGATAGAAAAATAAAAAAATTTCTAAAGTGATTAGGTAGGAGAATTCAACTCAATAGCATTCACTAAGCATCTTCGACAATGTGGAATTGTACAACAATTTTCTTTCTCGTACACTCTAGCATAAAATGGGATTGCGAAAAGAAAACATCAGCACACAGTTGAAACATCCCTTACTATGATCTTCTATGCATCTTTACCACTTAGACTTTGGGTGGATTCATTTTTGACTGCCACTTTTATTATCAATAGAATGCCTTTAAGCACTCTTAATATGAAAAGTCCTTTTGAGATAATTTTTAAAAAATTTCATAATTAGAATAGTTTAAAGACCTAGGGGTGTAGATATTTTCCATACTTAGGGGGCTATAGTGAAAATAAATTCAAATCGAAACCAATACTCATCCTATACTCACCTGAAGCAAACTCAGAAAAATCCCAACTTGGCCTTGTAAACTAACAATAATATAGAACCCAAGACTCTTCGAACAACACTGAAGAACCCATTATGGGTCAAAGTAATGAAACCAGAACTTCATACGCTTCATCATAATCAAACCCAAACCTTCTCATGAAGCAAAAAGAAATATCATAGGATCCAAGTAGGTTTATCATGTCAAAGACAAAGAGGATAGCTTTGTTGATTGCTTTAAAGCAAGATTAGTTGCCAAAGGCTTCATGCAAGTACTTAGGATTGATTTAAATGAGAGATTGAGTCCAGTCATTAAACCTATCACTATTAGACTTGGTCTCGCCAATGTTGTACACTTAAGATGGACAATGAAGCAATTATATGTTCGTAATGTCTTCCTACACGGCAACCCAACTAAGAAAATTTACATGGAACAACCTTCTGCTTCCAAGATCCTATCCATCCAAATCATGTTTGTAAACTACAAAGCCCTCTATAGCTTAAAACAAGAACCTAGAGCCTGGTTTGAATGTCTTTCCAATGCTTTAATAGTCGTTAGTTTCCATGTCAGCAATGTTGACACCTCTCTGTTATTCCTCATGAAAAGCCTACAATTATTCTTATATTAATTTATATTGATAATGTCATTACCACAAGTAACAATGACCTTGCATCAACTCCATCATCAACACCCTCAATGACAAGTTTGACATGAAGGACCTCAGTCAACTACGTTCCTTCCTCAACTGTTAAAGTGATCTCTCTTCCAGACGACAAAGATCTTGTCAATACGATAGAATATCGCAGCCTTGTCGAAAGTCTATAATACAACACATTTACCAGGTCAGATATTAAATAATTGTGTGCATAGGGTCTGTCAACATTTCCAGCACTAACCAAGGCTGATTTATAGGCTATCAAATGAATATTAAGATACTTACAGGGAACTTTCAACTTTGGTCTTAGATTTTTATCTCAAAGCTCACTAAATCTTTATGCTTTTTCTAATTTTGATTGGGCAGACTATTTATAAACGGCGAAGCACAACATGTTATTGTATATCATGGAGTTATAGGAAGCGACACACGATCGTTCAATCAAGTTCTGAAGCTTGGATCACATATTTCTTGCAAGACATTGGCATTTGACTTCTGTAGACACCACTCCTCCTTTGTGACAATATAAGTGCCATTCATATGACAAGAAATCTAGTTTTTCACGGCAGAATGGTTCAAGGCTCCTTTGTTACATGAAATATTCCTGCACATCTTCAAATAGTTGATACACTCACCAAGCTATTGACCAAACAACCTTTACTATCCTTACTATAGAAGCTGGGCATGCATCTCATCAAATTGTCCACCTTGAGGAGGGTTGATAAGGAAAGAGATCAAAAAGAGAAATTTTTCTTTTCTTGTCTAATTAACTCTAGTCAATAAAGGGAAAATCATCAAGACGTTCTATGTCTCATTGACTCTACTTAATAAAGAAAAAAATTAATCATGAAATAATCAACCGCTAGAAGATCTCTAATGGCTAAATAAACAATTCCTTGTAACATTCCTTTTTAAACTTTTCGTATATCTATTTAATCCTCGTAAGCTTAGAAGATTTTTTATTAAGAAAGAAGAAAACTTCTTCTGCGTATATTTTTCTTGAAATTTTTTAATTATATCAATGTATTTGATTTGCTAGTGATTGATCTATTAACTTTGAATGACAAATTAGAAGATGTTGAAAAGACATTGATATTAATAGTTTTTTCCTATTAGCCAAATAAGCCTCATAGTAAGCATGCACTGGCAATATTTTTTTTAGTGTGAAATGTTTTCATAAGAGGCAGTAATTGCAATTTTCATTCCAGATTGGCAATGGCCATTAAAGCCTGCAGATGAAGAAGTTTTGTCCCTTCACAAGCTTCATCCGATCCTTTCGTGTTCTATAAGTTTTTGCACCTCTTGGTGTTGAGCATGTCTTATAACCTGCTTTGTTTACTGCTACTGCATTGTGTACTTTTGGACTGTAGTCGAACGTACTACACAAATATTAATAATGTTGTCAATTATTAATTAATACCCTACTTGCTCTCAATACATATAAAGCCAAGGTCAAGGCTAGCATTGTCCTTAAAAGAAAATGTTCTTAGTTTTACTTACGGTTTCTTTTTAGCTCAAGGCTAGTAAAGCTATTCATCGAACTATAAATCTAATTTGCATTAAAGAATTATAACAATCAAATTCGAATGAACATAATTAGTAGAACAGAAATATTTTTTTTTTGGGTTATATATTTTTGTACTAGTTATTTTATTTTTTAATTATTTTTTAGACAAGTGAATAAAAGAGAGAAGAATAAAATCTAGTAGAGATCATCTCCTATTCCTACAAGATGGAGATAATGGAGTCCGACTCCATGTACTAATTTAATATATATATATATATACGTATGTATTATGTGATTTATTTTTGGTTTTGTTTTTCTTATTTTAAAAACATTGAATTTGATTGATGATTTTGATAATGAATCAATTAAATACTACGGGCTAACCCCAATGACGATAATACTGATGATAATAAGAGTAGTAGCAAGCTAATGAAGTTGTATTCATATGGAAAAGGTCTTGCGCTTCCTATGTCCAAATTGCTTGCAATTTAAAAGGTGCTTTTGGCTTTTAGTTGTTGGTTATTTTCAACTTTACCTCTAATTTATTAATAACTTTTAGATATAACTTTGTATAGTATGTTACTGTCTCTTAATCTTCAAAAAGAGCCATCAATTACCAGGTTTCATTAATGGGGTAGTAACATTTTGTTCTCAACATTGGCAAGATAACAAACTAAAATATCTTTCTTTTTAATTTTAACATTTTAATCTTCACTATGTTAGTGGGATTGAATTATTAAAATTAAATAAACTATATTTTTATTTATTATTTTACCAAAATTAGGGGGCAAATTGTTATTATCTCTTTCATATATGAGAAATAACCGAAAATGCCCTTATTTATAACCCAAATTTTAAAAATTCCCCCCTCACTAATTTGCATTTATTTTTGCTTAAAAATTAAACGAACGGACATTTTTACCCTTATACCTAAATTCTTTTCATTTCCCCACTCTATTCAATTTTTTTCTCTCCAAATCCAACACCCACGAAATCAAAACCAATTCCACCCTAAACTCCAAGCATTTGGAAACATTATCTCCTAATTAATAACAAAGGTTAGTATTTTCATTGATATTTGAGTTTTGTTTAATATAGTTAAGAAAGGAAAAAAAAATGGGTTCGTATGTGGAAAAAAGTGGTTGAGGTGAATGGTTGAAGTTGTTAAATGAGGTGTAGTAGTGTTGCTTGTCTGAGATTTTCTTAGTCTTGAGGGGTTGAAGACAAATCAGGGGGAGGGGGGGCGATTGGTTGCTGGAATTGGTGTTTTCGAGGAAGGAGATAATTTCTTATTATACTCGACAATATAGTCGAGCAAGGTGGGAATTTTCCCACCTTACTTAAAACTAAATTCGAGCAAGGTATTATCACCTTGCTCAAAGGTAGTTTCGAGCAAGGTTAGAATTTTCCCACCTTGCTCGAATATAGTCCAAAGCAAGGTGGGAATTTTCCTACCTTGCTCAACTGTACTGTCGGGTATTGCCCCTACCTCAAAAACACCAGTTCTAGCGACCCACCAGTTCGCATTTGATATAGTTGTATGTATATAGTGGCTTTGTGTGTAGTGATATCGAGTAACTTGAGTTTTTGTTATCTTTTGAGTACTCTTGTTGGTTTTATTGTAAAGAATAATAAACTTATATATGTATAAAGGACTTTTGTTTTGTTTGTGTTATTAAGATTTATCCAATTCACATTGCTTTGCTTTGACTAGTATGACATGAAATATACTTTTTCAGTATGTCTGATAATAGAGAAACAGAGATGTCCTCTTTGCAAAGCGGGAAGAATTTGGTGAATTCCGCCAAACAATGAGAGAATTTGCTACTGTTCTTCGTGGGATTACCAGTAGTTCACAAAACAAAGGTAATGGTAATGGAGGTTAGAACATGTCAGCATTGAGTGAATTTAAGAGACTCAATCCTCCAACTTTCAATGGAAGGTGTAGTCCATTAATTGCTGAGGAATGGGTGGAGCAAACTAACCGAATTTTGGATGCTATACAAGCAGCTATAGAGATTTGGGTTAAACTTGCAACATTTCAATTGGTTGAACAAGCAAATCATTGGTGGAATACTGTTAAGATTACAAAACATAAGGAAGAATGGACATGGGATGCTTTCAAAGAAGCCTTCATAGGTAAATATTTTCCTGAGGTATTTCGAGATGCTATATTAGATGAATTTATTCATCTAACTCAAAGAAAAATGTCAGTGGCACAGTATAAGGCTAAGTTTGAGTCATTGAGTTGGTTTGCTACTTCAATGATTTCGAAAGAGAAGGAAAAGACTAAGCGGTTTGTGAAAGGATTAAAGCCGTCACTTCGACATGAACTTATAGTGTTGAACCTTCAAAGCTATTTGGAAGTAGTTGAACGAGCTTTAATGATAGAACAAGATGAGGAAGAGATTAAGCAAACAGTGGAATCAAAGAAGAGAAGTTCTAAACAGAAACTTCCTATATGGGAAGAAAAGAGACAGATGAAAAGTCAGTTTCCTATCTATGATAGCCAAAGTTTCCGCAAGGTACTAGGTGTATGTTTTGAGTGTGGGCAACAAGGTCATCTCGAAATACGTGTCCGCGTCTATGACAAAATAAAGCAAAACGACTAGATCTATTCAGGGAAGCACCCAAGATGACCAGAGGTTCCGTGTACTTTCAGGTATGTGTTTTGAATATAGAGAACATGGCCATTATCAAAATCAGTGCCCACATCTGATGCAAGCATCAAATCAAATGACTAATTCTCATCAGCAGAATGCTCAGTCAGTAGTACAATAGCCTCAGCAGAGTAGACAGCCACAACAAAGAAATATTGAGCAGTCATCTCAAGGACCTTAAGTATCACAAGGGCGAGGAAGACCTAAAGTTCAGGGTAGAGCCTATGCTATCATCCAGGATGTGGATCAACCAGATCATACTATAGTAGAAGGTATTTTTCTTCTATTCAATACTTGGGCTAGAATATTATTTGATTCTGGTGCTACACATTCCTTTATTTCAACAAAACTTGTATCTTCCTTGGGTTTGGAAACTGAACCTTTAGTTGTGATGCCTATTGGAGGTGGGATGAATCTAGATAGGATGTGTCACAACTGTAAAATTGATGTAAGTGATTGTAAAATCGCATTTGGGTTAGTTGTGATGAAAATAGTGTATTATGATGTAATACTAGGTATGGATTGGTTGTCATCGTTTCATGCCATTATAGATTGTCAAAGAAAAAGGGTAACTATTAATCTTCCTAGTGGTAAAAGATTTCATGTTTTTGGGGAGTAGAGGGAATAAGCATCATTGTACCTATATTGGGTACAATGAACATAAAGATTACTTAGGATGGGTAGCGAGTATGATGAGTTATGATACTACTAATTTAGTTACCCTAACTGTCTTAGTAATTGATGAGTTTCAAGATATATTTCCTGATGATTTACCCGGATTACCCCCTAAGAGAGAAGTAGATTTTACTATCGAAACATATCCTGGTACAACTCCCATTTCAATAACCCCTCATAGGATAGCACCAACTGAACTACAGGAGTTCAAGACTCAATTGCAAGAGTTACAAGATAAAGGATTTATCCGACCCAGTACTTCTCCTTGGGGAGCCCCAGTTCTATTTGCTAAGAAGAAGGACGGGAGTTTAAGATTGTGTGTGGATTACAGACAATTAAACCGGGTAACAGTGAAGAACAAGTATCATTTGCCCAGAATTGATGACTTATTTGATCAACAACGGGGTTCTAGATACTTTTCGAAGATTGATTTGAGGTCTGGCTACCACCAATTGAGAGTTAAAGACAAAGACATTCCAAAGACAGCTTTTCGTACTAAATATGGACATTTTGAGTTTGTAGTGATGCCATTTGGTTTGACAAATGCTCCTACAACATTTATGGATTTGATGCATAGAATTTTTCACCCTTACCTTGATCAGTTTGTAGTGGTGTTTGTTGACAATATTTTAATATATTCTAAATCAAAGGAGAAGCATGAGCAACATTTGCGTATTGCTTTGCAAGTGTTGAGGGAACATCATTTATATGCGAAATGGAGTAAATGTGAATTTTGGATGACTGAAGTTAAATTTCTTGGACATGTGGTCTCTAAAGAAGGTAATTCTGTGGATCCGACTAAAGTGGAGGCAGTGTTTAATTGGAATAGACCTAAAAATGTGTTAGAGATTAGAAGTTTCCTGAGTTTAGCAGGATATTATCGTAGATTTGTGAAAGATTTCTCTTGAAGAGCAGTACTTTTAACTCAGTTGACTAGAAAAGGAGTAAAGTTTGAGTGGAACGATAAACGTGAGCAAGCCTTTATAGAGTTGAAAAATCATTTGACCTCAGCTCCAGTTTTAATTGTTCCTGAACAAGGTGTAGGAGATACAGTTTACTGCGATGCTTCACGTGTGGATCTTGGCTGTGTTTTAATGCAATTAGGGAGAGTGGTGGCGTATGGTTCACGCCAACTGAAGGCCCATGAACATAATTACCCTACACATGATTTAGAACTTGCTGCCATTATATTTGTATTAAGGATATGGAGACATTATTTGTATGGTGAAAATTTTGAAGTATTTTCAGATCATAAAAGTCTTCGATACCTTTTTACTCAGAAGGATCTGAACTTGAGGCAGATAAGATGGATGGAGTACCTAGAAGATTATGATTTTACTTTGCAGTATCATCCAGGTAAGGCTAATGTGGTAGCATATGCTTTGAGTAGGAAATCTCAGGGAATGTTGGCAAGATTTTCATGTCGTAGATAGAAGATGTGTAATGATTTGGAAGATTTTGATCTAAGGACCAATGAATCAGGAAGTCAACCTTTCTTATTTAACCTTGTAGCACAACCTACCATCCTTCAAAAGGTGATTATTGCTCAACAAAGTGATCCTGAAGTTAAATCAGTACGAGCCAAGTTAGAGAGTGGTGAGGTGATAGAGGGGTGGTCTATATATTCGTGTGGTGGTTTAAGGTTTGTTGGAAGACTTTTTGTACCATCATATGAGTCTCTTAGAAAAAATGTGCTTAGTGAGGCTCATAAATCCAAATTTTCCATACATCCTGGTGGTACGAAAATGTATCAAAATTTGCATAGATGTTTCTAGTGGAATGGGATGAAGAGATATGTGGGAGAATTTGTGGCTAAGTGTTTGACATGCCAACAAGTAAAGCAGAACATCAGAGACCAGCAGGATTACTCCAGCCTCTTTCAGTGGCTGAGTGGAAATGGGAGCACATAACTATGGATTTTGTGAGATGGCTACCCAAAACTCGAAAGAATCATGAAAGTGTATTGGTAATTGTGGACAGATTAACAAAATCTGCTCACTTTTTATCTGTCAAATCTACTGATTCTCTGGAAACTCTGAGTAAATTGTATGTCCAAGAGATAGTGAGATTGCATGGGGTACCTCTATCAATTGTATCCGATAAAGATACGAGGTTTACATAGCAATTTTGGAGGAGTTTACAAAAAGTTATGGGCACACAGTTGAATTTTAGTACAGCATATCATCCTCAAATAGATGGTCAATTTGAGAGAATTATCCAAATACTAAAAGATATGCTAAGATCTTGTGCTTTAGATTTCCAAGGCTCTTGGGCTGAACATTTATCTTTAGTTAAATTTTCTTACAATAATAGCTATCAATCAAGTTTGGGGATAGCTCCTTTTGAGGCATTGTATGGTAGACCCTGTCGATCTCCTATATGTTGGGCAAAGATTGGTGAAACTTTACTTGTAGGTCCTGAATTGGTAAAAGAAACTACTGAGAAAGTAAAGATAATTAGACAACAATTTCTTGCAGCCCAAAATCGTCAAAAGAGTTACGCAGATCATAGAAGGAGACCATTAGAATTTGCAGTGGGTGATCATGTTTTCCTACAAGTCAAGCCTCATACCGGAATAGCCAGGTTTGGGAAAAGTGGAAAACTCGCTCCAAGGTTTATTGGTCCTTTTGAGATTTTGGAACTAGTTGGTCAAGTATCTTATAGGTTAGCTTTACCTCCTCAGTTAGCACAAATTCATGATGTTTTTCATGTTTCAATGCTCAAGAAGTACCAGCCAGATCCTTCACATGTATTGGAATGGAAAGACTTGACATTAAATAAGAATGATTCTTATGAAGAGAAACCTATTCGAATCCTAGATCGTAAAGAACAAGTTCTCCGCAAAAAGATTATTCGATTGGTGAAGGTTTTATGGCAACATCATGGAGTTGAGGAAGCTACGTGGGAGCTTGGCGACCAAATGCGATCCCAACATCCAGATTTATTTCAATCTGGTATATAAATTTCGAGGACGAAATTTTTTTAAAGTGGGGAGGATTGTGATACCCGAAGATTGATTAGTGTATATATATATAAATTAGAAAGTAAATACATTTATTAGAAATGAATTATCTAATTATGGATGAATAAGTTCTTAATTT
Source organism: Melia azedarach (assembly GCA_028052125.1). Classification (NCBI taxonomy): domain Eukaryota; kingdom Viridiplantae; phylum Streptophyta; class Magnoliopsida; order Sapindales; family Meliaceae; genus Melia; species Melia azedarach. The sequence continues at coordinate 8,600,063 of CM051399.1, forward strand.
CAAAAGAATTAAATTTTAGGGTAATATAAGTTTTGTTGTGGGTTAAAAATATAAAAAGAAAAGTTAAAGGTTTCAATTAAAATTTATAAGACAGATGTCATTTCATTTAATCGATTTTGGGTGATACATGTGCTTTCAATAGATAGTAATGATAAAATAAAATAATAAAATAATATAATAATTGAATGAAAAGAGGCGGTGGTTATGTATATATAAAGAACTTTGCTTTAATCAATTTGAAAGCTTCGGGCAGAAAGCAAAAACAGAGGAAGAAATAAAAGGAAAGAAAAAGAAAGAAAGAAAGAAAAGGTTTGTTCTGAATTTGTATTTTTGGATGATTAGCTTTCTGTTTTAGGAATTGTAAATGATTTCATATGATTTAATTGTAGAAATTTAATTATTAACATATATATACAGATGTTTATATATATATATATATATATATATATATATATATATACATACATTTTTAGATAACTAAGTTTGAATTATTAAATCATTACGTGTTATTACTGTTAAATTGATACTAGGGAGTGATTCAGAGGGGAACGAACAGTCAGCAGAAGTGTAGAAGTAATCGTTTAATATTCAGATAGGTATTTATATGTATTTGGGAGATTTTAATTCTAAAACTGAAAAGTAAGGTGTTTAATTATATTAAATATTTTAATAAATGTTTACGAAATTCCTGAATTATTACCTGTTGATCCAATTGATAGTTTTTCGAATCGGATTTGAATAATAATTTTTATATGAATGTTATATTTATAAATACAGTGAGAAAATGGTATTAGCATGTATTGTGATTTTATAAATGAATTTTTTGTATGGATATGTTGTGAAATAAATGAAAAAATGAAAATGTGATGGCCATGGTTGTTATGATGTGACACCGGTATTTAGGGCGACGGTCCCTCGAAATAATGCCCGTAAAGTACGTTGGGATGACGGTCCCTCGAAATAATGCCCGTAAAGTATGTTGACCAGTTTTTGGGACGGCGGTCCTTCGAAATAATGCCCGTAAAGTACGCAAGAGTAAAAATTAGTGAAAATTATTTTAAATGATGGAATGAATATGCTTTTGTTATCTTTGTGAATACTGAAATTGAAATGTTGTTTTGGATTTTATTAAGCTTACTATTCAAAATCGAAAGGTGTTTTATAAATGCAAATTTGTTTATTGTAAAGTTCTTAAAACTACCTTTATGTATAAATATCTACTGGGCATTAGCTCACCCTTATTTTTCGGGTTCCTAGGCAATGCTGGAGATATTATATGTAGAAGACAAGGATACTCCAGAACAAGAGTTTTACCACTTTGGAAACTATATGTAATTATAGACGTAGGGGTTTGCAATGTGTGGCTTTGATGTATTTTTCTATGTTTGTATTGAATTTTAGAAACCTTAAAATTAGTTATGTTTTTTTTAGATAATGAAATGAAGCAATTAGTGTAGAATATTATTGGGAGTGTTTAGAATGAAATCTTAAAATTTACAGGTTTATATATTTTGGCATAAAATTATTATAGAGAAAATTCTGCCAAAATCTTTTTATAGAATTAAGAATGCTGCAAATTAGATTAAGAATATTAATTTTCTTAGAAAAATGATTACGTTTTGAAAGTTTAAATTTTTCGTAGTACTCTAGTTCGGTGCTACTTTCGTAATGCCGGAATCGGGGTGTTACAAAATTGATGTTTGTTTTTTCTCTTTTACGTACGCTTATATTTTTTAATTTTAATTTTTAAAAGTATTTTATTTTAAATACATGTTATATGGTATAATTGAATTTTTAATGTAAAATTATAATTTTTATATAGATTTATAACTTTTACGTTATAATTATAATTCTTTTAATTTGTTGAGATTGATGAAAAGTTAAAATAAAACCGCTGAGACTTGAACAATCGGTAAATTAAAAAATATATATATATTTAAAAAATTAAATTTATATTTTAAAATAAAAAATATGAGACCGTTGATTTTATCTAATGGTCCACATTTTTCCCATTATCAATACTGGAAATTTTTTTCCAGTACCATAGAATGACCCGTATGTACAGTATGCTATCTTTATTTTATTATTATTATAATATTTTAAACTTTTAATGAATTTTAAATATAATTAATTTTAAAAAGTTTTGAATTTTGAAAATCAAAAAGCTGAAACCGTTGTAAATTCGTTGACTTATAAGTCAAAAGCGAGCCTGTGAGCCACCCAAACAACCTATTTCCATCCATAGCATTGGTGATATAGAAGAAGAAAATTCTTCCTTACCAAAATGTCTTCATCAATATTCACACAATATTCAAATACAAACAGCTAACAACATGAAATCAATAGAGTTTTGCTGAAGTTCCAGAATAGAGTATGTGATTGTGGGCTCAGAGCTGCTATGAAAACTTTATAAGCAACAAAAAATTCGTACAGATTATACTATTGTTGTTCTAAGAACCAAGGGAGATGTTCATTTCACAGATGGTGAAAGCTACAATGGAAGAATATAGTGTTATTATGGGGAGATCTCATGAGCTCGAAGCTAGAAATGAAGAACATGGCCAACAAAAGCAAAAAGAACTTGACATTCAGCGATTCACAAGTAAAATGATAGAGATGCACTAGGCAACTCAAAAATAACTCCACATCATTATCATACTATTGACTATATGTATAGTTATACTGTTCAAGATTGCAAATAAGTTGTAAGCAATGAAAATGAAATGTATCAAAACCATCAACTCATGTAATAGTCAACTGATTATGAATATAAAAGCTTAACCTGATATGTCATAAATGTATAAGATGTTTTTTGTATATATGATGGAGATCGAGTTGCTGGCCAAATGGTTCAAACTAATATTCTCAATTTTTTTCAAGATCCTTTGCAAGGAATCAGCGGTTCAATACTAGGGCAAGGACAAAGAGGATGAAAGAGGCTTTATAACGCTTAATCATAGAAGTGCGTGCAAATAGGCTATTTTAGAAAGTTCTAAGATTGTTGTTGGAGTTCCTAAAGCTTCACCAAAGATAATCACTTATCTTTATGTACAAGAAGAAGAATAAAATAACTCTGCATTGCTAAATCCTAAAATCGCATAGATAATTTGGGCTTGTGAAGATTTTCTTATTCTATATGAAATATGTTATCTTATTTATTTAGGATTATTATTTTTTTAGGGTTTTTTTATTAGATTAGGATTGTTATTTAAGTTCCTTTATTGGATTAGGATTATAGTTTTATTTTCTAACTTAAATTAATATTTCTATTCCTCTTAATTTTGAACGCTCTTTTTATTTAGGATTATGATGTTTTCATGCCTATATAAATGCTACAAGTATGTAAAACGAATTTAATCATATTATTAATAATATTGAGATATTTTCAACAAGTTTAGCTTTGCTTTCTTGTGTTCTTAGTAGAATACAATATCTTAATTTATCAAGGGAGTGCTCAACCTTTGTAGCGTCTTTAAGATTAGAATTTTAAGGACTTAGTTTCCTTATGTTCTAATCTGATTATCTACAACTTATTTTTCTAGTTTATGGGATGTGCATAACAACTAATTCAAGAGTTCCTAAGGCAGGTCGTCTAGTAGGTTCTTATCAATATATATTCTCAAAAAATTATCTATTACATACAAAAACACATAAGTTAGCAGTAAGAGCACCTCCAATGTCTAAATCATATTAGCACCTATGATCTAACACAAAATGTATACAAAAGAAAAGCAGCTTATATAGTGCCAGATGAACCATTTGGTTGCGAATATCCTAGTTATAGAAGATGCTATCAAAAAGTTCTATATAACTGTTACAGCCTATAATTAGGTTACAGCCTATAATTAGGAAAGTCTTGTATAGCTTGATTATAAAAGGAGTTTACGAAAGTTTTCCTCCCTAAAATAGGATCCTTCCTAAAATAAGACTCATACTTTGTGTATATATATATGCTATTATAGTGAATAAAGGGTGTATAGATTTTTCTCCCATCTATCTAATTCATGGTATCAAAGCCATCTGGTCTGTCTTTGTCTCTTTATTTCTTTTTTCTACCCTAAGTAAATAGTAGTTATGGGAGGTTTTAGGTCACCATTTTAGAGAAACTTTATGTTCTTACTGCCCATCTAGGAAGAAGCATCACCTGTCAATCAGTGGTTCTGCAAAGTCCAACAGTTAGTAGTGCCATACATGAGTCACGCACTAATGTGTAAAGGTGCGTTGCTGTCGAAAATTTCTCTAGTCTTTAATTCTAGTTTTCTTGGTTCTGTATATCACCTTGGTTAAGGGAAGATGCTCGGTTGTTCTTGCAGATAAAGAACTCCATTGATAATGAGGTTGTTGGCTTAATTAATCACTGTGAATTTGTAAAAGATATACTAGAATATTTAGATTCCGTATACTCCGAGAAAGAAAATATTAAATGTACGTATGAGGTGTGTAAAGTCTTCTATCGTGTAGAGAAGCAAGATCAATCTCTCATGAGTTATTTCATGCATTTCAAAAGGACTTATGAGGAGCTTAATACATTGTTACCATTTAGCACATATGTGAAAGTTCAACAAGCTCGGCGAGAAAATATGGTTGTTATGAGTTTTTTAGTTGGTCTTCTATCTGAATTTAAGACTACTGAATGTCAAATTCTCTCTAATCCTAAGATCTTCTCTTTAGAATAGGCATTCAGTAGGGTACTCCACACAAAGAATTCTTAGTCTGTTCCCTTGCCTGTTCAACCTAATAGTGCTGTTGTTGGTCGAAGTAATGGATATGAACCTGGACAACCACAATACAAAAGTAGTAGAGGAATGGGATCAAGCAACTCTGATGGTAATTTTGATACTCAGAGACACGATTCATAAGGGATTGTATGTTGCTATTGTCATAAATTAGGACATCTGAAACGTGACTGTAGAAATTTGCTAAATAAAGGCCAAAGAACTCAGTCTGTTCATGTTGCATCTACTGATGATACATCTAAGAAGTCCATTCTAATCTCTGCAGACGAATTTACCTAATTTCAACAATACCAAGAATCATTAAAGTCTTCATCTTCTTCTATCACTACTATTGCCGAATCAGGTAAAACAAATACATGTCTTGTTTCCTCATCTTCCAAGTGGGTCATAGATTCTGGTGCTACAGATCATATGACAAGTACTTCGAATTTGTTTTCTACTTTTCAATCATATACATCTCCTTCTACTGTCACTTTAGCAAATGGGTCAATATCTTCTGTTCTTGGGTCTAGCACAATTAACCTCACTCTATCACTTATATTGACATCTATTTTAAGTTTACCTCAGTTTTCTTTTAATCTAATATCTGTAAGTAAACTCACTCGTACTCTTATTGTTGCATCTCATTCTTTCCTTATTATTACTTGTTTTAGGATCTGATGACGAAGAAGATTATTGACAGAGGACATAAATCTGGAGGCCTCTACGTACTTGATAAACGAGTGCCAAAATCCATAGTGTGTTCTAGAGTAGGAACCCTGTTTGAAACACACTATCGATTAGGCCATCTTTCCCTTCCTTTTTTAAAAAAAATGTTTCCTCAATTTCAAGTTTATCTTCTTTAGACAGTAAATCTTGTCAATTTGCCAAAACATCATCGTCTTAGTTCAAGTCCTAAAGTCAATAAACGAGCTAGTGCTCCTTTTGAGTTAGTTCATTTAGATGTTTGGGGTCTTTGTCCAATTGTGTTTAAAACTGAATTTAAATACTTTGTTACTTTTGTTGATGATTGTTCTCATATGACTTGATTATATTTAATGAAAAATTATTCTAAATTATTTTCTCATTTTTGTACTTTTTGTGCTGAAATTAAAACCCAGTTTAATGCTTCTATTCAAATACTTAGGATTGATAATGCTAAAGAGTACCTGTCAGAGAATTTTCAATCTTACATATTAAGCATGGAATTCTTCATCAAACTTCTTGTGTCGACACACTATCTCAAAATATGGTGGCAAAAAGAAATAATAGACATCTACTTGAAATTGCAAGAGCTTTACTATTTCAAATGCATGTTCCAAAACATTTTTGGGTTGATGCAGTTTCAACAGCTTGTTTTTTGATTAACCACATGCCTTTCTTTGTCCTTACTCCTTATCACACTCTTTTTTCAGTTAAGTCATTGTTTCCTATTGAAGCTAAGATATTTGGTTGTACATGTTTTGTTCATAATGTTCACCCTCAAATCACTAAACTAGATCCCAAATCTTTGAAGTGTATTTTTCTTGGCTATAGATGTTATTTTCCTATAGTCTTAACAGGTATCTTGTGTCAACTGATGTTACCTTTTTAAAACTACACATTTATGTCAGTCTTTTATATGTACAAGTCAAAGAGCGGACAAGGATGTGTTGATATATATTGCTCCTACTCGGCCACCCATCACTCAGGTCTATTCTGGACAACAAAATCCTCTCGATACATATCCTAAACCAGATCATGTGCCATTAAATCCAATATCAAGTGATGATCTTCCTATTGCCCTTCACAAATGTAAATGCCAATGTACTTACCTTGTTTCTTCCTTTGTGTCTTATAACTATTTGTTATCCTCTACTCATTCTTTTATTACATCTCTTAACTCTATCTCTATTCCTAAGACTGTTCATAAAGTCTTATCCCATCTTAGATGGCATAATACTATGATAGAGAAAATAAATGCATTAGATGATAATGGTACTTAGTACTTAGTAAACTTATTTGCAGGGAAGAAGGCTGTTGAATGTAAATGGGCTTTTGCAATCAAAGTGGATCTTAATGGGTCAACTGCTCGATTAAAAGCTCATCTTGTATCTAAATGATATGCTCAAACTTATGGAGTTGATTATTCCAACACCTTCTCTCTTGTTGCTAAGTTAACCTCCGTTAGATTATTCATTTCTATGGCAGCCACTCGTCATTGGCCTTTGCATCAGCTAAACATCAAGAATGTTTTTTTTCACAGAGATCTTTAAGAGAAAGTTTATCTAGACCAACCTTCTGGTCTCATTGCTCAGGGGAAGTATGGGAAAGTTTCTCATCTTCGCAAGTCTTTGTATAGTTTGAAACAGAGCCCACGTGCTTGGTTTAGCAAATTTAGTCAAGCAGTTGAGAGGTTTGGAATGAAGAAAAGCAAATCTGATCATTTTGTCTTCCATAAACAGTTTGACAGTGGCATTATGCTGCTATTTGTATATATGGATAACATCGTCATTACTGAGAGTGATGCCTTAAGTATTTCATCCCTTATATCCTTTCTTCACGGCCAGTTTCATACAAAAGATTTAGAGATGTTAAAGTACTTCTTGGGGGTCGAGGTAGTAAGAAGTAAGACAGGGATCCTTTTATCTCAAAGAAAATATGTGCTTGACTTATTATCTGAGACAGAAAATTAGAGGCTAAACCATGTAGTACTCCAATGATACCTAATTTATAAATCACAAAAGAAAGTAAATTGTTTGAAAATCCAAAGAAATCTAGAAGATTGGCCGAAAAGTTGAATTATCTTACAATGGCTCGGCTAGACATTGCATATTCAGTTAGTGTTATAAGTCAATACCTATCTTCTTCAACAATTGACCATTAAGTACCTGTAGAATAGATTTTGTGCTATTTGAAAGGGGCATCTAGACGTGGAATCTTGTATAAAGATCATGGTCATACTAAGATCGAACATTTTTCAAATGCTGATTAAGTTGGATCCAAGGAAGATCGAAGATCTATTTTAAGATGTTGTATCTTTGTTGAAGGAAAACTTAGTCTCATTAAAGAGTAAGAAGTAGAATGTAGTCTCACGTTCAAGTGTAGAATCAGAATACAGAGCGATGGCACAATTTGTGTGTGAAATAATGTGGACACATCACTTTTGACTAGATTAGGCTTTAAGATTTCTATTCCAACGAAGTTGTGGTATGATAACCAAGCTGCTCTTCATATTGCTTCCAATCATATATTCCATGAACAAACTAAGCACATTGAAGTTTATTGTCATTTTGTTCATGAGAAAATACAGCAAGGCATAGTTTCCACAGGATATGTGAAGATTGGAGAACAATTGGGAGATATTTTCACGAAAGCTCTAAACATAGCTAAGTTGGCACCTCCTTCCATGGCCTCAAATATGTGCATTCATTAACATATTCAACAATAAAATACACCAACACATACAAACTAAAACTCAATCGAACACAATAAAAATCAATCAAACCCAAACAGTGATCATCAAATCCATCATCACAACATGCAAAGAACAGAGCATGCAACGCCATAAAAAAAACCCAAATATTCATATGGCTATCACTTTAATTTTAGTTTCATGCATTTCACTCTAGTTGTATTACAAAACCCTAGAACATGAAATCGATCCATTCACCTGTTTTCAAAGGACAAAAGGCAATCACTTATTTGTTTCTTTCTGCTTCTAATGTTCGTGTCTTACTACGAATTTTAAAATACCCATGTCTTATAAAGAGAGTGAATGAAAATCTTAGGGCAAAGTAAAAGTTTATCAACTATAGTTCGTTGAAGAAGGTGAAAATGGAGGGAAATGCATTAAAGTATATAAGAAGCCATTGTGCATTTCGCGCGCATTGCCAAAGACAGAAATCCAACTCTAACAAACATTCCCTTCAAACACGAAATCAAATTATCTTAATATTTTAATTAGCTGTTGTAGAATTCCTACTTTGCTCGTTACTCTGTTAGATTTAACGGTTATTTTCAGTTAAGTAGGGGTAAAGTAATGACTTTCATAAAAATAGATATATATCTAATATATGTCAAACAATATGAGATATGACCAAAAACAATCCAAAAAATTAAAAAGAGTTGTTAAACCTTAAAATAAAAAAAAATAAAAAAAGCCCTTTTGACATGTGAAAAAGCCAAACTAAATGGCGTTAAAGATGATTACATATAGAGTAATAAAATTCTCAACAAAAATTCAAAATAATAAACTTAGTACACAAGTTTACATATATAAAATCATTGACAAGATTACTTAAAATATACAATATATATGTATATAATTTTAAAAAGAGATAAATAGATATTATAGAAATTTCCTCCAGATATTCTAGAAATATATTTTGGACATTTTACAATTATCATATGTTTATTATATCTTAAGCGGATATTATACTTTATTATTATATTATTATTGTATCTTTCTTACGTCTTTGTTGGTTATTTTAAAAGCTTTTGTTTGTATTTTTATCTAAATTTCTTGTCATTAGATTCATATGTTCTAAATTTCTAAAACTTATAAGATCACTAATTATAAATGTGATCTTTGTAAAGTTTTTAAAGTCTAATTAAAGTTCAATTTTATGATAGAATTCTGTCATTTGGTAAAGGTTGTTTGGTCAAATATGGGTTAGTAGTTTGATATTTGTGTCACTTGCGGTTGGTATTAACGTTTCTCCACATGATTTGAAGAGATAAATTATCTACCGTTACTTTTATGGCAAATATCAAATGAATGTTTACTATATGTGATTCTTTGCTCTATAAGATATTTTAGCGTAAGATTGAAAAAAAGAATAATATTATAAATTTAAAAAATTTAAAAAATTTAAAAAATAAGAAAAAATATAAATTTCATCCTCAATATATTTTAATATTATCATTTACATCCCTATTATTTTAAAACTACTCTTTTAATTCCTACTGTTATAACACTAACCTTATAAATTCAATTTTTGAGTAAAAATAACTTTATTATCCCTATATTAATAATGATAATGTCGCTAAATTTTTAAAAAATAAAATAAAATAAATATTAATTCTAAAATACTCAAATAAACATTAAGAATAAAATTATTTAATAAAAATTAATTTCAAATTAAAAAAATTACTAAAACTAAAAAAATTAAATTTATAATGTAATAAATTTATATATTTTTATTTTTAAAATTTTTACAATAAAATCAAATATGAATATAGATAATGAAATATAAATAATTTATTTTTTTATTTTTAAAATTTTTATAATAAAATCAAATAAAAATAAAAAAATCTAAAAACTTATTTTTTTTAGTTGTTACAATAAAATTAAATAAAAATAAAATAATAAAATCTAAATAATTTTATTTCTTTTGAATTTTTTTAATTTTACAATAACAGTAACTAAAAATAACATAATAAAACTTAAATTTTTTATAAAAAAATCGTTTATAAATAACATGTTTTATAAAACCTAATTATGAATATATTTTTGTAAATTTTTATAATTCAAAAAAATATTATTTAATAATTATTTGTTAAAATAAAAAATTAAAATTGAAATTGAAAGTAATTAGTGTCTTAATAAAAAAAGTTTATTTTTTATATTTTTTGTATTATTTAAATCTAATACAAATTTAATTTAATTAAGGGTAAATGTATCGAATGATAAAATATACTAATATTTAATAACTATGTTATAATGGTAGAAATTAAAAAAGTAATTTTGAAATAATAAGAATGTAAGTGATAATATTAAAATATATTATAAATGAAATTAATATTTTTTTTTAAAAAAAATTAAAGGTTATCTCTTTTATACTTCAATCCTTTGTTCAAATGAGGTGATGATGTAGTCATCATCATGTCATTGTTGAAGTCGGATAGTGTTAGGAAATATTGGTGTAACATAAGTTGTACAATAAATAGTTGGTGGTTCTGTTTTGTTCAGAGTATATTTGTCATTTTACTCACACCAATTTTATTTATTTATTATTATTTTTTATACATACGACACAAATTTTCATTATGGCACTTCCTTCTATTGAATTTTTGTTTTTTATGCCACCAACCCCCACATGATTATTGTGTGAAATAAAACAAAAAAAAAGACACATGATTATGACACTTTCCTTTCCTCCACTTCATCCTTGACCCTTTCCCAATCAATTGAACTCCGGGCTGTTGTAATTTCAATTTTTAAAGCTTTAAAATATTGAATAAATATATAGATAATATTAGAGTTATTTACAGAACATCAAAATTTTCCAATATTAAAATCAAAACCTTAATTAAAGGTATTTAACACATCTAAATTATATTACATAAACTTTAAAATTTTATTGTTATTTCACATAAAGTGAAGATTAACAAGATGACTATATTTCAGTTAACAAACAAGATCTATTGATTAATTTAATGGATTGTTAATAAATTATATATATATATATATATATATATCTTCTTCATTTTAATAAAAAAAATATTCAACCGTCTAATTAAATGATATAGCCATTGCTCTTTTAATGCAGAATAATAATTCAAATTTATCATTTTGATAGATTATTTTTTTAAAAAAGAAAAAGTGGATGTAAAAATTATTTAATATAGATACATAATATCTTAAGTGTGTCATACTTAAACCAATATAAAAGACAAATTTTAATAATAAATATTAAAAAATAATATATTAGAATAAAATTTTTTTAATGTTGATTTGAGATATTTGAGAAACTCACACCAACCCTTATTTGAAATTATGACCTTTTTAAATTATGTTATATTGTCAAAAATACAAGACTATACAAAATAAGGTCATAAAGTAACTAAATAAATAAAAAGGTTCTATGCACTTCACATGCAATAAGATAATATTGCTTTGAGTTTGATTGTTAATATACACGAGTTAAAATAGTTGGTTTGATTTCTTGCTAACTTAAATAACATGTAATATTACTCAAAAATCAGCATTGTTGTTTTTGTTTGAAAATTTTTTCTTTGAAGTTATGTCTAGGTAGTCACTAGTCAATGCAATCTAATTAATTATTTCAAATTGATGATTTCATACTCATAATAGTTTTTTTTAATTTTATAATTTTAAGCATGTCTTATTTTTCATAGTGAAGAAGGCTTGAGTAATGTTTCATATTGCTAACTGGTAAAATAAATGAGGTGCCAAACTTCCAATTTTTTAATATATTTTTAAAAAATGGGATAATAAAATTTGTCCCTAAATTTTGTCGAAACGACAATTTAAAATATAATTCACTCAATTTAACAATTTAATCCATCTTTTTTATTTTATTACCTTACTTTTAACAACATATAACATAAAGGATTCAATTATTAAAATTGAGCAAATCATATTCTCAATTGTTATTTGATAAAATTAAAGGATAAAAATATTATAAGTAAAACTGTACTTCTCAAATTATATCTCAAAATTTTCATCGATTCATATATAAATGTAAAAACTGATTCGTCGTAAACATATACATTATTTTATATATTAATTAATATTCTCAATTATTAATATTTTGGATAATTTTTATTTTTAATCATTGTTCTATTAATAATCTTTACAAATAACCTCAACTTTTTAACAATACTCAATAATACTCTATATTTTTTTACAAGTATTTAGTAATGCCCCAAATAGAATAAATGACTCATTTACCCTTATTATTATTAATATTATTATAAAAAGACAAAAATGACCCTATATAGTAAGGTGGGTAAAAAAACCCAGACCTGAAAAACTGAACTGGACCGAATCGAAATTGACAGGTTCGATCCGATTTTATAGATTATTTGGTCAGGTTTCGGTTCTTGTCTAAAAAAACCTGAAAATTTTGGTTCGATTTCGGTTTTAGTATAAAAATCCAGAACTGGACTAAAATAGTAATAAATAGTAAAACAGCGTCGTTTTAAAGAATAAAACAACGTCATTTTGTAAAAATCAAAGAAAAAATAAAAATAAATAATAAATAAAAAGTAAAATCCGAACCGGACCAATCGATTTTATTTATTCGGTCCGGTTTTGATTTCGGTTCTTTTTCAAATTCAGTCCAGTTCAATTTGAAATTGAAAACCTAAAAAATTTTCAGTTCGGTTTGGTTTTGGCGAAATCCAGACCGTGCCCACCCTACTGTATAGTTAAAAAAATAAAGTTTAATTTATATATAATTAATAATTTATATTTTATTGAGAAAAATGAGTCACTTATATATTAAAATTAAAGTAAAATATTCTCTTAAATAATAAATAAATAAATTAAATTAAATTATATACCAAAATAAATTACATATATATTAATCATTAATTAATTAATTAAAATGATTAATTGATATTACTATTATAGTTATGTATATTTAAATTTTTTACTATTTTTTTCATGTATCAAATATTAAATTGTTAATTAATATCTTTATAAATATCAATTATTTATTATTTTTAATTAATTAATTATTAATATATATAGAAATTATTTTGGTACCTAATTTAGTTTAAGTTTATTTATTTATTATTTAAGAGAATATTTTACTCTAATTTTAATATACAAGCAACTCATGTTTCTTAATAAAATATAAATTATTAATTATATATAACCTAAAATTTATTTTTTTAACCATATAGAGTTATTTTTGTTTTTATATAACAATATTAATAACAATAAAGGTAAATGAGTCATTTTTTTTTTGTTTTGGAGCATTACTGATTACTTGTCAAAAAATGAAGAATACTGTTAAGTATTGTTAAAAAATTAAAATTATTTGTGAATATTACCAATAAAATAAAAGTTAAAAATGAAAATCACCATAATATTTTAAATTAATTAAAATTAATATATGAAATAATGTCATAATAATAAATCAATTTTTAAATCATATTTAAAATCAAAAGAAAGAGTTACACCTCAAAAAATAAAGGGTGAAATTTGGTTGTAGCATCTACATTTTCCTATGATTGAAAATAGTTTCAAAAAGTAGCAATTTGTTAAAGCGATGAAACTCTTGCTTCACAATATTATTAATAATACATAATTATTAATTAACACCCCACTTTCTAGTCATTGCATTTGACAGATAAGCAAATTTATTATGTTCTACTTCAAAGAACTAGGACTGGATTTGATTCCTTTAATGAATTAATGGATTAATTATTTCTTGATCCAAGAAATTAATATGTAATTAAAATAATTAAGTTTCATTCCAATCCTCCTACATTTCTTATTCTAAGTACATCCAAGAAAGGGAGAAAATATAATATAAGTAAATAAATTATACTTTATCAAATTTTATAATTTAATAATTTTTTCAGTTAATATTATAACAGGATTATAAGATTTATCATATTAACATATTAAAATTTTAACTGAGTATTTTTAAAATTACTAAAATTAATCACTTTAATTAATCAATCATTTTTTAAAAATTATTTATAAAAGGATAATAAAATCCAAATCCTAGTTTTATATTTTTATAAATAAAAATATAATTCATCTTTTATAATAAATAGACCCCTAACTCAGTAATTCTTCATATTATGACGAAAATGATTTGATTATCGAAATAAATTTGTTGTCCGTAAAGCAACTTGAGTAAAAAGGTCAAAAGATCAATATTTATTATTATTAATTAATTATAAAAAAGCATAAAATATGTATATTATATAATTCTCGGGAGATATTATTATTATTATTAATTTTTTGGGTATCGAAGACGGGGAGGAGAGTGGAGTCCGGATCACCGACGCTTTGTTTCGATTGTCGGCTTGGGTCGGGTATAGTATTGTTTAGTACCATGAACGAGTCCACAGAAGCATAACATCTTTCTAAGCTGGTGGTAGCCACGTTTGTTTAGTTAAGGATTTAAACATAGGTTATTTTGGACTTTATCCCACATTTATTAGTAATTTTTACATATAATTTAAAATATTAAAAAGTCATTGATAATGTCTTTAATAATAATTAGCAAATTACTGGTCTTTGATAATTTCGTCATCTTTTTTTCTTTCTCTCTTATCTCCTTTCTCTTCTATTTTTTACCGTCAATTAAGAGATTTATCTCGTAATTTTATATTTTACTCTCAACTAAGAGAGTTATTCACAATTTTCGCATTCCATCGTCGACTTAAAAAGTTATCCCACGATTTTTGTTGCTGATTGCTAACGCACAATTACGCTTTATAACCCAATTTAGAGATTGATTGTTTGTTAATTTAATTTATATAATTGTGAATTTATTAAAATAAAAAACACTAACTTATCTTTAGGCATTGTTGAAATTGAAACTTTAATTTAATTTGGGTAATAAAAACCCTAATTGTTTTGAAAACTCTTAATTTTATTTCAGAAAATCTTAAATTAATTTTGGATTATTGAAACCCTAATTTACTTTAGAAAATTCTAATGTGATTTTGAAAAGCTCTAATTTTATTTTGGACAATTAGAAACCCCAATTTATTTAAAAAAATTCTAAGTTGATTTTGAAAAACTTAATTTAATCTTGTATAATTGGAAATCCTAATTTATTTTAAAAAATCATAATTTGATTTTTGAAAAATCCTAATTTAATTTAATAATTGAAAACCCAAATTTATTTTGAAAAATCCTAATTTGATTTGGTAATAAAATCCCTAGTTTGATTTTAAAAAACTCTAATTTGATTTTAGTAAATTTTAATTTAATTATTTTAATATTTGAATCTATAAACAAAATAAATGAATTATAATTATTATTATATTATATACTATATTATATATTAAGTTTGAATCCATAGAATCACAAAACAAAAATTTGGCCAAGGCATAGACAGAGAAAGAAAAAAAAAGGCAAATATTTAATTAAGTTTGAATATATAATTAATTAATTTTTTTAAGAATATATTTTACTAACTATACATATAGGAATAATTTTATTTTTTTAATACACAATCAACTATACACAGATTATTTTTGTCTTTATACATCAATGTTAATTGCAGCAAGGGTAATATGTAATTTTACTATTTTTTGTTATTTTTAATGGTGATTTACTGATAATAGGAGCATTGTCGATAACTTTTCAATATTTTATATTATATATAAAGATTGCTAATAAATATAAGGGTAAAGTTATAAATAATTCTTTAAACAAACATTGATAAAGGGATATTATGATATAACCCTTAATTTTTGAGAAAACAACCAATACTTCTAAATGTTTTGGTACGTTGGATACTTTTTAAATTTTGACAAAATAGGAAGATACCCTATTTGAAATATTGACATATTAAAATATTATCATTTTTATGCATAAACTTTAATAATATAATAAAATATAATATAATTTCTTCATAATTAAAAATTAAGTCCTATTATTTCTAACATATTAGAAACTAAAATATCAACCTTAAAACAATGTATTTTATTTTACTATTTTGAAATATTTTTAGAAATAAAAATATAATTGATTTGAATTAAAATCTAACAATGTAAATTTGAACTTATATGCTAAAATACTCCTAATCATATTTTTTTTAATTTCTTGATAATAATTTAATATATAATAATCATACGAATTTTTAAGTAAAATACATAAAATATTTTATTAAATATATATTATTTATATTATTTTTATTGTATTTTTCTAAATAAATTATTAAGCATATAATTAATGTAAATAAGAAAATATATAAATATATACTATATTTATTACAAATATAGATAATTAAATTTTTTTAAAAAAAATTTTAATCAAAAATAAATTAAACTATTAAATAAAAGTATAAAAATATATTTAATTGTCCATTCTTTTGACACAATACAAAATTTAATTTACATGTTAGAATTTATTATATTTGTTTTATTTTTAAAAAAATTTCTTTTTTAATATTTCATAAATACTCCTGATCTTTTTTTCCTTGAAAATTAATTTTCAAAAAAATACGTGTTACCCCCTTAAGTTTGAGCTAACTACCTATTCTCTCCTAAAATTTGAAAACTACTCGTTGCTCCCTTACTTCTATTTTTCTTTCGATTTTGCCCTTATGTAAACAAACTTAAACCGCCAAATCCAATCGAATTCAAACCACCAAGCCTAATTATACCTGAATCGTCAAAACGAATAATTATTTTAAAATTCAAATATATATATATATATAATAATTTATAATTTATTAATTTAAAATAATTTAGATTTAATAATTAAAATTAAGTATATATGATTTATATTATTAACTAATTATTAAATAATAATTATTATATGTAGAATTTAAATATATTTTTTAAAAAGTAAATTTTTTTTTAAAAATAAGTATATTTATAATTAAATTTATATCATAAGAATTTAAAAATTAAATAATTATAATTATATGTGAAAATTAAATAAAAATTTGAAACTTTTAAAACTAATTTTTTTAAAACTAAATTGTTTATAATTAAATTTATTTATTAAAAATAATTCAAATTTAATAATTATAAGTCCTATATAATTTCAATTTAATAACTTATTTTAAACATAATTTATCTGTTAATTAGGAATAATTTTAATTTAAAAATATTTTTTTATACTTTTTTATAATTATTTTTTGTTGATGTAAAAAATTTGCCATCTTCGACCTTTATGGGAGCTTTTTCTCACATGCAATACACCAACAATTAAAGAATAGCTGATCTCTCCAATGTGTGATCTCTGATATTTAAATTAGCAATACAAAAATTATAAAAACTTATTTCTAAATTAAAATTATAACTAAAAGTATTATTATTAAAAATGTTTTATTTAATTATAATAATTAAAAAATATAATTATTAAGAAAATTATTAAAAAATTAATTTTTATAATTAAAAAATTAATTTTAAGAGTTTCAAAAAATATATTTAATTTTTACATATAATTATTATTATTTAATTTTTAAATTCTTATAATATAAATTTCATTATAAATATACTTATTTTTTTTAATTTTTGTAAGTTTTCAAAAAATATATTTAACTTCTACATATAATAATAATTATTTAATAATTAACTAATAATATAAATAATATATACTTAATTTTAATTATTAAATCTAAATTATTTAAAAATAATAAATTATAAATTATTATATATATATTTAAAATTTAAAATAATAGTTCAGTTTGGCAATTTAAGTATGTTCGGCTTGTCGGTTTGGATTCGGTTATATTTGACATTTTAAATTGGTTTATAAGAGCAAAGTTGAAAGAAAAATAAAAGTAAGAGAATAACGAGTATTTCTTAAATCTTAGGAGAGAAATAGGTAGTTAGCCCAAATTTTAAAGGGATAACAGGCATTTTTCCTACAATTTTCAAAAAATATTACTTAAGCATTTTTAGCTCTAAAAATATGAAATCAAAAATATCATTTTTATTTTCATTTTTGTTTTATAAAAATATTACAAGAAAAAGCAATACCAAATATATTCTAATTTTTCATTATTATTTTTCATACAACTCATAAATAAAAAAGTTAAAATAAGTATGGTACATTTGCGTGTACTTAAACCTTAACCCTTATTTTTTTTTTTAAGATAAGAGCTTTGACAAATATATTTTTTCTCTATATTTTTTTAGTTTATGTAATACAGTTAAAATTTTAAAAAGAAATAATAATATTTTTAGTCTTATAATTTTTTGAAATAAGAAAATAAGACGTAATTTGTTTTATAATTTTATCTTTAACAAAATCTACGTAACATTACTTTTAAAATTTTAATATGTCAAAACTGATTTATTCAAAATATTGTCATCCCTCCAAAATCCCCCCCTTTTTTTTTTGGATTAAAATTAAAATTCTACTATTCTAAACAAATTATCTTCTACTTGGTCAAATTTTATTTGAATTTGTAAATTTAATTTTAAATCACCAAAAAATTTCTATTTAAGTTGTTGATTCAATTCATATTTTTATTATTTGTAAGTATTTCACAATTTAAAAACTCTTAACTTACTTTTATTTGAAATGGTAGTATTATGAACTATAATAATAAAACCATAACTGATCTCAAACAAAAACTGAGGGTCAAGTAAAATTGGGTGAGTAAACACTACATTTTAATTTTTATAATTTTTTTTGACAAAATTATGTTAAGTAATTAATATACTCACAAAATCTATTCTAATTAGTCGATATACTAATCTAAGCAATCATTATCAATTTTTCAATCGAAAAATAGAAATAAAAAGTCTAACCATAACGTCAATGAAAAGTGAAAGTGTATCATAATTATTATTATTTTTTGACAAAAATATTATACAATAGTTAAGTTCTTAATCCTTATTTTTTAATTAATAATAGCTTAAACATTAACAAGTAAATCCTCAAACAAAGAAATGAGGACTTCAATAGTATCCATGATATTATTTATATAATTAGAGTTTATATTCATAGTAGTACTCAAAACATATTACTCGAGAAATTTATTTAATTAAGCGTAATAATTATTGGATTTTAAAAATTTGTTAATGGTTTATAAAATATTATTAGGTATTTTTAATTTGTAAAAAAAAATTACCGTTGTTATTTTATTTCTTTATTTTTTAAAGCAAAATTCCGTGTAATTGGAATTTTTTTTAAAAAATTAATTTAAATTTGTCAGATCCACCCACCAACCCTGGAAAACGAAATCAACAGCCAATATTCATTTGACCCACCTCGTACACAAAATCTCAGCCGTCCATTAACCCTTCAAACCTATTTATACACCCTCACCTGACGCTCACTCACACCCCCGCTCTCTCTTATCTTCTTCTCCATTTCTCAGAGAGAGAGTGCTCTTCGTATAACTGTATTTATTTTATTACGTCGTCGTAATGGCTTTGTCCGTTGAGAAAACAAGTAGCGGTCGGGAATACAAGGTGAAGGATATGTCCCAGGCTGACTTCGGCCGTCTCGAGATCGAGTTGGCCGAAGTCGAAATGCCCGGTCTTATGGCTTGCCGTGCCGAGTTCGGCCCTTCTCAGCCCTTCAAGGGTGCTAAGATCACCGGCTCTCTTCACATGACTATTCAAACCGCCGTCCTCATCGAGACACTCACTGCTCTCGGCGCCGAAGTCCGCTGGTGCTCCTGCAACATCTTCTCCACCCAAGATCACGCCGCCGCCGCCATCGCACGTGACTCCGCCGCTGTCTTCGCCTGGAAAGGTGAGACCTTGCAGGAGTACTGGTGGTGTACCGAGAGAGCTTTGGACTGGGGTCCCGGTGGCAGCCCAGATCTGATTGTTGACGACGGTGGTGACGCTACCTTGTTGATTCATGAGGGAGTTAAGGCTGAGGAGATTTACGAGAAGACTGGGAAGTTGCCCGATCCGGCTTCTACTGATAACGCTGAGTTTCAAATTGTTCTGACTATCATTAGGGATGGATTGAAGGCTGATCCCAAGAAGTATAACAAGATGAAGGAGAGATTGGTTGGAGTTTCTGAGGAGACTACCACTGGTGTTAAGAGGTTGTACCAGATGCAGGCTAATGGAACCCTGTTGTTCCCTGCTATCAATGTCAACGACTCTGTCACTAAGAGCAAGGTATGTATGCGTTATCATTTTTTAAGATTTGGGGGTTTTTTTTTTTGTTTGATTTTGATATTTGAATTTGATCTTAATTATGTTTTGATCTGATTTCACTAGCTGTAATGTTGCTTGTTTTGCTAGAAAATCCTTAGAACTTGATTGATCTATGGTTTCTAAAGAACACAAAGCTAGATTTACATATTAGAGGGGATTATTAGCGGATTAACTTAATTATTACTTGTTGGTCTGACAGTTCGATAACTTGTATGGATGCCGCCACTCACTTCCGGATGGTCTGATGAGAGCAACCGATGTTATGATTGCCGGAAAGGTTGCTGTTGTTTGTGGTTATGGTGATGTGGGAAAGGGCTGTGCTGCTGCCTTGAAGCAAGCTGGAGCTCGTGTCATTGTCACCGAGATTGATCCCATTTGCGCTCTCCAGGCACTTATGGAGGGGCTCCAAGTCCTTACTCTTGAGGATGTTGTATCGGAGGCTGATATCTTTGTCACCACCACAGGTAACAAGGACATCATCATGGTTGACCACATGAGGAAGATGAAGAACAATGCCATTGTTTGCAACATTGGTCACTTTGACAATGAAATCGACATGATTGGCCTTGAGACCTTCCCTGGTGTCAAGCGCATAACCATTAAGCCACAAACTGATAGGTGGGTCTTCCCGGATACCAACTCAGGCATCATTGTGTTGGCCGAAGGGCGTCTAATGAACTTGGGATGTGCTACCGGCCACCCCAGCTTTGTCATGTCATGCTCCTTCACAAATCAGGTGATTGCACAGCTTGAGCTCTGGAAGGAGAAGGGAACAGGAAAGTATGAGAAGAAGGTGTACGTCTTACCAAAGCACCTTGATGAGAAGGTAGCGACACTTCACCTCGGCAAGCTCGGAGCTAAGCTCACCAAGCTCACCAAGGACCAGGCTGACTACATCAGTGTGCCCGTTGAGGGTCCTTACAAGCCTCCTCACTACAGGTACTAAGAGGAACATAACTCAAAGATTGAGGAAAATGTTATATTTGAACGGCTGGCTTGATTGTTTGTTCAACAATTCAACTATGAGTTTGTGTTAGAAAATTAAAGTTTAATTTTCGTAGGAGTTTTGTATTGGCGGGGGGAGTGTATGAAGGAAATGTAATCGGTCTCAGATGTAGATCATTTGGGTTTGAATAAGGGGTGGTGGTTGTGGGGGCTGTGCGGGATATGTGTAACTGTTGCAGTTATATGAGTTTTTCAAACTTTGCTGCATCATATTATTTCCAAAAGTGAAAAAGTAAAAAAAATCAAAAAGAAGATTTTTGCTTCATTTACTGTTATTGTTCTTGGTTTTTTATTACAGTTACGAAGATTGATTAAACAAGTCCAAGGTGGGTGTGCTCAAAATCGTTCTTGCGGAACATTCTGATCAAACATATTTTAGCAAAGCAGAGAAGTGAAAAGTAATGAATTGGTGCATTAGCGGATTGGTGAAAATTCTTAACGGTGGGGTAAGCAAGGGATTGGTAGAAAATCTTAACTACGAGCGTTGATTCGGTATTAATAACAGTTTAAAAGTTTTTAAAAGGTAATCTAATATCTATGTTTAACAGAAGGGACCCCTAGTTTTTTGAAAAATAAGAGAGAATTTCTGGTTTTTTTTTTTAATCTTAATATATTTTTTACTTTTAAAAAAATTTGAAATATTCTTTAAGACATTATTCTAACTATTATTTTAAATATAACTTGATTATTTTATTTTTAATTATTAAAAATATATAAAATAATTTAATTATTTTTATTTTTATTATATAATAATTAATAATATATTATAATAATTAATTTAAAAATTATAATAATATTTTAATTGTTAATTATTTTTTTAAATTTATTAATATTTTGACAATATTAATTATAAATAATTTTATCATTGATATTTTATTAAAATAATTTATTTTAAAAAGTATATATAATAACAATTGTTAAAATTCATTGTTAATTTTCTATAATTTTTTTAGTTGTAAAAAATTTATTGTAAAAGTAAAAGTAATTAATTTTTTACAACTAAAAAAATTTTATATTGTAAAATTTTTTAATAATCTTTTAGCATATTTTATGTTGTAAAATTTTTATAAATGATGTTGTTAAAATTTACTTACAATTAATGTTATAAAAGTTGATAATTAGAAAGATTTTTAACAATATTAATTATACATAATTTTTAAATAGATTATTTTAATATAAAGATAATTAAATTATTTTATATATTTTTAATAGTTAAGAAGTAAAATAGTAAGTTATATTTAGAATAGTATTTAGAATAGTATCTTAGGGATATTTCGAGTTTTTTTGAAAATTAGGAGTATATAAAACTAAAAAAAAAGTTAAGGGGTATCTCTTTTTTTTCCAAAAAGTCAGGAGTAAATCACATTATCCCTTAACTGAATTACAAAATTTAAAACAAAATACGTTAGGTCGTTTTTTCTTTAGGTTATATATTTTTTATTTTGT
Organism: Melia azedarach; assembly: GCA_028052125.1. Lineage (NCBI taxonomy): Eukaryota > Viridiplantae > Streptophyta > Magnoliopsida > Sapindales > Meliaceae > Melia > Melia azedarach. The sequence goes on from CM051399.1 coordinate 8,622,793, forward strand.
AGGATTTTTTATGTAGTAGTCTAAAATAACGAAATTGCACGTTAATAATATTTTATTGTGAAAAATTGTAAGTTACAAAAAGTACGGAGGTTAACAGTATATACAACATGAATTTTAAATTTCATTTTGAAGATTGTATTTATCTTTTTTTTTTATTTTAATCTTTTGTATTATAAAATTATATTAAATTAATAAATTAATTATTTATACAATTTAACAAGTATACGACATTTTGATAATAAAAATAATAAATAAACATTAATTTTATAAATACAAAATCATATACGTAGGTACGATGAAATAAAAAGAAGTTGATATCACATTAATAAATGAATGCATATTGACAAAAATATATAAAAATTATAAATCAATATTTAACTTGTAATTTAGCAATGTCGGCAACATTTAATTTTTCATCGGACAACATGTTTTAGCAAGAGAAGACCTGAAAAGAGTCGAATTGGGTTAAGGGATTGGTAGAAAATCTTGAAGGCATTGCAATATTATTAAGTGAATATTGTTTTGTTTACTAGTTAAAACAAATTAAAACTAGATATTTGTCTTTACGTTGAGTTACAAAAATTAAAAGGTTAAATTTCAATTTACTCTCATCATACATTAACAATTTTTAATGTGCCCCTAAGTTTTATAAAAAATATCATACTGTCCTCACATAAAAAACTCTTACTGTTATATGTAATGATTTAATGTTAGTTTGGTTTGATTTTTTTGTTAATCTAAAGGATTTTTTAATAATAAAAATTATTTTTAAATTTTTTGATAATTTGATTAACATTAAAAAAGAATTTTTGAGAATTAAAAAAGTTATTTTTCTTCTAATGTAAAAAACTCAAAATTTGAAGTGTTGACAATAAAGTTTCTATAACTTTTTTAAAAGATGGAACTGTTTAAAATACTTATATTTTATTTTAAAATTTTTACGTTATTTCTTTAAAATAAAATATTAAAAATTTGTCTATTAAAATAATTACTCAAAATTTTCAAAAATTTATTTTTAACAACTAAACGTTTAATAAATTTTTATTAAAAATTCTATTTATAAAAGCTCCATGGATAAAAGGTCTACTCCAAAAAATTTTACTTGAAAAGTCATACTAAACAGACCCTTGCTTGGTTGGCCATAATTAATTGACAAAAAAAAAAAACGATTTTAGCGCTCATTAATGTAAATGTAAGTAAAATAATTGAAAAACTAAAAAATTGATTCAATGGCAAGGTTGATGTCCTCTAGCACTACTTTTCCTTTTACAAATTTCACGTTCTCAATTTTTGCTTTTAAATTAATTGGTTTTATTGTTAAAATTACAAATGAGTTGGATTGATAAGGTTATGGAATTGGTTTCATTGGGTTATTTTTAATTTTTTAATTTTAGGTAATAAGATTGATGAAGAAGGAAAAAAAAACGAGAGGAATAGATGAGGAAAGAAGAAAAAGAAGAAGAAAAGGAATAGATCATGGAAGAAAAAATTATTCTTTTATTAATTTGAAATTATAAATTACAAATCTTTTAAGTATAAAAAATAAAAAAAAATTAATATTTAGAGGCAACAAGACGATTTTCTTAAAATCTAGAGGCATATTGATTAATGTATGATGCAGCAAATTGAAGTTTACCCAAATTAAAATTAAAGACTTCCACTAAATTTCTATTTTGTATTTTTTTAAAATTACTTTCCAATTATATATTTTTTATTTCATAAAATTCTCATTTATTATATTTTCAGTCAATCTATTCTCATAGTTAAATTTACTAATAATTGGTGGAACGAAGTTGTATGTCACTAATATTAATAATAATGTGAAACTTACTAAAATTATGTACCTTCACAACGTATAGGACATGAATTTTAAATTCTATTTTTAAGATCATAATTATCATTTTTTTTCAAATAACATGGTATTGTAAGTTTTCTTAATTTAATCTCATGTATTATAAAATTATATTAAATTAATTGTTTGTGCTATTTGACAAGTACATGATATTTTGATAATGAGAATAATAAATGAATATTAATTTCATAAATTTAAAGTCAAACATGTAAATATGATGAAACAAAGTCTAAGTTAACATCAAATTAATAAATGATTATATTATATATATTTATTGAACAAAAACATACTATTGTAATAAAAAAATTATAAATCAATATTTAACTTATTATCTAGATATAAAAAATAAAATTACAAAGTAAAACTTGTATGTAAAAAAGAGGTGTTATCATATACCTTTCATGAAGTATCAATAACTATCATATAAATAAAAAGTATTAGAACTGTAACATATATCTTTCTTGATTGTTATTTGACTAACACAATGTACGTAATTATTGAAATGCCCACAACTCTATTATTTTTATTAAAAAAGTAATTTGAGACACTTTTTGATTTTGGAAAAAAAAAATAGATTACATGCACAGGACTTGTATGGTTGCTTATCAATTTATTGTACTATTGCATAAATAATAAAAGGACACCTTTGCCCTTTAATGTTTAAGAGATTTATAATTATACAACTCAAGCTTCCACATGATCATTGGAACCCAATGGTTAGATTTTCATCCATTTACAAGTATAAAAAGCACATTCAAATATGTATATAAGTTATAATAAGTGTAATCAAAATCCCAAATAATCTTCTCATTTTCATCACAATAATATGTAGTGACCACACCCCAACACAACCATTTTTCAATCCATCTAAGCCAAATTCTAGCAAACAAATTCAAGAGAGAATCATCTAGCCACTTTTCATTCCATCTCAATCACATTTCAACAATTGCATTCCTAGGGAAATCAGCCTTGTAATGAAAGAACATACATCATTTTCGATGGCTTCAAGTAGTTAAACACATGAAGAAATTTAGGCCTTCATAAAATGAAATAGTAGAGGAAAACATGTGAATGGATATTTGATTAAATCTGAGAACAAATATGAGTTTGTAATAAGAAGTGTGCCATGCAACTTAGTGAGTCATAAGACAATACAAAGGAATTGTACTATTATGGTAGATATGATACATACAACTATTTTAGGTTATCTAAGTGATAATGATTTTCAAGGTGATTCATGCCTTGATGATATAAGGAAGGATGGTAATCAATTCAAGGAAGTCTTAAACAAGCTTGTGTGTATCCAACAAGTTGCAAGTGAGTTAAGGGCATAATTGAAAAGCGTAACATAAAAAACGGATAATGCAACTAGACCTCAGATGTTTGTTGTTTTTAACATTTGTAACATTCATTATATATTGCTAGTTTCTCCTACTGCATGCTATGTTTGCAATGTATGTAATCAATAGCAAAACAAGGTAAACATGAAGCAAATACTCTCAAGCTTGATCCACAATTAGCAAAACAATCTTCTCAAAACATATAACAAAATCTAAACAAATCATAGCGCTTCGTCTCTATATATTTCCTAAGAACAATTGCAAAAAAATATTCCAGCTACATCTATTAATCAAAATTATCATAAAGTAGTGCTGCTTAATCAGTAATGTATTAGCCATATCAAATAAAAAAAATAGGTATAGCAAATTAACTAAAAATAAAATTACATGAGAACAATTGTGAAATGCAAGGGGAGGCACATATGTTACATTTCAACAAAAGATGTGATATAATCTCCAATATCCACATGTCAGCAATAACAAGGCTTCTTATTTTTATTAATATGGTCTTTTTTTTTGTATTTATGTTAGTAAGAATTCACTGAAACTTCAAAAAGGTAGTTTAGGGCTGTTGGTCAATGTTACTTGTATTTATTTTTGGAATGTAAGTCATGAACATAGTAAATCCTGAAATCAGCAAGGTCAAATCCACAAATGGATTCTCCAACTATAATTTTCAGTTGCACACTTGCAGCTAACTCTTGCCTTCTCATTCTTGATCCTCTTAAGTTTAAACTTATTCTTGATTGCAAACATCTTTAAATAGTTCTAAAATCATAAACTATGTAAAAGTTATGCCCCTATTTTAGTTCCATATCCTCATTGCAGTCTATGGTGTGTTGAAATCCTTCACTAGTTTTGTTATACCTAACAATAGTTGCATCATCATTATCATACTTATAATTTGGCACATCACTGTCATTGGTAGATTTATAGTCACTCATCTTGTCATTATTCCTTCTTGTGGTAATTCATCTTTTGAGTCATAACTTTAGTTTTGTTGTAGTCTTCAGGAATTGTCGTGGTTTTAGCTCTGATGTGAACTTAAGGACATTTGTGCATGTTGCTACAAAACTGAGCTTTCAAGCACAACATCTTCATTATATGGTAAATGCTGTATTATAGGCACCCGTTTCCCTAACGTGCTGCCAATATTTTATGGGCTCTCAATTGTGTTGACTGAAAAAGATTGAACTTGTGACTATGATTCACTATCATCTTCATAATCTAAAGCAAAGAAGTTGTATGTTATTTGGTCAGGAGGAGTGGCAGTTTCTTTAAAGATTGGAAATTCATAAAACTAGGTCAAATAATGGGGATGTAACTGTATGCTTTCTCTCAAAGCTCCTTAAAGGCAACATATAGTTCATTAAGTGAACTCTCTTTTTTGACCATGGAAACTGCACAATAAAGGCCACATACTCCCACAAACATAACTACTTATGCAGTGTACAAGATCTATATCATCTTATAACCTCTTCACTGTATACTGTAGAGGTAGCACTTTACCTATGTCAAATATCTCTTCTCCAATAGTTCACCAAATATCAAACCTAAAATAATACCATAACAAAATGATATTATCAATGATATTCTTGTTAACATAATATGCTAATTTTTTTGTATATTAGCATAATAGAAATGCAACACTCATTCAAGTGACAATTCATATGTAGAAAAATTTACTGAGTATTTTACTTCACAAAACAAATTGCAACTTTTAAATAATAAGTAGAATCACTATATATTCTTTTTCAAATAGGACTGAATCCTCAAATTAATTAAAGAGTAATTTAAGACATGTAGAAATAATGTATAAAACCATAATCCTAGTGAAGCTTCATGATTCAGGATTAACCAACGATCAATATTAACTAATGCCAACATTGTGAAATATGCCAAGATTTGTCAAAAACTACCATCACTCTAAAACCACTCTAAATCCTCATTGATTTTAGGTTAACCAACGAGCAAATCAAGCTAATGCCAACATTGTTGTCTTTAAAGCACCAATCCTTTGAAATGTGCAAAAAACGGTCAATATTTAGGAAAATCACCATCAACAATATCCACTCATTATTGTAGTAGCTCATATCATTAAATATCCAACTCATATACATTTCAATACCATCATTTTAGATATTTTAAGATTACAGCTCAAAAATACAAACCAAAAAATTAATTGTGTAATTAATCACAATATTCCAACTGAGAATACAAGCAAAAATGAACTCACATCACAAATGCCAAATCAAACTCTAAATTATTATGCCAACTAAATGCACACATATATAAATCTCTATGGTCTATATTAACTACAAGAGAGAAAACTATAAAAAATTTCACAGAAACCATATCTTGAACCAACATGCATGAAACAAAAGTAGTGCAAGAAAACACGTATACTTGATACTCATTGCGAGTTTCTTATGCTTCTCTAAGCTGTCGTGTATTATATATATATGTATATGTATATATATATATATATATATATATTATATTATATGTGAATTTTTTTTGTTCCACTTCCTTGTGTGAAAAATAGCAGATAACACCCTAATAAGCTTGAATAGGGGTTCACCACTTAGTATATATACACCAAAGAGGTGCGAAAAAATCCCTCCAAATTTGATCTAAACTTCCATTACTACCAATATAAATGATTTCAAGTTAGGTTTTGCAAAAACTGGTAGGTGTATGTACAATTTCTGTTTAAAATTGACTATTTGGAGACATTAACAACTCTACTTTGTGCGCAAATTTAGCAAAGTAGAAACTAGTTCTTTTAGAAAAAAGTTAGATATCAAAATTTAATCGCTTTTACAATTCTACCCTTGAAGCTAACGATCAGCTATAACGCTAGGGGAGGTATGTGATACAATCCTAATACTTTCTATACTTTCTATTTAAGTGTTAGTTATTCATACCTCCGGGGAGATATTTGATAATACTCTTCTAAAATATAATATTAGTAAAAATTAAAATAAAAATCAAAACTAAAGAGTAAAAAATCAACTTTAATTTCATAAATCCAATATCAAATATGTAAATGTGATGAGACAAATGTAAATTATTAACAAATTAGTAAATGAAAATATTATAGTTGTAAACAGAATAAAACAAAAATACAAATGTAGCTTAAAAGTTGTAAATAAACATTACATGACTTGTTATCTTAACATTAAAAAAATACATTAGAAAGTGAAAATTGTATGCTAAAAATTATATTTGTAAAAATTAAAATAAAAAATTAATAATAATGATATCAAATATATAAATGTCATGACTATGAGTTAACATTAAATTTGTAAATAATTCTATTATAGTTGTAAATGGAACAAAAAAAAAATATAAATGTAACATAAAAGTCGTAAATTAAAATTTAATTGGTAATCTAAACATAAAAAAATTCTATTACAATGTATAACTTGTACATAATATATAACACTTGTAACATTAAAATTAAAAAATTAGACTAATAAATAGAAAATGTAAAAATGAACATTAATTCATAAATCGAACATCAAACACAACAACAAAGGGGTTGTGAAGTATAAAGACAAAGGGAGGAAAAAACTTTTTTTTTTTTTTTGTATTTTCGAGGTAAACTTGTACAACTTTATATATATACAAGGTGTGGATAAAATACAAAAGGAATAAAGAAAATAAGTATAAAAGAAAAGAAACACAATTCCTACAACCAAGCATATAATTGACAATTACAAAATTTTCCTTCAAAGTACTAGCTATAATGTGGTTCTAACTAATCATATGATAGCTAACTTTATTCTATTTTCACTAATCCCCCTCAAGTTGGTGTATCGATATCTAAAATGCCTAACTTGTGTAAATGTGAGTGAAATACAATACTACATAAAAGCTTCATAAAATGTAAGCAACATTAAGAGTCGAAGGCATATATGTAGTAGCAAGTACCCAACTATATTTGTTCTTGCCTTATATAGCAATCTATTTTGATATGCTTGGTTCGCTCATGATGTACCTAAGTTTGCTATATGAAGTGTTGTTTGGTTATTATAGTACAACTTTGCAACTTCTAGATGACTAACTTGCAAATCATTAAGAAGATATCTCAACCATGTTAATTCATATGTGATGGATGCCATGGACTTATATTTTACTTCAATAGATGAATGTGCAATAGTTTTCTATTTCTTTGTTTTCCATGATATGAGTGAGTTACCAAAAAATGTACAATGACCAGTAATTTATCTTTTAGTTGTAGGACATTTAACCCTATAAACATCACAAAATCCTTTTAACTATAATGCACTGGATAATAATATCACAATATCTTTATCTTGGACTACCCTTTACGTATCTAAGAACACATTTTTCTACTTTAAAGTAAAGATTCCTTGGTTCATGCATAAACTGATTGAGAATATTAACTATATAAATAGTATCAAGTTAGTTAATTGTAAGATATATAAACCTCCCAATATGTCCCCTACATCGCGAAAGATCTCTCAACAACTTACTTTTAGATATATTAAGTTCAAGATCTGTCTCTATAGGAAAATCAATAAGTTCATGCACCAAGTAAACTTGCATCATTAAATATGTCAAGGTATATTTCCTTTGATAAATAACAATACATTGCTTGGAATATGCCACCTTCAAAGTATGAAAATACTTCAATTTGCCAAGGTCTTTTACATGAAAGTGATCATGTAAAATTTTTTTTAAGATCACCAATGTAACCCTAATTATTCCCTGTAATGACCATGTCATCCATATAAATTAACATCATTATAAAGAAATGTCCATATACCTAAGTAAATATCGAATAATTTGTCTTTAATTGTTATACCCAACATTCTAAATGGCTTTAGAGAATTTTGAGAATCAATTTCGAGCTGCTTACTTTTAAACCATACAACAATATTTTAGATGACACATTAATAGTCGGAGGTGAAATTATGTAGACTTAACTCATGTTACATAGTATCACCTATACTCTCAAGATCTGCCCAATAATAGAATTATATAATATGCACAATTATAACAAAATCCAAATTGGTCAGATATAAATATAGACCACAGTCAAACAAATCATAATTAGAATAAGAATTATAATACTTGGACAGATGAGCCAAAATATTTTTGTTCATATATCTTATAAATATCATTTAATACAAACTAGCTTGCATTGACTTTATTTTGAATATTAAAAATACTTTGTCATAAAATAATATCATTCTCATAAAATAATTAATAGACATATGTACAAATAGATTTTCAAAAATGTAGTTAAGTTTCTTATGTAAAACTTTCTTAGATAGATCTTTAAAAGAAAAGAGATTTATAATCATAACAATCACATTTATTTCATATAAACAGTCTTTTAATACCAGATTTTATCAATTGATACCAACTAGTAAACTTTTAACTTGTAAGAAAAAGTTCCACTTCTCTATCTTTCTCATCCTTTATATAATTCTTATTTCCGTAGGTTTACTAGAATATTAATTGTAGTGAAATTCTAATTATAGATAATTAAGGATTTTGGTTTGCCTTTAACTCGAATGAAATAAGATTTCTTAAAAAAGACTCTTTATTAGGTGATAAGTGTCTAAAAGTGTGTCATTTATATATATTTTAGAAGACACTATTACATACTATTTAATTTAAAGTCCCTATTTGTGCAAAAATTATGAATTTCATTGGCACAACTTTAATTTGCATGTTTTTATGATCTAAATCTCAATTACATGTAAATATGTATAATTATATAAGTTGACATGTATATAATACTTGTAAAATAGTAATGTAGTGTATTTTATACATAGGTGAAAGGTGGCCAAGTTGTAATTGAAAAAAAATGGTCAACATCATATTTCCTATTTGAAGCACTAATTAGTTAAATGGTCATATCTTTGTCTACCCACTTCCAAATATAATGATTTTTGTTTCAAATGGAAGCTGACTCAATTTTTCATAATTCATTTTCAGATGTCATTTTCGATTTTGAAATGATTTACCACCAGATGTTTGAGGCAATACAACAAAACGTGGCCTACCATTTGAAGCCTGGACCTGTGCATATCCTTCGGTAGTTTGGACCTAACTCTCTCCACAATGCTCCAATTGGGTTGATTCTTGATTCAAATGAATCTGGAAAGAGACAGCTACAACTTTCATGTTATGAAAAAATTCCAATTCGGGCATCTGGGTGGTTGAAAATAATTATCATTTAAACAGTAGCTGTCAACGTTTCGATTTGAACATGCCTTAATATTTTAAGTGTAACTTTCACTACATAGGTCCAAATACCATGATTCATGAAGCATTGGAAATATTACTCATGGGGCCATATCTTTGAAGAAGAAACATTTCTCTAATTCGGAGTGGAAAATAGTCAAACGTGCTTCTCAATGTGGATGATAATGCTATGATGAAACCTGCCGCTTACTTGTATTCACATGTGCGAATTCTCCTTTACCTTGCCTATATAAACCTTGGTTTTGAAAGCTTAGAAACGAGAGGCTGGTATTCTCAAAAACACTTTTATTTCTTCTTCTTCATATTTTCTTTACTCCATGTATTTCTAATTTCGTAATTAGGGCAAAGGGTGAACTTTTGATGGTTGTATAGTATTGTTCTTTAATCCTTTAGTTTGTTCTTCATTGTCAACTTTCCTTTTGAGTGAGTACTATATTTTGCAAGTATTTTGGTTTGTTAGAAACCTTGATTCATTGTTAACTAAGGGTACATTGAATGCTTGGATGTTTTCTACATATCAAGAGCAAGGCAACCTATGGTTTTTCACTTCAATTCAAAGGTAAGTCTTTTAGTTTCTTTGAGCTTAAATGTTATCCATCCTCCAATTAAGGTTATTTCTTATTTGAATCTTAATTGTGTATACAAAAGGATCAAGAATAATTTCTATGCATATCATTAAAATGGATCCCTAATGCCCTAATATTCAATAATAATTAATTTCAAGTTAATAATCAAAATTTCAATCTACTTTCACAATATTTGGACTTTGGACTTGTGGACTTAGTATAACCAATTCCCTGAGGACCGACACTCGGACTTCCGAATCTTTATTACTTGACAAACCTACGCTTGGGTATTACAACCTAAAAGTTGTAGCATTAGGTCTGACATTAATAAGAAATTTCGATAGAAGTTTTATGAAATTAGACTTTTATCCTTTATCTTAAAGCATTTCTTCTTTAATATGGGTCAAAATAGCTATCTTAGGCTAACATGCAGGTAAAACTCGACCAAATTTGGATGTCAAAACAACGGTCTAATAAGAAGTCCCAAGTTTTGAAAGTAACATAATTACTATTTAGAACTAATGAAGAGCTCGGAACTTGGTATTTTTTACTGAATTCCCTATGATCTCTTTAATGTAGTTACTATTTTGCACTAATGAAGAGATTGGAACTTGGTATTTTTTATTGAATTCCCTAGAATCCCTTTAACGTAGTTACTATTTAGAACTAATGAAGAGCTTGGAACTTGGTATTTTTACTGAATTCCCTAAGATCCCTTACTCTCTTTTATTATAAAAATCTTAAATGAGTCAAAGTTTCTAACAAACTAAAATCATTTGTAAATTATAATACTCAATCAATAGAAAGGTTGACAATAAAGTACTAAAGAAAGGATCGAAGAATAAAATTATACAACCATCAAAAGTTCAGCCTTAGCCCTACTTATGAAATTAGAAATGCATTATATGAAGAAGAGATGAAAGTCTTCAAAGAATACCAACTCCCTCAAGCTTTTAAAACCAAAGTTTATCTATACAAGATGAAAGAGAATTCACAAATGTGAATGCAAATGACATGTTTCATCATAACATTGTCTTCCACATTGAGAAGCACTTTTGATTGTATCTAAATTAGAGAAATATTTCTTCTTCAAAGATATGGCCCCACAATTAACCTTTTCAATACTTCATGAATCATAACATTTGGACTTGTGTATTGAGAGTTATGCTTAAAATACTAAAGCATGTTCAAATTAAAATGTTGATAGCTACTGTTGAATGATAATTATTTTTTACCATCCAGAATGAATTAGAACTTGTGCATAACATAAAAGTTGTACCCACTTCTCTTATGGTTAATTTTCTTCAAGAAGTAATGTGATTGGTACACTGTAAAGAAATATATTCCCAAAATACAGAAGCATGTTCACAAGTCCAAGCTGCAAATAGTAGAACCATATTTTATTGTATTGCTTCAAACATTTGGTGATGAATCAATCCGAATCTAGAAATGACCTTTAAATGTGAATTGTGATAAATTAAGTAAGCTTTTATTTGAAATAAAAATCATTGCATTTGGACATGGTTAGATAAAGATATGATCATTAGACCAATTAGTACTCAAGTCAAAAATATGATGTTAACCATTTTGTTCTTTTTTAATTGCAACTTAACCTTCCTTTCACCTATACACAAAATACACTACATTACTATTTAAACATAAGTATTGTATACATGCCAACTTACACAATTATATATATTTGTATGTAATTGAGATTTAGATAATGAAAACATGCAAATTAAAGTTGTGCTAATAAAATTTACAATTTTTGCTCAAATAAGGATTTTAAATTAAATAATAATACAATAATATCTTCTAAAATATATTTGAATGATATATTTTTAGATACTTATCACTAGCTACAGTATATGATGATCACTAGGTTGCATGAGTTGTAGATTTTTTATGGTGTGAGATCACTATCTACGATTCATTGCCATCAGCACATAAAGATAAGGCAATGACAGACGCCTTGCACCTATTATGCATGTTATAACCTTATCTTATGCAATGTGTTGAGATTTAGATAGTGAGGATGAATTTAGAGGATATAACATCCTTATTCATGTACACATGGCCAGTGGAAGGGTGCCATATTAAGAACCGAGGAGCAGGATTATAAGGTATTCACATGCAAGCTCATAGAATACTTAGGATTAAGGCAATCGTTCAATTTTTCCTCTGAGCATAGTGCATTCTTTAGGCGCAAATGACACTAGATTTATATATTGCACATTTTTTGTAGTTGTGTGTGTGTGTGTGTACACAGACACACACACAGACACAGACACAGACACACACACACACACACACACACACACACACACACACACACACACACACACATATATATATATATATATATATCATGTTCATATGTTTGTACATGTGTAATTTCCTATGTGTAATGCCCCGACCCACCATTTGTATAGCCCAACCATGAAAAGTGAAAATAGAAACTCAATGACTTAAAAACGAGTAAATGGTTTACACCCGCATAGATCAACCCTAGTAAATTAATTTCTTAAGTTATTATTTTGAACTCAAGAGTTGTTCGACTTAAGTTTTAATTGGATCTCTTAGATGCTTGAGTGACTTCTAAATCATAGGAATGTGCATCTTATTTTAGATTAAGTTTCTATATCTGGTCACATGCATATAACCTGCATGAATGGTGGTTAATAGACTTTGAGTTTTCCCATGTTTTGGTTAATTGGTAATCTTCTACTAATTCATAGATATAATGAGCCATTGTTAAAGCAGATAATGGCTACAGAAAACATGAAGAATATGAGGTTTGAGGACTTGAAACGCGCTGTAGAATAGTTAAATCTTAGCCGTCCTGAGGTAATGGTTGAGATTGGCTAGAAATTGGCTAATGCCAGTCATGAAGAGATTGCTGCTATGCACCTGTGTCGATGGCCAAGTGAATTATGAACTAAAAGCTACACAGATGTTAAAGAAACAGGTAACTTTGAAGCATTTCAAGTAAAAAAAAAAATTATTATTTTCCCTATAAGATATAAGTAAATGATGTATTGAGCTTTTACTAAAATAGCCATGCTTTGGAGTTAGTTTCTCATGAGATGATTTGTGTAGTTCTAAGCCATAAACAAGGGATATAGATTTGGAGCTTCAGTCTCTTAGAATTATGATCTCTTTCTATTTCTCATAATTGATACACATAGTAAATGTCTCTTCTTATAGCAGGAAGAGATCAGTAAAGAAAGGAAACTAATTACACCAAGGATCTTGGTCAATTATTTCCTATTGTTTACAAAGAAAACTGTCAGAAAATAATAAACCCAAAATAGATCTTAAGAATCTGGAAATAGGTTGGACATTCTCAACAGAAAGCATTATCTAGTATCATGCCTTAAATTCCAAATTTATAAGAGGCATATTCAATAAAGAAGTAAAGCAAGAGTTAGAGGAAGAAGAACCAGAATATGTTGCATGAGTTAGGCAATTGAGTAAGAAAAAAATGAGAAGAAGAAATATCAATGCACATCATGTAGACTTTTGAAGAAAGAAAGAGATTAAGGATTGCTTTTGCTAGAACGAGCAGTTGGATTAAACCATGTTGAATCTGGTAATGATGCTTGACCAGATTATCTCGTTCTTTTAATACAGTAGTTTATCAAAATTGGATAGTGCCCTAAACTCTGAACATTGAAACCTTATGCATAAGGGCGCACATCAGTTTTGCAGCAAGGAGAACCTAAATACTGAATATGTCAGAAACAATTTGGCCCAGGGATAATAATTGCTCAGCTCTTGCTTCCTTTGGACCTTTTGATGAGTTTCTCTTTCTGTCCCATTTTCTGATTTTAAGGTCTGTATCTAGCATCATTTACTTGTAAATGTAACATAAAGCTTGAACAATAATATCTTGATATACCATAATATAATCTGGTGATGTTCATGTGCTTAAATTTTATGCACCTTAATAATGCGCAACTACAAAGTTACCACAATGATATGAATTTGTTACATTAACTTCACTGCAATTGGATCTTAAATGATTAAGTTAATATGAGGATAAAAAATGTTTGAAATGTAACTCATCCATTTAGAGTTGAACTTGATTGCCTTGTCTTTCAGGTTTATTTAATCATTCAACTGTGTTTATTAAATAAGAATGTTTTATTTATTCTTCTCATTTTTTTTGGTGATTTATAAATCATTCCAGAATTTCATTTCTAATGCTAATCCTGAAACCCTAACTGCTCTCGCGGGTTGAAAAGCTGAAAAGGTATCTTCTGACTTGTTTAAAGCTGCATCAAATATGATCAGCAATGTGTCATCTGAAGAAATTCAGAAGATGATTCAAATGACGTCTTTATTCTGAGGGGGAATCTATTTGCAAATGGGGGTTTTGTAGAAACTAATTTCAATAGCTTTGGACCAATGTCATTTCTCCAAATGTGACACCAGACATGCTTAAAACAACTTATGATATGATGAGTAAGATGTCACCTGAGGATCTTCAGAAAATGTTTGAAATGACATCCTCCTTGAAAAACAGAGATTGTCGTCTAGCATCAACTGTGAACACTGATAGGCCATGTTCAGATACTAGATGAAGATTATTGGAACCCAAGGAGAATTCTACTGTTAATGGGAACAATATCTTGGGTAATGCTAGTTCTTCTAGTAGTTTCTTCCTGAATTCTAGAGCTGGTCCTCAGTCAAGCTTTTCACCCTCAACTGCTGATTTACAACAAATAAGAAACCAAATGAATGATCCAGCTATGAAGCAGATTTACAACAGTTAAGCTTCTCTTTGCTTTCGCTTTTCAAAGGATGCTTGTGTATAAAAATAAAATTTTACAGTGCAGCAATTTAAGTCTTTTTTCTTCAATAGCATTGAAGTGATTGAATGCATTACCTATTTTTATCTATGATAATCAAATTTTTGGGGATGACTCCATGCTGCATGTAAGCTTTTCATCTTAGAGAATAATGAATGAGTTTATGTACCTATGTGGCAGAGGAATGATATCATACTCTTTAGAATCTAAAGTATGATTAAAAGAATTTACATGACCTTATAGCTCACTTTTGAATGTTTGTTTTGCTTGCAAATTGGTATATATTCTTAACAATGAGTGAACAATTTGGAATCAAACTTTCTCCATAAGATGCGGCAAAATTTCAACAAAACATGTCATCATTATCCCCAAATGACTTGGATAGAATGGTAAATTCCTTAGACATATTTACTTTATTCATAAGTATTATTATTGCAGTTCTAGAAACCTAATTTTAAAGGTTTGAGAAGATTTTTAAATAATAAAGCTTCATGATTGAAGTTACTTTCATCTTAGATTTTAGAGGTCACAACTTGTAAGTTGACAGATTTGTCTATTAAGATTACAATATTTGCTCATAATATGTTACTGTTATCTTCATAAATGTCTAAGTAGTTAATTTTTCTTTTAGTTGTTGAGTAAATAGATGAAAGTGGATATAGTATTGAGATTAATATTCTTTGATTTTTTTCTTTTATTTGAAATTTGTGGGCCATTGCATATTGTTGCTAAGCCACGAGGCATGCACGAAAGTTGGATGAACCAGCTTGAGCATCAAATATTTACTATTGTCTTCTTTCCTTACTGTGCAATTTAGAGACTCATGAACCAAGCACCTAATTCCATTGGTAGAACCAACTTCGAATGAGATCTAATGTAATGCTTCATCTGGCACTAGCCATTAACGAAATAGAGCCTTGTAGAACTTGATTCAAAAAGTATTATTGAATAGTAGAGGACAAATATTTACCATACCACAGAGATGTCTGGTTGCTAGTTAATATCATGAAGGCAGATATTTATATTAATACATTTACTGACTTTTACCTGGTCAACATAGTTGGTAAATTTTTACTTCCAATAATGATTTTTGATATCATCAAGTTAGCTAAGTTTGATGTTAATCTTACTTCCGACTTGACTTTAGCACTAGTTGTGCCAACAGTTGGGTGTTTGATGTTGTATAGATATGTGTAGAGAAGTAAATTTAATCCATATTGTCCATGAACTTGGAACAATAAGCCAATGGCTTATATAGTGATGAATGAATGTGGTCCTCGTAGAATTTTCCAAATATTACATGCGAAGGTAAAAAGTTTCATCGGTTAACAGTTGGAAACGTTCCAGGATACTGCCGAATTTTCTCATTATTTAAGGGCGTGTAATTGTCTTGGTCTTGATTTATTTATCAACTTTCAACTTTTTCAAAAAAATTTATCACTTACAAAGAAAGCGTATTATTTACTTAGCATCCACAATTAAATATGTGAATTGTTTTCTTCGCCTTAAATTGTTGTGGTAGGCAGATGGGGCTCAAATATGAGATGAAGGTGCTACAAAGACTGTGATACTTCATCGACTAAGTTTCGTTGGTAATTAGAAAGACTATCTTTATACTATACTGCATCCTACACTACCCATAAATGAGTGAAAATTGACTCAACCAAATGTTTCCTTTCAATAACATCATTGTTGCAAGCTCAAGCAAACAGCAACGGGTACTTAAAATGAAGAAAAAGAATGGCTGCCTTTATACTTAGTAGGTGAAAATATTGCCCATAATAATTTTTTGTATGTTATATTGTCATTACTCAAAATGTATTAGTTGATTCGACAATTACCACCTTAGAAAATTGAATGTGTTTATTTTTTGTGGGTTGAGTATGTGATAACTATGCGAAAATTTATAGCAACTATTTTTTTGTTTTTTTTCTTTTCTTGTTTTTGTTAGGGCAAAACTTAGTTTAGTATTATTCTTTAACATTTCCAGCCTAGATGTTAATGGTTATTCTCTGTAATTTAAGAATTTACAATTGTTAGCTCTCATTTATCTTAGATCTTTGTTCTTGAAAAAGTTGTTAATCTTTATGTTCACTTGTACAAGAGAGAATTTTATGTTTATGTTTCTTCTATAGGGTTGGAAATAAGTGTAGTTGTAGAATTATAATACAATATTTGATCTAAACATATATGCGACATATTTGGTATTGTTGTTCACTTAGCTTTACAAAAAAAATGTCTGGAAGCACTATTTTTTATGGGATCTACTTATTTTTTGTACTAATGTTTGACATTTAGTACTTTAATATCACATTTTAAATATTTCTTTTAATTAATTTTTAAGATCTTTTAAAAACAAATATATTTTTATTTATATAAAATTAAGATTTACTTTTTGTCATATTTTTATTTGTTAATTATCAATCATGAGTATTTATTAATTTCTAACATTAATATAATGTCTCACAAATTGTACAAAAGTTTTAATTTTTTTTCTTTTGAAGTATAAAATAAAAATACATTATATATTA
Source organism: Melia azedarach (assembly GCA_028052125.1). NCBI lineage: Eukaryota > Viridiplantae > Streptophyta > Magnoliopsida > Sapindales > Meliaceae > Melia > Melia azedarach. Next base: position 8,640,142 of record CM051399.1, read on the forward strand.
TAAAGTAATTATACATGTTAGATTTAATCTAAGCTATTAAAAAGGTTTAAATTCAACAACTTATAAATGGTTTAAGAAATTATACAAATTTAGAGAACTCTTTACACATTCATTCCCCTATGTTTGTGTGTGTATATATGGAAGAGCTAGAAATATCAATTAACGGGAGCTAACTTAATAATAATAAAATAATAATAAATTTGTAGAAGAATAGTATACTTTCAAGTATGTAAATGTATTGGCTTTAAAAATGAAAATTTGGATATTTGTTTAATACGATTAAAATATTTATTTGGGGTTTGTAGAATGTGATATTTTGAATTGAATTTAGAGTTTAGAAACGTTGTAATCAGTCCATCTCCAATAAGGCTGGGTAAAAGAACTTGGAATCTAAAAAACTGGATTGGACTATCCCAAATCAAACTTGGTCGATTCAGTCTCACATATCATATGGTTTACTTTTGAGTTTAACATTAAAAAATTTAAAAAATTTCGATTCGGTTTTGATTTTTATTGAAAAACTTGGACCGAACTGAATTTTAATGTTTTTATTACTTTTCACCAAATTAATTGATTATATTATATTACATTAATAAATTTGTGTATTATAAAAGTTAAATTATATATTAAATTGATAAAACTATTGTTTTTATTTTTATTTTTATTTTAAACTAAAAAATTAAAAATAAAAATCTAAAAAATCATATCGAATTAGCCTAGACCAATCGGTCTGGTCTTTTCTTAAATTTAGTCTAATTCGATTTTAAAAATTAAGAATCCTAAATTTTTTAATTCAGTTTGATTTTCAAAAAACCTGGACTAAACCGACCCGTACCCACCCCTAATTTCCAATAGAGTTTATTTCTAAAGGAGGCATCATGGATGGTTGGAAATTGTATAGTTAAATTTCCTTTCAATGAATGTGGTTGGATTAGGGAATGAAAAAAATTAATAGTTGGATACCAAAATTGTTTAATATGGATGAAAGAATTTCCACCCAAAATTGCTTGTATACATGTGTTAATGAGAAGTAACCGATTTCATAAAATTTTTAGAATCTTTAACTTAGAGATAAATTTGATTATATATAACAACTGCATAATATTTAAAAAGGGTAGATGGAAAGAATCAACAATGTATCAAATTCCTCCCTTGAGGTTTTTGATAGTATCAATTAGATGGAAAGAATCAATAATGTATCATTTTCCTCCCTTGAACTGTTAGTCAACTAACTCTAAAAAATATTTACTCAATTATCCTTTATCACTTAGTTTTTATTATAAAATAACTCTGACACTAATATTTGGACTGAAAAATGACCTAATAAAGTTATTTGTTGTCTTGTTTTTCTGAGTAACCAAATCAAATTTACAATATTTCTATTAAATGACATCCAACTTAACAAATAAAGTAGTACACACACAATCACTAGTAACATGCACCAACTTCGACAGTTCATTAAGAAAAAAATAAAGACAACAAGATCATACGCAAAAGATATATTCCAGCTTCTCCAATTAACCTACAATAAAAAGTGTACATAAATGTCAGCTTTGCTAATCATGCTAAATCACATCATGTAAGTGTAAAGAAAACGTTTCAAATCCAAAAAACTTATACATGACAAAATAGGCTAAACTTTAACTAAGATAAAAGATGATGCACCATCTATTACATACTAACAACAGATGTGGTATCATCTCAAACTATCCAAAAACATCAAATGTAAAGCTGTCGATCCATGTTCCTGGTTTTGATATAAGCTAGAATTCACGCAAACTTCACATGGTACTTCAAGGCTGATTAATATGGGTTGCATTTATGTGAAAATGAGAGAAAAACTTTAAGAAGTTGTTTTCCAAGCTAATTTTGTTTGTATTACAAAAGCATGTATAATTATGCCGTGGTTATTAGCTACAATCATGTCAGATGCACACTACAAGAAATTGTGGTTTTAACAACAAACCTTTTAGCGACAACAAAAGATTTGTCGCTAAAAGATCATTTAGCGACAATATATTTCATGCCGTCACCAATACATGAAGAAAAAAATTATTAAATTATTAATAATTTTTATCTTTAGCGATGATAGTTTCGTCGCTAATGATAAACAATTGACGGCGACATTCAATTTTGTAGCCAATAGTCTTCTCGCCATATGGCGCTTAAAATTTAGCGACAAAATTTTTTGTCGCTAACAGTGGAGCTTTTAGCGACAACATTTTGTCGTTGCTAATACAGCCTTTAGTGACAACATTTGCTGTTCTTGCTAAAGAAAATTTTGGCGACAATGCGGTGACGTCGCTAAATCATCTTTTGGCGGTGATGAAGATTTGGTTGTGGCCACCAAAGTCTTAACGTCGCTAAATGTTTATTAGTTGCATAAAGCTATGTATCCAAATGCCAAGTACTCTGATTATTAATGCCAACTTTTATCTAATAGTTAAGTAGACTTGTATATTGGTTAAAATTCTCTCTAACTGCATTTTATAAATACTAGGATAAGTAACTCTTTAATAATAATTATTAATTTGTTCTAATGCTCTAGACCTTAGTTTTATATATATATATTATTAAATAAATAGGATTAAACTTGAACTATTATACATATCTATTCTATTTTGTTATTATATATATTTATTCCATGTTATACATATGTGCTACAATTTTTAGGTTGTAATACCCAAGCGTAGGTTTGTCAAGTAATAAAGATTCGGAAGTCCGAGTGTCGGTCCTCAGGGAATTGGTTATACTAAGTCCACAAGTCCAAAGTCCAAATATTGTGAAAGTAGATTGAAATTTTGATTATTAACTTGAAATTAATTATTATTGAATATTAGGGCATTAGGGATCCATTTTAATGATATGTATAGAAATTATTCTTGATCCTTTTTTATACACAATTAAGATTCAAATAAGAAATAACCTTAATTGGAGGATGGATAACATTTAAGCACAAAGAAACTAAAAGACTTACCTTTGAATTGAAGTGAAAAACCATAGGTTGCCTTGCTCTTGATATGTAGAAAACATCCAAGCATTCAATGTACCCTTAGTTAACAATGAATCAAGGTTTCTAACAAACCAAAATACTTGCAAAATATAGTACTCACTCAAAAGGAAAGTTGACAATGAAGAACAAACTAAAGGATTAAAGAACAATACTATACAACCATCAAAAGTTCACCCTTTGCCCTAATTACGAAATTAGAAATACATGGAGTAAAGAAAATATGAAGAAGAAGAAATGAAAGTGTTTTTGAGAATACCAGCCTCTCGTTTCTAAGCTTTCAAAACCAAGGTTTATATAGGCAAGGTAAAGGAGAATTCGCACATGTGAATACAAGTAAGTGGCAGGTTTCATCATAGCATTATCGTCCACATTGAGAAGCACGTTTGACTGTCTTCCACTCCGAATTAGAGAAATGTTTCTTCTTCAAAGATATGACCCCATGAGTAATCTTTCCAATGCTTCATGAATCATGGTATTTGGACCTATGTAGTGAAAGTTACACTTAAAATATTAAGGCATGTTCAAATCGAAACGTTGACAGCTACTGTTTAAATGATAATTATTTTCAACCACCCAGATGCCCGAATTGGAATTTTTCCATAACATGAAAGTTGTAGCTGTCTCTTTCCAGATTCATTTGAATCAAGAATCAACCCAATTGGAGCATTGTGGAGAGAGTTAGGTCCAAAATACCGAAGGATATGCACAGGTCCAGGCTTCAAATGGTAGGCCACGTTTTGTTGTATTGCCTCAAACATCTGGTGGTAAATCATTTCAAAATCGAAAATGACATCTGAAAATGAATTATGAAAAATTGAGTCAGCTTCCATTTGAAACAAAAATCATTATATTTGGAAGTGGGTAGACAAAGATATGACCATTTAACTAATTAGTGCTTCAAATAGGAAATATGATGTTGACCATTTTTTTTCAATTACAACTTGGCCACCTTTCACCTATGTATAAAATACACTACATTACTATTTTACATAAGTATTATATACATGTCAACTTATATAATTATACATATTTACATGTAATTGAGATTTAGATCATAAAAACATGCAAATTAAAGTTGTGCCAATAAAATTCATAATTTTTGCACAAATAGGGACTTTAAATTAAATAGTATGCAATAGTGTCTTCTAAAATATATATAAATGACACACTTTTAGACACTTATCAATATGTATGTATTGATTTTTTTTTTAATTTTCTTTTTGTTGTTATATACTTGGAACCAGTTAATGTCTGATATATCTTATGATATTTCTTTTTTAAATGAATAGGGTGCTTGTCAAACGCAAACGAGTTCATGATGTTGATTGAGATTCTTCATCCAATGATGCAAGCTTAGGTGGTGAGACCAACCATTCACGGAAACAACCAATAACAAGACTTTGTTATCAAAATAAATCACCACAATAAGGAAAAATAGATACCCAATATTAAATGACATACCAACTATATTCGATTTTTATATTGAGCCAACCATGCATGCATAAAAAAAAAAAACCAATTTTATACACATACCTGATAGCCATCATGATTTATTAATGTATGTAAATAATGTTGATTTCTCCCAAATTGACCTCCTTCATTTGCAAAATACAGACATTGAATGAAGGAATAAAGAAAACAATTATGGGTTTTCACCCACTTCATATATGTCGTCTAACGATGCAACAAAGTGGCGCGAAATCTTCGCTCCTAAACTCGCTCCCAATCTCCATTCTCTAAGATTAACACAATTTTTAGGCTTAATTTTTAGGATTATTGTAGGTTTTATAGAGACTATTGCAAAAAATAGGCAATACAGAATTAGGTTTCATTGTTTTGATATAAGGTAACTGTGTTTTCTTCAGACAGGCGTTGAGGTAGCTATTTTTTTCTTCAAACAGTAAAGTAACTATCAAATCACAATACATTTACCTTTTTATCCTTCAATATAATAGTCAAGTAACAGGTAATTCTAGCAATAGCGGAGGAAAATGATACATTGTTGATTCTTTCCATCTAACTAATACTATCAGAAACCTGAGGGGAGGAATTTGATAATAACTCTATTTAAAAAAAAATTATCACTATCATCATATTTGTCATCTATTCTTTGTTCTTTGAGGAACGATTTCATGAACAAATAAATGATGTATCAATTTGGGATTGTTTTTATTATAGATACACATACGCATGCTATATCTATATGGCCTCACACTCAATATTACAAAGATTTAGATACCACAAAAATTTGATCAAAGATATACATTCTCATAACAAATAAATAAACATTAACTTGTCCACATCACATCATGTACACTTGCTTTGTATTGTTTAGCGACACTGAAGACATTTTATAGTAACACCATAGAATCCAGTATACATGAATCAATATAATCTATCCGTAGATTAAAAAGTTTTAGATATATAAACTAATTTACAATCATCTACTGGTTTCTAGGTACCAATAAAAGAGCATTCTCTCTTTAGCTTTTCTTCATTTCGAATCAATCTCAATCATCAATCATCTACTAGCCTAGTGGAAGCAATCTTGAGTTTGGACATCAATTCATGAAAACGATAAGGAGGATGACTTTTTGTAAAAATATCAGCAGGTTGATCAGAGGAAGAAATAGAGTGAAGTGTAATATGTCCTTACATGATATGTTCGCAAGAAAAATAGAAAGTTCGAAACAATTGGGAATTTTGGAGATTGTATGCAGTTACTAATTCATGACATGGCATGTATAGAAGGAGTCAATCTTAATGTGTTTAATCCTTTCATAAAAGACGTCATTATGTGTAACTTGCATAGCACTGTTGTTGTTATATAATAGAAATGTTGGTTGAGAAAAAGAAATACCCACGCCTGTCAACAACCAACGAAGCCAAATAATTTCTTGAGTAAGATCAACAAGAGCATGATATTCAGCCTTAGTGCTAGAGCATGCAACAACCGTTTATTTTTTACATTTCAATGTGATTAGTGAGTCTCCTAAAAAATATATTGACTAATTGTCCACAGTCCATCATTAGCCTAATCTACATTTGAGTAAGCACGAAGCTTAGGAGAGGAATGTGCTGAAAAATGAAGACCATGAACTGGCTAACAAGATGAATAACATAAGAGATATTAAGTCGAGTAACTGTGAGGTAAATTAGACTTCCAACCAACTGTCAGTAAAGCGTAGCATTAGAAATTGGAGTCTCGTCAAGAGGTGCGAGTTTAGCATTAGGTTGAAGTGGAGTGGATGTAGTTTTGTAATTTGTCAAACCAGCACGAGCAAGAAGATCATATGCATATTTTGCTTGTGAAAGATAATATCCGGTGGAATCAGAAAATGACTAAGATCTTTCATTTCAAACTGTTGTTGAAGAAAAGTCTTCAGATCAAATATGCTAAGATAATCTCCTGTAATAATCATATCATCTATATATAATAGTAAAAGAATGCATCCATTATTTGTACAAAATTTTAAATCATAGAACTGAACTTAGCAAACCAAGTGCAAGGAGCTTGTTGAAGACCATATCAAGATTGGCAAAGTTTGCACACCTTATGAGGAGGATGAGAATATCTAGGAGGAGGTTTCATATAAAATTTTTCAATGAGATCTCCACTAAGAAAAACATTTTTGACATCTGTTTGAAAAAGTGTCCAACGATGTATAATAACAATCGATAATAAGCTTCTCACAAAAGTCATACGAGCAACTAGCGTAAAAGTTTCTTCATAATGAATTCTATATTCTTGTGTGAAGCCTTTGGAGCCTGTTGTGTAATTTTAATAACGCAAGTGCACGTTATCGTTAACAAGTAATAAAATGATAAGTCAAGTATCGTTCCCACGAGGATTGGTTAATTTGTTAATTACCGAAAATAAGTAATCCTAAATTTAATTGAAGAATTCGATTAATAAATTTTGATTAACAAGAAATTGCGGAAATTTAAATTAAACTAAATAAATGAAATTGTGAATTTCAATTGATTAAAACACTAGGGCAGTAGACTTCACCATAGCTAATTGAACTCAATTTCTTTAATTGTGTTGTTTCAATTTGTTTCCAATATTGACAGAAAATTATCCTAATTTATTTGATATTCTTTCTCAAGATATATCAAAAATACTTGCACATACTAATTCACCATATCTCTATGTGAATTGAAATACATGAAAGTTCATTAAGTATACTGATAATTAACTTAATTCTACATGAATCATGATAGTATATCTCTATCTAGCATGTAATTCATTGTATTCATTACATAATTAAAACACATAAATCACTTCTCAGATCAATATAATTCACAAATCATTCAAATATTGGCCAAATATTCAAAAGCATTAAGCACAATAATGAACACTCAATATAAACAATAAATCATGAACAACACAAATTCTGGAAATTGATGTTCTTAGCTAGGTTACATCTTTGCCCTAGTTAAAAGAAATTAGTTCATAATAAAATTACAACACACCATCATCAAATTGAGAATCATAATGAAAATTTCAAAAAGAGAAAATTAAAGAGTTGAGGAAGAAAAACTCTATGTAGATCAATGACTTCCGATTCCAGCAAGCTTTACTTCCTCTTCCTTCCCCTCTTTCTTCAAACTTCTAAAATCTTCAAAATGGTAAAAGAAAACCTTCCTTTTCATTCTCTCTCTCTTCTGGTCGTTCCCCCCTTTCAATTGCCCATTTAGTCTTCAAAAACGCTCCAAATTCAATCCCCCTTGTTAAGGAAAAGCTGTCTCCCACTTGTCTCCATTCAAACCGAAATTTAGGCCACTAAACTTGACTTTTTGCTTCCTTACATAACAGGTGGGCTTGTTAATCATTATGTCTAGTTTTCAAATTATTTTGAATTAGTCAAATACGATTCTTGAGTATAAAGATACACTCAAAAATACGGACTATGTTCAGTACAAATGGGCCTTGTTGTTTTCTTTCCATTTCTTGGGCTTTTTGGGCTTTTCTCCTACAAAAATAAAGAACTAAACTCAAAGTAATAACATAAATAAATTAAATAAGAAAACACAAATAATTAAGTAAAATAAATATGAATTAGCATGAAATTAAGAGTGAAAGTATGACAAATTTTGTATAAAAATTAAGCACATCAGAGCCAAGTCGAGCTTTGTAATTTTCAATGGAGCAATCGGCCTTAATTTTGATTTTGTAGACCTATTTGCAACCAATTGCAATTTTTCCATGTGGAAGATCAATTAAATCCACGTATGTGATTTTTTAAGGGCCTATAATTCTTTTACCATTACTTACTATCAAACAGGGTTAGAACAAGCCTTAGGAATAAAATTGAGGCCTCAATAATTAAAGAGTAGTAAAAAAGCAATGATAATCTTTTAATCTAACAGGAAGTTCTCTTATCAGGTTAGACCTACATGGTGAAAAAGCAGTAGAAAAGGAAGAATTAAAGACAATGGAGTTGTCAAACATGGATTCAGAAAGCATAATCAGTGCTTCAAAAGTATGCAACAAAGCATTAGATAAATCTGCTAAGTACTCATTACAGAAACCTACAGTGAAATCATCAGGGAATAATTCTATAAAATTGTTGACAAAAAAAAGAATGGAATAGAATTTTAAATGAAAGTTGGAAATGAACGAGAACATTTTGTGTTCCCAAAAGACTACATGTCGATAAGTACGAAGTCTATTAGACATAAGATCCCAACATCTATGGCTTTTATGTTTAATATTGTATCCCAAAAAATAACAGAGATGAGCCTAAGTTCTAATTTGGTATACTCACAAGATTGAAAAAGAAAAAAACTAGCACAATTGAAAATTTTGAGAAGATTATAATTAGGAGGAGACCCGTACAGTTGCTCATAAAGAGATTGATTATCAGTGACTAAAGAAGGAATACAGTTGAAAATGTAGATGGCTATAAGAGCAACTTCCCCCGAAAAGAATTATGGACAAAAAGCAAAAATAAGAAGAGCACAAACTGTTTCAAGAATATGTCTATGTTTGCATTTAGCTTTTCCATTTTGTTCTGATGTGCCGAACAAGAACGGTGACATATGGTACCATTATTTTGAAGAATACTAAGAAATGTAGAATCTTTGTTTTCCATGGCGTTATTAGAACAAAAAAATTTAATAAAAGATAAAATTGTGTGTGAATCATCTTAGCAGCAAAATTATGATATATTTTTGAAAATTCTAAATGATGTTTCATAAAAAAATCTAAGTATAACGAGAGTAATCATCAATAAAAATAACAAAATATTTGAAATCTCTTAGTGTAGTACTTGGTGAAAATCCCTAGATATCATAATGAATTAAGTTACATGGAGCATGAGAAATAGAATCAATATTATTGAAAGGTAGAGAGATGTATTTTCCTAAATGACATGATACATAATCAACTTTATCATGAGATACAGTACCAAAAATACCATTAGAAATTAGTGAACGAAGACGATCGAGTGATACGTGACCCAATCGAGAATGCCAAAGGCTTAGAGTTGAAATGGATGTGGTAGATGTTAGACCCTTAAACTTGTGGCGTGCAACATACTCGATGTTGGCATTGCATTAAGTAGGAAGGTTGCAGGAAAATGCTACATGGCTGCACAACCGGTCTCGACAAATTGAGATGAGGGAAAGAGACTACGTTGCGAAGAGTGTCAAAGGACATTCGAGGATAGCTTAGTGTTGTGGGAATACTAGCTGAACAACTAGAACAGTGGGCATGCACCCATCAGACCCGAAAAGCTGAGGTAAGCGGGAATGGTATAGGCAGCAACTGTGTAGTAACTGGGCTGTGCAATGGGTGCGAAAATGGACATTGCGGGTGAATACGGATGCAGACCGAGAGTTAGAAGACTTAAGGCAGCAGCAGGGGTATTCGATGAGTCCTCAAACGAGGTGCACTTGTTGGCTTTCAAGCAAAAAAGACTTAGTCTTGCAAGGTGTCAAGCAAGGACTAAGTCAAGGTGACTTGGTGGAGTGGTTCCTTGGCTTGAGGGAAGTGGCACAAAAAGTAGCCTTAAACTTGTTCATTTGACTAAACAAATGTGTAATGGCAGCATGTATGTGAGACATATAGCCCTAGCAACTAGGGGTGTTGGTTGTCTTTACTTATATATAAAGTACCTAGTGAGAGTGCTAGAGATCATCAATTGATCAAGTGAGGATCAAGTGAGTTGAGTGAATTTCTAACACAACAAGGGCTGTAACATTTGTAATCTTTTCTTAGAAAAATAGAAAAGTTGAAGAGAGTTTTCCCTTCGTAAAATTATGCAAGTGTGTGTTGTGTTTATTTTGTGTGCAAAAAATTTAGAGTGTTGAACCTTTATTGCGGAAGAGAGAATTTGCTGACCGAAGCAATTTGGCGCAAGCGTAAAGTTGTCACCTTTATAAAAAGTCTCTTGTGATAGTTGGTATCAGAGCCAGGTTAGGCTCATTCATTCTACTTTCTACATTTTTGCGCGAAGATGTCGAGAGAGACATTAAAGGAAATGGTGGTGCAGTTGGAAAAAGTTGTTGGTTCCATGCCAGCTCATGCGAGTCTATTGACGATACAATCAAAGATCAACGCTTCCGAAATAGCTAGCATTCAGCAAGAGTTGAAAGATTTCACCAATTTATTTGCAGAAACGCTGAATGCTACAATAGAAGATGTGGCATCGTTGGCAGGAGTGCTAAAGGAGCGCATCAATAATATAGAGGGTAAGGTCGGGTTGCTTAAGCGTGCATTAGGTAATACCTTTACACATGCGAAGATGAGTCCTTTGAAGATAAAGGTGTCGGAACCTAAGGGTTTTAGTGGCTTATGCAACGCAAAGGAATTAGAGAATTTCCTTTGGGATATGAAACAATACTTCAAGGCAACGAGGATACCCGTAGCAGAGCAAGTTACAATCACAAACATGTATTTAAAAGGAGATGCAAAGTTATGGCGGTGTACTCAACTCCAAGAGGATGTGGAAACGCAGCGCGCTATCATCGATACATGGGATTCACTCAAAAGGGAGTGAAAGTTTGAAGAGAGAATTTGCTGACCAAAATAATTTGACGCAAGCGCAAGGTTGCCACTTTCATAAAAGTCCCCCGTGACAGTTGGTATCAGAATATTTAGAGTGTTGCACACTAAGGAAATGATTAATAGGTAGATGGAAGATGCAAATTGATAAGCCTCAACAGACATCCAACTTTACGGCCTATCCCAAATGTTTGAGTTGCGATGCTCGAATTGGTATCAGAATATTTAGAGTGCTGCACACTAAGGAAATCATTAACCTTTGTTGATTTTTGTAAGTTTCAAATTGTGCTGCATCTTCAAGGTTTTTCCACTTTGGTTCAAAAAGAGATAGTTGATCCCACAAAAATTACATTTGAAAGTAGAATTCAATGATGGGTTGTCTAGGTTGTTGATGCATTTGATGAATCTTGCATAATAGTTGGTACTGGTGTGATAGATTAGTAGCAATACAACGAGTAAAAAAATATCATAATTCCTTAATTATGTTAAATCTTCCAAATTGAAGATGGATAGACATAGTTCTGCGCATCCAATTGAATTTGAATAAGTTGCAATACAGATGATTTATCCATAAAAAGTTGAACAATTGTTAAAAAAAAAAAAGATATAACATACAAGAAATTTTTTGCTTGCCAAAAAACTAATGAAGCAAAGAATATGCAATAATTCCGTAAAATCAAAGTGATGGAGTTATTAGAGTAACACTTATCAAAGAGTACCAAATAAGACTGGATAAATGGTAACAACAAACTTGCTAGTGTTTTAGTTGGATCAAAAATTGAAGAACCAATTTAGTCTCAACGTTGGTTGAGCCAATTAGCGAACAAAAGAAGAGTTAACACTTGTATAATAATAGTGACAGGAAACGCAACAACATTAAGAAGATTGGAGCTTACAAAGGTTGAAATGAAAAAACTCTCAATCCCGACGAATGACAATGCGTGAGAAGGTCTGGTTACCACAAAATGATCGATCAACAATTTTTAAATATTTCAACGGTGGCGATGTCGTCAAAGATGCTGTTGACAGTGGCATGAGGCCGGAGAGAAAAACCTACTAGAAAATTGTAGGAATGATGAAAAAGTTTGGCCAAAAGATTTTGGAGTGTTTATGGCTCTAATACCATGTAAATGTTTAAAGAAATATTTTCTAATTCTAGAGTAAAATGGTACAACACAACAAGATTTATATACTAAAAACTAGTAATTATTACAACCAACTACCGTCTTAAATACACTACCACCTATCATTTTGCCGGCTAACTACGTCCAACTCAATATAACAAATGCATTAATAAACATAAAAGTAAAACCATAAAAAAAATCTAAAACCTTGGAATCAATAAATTAAAATCATCATCTTTGTGTGACAAACCCACTTTTTATGAGAAACCGACTTTCAAGCAACGACGTGAAATCGATTCAATGCTGTACGTACTGGTTCAGTGAACAAGCAAAGCTAAATTACGCTTAGGCTTACGCTTTACACTGAATACACGGACGCCATCACACCATGAATCGTTATGTTGCTTGCCTCGTGTGCGCTAGTCCTTTGATTTCTAATTTTCTACACTTCTCTACGCATGACAATTTTTAAATAAACGAGAGAGATCAGGCTGTGGACTCATGCGTAGATTTGCTACGTTGCGTGAGATTTAAGCACCGCATGATTTGATGACGTTAGGTTAATTATGCTTTTGGTGATGTATTAACTGTTGGATCTGGTAATGATTCCGGGGAGATTAGTTGTTACGGTGGTCTTTGAATCACTAGATTTACTTTAAGCACTTGGATCATTGCGGGCCTCCATGGTGAGCGAGGGTTGGGCTATCACATTTGAGGCCTACTGCAAATACCCAACTTATCCTAAAAAATCTAATAAAAAGATGTAGGGCAATGGTCATCTAGGCCCTAAAGATTTAGTCAATTAATCATATAAGTCTTAATAATTTTAAAATTTACTTTAAAAATTTTAATGTCTATAAAAAAATATATTTTTATAATAAGACTCTTATTAGTTATTATACTTAAATCCCTCAAGTTTTTAAAAAATAAATATGTTCACCCTTAACTTAAAAAAAATAAAAAAACTCATAACTAATTATTTATAATAAAAATAAATATTTTATTTTTGTATTATTTCTTGAAATTATTAAAAGACATATAGAATTATTATAATATATTATTTTTATCTTTTAATACTTAATATAATTTTAATTTTTAATATTTAAATTTAAAAATTATAATAATATTTTAAATAATAATTTGGATAATATTTTTCTACAATAAAGTTCCTAGATAGTATCCACGGAACAACAAAATTGATATAGAAAGAAATTTCTATATAAAAAGGTTGATCAGTTCTTGGAGTATTTTTTATGTACCAAGAGAATGACTCTTAAGTAACAGCATATCATGGTAAATTGAATCATTAGGTTTTAAGTAAAACCACCATTTTTGAAACCATGATGGCATTACATTTGGACATTGGGTATCAAAATGAATAAACTAGGAGTGATCAAAACTCCTAAGATAAAACATTCTAAACCAAGCTAATTGATAATCTATGTAATTGAATCTATTGTGTTTATAAGGTACAAAGAATGAGACAAGTAAGCATATTGATGTAGCAAGGAAATCTCATGTGGAGATAACTTTATTTGATTTTACAGGTTGAGTAGGCAATTTCTTTGATTTTTTTGGATTTTTGTAGTAAGTAATTTTTCCGAATTATGTATCTACTAGAATCAACTCGTAAAATTGTCTGGTTTTGAGTATATTGTCTGTAAGATATAAATAATTAGGATGGAATGGTTTGGAAGTAAGATTTTGTAATTCTTGAAAACTAATTGGTCTATCATAAGGAGTAATTTAAATATGGTTAATTAGATTTTTAACTTGATAATGAGATTTTTGTATATCTTGCATAGATGAAGAAGTATTTGGTTGTATATTTTGTTGAGTAGAAGTTCCAACTTGGGTAGAAGATCTTGAATTGCTTGAGTATAAGTGAGAGGAGAAAATTCATGAGTAAGCAGTGTCATACCTGAGCTAGTCAGCTTAGTACCTTGGTTAGAATCTTGAGTACTAGTTGCATAATCTGAAAGCTTCATTGTTTTTTTTTTAGGAAATTTTGAATGAATTTTGTTTATATTGGGTTTTTCTTGAAGAAACTCTTGAGTAAGATAGTCTGGAAGAGATTATTTTTTCCTTTTATATAAGTGATTGAAAAGTCAAAATTTACTAAAATTGCTTGCCATTTTGCAACAATTTGTTTAGAGACTAAATTTCTTACATCTTTTTCTAAAATATCTTTTGTAGATTTACAATCAATTTTTAATAAAATTTGTTTGTTGAATAAGACACCTTAGAATTTCATGATACAAAGTACAATTAATAAAAAAAAATTTAATAATTGAATAATTCTTTTGAGTATCATTCTATGCATCAGAATAAAATTTAACTACTTGTTCATTAGAACTTTCTTCTAATTTTTGTTTAAGTATGCCACATAACCTACATCTGAGGCATCAATTTCTACAATAAGGCTTGCTAAGGGATCTGAAATAACGAAATAGGGTTGAACCTTAATCCTTTGTTTAAGGATTTGGACTATTTTGGTATGTTCTTCAAACCAAGCAGGAGAAATTTTGGATAATCTATTATATAAAGATTCTAAAATTCTTTGTAATTGAGTTTGATATTTGATTTTGTCAGTGAATCTTAAGGCAAATTTTATGTTTCTACTAATGAGTTGAATAGTATTCCTATGAATCTCGTGACCAAGGAATCTAATTTTGGTTTGGAATAATTTGAATTTAGTGGCCGACACAACTAGCCCAATATTTTTGACTATTTGTAGAAATGTCTCAAAATGTTTAAAATGTTGTTATATTAATTAAATAAAGATTAACGCATCATTTGTGTATACTATTTTGAAATGGGTATATGAAGTAAAAATATTATTCATAATATTCGTAATGACCAAATGGAGTAGTAAAAATAATTTTATATCTATCTTCCTCAGCTATTTAAACTTGCCAAAATCCATATTTCATATCAAAATTACTAAATATGCAAGTATTATGAAGTTTATTGAGTAGGTTTCACTTGTTGGGTATTGGATACCTAATCCGTTGAAGTACTTTGTTATAAGTTTGTAATTGATTACTAATTTAAGAATTCTACGTTTTATTTCAGAGTTCTTGTTAGAATAGAATGCACTATAGCTCCAAAGGGATTTGGATTTTCTAATAAGTCTTTTAGCTAAAAGGTCATTAATTTCTTTCTTATAGTGTTCTAGAAATCACTATTTGTTTGAATAGGAAAGGTTTTAGTAGGAATATTTTTCTCACTAAAGTCTTTTTCATAAAGTAGACAGATTATGTGTTTTTTCTATTTCAAAAAATATTGGGTAAATCAGAGCAGACATCTTTTACTAAATTTACCTGATATTGTCGTTTTTTTATTGAATAATAGGGGAATCTAACTGTTTGACTATTTTGTCATGCATAATTTCTTTTTGTAACGATTGAATATGCATACATTTATAGGAAATAATACTAATTTGGCTTTCTATAGAATTTTGTTGAAGTAAATGAATGTCTTTTTTACTAATAGGAGACAAAAATTGAAAAGTAATTTGTTTTTCTAAAATGTGAGCATGAATGCCATGACTATCTACAGAAAAATGATATATTTGAGTGAGAAAAGGTGTGTTTAAAATAATATTTTGCGTGAGATTTTTTACGAAAATAAAGAAATTTTTTAAACAATAATTTTGATTATAAATTCTTTCTTTTGATTATTTATATCTAACATTTAAACTACTACCATTTGCTCCATGCAAATGTTCATTAATCTTTTTATAAAATTAAGTAGGAATAATGCCTTCTCGAATACAGTTATGATCTACACCCGAGTCAACTAATGCAATTGTTTCTAAAGAAAAACTATTACTAATATGTAGAGAAATACGTATGTACCATTTTTAAAAATTAATTTTATTAATTAATTGAATAAATGCAGCTTCAGAGTCCTTTATGGGCTTTGGTTGGGATGGACTTTGTTGAGTTGGACTTGGGTTTAGATTTATATGAGTATTTAGATTAGATGTTAATCCTTTAGATTTTTCTAATCGAGTGATCCTAACATCTAAGTAAAGTTGACTAAGCTGTTGATCATTAACAATTTTTTTCTAAATCATTTACTGACAAGACTCATTTCGACCCCTCTCGGGAGTTCGAGACAAATCCTGCTAAATAGAGAGTTCAAGACAAATCCTGTTAAATATTTATATTAAGCACCTGCCATTGATAAGAACCCACTAGACGACCCGCCTTAGGAACTCTTAAATCAATTGTTATGCGCACCCAAAAAACTAGAAAATAAGTTGTAGATGATCAGATTAGAACTTAAAGGAAATTAAATCCTTAAAATTTCAATCTTAAAGACGCCACAAAAGTTGATCACTCCCTTGATAAGTCAAGATATTGTATTCTACAAAGACCACAAGAAAGCAAAGCAAAGTTTGCTGAAATATCTCAATATTATTAATGATATGATGAAATTCGTTTTACATACTTGTAGCCTTTATATAGGTATGTAAACATCATAATCCTAAATAAAAAGGATGTCCAAAATTATGTATGAATAAAAATTCTAACTTAAATTAGAAAATAAGACTATAATCCTAATCCTACAAGGGAACCTAAATAACAATCTTAATCTAATAAGGAAACTTAAATAACAATCCTAAACAAGTAAGAAAAATTTAATAACAATCCAAATCTAATAAGGAAACTTAAATAACAATCCTAAACAAACAAGAAAACTTTTTTATATGTAATAAGGAATCTTTAAAAGCCCAAATTATCCATGCAGCACGAGGATTTAGTAACGTAGGGCTATTTTATTTTTCTTCTTGCATATAAAGATAAATGATTAACTTTGGTGAAGCTTTGGAAACTTCAAGAACAATCTTAGAACTTTCTAGAATAGCCTTTTTGTCATACACTTCCATAATTAAGCCTTGTTAAGCCTCTTTCATCCTCTTTATCCTTCCCCTGGTCATTAGACCGTCGATTCCTCGCAAAGGATCTTGAAATGAATTGGGAGTATTAGTTTGAACCATTTTGAGTGCACCTCAATTTCCGTTATTCTCTTTCTCTTCAAAAGGATTCGTCCTTGAATCACTTACATCAAACAAAGATAAATCAACAACATTTAAAGTTGCGCTAACATTACTATAGTTGTTTGGCAAATCTTGCTTGTAGGCATTATTATTGATTCTCTTCAATATTTTGAAAGGTCTATCTTCGCTAGGCTACAATTTTGATTTTTCGTGTGTAAGAAACCTCTTCTTATGCATGTTCACCCAAACCCAATCTCCAAGGTCAAAAACAAGCTTCAAACGATCTTTATTAGCTTGCTTGCATATTATTCATTCTTCCTTTCAATGTTAGCCCAAAACTTAGCAAGTAAATCCTTCACAAAATCGAACTTTTTCCCATTATATGTAAACTCCTACAATCTAGACACAATAACATTATACAAAGAGGGGTTAAGGTCATTAGTAAAAAAGTAAACACTGTTGTACATAAGTACAAGTAGTTGCCGCCTTATAATCATGACACTCTTAATCTCATTTTCTTTTTCCACAAATACACTCATTCTCTTTCTTTTCTCTCCTTTTTGCACACTTTCCTCTCTAATTTTCATCTCGGCCTCACTTGCTCTCTTGGTTTTTGCTTGCTCACTTTCTTTCTTTTTCTTTTCCACATGCTCACACTTTTATTCCTCTCTCATTTTGCACTCTCTCGTTATCCTAATCTGATCTTCATAAGCTTACAAAAGTTTAAGAGGGGTTAGAACAACAGTTCGGTTATTCATTACAAACGAAGAATACTTTTTATACCCATCATGTGTAACCTTTCGATCAAACTGCCATGGTTGGCCAAGCAATATATGACCAGTATACATTGGTGCCACATCACATAGAACCTTATCCTCATACTTGCCAATTGAAAAGGAAATTAGAATTTGCTTCGTTACCTTTATTTCTCCACATTCATTTAACCATTGCAATTTGTATGGTTTAGGATGCTTTATGGTATTCAAATTCAGCTTATCTACCAACAAAGTACTAGCAACATTAGTACAACTTCCACTATCAATAATCATAGTACATACTTTATCTTTTACATGACATCTTGTGTGAAAAATATGCTCACATTGCTCCACATCAACGTCATCTTTAGGCTGTATACTTAGGGTTCTCCTTGTAATTAACAAATCACCATGCACGGGTTCTTCAATTTCAATATCAGAATAATCCGCTAACGGTGGCATGTTGTCCTCACTTGAGCTAGCACTTTCTATCTCTCCATTCTCTAACACAATCATAACTCTTTTGTTAGGGTATTGAGAAGCAATATACCCGAATCCTTGACACCTAAACACTTAACTTCACATGACTTAGAAGAAATTTCAGTTTCAATTTTACTTTTAGAAACAACAATCGAATTCTTTTGCTTTGGTTCTTCTTTTGGTTTTGAGGTAACTTTATTGTCCTTTCAATTAGATTTCCATGAAGAACTAAAAATCGAACCAAATCTGAACTCTTTTGATTTGATTTGTGATGCAAATATCCGCACACAAGAACAAAAATCCAATTCAGCTACCTAGTAGTCCCATTACAAGAGCAAGAATGAAGAAATTCAAGGATGCATTGAATAGGATGATTCAAGGCTTGTGGGATGATCTTGCAACAATTCAAGAGTGCACGGAAGAGTCAAATATCAAGCTTGGACTTGAAGACAACAATCAAAGCTTGGTAACTTTGACACAAGTACAAAAAGGCAAAACTTGAAGATTGAAGCTTCTATGAGATTCGAATTCTCAAATCTGTACAAGGCTATATTCGAATGATGTTTCAAGGCTAAACAAGTATGCAATTCGAATGGGATCTTCATCAAAATGCAAAATTCGGATTCTATTTGCCATTTAGGCTAACTTTGCTACTTAAGCCCATTATCTATCTTAGTCTTATTTATAAACATATATTATTTAATTTGTTGTGTATTTGAGATGTTTATGTTAATCATTAAGTCCAAATTCAATTTATTTTAATTTAAGTTAGAATAAGTTTAGTTTTGTGGCCAAACACTCTTATTAGGGTTACTTATTCTTATATCCTTATATATTTAGCCATGTACTTAAAATGGAGAGATTGCGTTTTGAATGAAAGCTAAAATTAAGAGTGTTTTCTCTTGTTTTGATTCTTACTTGAATCAAGATTCTTACAATCAAAGATAATTACTTTGAGGGTATTTTATTCCAAGGTTCTATTTCGCAAGTTGAAATTGGGTCGCAGACTTGGTTAAATTTGATTTAGCTTTCCAATGAGTTGCTTCCATGCATAAAGATATTGGGTCTCAAGTTTAATATGCTAGAGGTTTGTATCAAGTTGCTTCTCCACTTTAATGGCTTTATACAATAGCTCCTCCATCTCCATATAGTGTTGTAAATCAACCATATCAACAATCTTTTTGTTCAAGCTGCTAATAAATCTAGCCATTGTTGCTTCTCGATCTTCCTTTATGTTTGCTCTAATCATGATTATCTCCATTTCCTTGTAATAGTCCTCTACACTCATGGAACCTTGAACCAACCCTTGCAACTTTCTATGTAAATCTCTATAGTAATGGTTAGGTATAAATCTCTTGCGCATTACCAATTTCATTTCTTCCCATGACCGAATTGGCTTCTCTCTATTCCTACGCCTATTGATCACCAATTGATCCCACCATATGCTTGCATAATCTATGAACTTCACAACTGCTAGTTTTACTTTCTTCTCATCGAAGTAATTATGGCAGTCAAATACATGTTCAACCTTTCTTTCCCACTTCAAGTATAGTTCGGGATCATTCTTTCCTTGAAAAGTTGGAATCTTCATATTTATGTTGCCCAAATTGATATCCCTTTTGGAAACAACCTTCTTGCCTTGTTTAGAACTTGATTCCTCCAAATCTGAATCCTCTTTCTCTTCCTCCTCAAGCACACGTCTTCTAGTAGTTTTAGAAATAGGCAGGGATTGCATGTTATCCAATCTAGTATTCAACTTCCTAAATTGTTCATTAACAGCCTTTATGAACATTTTCATGTCAACTTCCTGCGATTCTTCTTCACTACTCATGTTTATAACCTGCAAAACTTTGTTAGAAAAAAGGAAAATTTATTCCTTTCACACTCCTTCACGTGTTTGCACTCAAATTAATTTGTTATCACTTGCGTTCCACACTAATTTGGCTTTTTTTTTTATGGTGGTCTCAACACTTTTGTTTCTTTACCACTAAAACCAACCCTTTTTATGTTCTTAAAAGAAGAATCAAGATCAACAAATGTTAAAGAGTAATCAGTTAGATGGTGGCAAATCTCACAATTAGAACATTAAAAACTTAGTTGAGGCAAACGGTAATGAAGAAAAAATAATAATAATTAAAAGAGCCAAAAAAAAACTTCAAAAGGAAGCAAAAGACATATAAAAGATATCACTATAATGTAACAAATCGAAACGCAAAGCTAAAAGAGACAAACAGTTTTTCGTAATTGATCTCGAAATTGAACATGAAATTGAATAAAAATCAAATCTGTAATTTTAATAAATAACGTAAAACAAATTGCTCACTGATCAAACAATGCAATCTAACTCCTTTTTTTTTGTTAGATATTCTTTTGGATCTTTTTTTTTTCTTTTAACAAAACTAAACACAAAGAAATAGAATGAAAGAAGTCAAAAAAGTTATGCGAAGACAACATAAAAATTGCATAAAAATAAATAAAATAAGGATAAGTAAAGGATAAGTAACCTGTTTCTAGAGCCAAAACTCTGACACCAAATGATAAGAACCCACTAGATGACCTGCCCTAGGAACTCTTGAATCAATTGTTATGCGTACCCAAGAAACTAGAAAATAAGTTGTAGATGATCATATTAGAACTTAAAGGGAACTAAGTCCTTAAAATTCCAATCTTGAAGACGCCACAAAAGTTGATCACTCCCTTGATAAGTCAAAATATTGTATTCTACCAAGAACACAAGAAAGCAAAGCAAAACTTATTGAAATATCTCAATATTATAAATGATATGATGAAATTCGTTTTACATATGTGTAGCCTTTATATAGGTATGTAAACATCATAATTCTAAATAAAAAGGTGTCCAAAATTAAGCAGGAATAGAAATCATAACTTGAGTTGGAAAATAAGACTATAATCTTAATCTTATAAGGGAGCCTAAATAAAAATCCTAATATAATAAAGAAACTTTAATAATAATCCTAATCTAATAAGGAAACTTTAATAACAATCCTAAACAAGTAAGGAAACTTTAATAACAATCCTAAACAAGTAAGGAAACTTTAATAACAATCATAATCTAATAAGGTCACTTAAATAACAATCCTAAACAAATAAGGAAACTTATTCCACATAGAATAAAGAATCTTTAAAAGCCCAAATTATCCATGCGATACGAGGATTTAGTAACGTAGGGCTATTTTATTTTTCTTCTTGCATATAAAGATAAATGATTATCTTTGGTGAAGCTTTGAAAACTTCAAGAATAATATTAGAACTTTCTAGAATAGCCTCTTTGTCATACACTTCCACAATTAAGCCTTGTTAAGCCTCTTTCATCCTCTTTATCCTTCCCCTAGTCATTGGACCATTGATTCCTTGTAAACGATCTTGAAACGAATTGGGAGTATTAGTTTGAACCATTTGGACTGTATCTCGATCTCTATTAGCTATTCTCATAAACATTGCATAAGAAAACTCATAGATAAAAAAAATGGCCTCAGGCCTTTATCATTATCATACAGTGAGACTTCATGTCTCTATGTCTCATCATACACAAATACATAATCATATATATACATACATAACATGGTCAAAGTGTTTCATATAATGTGCGTAGATTGGTCTCAACCTCATTTACAAAATTGCACCCTGCACGACAACCTAAAAGCGTACATAAATTTAAGCATCACTTGCACACTAAGAAGGTATACCATTGCAAACAGTTCATACAGTACTCAACTAGTACTCGGGGATATCATGTTTGGCAGGATCCCAATGCCCAAGCAGGAAAAATCATACTCAACCTGGCGGCCTTCTATCATCGCCCAGAGAGCTCACGTTCATATACATATATTTCCATTAGTCCCAAGAGCCTTACTACATAATATTGAGAGATGAGTACTGGTGGGGTGCTTCAAACAAACAGAAATAATATTCAAATAGAAAACAATCACTTTCAAGCAATCATTGGACATTACGCATAATATAAGTACTATGTAACATACAACACAATCTAAATCATTAATAAACAGATCAATCATACTATATTAAATATTTAAACATAATATAAAGTTATAATATTTTAAAAATATATCCACTCACAGCTCAATCGCTCAATTCTTGGGAAGTTCGGGGTTCTCTCGAGGCCGTATCACTGTAATATTCCAAAAAATACATAATTTAATAGTTTACCGTTAAAACTAATCCAAAACCTTATACGTATTACAAATACGACAATAAAATTGCTTTAATTCCATAAATACACTATCCACAGAGTTCATGGATATCAATTCAACTTCCCAATACCTTTTCCTACATCTTTCCTATTTCCTACAAGGGATTCTGTCTAAGTTTTCCTTATTCCTCTTTTTCTCTCTCATTTTTCCCTTTTGTCCAATAAAGCATGATTACACAAATGAACACAATTTTTTTTTTCATGGCCGTGCATCAAATAGATAATGCATTGTTAAATCAACCACTCATACAACAACCTCCAAATTTATGATGAAGCATATGTCAATACCATACATTTGTACCTCAAAAGATAAGAATAAAGATAAAGACAATGAAAAATTGGCTATTGAGATTGGTTGTTATTGGTTTTAAGAAAGATAAAGATTATTTTAAAGCTCAAAGTGGTTAACTAAGGAAACATGCGTAAAGTCGACTAGAAAGACTCAAACGATACAAATAAGGCCTAGAATCACATCCAAAGCATGAATAATCAAATCAATTGGCCAAAATAAAATATAATGAGATCATTAGAACGAAAATATGACAAGAAAAGATGTAGAATAATCAATAACACTCAGAATTGAAGGATAAGGGTTTCAAAAGCTCACGATTAAGGTTACACGAGTTTGCACTTTTTTACATAATATTCTTTAACTATGTAAATTCATCAATTTAAGATTCTGATCAATCATGACATTAAGTACTTATGAATTGCGAGAACAAATAATGAAACCTAATTAATACAAAGATAATATTATAATCAAACTTAATATCTCATTAATTCAAATTGACCATGCATAAATCATTTTTAAATCCTGTAACTAAATAAGGAATCGACTCAAACAACTAAAAAACAGAAAAAAAAGTACGAATTTTCGTTTTTTTTTAAACAAATGCAAAGTTAAAGAAATTAACTCTAATCAAAGCAAAATATAAAATCTCACCCCCAAACTTTAATCTAACATTGTCCTCAATGTTTGCAATTAAAAATCATGCAATGAATTGATCAAAAAAAGGTGAAAATGTAAGGAAATACTTCAAACACAAAGAAAGTTGTTCATCCAGGAATACCTTATTAATCGAACTTGCTGCATCATCTTCAATTTCCTTTTGTTCCAATCGATATAAATTATCAGTAACTAAATTTTCAGATCCCTTCTTATCACAAATCTTCAAGTCGAATTCTTGCGGCAAAAGCACCCATCTAATGAGCCTTGGTTTTGCATCCTTTTTTACAAGTATTTGATGGCTGAATGGTTTGTGTAAATTACACCTTCGAACCAATTAAATAAGAGCGGAACTTGTCAAATGCAAACACAACAACCAACAACTCCTTCTCCGTGGTAGCGTAATTCAATTGGACATCCGTTAAGGTTCTACTTGCGTAATAAATGATATGCAAAGCTTTACTTTTTTATTACCCCAAAAAACAGCTCCCAAAGCTTGATCACTTGCATCGCACAAAAGTTCAAATGGCAAATCCCAATCTGGAGCCACAATAATAGGTGCAGAAATAAGCATCTTCTTCAAAGTGTTAAATGCCTACAAACAATCATTAGAACAATCAAAAGGCATGTCTTTAATCAAGAGATTGCAAAGAGGTTTAGAAATTTTGGAGAAATCCTTTATGAAGCGTCAATAAAATCAGGCGTTGATGTGATCTGTGGAGATGTAGAGGCTGCCCAAGGTTGTGTGGTTCCTAGTGTTGGACAGATCACTCGTTCCATGGCTAAGAAACTTCAGACGACACTTGAATTACTTCTCAGAGTGAACACAGCCCATTCGAAAAATCTGGAGGCCAAAGCATTAAAGCCCAATGTGTTAATCCTGCTCACTTGCTTGGAAGATTAGGCATTCTTATTTAATTTCGTTTTTTTTATCTTCTATTATTGTTATGTTCTTAATCAGCCCAGCCCATGTAATTTATTTACTAGGTTAAGTTATTTTTAGGTTTTTATTTAATAAGGGTACATAGCCCAGCCGCCATTGTAATATTTTCTAGATTAGAATTTATTTATTTTTGGCAGCCGCATGTTGTTAGATTGTTATTTAAAGGTCAGAACAATATGTTGGAGGGGGTGATTATTTTCTGAGAAAAATTGCAGAACGCAATTTCACTTTAATTAAATAGATTCTTATCACTCACATTCTTTTATCTAAGTGTGGCGAATCAGCCTAGCTTTTCTTTATTTATGGCGATTTCTTCTTATCAAATAGGTAATTGCTAGCCTTCTACACTTGTTGAGATCAAATTCGTAACATATCTTAATCAATTCAGAATTCTACCAAAAACCACAGCAAAACGTTTGTTTTGTGTTTTTTGGCACATCAGGCATGTGTCAAAAAGCTTCGAACAGCCTTCACAGAAGTAGGCAGTGGCAACTTCTCAATGACTTCAATTTTTGCTCGATCGACTTCAATTCCTTTCACTGAAATGCGATGACCTAAAACGATGCCTTCTTGAACCATAAAATGACATTTTTCCCAATTCAAAACTAAGTTAATTTCCTCACATTCCTACAAAACTAAAGTTAAGTTATTCAAACAATTATCAAAAGATGAACCAAAAACTGAAAAGTCATCCATGAACACTTCAATGAATCTCTCCACCATGTCAAAGAAAATAGCTGTCATGCAACGTTGGAAAGTTGCAGGAGTGTTACAGAGGTTGAAGCATTATGTGGAGGGTAATTTTGAGGAATGCATGAGTACAATCATATTAGCTAATGTTTGAGTGCTTTCTTTGCTGAAGAATATGATCCAACTGAAGACGTTAAACTTAGCGCTACTTGGGAGGCAACCCAAAGTCCACAAAAGGGAGAATATGAAATCTGCAACAATTGAAGTATTGTCAAATCAGGTGCCATCTTTTCCACTTTTTGCTTTCTTTGTGTTTGAAGTATTTTCTTACATTTTCACCTTTATTTGATCTATTCATTGTATGATTTTTAATTGCAAACATTGAGGACAATGTTAGATTTAAATTTGGGGGTGAGATTTTATGTTTTACTTTGATTATAGTTAATTTCTTTAACTTTACATTTGTTTAAAAAAAAACGAAAATTCATAGTTATTATTTGTTTTTGAGTTGTTTGAGTCGCTTCCTTATTCAGTTACAAGATTTAGAAATGATTTATGCATGGTCAATTTGAATTAATAAGATATTAAGTTTGATCATAATATTATCCTTGTATTAACTAGGTTTCATTATTTGTTCTCACAATTCATAAGCACTTAATGTCATGATTGATCAGAATCTTAAATTGATAGATTCACATAATTAGAGAATAATATGTAAGAAAGTATATATTCATGTAATCTTAATCGTGAGCTTTTGAGCCCTTTATCCTTCAATTCTGAGTGTTACGTGATTATTCTAGATCTTTTCTTGTCATATTTTTGTTCTAATGATCTCATTATATTTTATTTTGGCCAATTGATTTGATTATTCATGCTTTAGATGTAATTTTGGTTTTATGATGCACAAAAAGTGATTCTAGGCCTTGTTTGTATCGTTTGAGCCTTTCTAGCCGACCTTACACATGTTTCCTTAGTTAACCACTTTGAACTTTAAAATAATCTCTATGTTTCTTAAAGCCAATAACAACCAATCTCAATAGTCAATTTTCCATTGTCTTTATCCTTATTCTTATCATTTGAGCTACAAATGTATGGTATTGACATATGTTTCATCATAAATTTAGAGGTTGTTGTTTGTTGTATGGGTGGTTGATTTAACAATGCATTATGTATTTGATGCACAGCCATGAAAAAAAAAACATTGTGTAATTGTGTAGAGAGATAGAACGGACGTTTCGCAAGCAAAACAAATAGCTAAAAGAAGCATCAAGAACGCAGCAAATTGACACCATGCTTTTACTGAGTAACCAGGACTCGTGCCTAAGTAAACATTGAGTTTTCTCGTCAAAAGGTGGAGTAAGGTTAAAAAAAAATTATTATTAAGGTCGAATGTGAAAGGAAAAAGAGAAAAGAGAAAAAGAAAAGAGGATAATGTGCTTTGAAAAGAAGAAGCAAAGAATATGAAGAAGTGGTAGTGGTGAAATGTGTTTGCAAGAAAATATGAGAATTTGATAATAGATGCATATGTTATCGAGCTCTTATAACTTTATTGTACCCATTATCTATTCTTTCTTAATAATATCCTACTTGTTGACTTCATTACTACCTTGAAAGAAAGTCCTAAGTTGATCTTGTGTGTTATATGATTAGATTGCATTCACTGTTATGATAGTCAAGTTATTGGCATTCCTTTCATTAGATCACCATCATCACATCGAAAAATAACGTGTTCTTTCTATTATATGTGAGCTTTGTTTTCCATTAAAAATCTAAGCATAATGCTTGTCTCACATACTTTTGAGTTTTAACCCAAATTTCGAGTGTTTTTCTTTAATAGTGATCATCTTTGTGAGATTTGGAGTTTAAACTTCTACGCATGCTATACTCTAATTTTGTGAAGATGACATGAGAGATGATGATTGATTAATGGCTATCACACAGTACACATGAGCATAACATGTGAAGCATTGTTAATACTCGGATGATTGATTGATTAATTTTGTATCTTGTTGTATTCTTGTTGACCATGAAAAATGAAGGAAGCTAGTTTTTGTTGGTGAGTCTTTTATTTTTTTTGTTTGCTCGAGGACTAGCAAATATTAAGTTTGGGGGTATTTGATGTGCTTAATTTTTATACAAAATTTGTCATACTTTCATTCTTAATTTCATGCTAATTCATATTTATTTTACTTAACTATTTGTGTTTTCTTATTTAATTTATTTATGTTATTACTTTAAGTTTGGTTCTTTATTTTTGTAGGAGAAAAGCCCAAAAAGCCCAAGAAATGGAAAGAAAACAACAAAGCTCGTTTGTACTGAACATAGTCCGTATTTTTGAGTGTATCTTTGTACTCAAGAATCGTATTTGACTAATTCAAAATAATTTGAAAACTAGATATAATGATTAACAAACCCAATGGTCATGGAAGGAAGCAAAAAGTCAAGTTTTGGTGGCCTAAATTTCGGTTTGAATGGAGAAAAGCGGGAGACAGCTTCTCCTTAACAAGGGGGAGTGAATTTGGAGTATTTTTTAAGACTAAATGGGCAATTGAAAGGGGTGAACGACCAGAAGAGAGAGAGAGAAAACGAAAGTGAAGGTTTTCTTTTACCATTTTGGAGATTTTAGAAGCTTGAAGAAAGAGGGGAAGGAAGAGGAAGTCAAGCTTGCTGGAATCTGACGTCATTGATTTACATAGAGTTTTTCTTCCTCGACTCTCTACTTTTCTCTTTTTGAAATTTTTATTATGATTCTCAATTTGATTATGGTGTGTTGTAATTTTATTATAAACTAATTTCTCTTAACTAGGGCGAAGATGTAACCTAGCGAAAAACATCAATTTCCAGAATTTGTGTTGTTCATGATTTATTGTTTATATTGAGTGTTCATTATTGTGCTTAATGCTTTTGAATATTTGGCCAATATTTGAATGATTTGTGAACTATATTGATCTGAGAAGTGATTTATGTGTTTTGATTATATAATGAACACAAAGAATTACATACTAGATAGAGATATACTATCATGATTCATGCAGAATTAAGTTAATTATCATTATACTTAATGAACTTTCATGTATTTCAATTCACATAGAGATATAGTGAATTAGTATGTGCAAGTATTTTTGGTATATCTTGAAAAAGAATATCAAATAAATTAGGATAATTTTCTGTCAATATTGGTAACAAATTGAAAATAACACAATTAAAGAAATTAAGTTCAATTAACTATGGTGAAGTCTGCTGTCCTAGTGTTTTAATCAATTGAAATTCACAATTTCGTGTAGTTAGTTTAATTTAAATTTTCGCAATTTCTTGTTAATTAAAATTTATTAATCGAATTCTTCAATTAAATTTAGGATTACTTATTTTCAGTAATTAACAAATTAACCAATCCTCGTGGGAACGATACTTGACTTATCATTTTATTACTTGTTAACGATAACGTGCACTTGCGTTATTAAAATTACACAACAGACGCCACAAAGATTGATCACTCCCTTGATAAGTTAAGATATTGTATTTTTTCAAGAACACAAGAAAGCAAAGCAAAGTTTGCTGAAAATATGTAATATTATTAATGATATCATGAAATTTGTTTTACGTACTTGTAACCTTTATATAAGCATGTAAAGATCATAATCCTAAATAAAAAAGTGTACAAAATTAAGTAGGAATAGAAATCTTAACTTAAGTTGGAAAAAAAAAACTATAATCCTAATCCTATAAGGCAACCTAAATAACAATAATAATCTAATAAGGAAACTTTAATAATAATCCTAATCTAATAAGGAAACAAAAATAAACAATTCTAAACAAACTAGGAAACTTATTACATATAGAATAAGGAATCTTCAAAAGCCTAAATTATCCATATGACACGAGGATTTAGTAACGCAGAGGTAATTTATTCTTCTTTTTGCACATAAAGATATGTGATTATCTTGGGTGAAGTTTTCAAAACTTCAAGAGCAGCCTTAGAACCTTCTAGAATAGCCTCCTTGTCATGCACTTCTAGGATTAGGCCTTGTAAAACCTCTTTCATTCTCTTTATTTTTGCCTTAGTCATTAGACCACTAATTCCTTACAAAGGATTTTGAAAGAAATTGAAAATATTAACTTGAACTATTTGGATTACTCCTCGATCTCTATTAATAGGCCAATTTTTTATAGCACTTATTTTGTTTTTATCAAGTTCAATACATTAAGCACTTACCATCAAACCTAAAAACATAATTCAAGGTCTTTTGAAAGGAATTAGTGATCTAATGACTAACACAAGGACAAAGAGGATGAAAGAGATTTTACAAGGTTTAATCATGAAGCACATAACAAAGAGGCTATTCTAGAAGATTTTAAGAATATTTTGGAAGCTTTCAAAGCTTTACCAAAGATAATCCCTTATTTTTATGTGCAAAATGAAAAATAAAATAGCTATACACTACTAAATCTTTATGCTGCATGAATCAATTTGGTTTTTTAAGATTCCTTATTCTATGTAGAATTAGTTTCCTATTTCATTTTGGATTCTTATTTAAGTTTTTTCATTAGATTATGATTTTTATTAAGATTTTCTTATTATATTAGGATTTTTATTTAGGTTTCTTTATTAGATTGAGATTATAGTTTTTTTTCAATTTAAGTTAGGATTTTTATTCCTATTTATTTTTTTTTATTTAGGATAATGATGTTTATATGCCTATATGAAGGTCCAAATATGTAAAGCCAATTTGATTATATTATTAATAATATTGAGGTATTTTTAGCAAGCTTAACTTTGCTTTCTTATATTTTTGATAGAATACAATATCTTGACTTATCAAGGAAGTAATCAACTTTTGTGGCGTCTTCAAAATTATAATTTTAAGGATTTAGCTTCCTTAAGTTCCAATATGATCATTTACAATTTGTTTTCTAATTTTTGGGGTGCATATAACAACTGATTCAAAAATTTTTAAGGTAAGTCGTCTAATGGGTTCTTATCACTAAGTTTTATAGAATGAGTGGGTTTTTGTTGAAGGAAAATAAATTGTGCATACCTATTTATCCTATGAGAAAATGTTTATAAAAGAGTCTCATGGGGGTGGTTTAATAGGGCATGTTGGCATGACCAGAACTTTGGATACTTTAAATGAACACTTTTATTGGCCTAAAATGAGAAAAGTTGTGCAAAATAATTTGTGATAGATGTGTTGTATGCAAACAAGCTAAATCTCAAGTTTTTAATCAAGGTTTGTTTATCTCCTTTACCTGTTTCTAGTAAACCTCGGACTCCTAATATTTTGATAGATTTTGTTTGGGGTTTACTTAGATCAAAAAGGAGAAAAGATAATATTTTTGTAGTGGTAGGTTTTCAAAGATGTCACATTTTATACCTTGTAATAAAATTGTTGATGCCACTAACATTACAAATCTGTTCTTTAATAAAGTAGTACATTTGCATGGCATTCGAAAAACTATTGCTAGTGATAGAGATGTAAAGTTTTGTGAATTAAATTGGGTACTAAGTTGTTATTTTTTACTACTTGTTATTCACAAATTGAATGCCAAACAGAAGTTAAAAATAGGACATTAGGAACTTTGTTACGTGCTATAGTCCAAAAGAATTTGAAGAATTGGGAAGAGTGCATTCTATTTGTTGAATTTGCATATAATAGAGTTGCGCATTATATTACAGGTTTTTCACCTTTAGATTTAGTTCCTTTACCTTGTTATGAAAAAACTAGCGTGGATGGGAAAAAGAAGGCAGATTTGGTGAAAAAACTACATGAAGATGTGTACAAGAACATTGAAAAGAAGAATCAACAAATTATGGTTATTTATTTTTGCATCCTTATATATTCGGTCATATGCTCTAGTGGAGGGAGATTACTTTATGGATGAAAATTAAAATTAAAAGTATTTCTCTTATTGTGATTCTTACTTAAATCAAGGTTCTTACAATCAAAACTAATTACTTTAAAAGTATTTTATTTCAAGATTCTATTTTGCAAGTTAAAAATGGGTCACGAACTTGGTTAAATTTAATTTAACTTTCCAAGGAGTTGCTTCCACGTATAAAGATATTGAATATCAAGTTTAATATACTAAGGGTTCGTATCAGATATGATGAAATTTGTTTTACTTAACATATAGGCATGTAAACATCATTATCCTAAATAAACAAAAATGTAAAATTAAGTAGAAATAGAAATCCTAACTTAAGTTAGAATAAAAATCCTAAAATAAAGAGAAAAAACTATAATTCTAATATAATAAAGAAACCTAAATAAAATTCTTAGACAAACTAAGAAACTAATTTTATATAAAATAAGGAATTTTCAAAAGCCCAAATTATTTATACATTATAAGAATTAGTAGCGCAAGGCTATTTTATTATCCTTTTTGCACAAAAAGATAAGAGATTTTTTTTAGTGAAATTTTAAAAATTTCTAGAACAGCCTTAGAATATTCTAAAATAGTTTCTTTGTCATGCATTTCAATCATTAAGCCTTGTAAAACTTTTATCATTCTCTTTGTCCTTACCCTAGTCATTGGACCATGTTCGGTAATTTCACGAACGCAAGTGCACGTTATCGTTAACAAATAATAAAATGATAAGTCAAGTATCATTTCCATGAGGATTGGTTAATTTGTTAATTACCGAAAATAAGCAATTTTAAATTTAATTGAAGAATTCGATTCATAAATTTTGATTAACAAAAAATTGCAGAAATTTAAATTAAACTGACTAAATGAAATTGTGAATTTCAATTGATTAAAACACTAGGGCAGTAGATTTTATCATAGCTAATTGAACTCAATTTCTTTAATTGTATTGTTTCAATTTGTTACCAATATTGAAAGAAAATTATCTTAATTTATTTGATATTCTTTCTCAAGATATACCAAAAATATTTGCACATACTAATTCACTATATCTCTATGTGAATTGAAATACATAAAAATTTATTAAGTATAATGATAATTAACTTAATTCTACATGAATCATGATAGTATATCTCTATCTAACATGTAATTCATTGTGTGTATTACATAATCAAAACACATAAATCACTTCTCAGATAAATATAGTTCACAAATCATTCAAATATTGGCTAAATATTCAAAAACATTAAACACAATAATGAACATTCAATATAAACAATAAACATTAACAACACAAATTCTGGAAATTTATGTTCTTAGCTAGGTTATATCTTTGCCCTAGTTAAGAGAAATTAGTTCATAGTGAAATTACAACACACCATAATTAAAATGAAAATCATAATGCAAATTTCAAAAAGAGAAAAGTAAAGAGTTGAGGAAGAAAAATTCTATGTAGATGAAGGACTTCAGACTCCAACAAGCTTCAAATTGTCTTTCTCTTCCTTCCCCTCTTTCTTCAAGCTTCTAAAATCTCCAAAATGGTAAGGAAAACCTTCACTTTTGTTCTCCCCCTCTTCTGGTCGTTCACCCCTTTCAGTTGCCCATTTAGTTTTCAAAAACACTCCAAATTCACTCCCCCTTGTTAAAGAAAAGTTGTCTCCAACTTGACTTTTTGCTTTCTTCCACTAGTGGATTTGTTAATCATTATGTCTAGTTTTCAAATTATTTTAAATTAGTCAAATACGATTTTTTAGTACAATGATATACTAAAAAACACTGACTATATTCAGTGCAAACGGGCCTTGTTGATTTTTTGGGCTTTTTGGGATTTTCTCTTACAAAAATAAAGAACCAAGCTCAAAGTAATGACATAAACAAATTAAATAAAAAAACACAAATAATTAAATAAAATAAATATGAATTAGCATAAAATTAAGAGTAAAAGTATGACAACTTTTATATAAAAAATAAGCACATCAAATACCCCCAAACTTAATATTTGCTAATTCTCGAGCAAACAGAAAAATAAAAGGCTCAACAAAAAAACCTAAATTCCTTACTTCATTTTTCATGGTCAACAAGAATACAACAAGATACAAAATTAATCAATCAATCATCCAAGTATTAACAATGCTTCATATGTTATGCTCATGTGTAGTGTGTGATAGCCATTAATTATTCATCATCTCTTATTTCATCTTCACAAAATTAGAGTATAGCATGCGTAGAAGTTTAAACGCAAAATCTCACAAAGATGATCACTATTAAAGAAAAACACTCGAAATTTGGGTTAAAACTCAAAAGTATGTGAGAGAAGCATTATGCTTAGATTTTTAATGGAAAACAAAGCTCACATATAATAGAAAGAACACGCTATTTTTCGATGTGATGATGGTGATCTCATGAAGGAATGCCAATAACTTGACTATTATAACAATGATTATAATGAATGCAATCTAATAATATAACACACAAGATTAACATAGGACTTTCTTTAAAGGTTGTAATGAAGCCAACAAGTAGGATATTGTTAAGAAAGAATAGATAACGAGTGCAACAAAGTTATAAAAACTCAATAACATATGCATCTATTATCAAATTATCATATTTTCTTGCAAACACATTTCACCACCACCACTTCTTCATATTCTTCACTTCTTCTTTTCAAAGCACATTATCCTCTTCTCTTTTTTTCTCTTTTCATTATTTTTTTTTAACCTTACTCTACCTTTTGACGCGAAAACTCAATGCTTACTTAGGCATGAATTTCGATTACTCAGTAAAAGCATGATTACACAAATGAACACAATTTTTTTTTTTCATGGCCATGCATCAAATAGATAATGCATTGTTAAATCAACCACCCATACAACAAGTAATAACCTCCAAATTTATGATGAAGCATATGTCAATATCATATATTTGTAGCTCAAAAGATAAGAATAAAGATAAAGACAATGGAAAATTGGCTATTGAGATTAGTTGTTATTGGTTTTAAGAAAGATAGAGATTATTTTAAAAGTTCAAAGTGGTTAACTAAGAAAACATGCGTAAGGTCGGCTAGAAAGGCTCAAACGATACAAACAAAGCCTAAAATCACTTTTTGTGCATCATAAAACTAAAATAACATCCAAATCATGAATAATCAAATCAATTGGCCAAAATAAAATATAATGAGATCATTAGAATGAAAATATGACAAGAAAATATATAGAATAATCATGTAACACTCAGAATTGAAGGATAAGGGGTTCAAAAGCTCATGATTAAGGTTACACGAGTCTACACTTTCTTACATAATATTCTCTAACTATGTGAATTTATCAATTTAAGATTCTGATCAATCATGACATTAAGTGCTTATGAATTGTGAGAACAAATAATGAAACCTAGTTAATACAAGGATAATATTGCGATCAAACTCAATATCTCATTAATAGAAATTGACCATGCATAAATCATTTCTAAATCTTGTAACTGAATAAGAAAACGACTCAAACAACTCAAAATAAAAAATGTAAGTATGAATTTTCGTTTTTTTTTTGTTTTTTTTAAACAAATGCAAAACTAAAGAAATTAACTCTAATCAAAGCAAAATATAAAATCTCACCGCAAACTTAAATCTAACATTGTCCTCAATGTTTGCAATTAAAAATCATGCAATGAATAGATCAAATAAAGGTGAAAATGTAAGGAAATACTTCAAACACAAAGAAACCAAAAATATGAATAGATCAAATAAAGGTGAAAATGTAAGGAAATACTTCAAACACAAAGAAACCAAAAATGGAAAAGATGGCACCTAATTTGGCAATATTTCAATTGTTGTAGATTTCATATTCTCTCTTTCGTGCACTTTGGGTTGCCTCAACCTCTGACCATTAGCTTGAATGTTCATTTTATATCATGATGGACTTCAACTGCACCATAAGGAAATACACGAACAATTGTGAAAGGACCAGACCAGCGTGAGGGTAATTTTCCCGAAAAGAGTTGAAGACAAGAATTATAAAGGAGAACTTTTTGACCAGCCAGAAAATCTCGCCTCATAATATGCTTGTCATGCCAATTCTTCGTACGCTCCTTATAAATTCGTGCATTCTCATAGACATCTTTATGAAACTCTTCCATCTCACTCAATTGAAGCAACCGTTTTTCTCCTACAGCTTTCATGTCAAAATTCAACGATTTAACTGCCCAATACGCTTTGTGCTCAAGTTCAATCGGAAGATGACATACTTTTCCAAACACTAGCTTGTATGGAGACATTCCGATTAAAGTTTTGAATGCTGGGTGATAAGCCCACAATGCATTATCTAAACTTTTAGACCAATCTTTTCTTGAATTGCTAACCGTTTTTTCAAGTATCCTCGTTAATTCTCTATTTGATATCTTCACTTGACCACTCGTTTGAGGATGATAAGCTGTCGCTATCCGATGAGTGACACCATATTTTTCCAATAAAGTTCAAACTGATGATAACAAAAATGTTTACCACCATCACTAATAATTGCTCGAGGAGTGCCAAATCGGGTAAAAATATACTTGCATAGGAAATTCGTAACAGCCTTATCATCATTATTACGTACAGTCACTGCTTCCACCCATTTCGAAACGTAATCTACAGCCACAAATATGTATTGATTCAAAAAAGATGACGGAAATGGACCCATGAAGTCTATTCCCCAAACATCAAGCAATTCAACCTCAAGAATATTATTCAGTGACATTTCACTAAGCATTCACCATTTAAGGTGGTTTATGGAATTAATCCAATTACGCCACTTGATTTAGCACCAATTTCGACCAGTGAGCGAGTATGTGTGGACAGGAAGAAAAAGGTTGAGCTGATTAAACAATTGCATGAAGGTGTAAAGCGGCACATAGAGAAGAGAAATGCAGCTTATGCAAAAGCGGCAAATAAAGGAAGAAAGCCGATTCAGTTTGTTCCAGGCGATCTTGTGTGGATTCATCTTCGTAAAGAAAGATTTCCAAACCAAAGGAAGTCCAAACTTATGCCACGGGTAGATGGGCCTTTTACAGTGTTAGAGAAGGTGAATGACAATGCCTACAAGATCGATTTGTCGAGGGAATATAATGTATCAGTCACATTTAATGTCAGGGATCTAACACTGTATTTGGGGAATAGCGAGGAGTTGGATTTGAGGACAAATCCTATTCAACCGTGGGAAGATGATGTGATTTATGGAGATGTAGAGGCTGTCCAAGGTTGTGTGGTTCCTAATGTTGGGCCGATAACTCGTTCCATGGCTAAGAAACTTCGGACGACACTTGAATTACTTCTCAGAGTAAACACAGCCCATTCGAAAAATCTGGAGGCCAAAGCATTAAAGCCCAAAGTGTTAACCTTGCTCACTTTCTTGGAAGATTAGGCATTTTTATTTAATTTCGTTTTTTTATCTTCTATTATTATTATGTTCTTAATTAGCCCAGCCCATGTCATTTATTTACTAGGTTAAATTTTTTTTGAATTTTTATTTAATAAGAGTGTACAGCTCAACCCATTGTAATATTTTATAGGTTAGAATTTATTTGACAGCCGCATGTTTTATATTGCTATTTAAATGTTAGAACAATATGTTGGAGGAGATTTTTTTTTTTTTTTTTTGGAAAAAAATTGTAGAACGCAATTTCACTTTAATTAAATAGATTCTTGTCACTCATTTTCTTCTATCTGAGTGTGGCGAATCAACCTAGTTTTTATTTATTTGTGGCGATTTCTTCTTATCAAATAGGTAATTGCTAGCCTTCTACACTTCACTTGTTGAGATCAAATTCGTAATATATCTTAATCAATTCAGAATTCCACAAAAAATCACGTTTTGTATTTTTTTGGCACATCACACTAAGCATTTTTCCACTTTAATTCTCTTATTAAGATTAGTTGTAAAAATCAAAATTTTATACAAACTTACTAAATTACAATGAAGAGTAAAATAAAACCAAGGTAAAATTAAAATTAAGAAGGACCTAAATACCTAGAATAGAAAACGAAATTAGGAGAAACTCAAGTATGGAAATAAAATATTCATAAGCAAAATAACTAACCTAAACGAATTTAGATAGGCAACAAATTAAAAGGCATAATTAGGAAATAAATTTCAGAACTGAAGAAGGAAAATACTGAGAAAAGGAAAAGAAAAAATCAGTATAGGAATAAGAAAGTCGAGCAAAAATTATGAAAAGTAGGAAGTTAATCCTAGCTTGTTTTGGAATGTAGGCCTGATTTGGTCAAACTCCTTGAAGCAATCTGGTTTTTTTTTTTCTTTTCCTAATTTTCTTAATTTTCATTGGATTCAGCACCCTTTTTTTTTTTGGTCCTTTTAATCTAGAAATTGGATTGAAATAGTATACCAAACACAACCTTAATTTGCCAAATTTCCTTCTTTTTCTTGGCCGAGTGCTTTGCTTTCTCTTCTTCCTTTTCTTTTTTTGTAATTCTTTTGACCTCCAAACATCTAGGATTTCGGAAACAAAAAAAAAATAGAAAAAAACAAAACGAAATGAATAGACAAGGATTTTGCAAATCAACCAAATTGGAGTTTTGATGCAACCCAAATTCGATTTGCTGCAAAATGACAAAATACACTATTTGTTTTTTATATATTTGACACGGAACGATGATAAAATATAATCGAAATAAACAGACATGAAAATTAAAATAAACGAAACAGAAAACTAGAGAAAACGATATAACCTGATTTAGAGCAGAAGCTCTGATACCAAACTGATACGAACTTCTAGCATATTAAACTTGAGACTCAATATCTTTACGCATGGAAGCAACTCCTTGGAAAGCTAAATTAGATTTAACCAAGTCCGCAACTCAATTTCAACTTGCGAAATAAAACCTTGGAATAAAATACCCTCAAAGTAATTAGCTTTAATTGTAAGAATCTTGATTCAAGCAAAAATCAAAATAAGAGAAAAACATTCTTAATATTAGCTTTCATTCAAAACGTAATCTGTCCCTATTTTGAGTACATGGCCAAATATATAAGGATACAAGATTAAGTAACCCTAATAAGAGTGTTTGGCCACAAAACTAAACTTATTATAACTTAAATTAAGATAAATTAAATTTGGGCTTAATGATTAACATAAACAGCTTAAATACACAACAAATTAAATAACATATGTTTATAAATAAAACTAAGATAGATAATGGGTTTAAGTAGCAAAGTTAGCCCAAATGACAAATGGAATCCGAATTTTGCATCTTGATGAAGATCCCTTTCGAATTGCATGCTTCTTTACCCTTGAAACATCATTCGAATATGGCCTTGTACAAATTTGAGAATTCGAATCTCATAGAAGCTTCAATCTTCATGTTTTGCCTTCTTGTACTTGTGTCAAAGTTGTCAAGTTTTGATTGTTGTCTTCAAGTCCAAGCTTGATATTTGACTCTTCCGTGCACTCTTGAATTGTTGCAAGATCATCCCACAAGCCTTGAATCATCCCATTCAATGCATCCTTGAATTTCTTCATTCTTGCTCTTGTAATGGGACCACCAGGTAACTGAATTGGATCTTTGTTTTTGTGTACATCCTTATTTGCATCATCATGATTTATTGTTTATATTGAGTGTTCATTATTGTGCTTAATGCTTTTGAATATTTGGCCAATATTTGAATGATTTGTAAACTATATTTATCTAAGAAGTGATTTATGTGTTTTGATTATATAATGAAGACAATAAATTACATGCTAGATAGAGATATACTATCATGATTCATGCAGAATTAAATTAATTATCATTATACTTAATGAACTTTCATGTATTTCAATTCATATAGACATATAATAAATTAATATGGGCAAGTATTTTGGGTATATCTTGAGAAAGAATATCAAATAAATTAGGATAATTTTCTATCAATATTGGTAACAATTGAAACAACACAATGAAAGAAATTGATTTCAATTAGCTATGGTGAAATCTACTGCAGTAGTGTTTTAATCAATTGAAATTCACAATTTCGTTTAATTAGTTCAATTTAAATTTCCGTAATTTTTTGTTAATCAAAATTTATTAATCGAATTCTTCAATTAAATTTAGGATTACTTATTTTTTGTATTTAACAAATTAACCAATCCTCGTGAGAACGATACTTAACTTATCACTTTATTACTTGTTAACAATAACGTGCACTTGCATTATTAAGATTACACAACAATCATTCCCACGAGGATTTGTTAATTTGTTAATTACCAAAGATAAATAATCCTAAATTTAATTGAAGAATTCGATTAATAAATTTTGATTAACAAAAAATTGCGAAAATTTAAATTAAACTAACTAAATGAAATTGTGAATTTCAATTGCTTAAAACACTAGTGCAGTAGATTTCACCATAGCTAATTGAAATCAATTTCTTTCATTGTATTGTTTCAATTGTTACCAATATTGATAGAAAATTATCCTAATTTATTTGATATTCTTTCTCAAGATATACCAAAAATACTTGATGTGCCTGATTTTATACAAGTTTTGCCATACTTTCACTCTTATATTTATGTTAGTTTGTGTTTAGTTTGTTTATTAATTTGAGTTTTTCTTATTTACTTTGTCACTTTGAGTTTATTTGTAATGTTTGTAGGATATATTGGAGAAAAAGTCCATCAAAGCCCAACAAATAGAAAGGAAACAAAAAGGCTTGTATTTGTTGAACATACTTTGTATTTTTTAGCGTAATTTTATACTCAAAAGTCGTATTTGATTAATTCAAAATGTTCTGAAAAGAAGACATAAAGATTTACAATACTATCTCTTATGGAAAAAAGCTAATTTTGAAGTTTTAAAGTCAAAACGCCAGCTCGAATTGAGAAAATTGACAAGACATGTTTTCCTTGACAGGTGGGAGTAGTTGTTGACTTTTTTTCTTAACAAAAAAACATAAAGAAAAGCTAGGCTGAAGAGGAAAAACGACCAGAACCAGAAAGGGAGAAGTTTTTCACCATTAGATTGGATTTTTGAAGCTTGAAGATAGAAGAGAATACAAAGAGCAAACCAGAGCTTGTTGATAACTGGGATTCTCAATCTGCATAGAGTTTTCTGATACGAACCCACTACGCGACCTGCCCTAGGAACCCTTGAATCAGTTGTTATGCGCACCCAAGAAACTAGAAAATAAGTTGTAGATGATCAGATTAGAACCTAAAGAAACTAAGTCCTTAAAATTCTAATCTTGAAGATGCCACAAAGGTTGATCACTCCCTTGATAAGTCAAAATATTGCATTCTGCCAAGAACACAAGAAAGCAAAGCAAAGCTTGCTAAAATATCTCAATATTATTAATGATATGATGAAATTCGTTTTATATACTTGTAGCCTTTATATAGGCATAGAAACATTATAATCCTAAATAAAAAGGGTGTCCAAAATTAAGTAGGAATGGAAATCCTAACTTAAAATGAAAAATAAGACTATAATCCTAATCCTATAAGGAAACCTAAATAACAATCCTAATCTAATAAGGAAACTTTAATAACAATCCCAATCTAATAAGGAAACTTAAATAACAATCCCAAACAAGCAAGGAAACTTTAATAACAATCCTAATCTAATAAGGAAACCCAAAAAAATAACAATCCTAAACAAGCAAGGAAACTTATTCCATATAGAATAGGGAGTCTTCGAAAGCTCAAATTATCCATGTGACACGAGGATTTAATTAAACCTTGTTTAAGCCTCTTTCATCCTCTTTATCCTTCTC
Source organism: Melia azedarach (assembly GCA_028052125.1). Taxonomy (NCBI): domain Eukaryota; kingdom Viridiplantae; phylum Streptophyta; class Magnoliopsida; order Sapindales; family Meliaceae; genus Melia; species Melia azedarach. Next base: position 8,680,945 of record CM051399.1, read on the forward strand.
CTAGTTATTGGACAGTCAATTCCTCGCAAAGGATTTTGCAACGAATTGGGAGTATTAGTTTGAACCATTTGGACTGCACCTTGATCTCTATTATTTTCTTTCTTAACTTTTTAATCTCTTCTCTTTGTAATGAATTTCATATTCATGATGGTTTGTTTTAAATTCATTATGAGCTAATTTTTATTATTAAGGTTACAATGTAGCCTCTCCATGACAATTCCGAATTTTATTCTTATATAATCATAATTTTATCTTTTCTTTGAGTATACATCATTGAGTTTAATGCTTTCATTTATTTAGCTAATACTTGAATGATTTGTTGTGCATGTTAATTTGAGAAATGATGCATGTAATTTAGCTTCGCATGATGTATGCCACAAATTGAACGAAAGACAGAAATGTGCCAACATGATTTGTGTGATTTTATGTGAAATATTTTGATCTTAATGTGCTCAAATATAATTAAATTTGCATAGATATATTGCGAATTATTATGTGTTGGGTAATTCTACTTCTACTCGAGAGAAGGTTGTAGATATTTAGAATATTTCGTTGTCATATAAAATGATAATTGATTGATTGTATGATTAAAATTCGGGATTAGATTGGTTAGGTGAATCGGATGCCTTAATATTTTAGGCAACTAAAACTTGACTTTTTTGCTTTCTTCCATGAAAGGTAGGTTTGTTAATCATTATGTCTAATTTTTAAATTATTTCGAATTAGTTAAATACGATTTTTGAGAGCAAAGATACACTAAAAAATACTGACTATATTCAGTACAAACGGACCTTATTGTTTTCTTTCCATTTCTTAGGCTTTTTGGGCTTTTTCCCTATAAAAATAAAGAACTAAGCTCAAAGTAATGATATAAATAAATTAAATAAGAAAAACACAAATAATTAAGTAAAATAAATATGAATTAGCATAAAATATTAAGAGTGAAAGTATGATAACTTTTTATATAAAAATTAATCACATTAAATACCCTCAAACTTAATGTTTGCTTGTCCTCGAGCAAACAGAAAAATAAAAGACTCAACAACAAAAACTAGCTTCCTTACTTCATTTTTCATGGTCAACAAGAATACAACAAGATACAAAATTAATCAATCAATCATTCAAGTATTAACAATGCTTCATATGTTATGCTTATGGATAGTGTGTGATAGCCATTAACCAATCATCATCTCTCATGTCATCTTTACAAAATTAGAGTATAACATGCATGGATGTTAAGCATTATTATTGGGAGGACCCATTCCTATATAAACAATGCCCAAATCAAATAAAGTCCTACGTTGATCTTGTTTGTTATATAATTAGATTGCATTCATTGTTATGATAGTCAAGTTATTGGCATTCCTTTCATGAGATCACTATCTTCACATCGAAAAATAGCATGTTCTTTCTATTGTATGTGAGTTTTGTTCTCCATTAAAAATCTAAGCATAATGCTTGTCTCACATACTTTTGAGTTTTAACCCAAATTTCGAGTTTTTTTCTTTAATAGTGATCATCTTTGTGAGATATGGAGTTCTAAATATCCACAAAGAATTTCTTCTTTTGTTGGTATGACAAATCAGTAGGAATAATGTTGCTGGCCAAATAATTTACAAAATCTGCATACCAAGGTGCATCCAATTCTTGAAGAGAAAAAAGTTGTTCATCCGGGAATACCTCATTAATTGAACTTGCTGCATCATCTTTAATTTCTTTTTGTTCCAATCGAGATAAATGGTCAACAACTAAAGTTTCGAATCCCTTCTTATCGCAGATCTCCAAGTCGAATTCTTGTAGCAAAGGCACCCATCTAATGAGCCTTGATTTTGCATCCTTTTTCGCAAGTAAGTATTTAATGGCTGAATGGTATGTGTAAATTATCACCTTTGAACCAATTAAACAAGAGCGGAACTTGTCAAACGCAAACACAACAGCCAACAACTCCTTCTCCATGGTATCTAATTCAATTGGGCATCCGTTAAGGTTCTACTTACATAATAAATGACATGCAAAGCTTTACTTTTTCGCTGCCCCAAAAAACAGCTCCCAAAGCTTGATCAGTTGCATCGCACATAAGTTCAAATGGAAAATCCCAATCTAGAGCCACAATAATAGGTGCAGAAATAAACATCTTCTTCAAAGTGTTAAATGCCTGCAAACAATCATTAGAACAATCAAAAGGCATGTCTTTAATCAAGAGATTGCAAAGAGGTTTATAAATTTTAGAGAAATCCTTTATGAAGCGTCGATAAAATCCGATGTGTCCCAAAAAGCTTCAAACAGCCTTCACAGAAGTAGGCGGTGGCAACTTCTCAATGACTTCAATTTTTGTTTGATCAACTTCAATTCCTTTCACTGAAATGCGATGACCCAAAATGATGGCTTCCTGAACTATAAAATGACATTTTTCCCAATTCAACGCTAAGTTAGTTTCCTCACATCGCTGCAAAACTAAAGCCAAGTTATTTAAACAATTATCAAAAGATGAACCAAAAACTGAAAAGTCATCCATGAACACTTCAATGAATCTCTCCACCATGTCAAAAAAAATAGCTGTCATGCAACATTGGAAAGCTGTAGTTTTACATATTTTGAATGGCATTATTTGAAATGCAAAAGTACCATACGGGCAAGTGAATATCGTCTTCAAATCTAATAAAGAAACCCAAAAAAATAACAATCCTAAACAAATAAGGAAACTTATTCCATATAGAATAGGGAATCTTCAAAAGCTCAAATTATCCATATGACACAAGGATTTAATTAAGCCTTGTTAAGCCTCTTTCATCCTCTTTATCCTCCCCTTAGTCATTGGATAGTCGATTCCTCGTAAAGGATCTTGCAACGAATTGGGAGTATTAGTTTGAACCATTTGGACTGCACCTCGATCTCTATTATTGGACTTGAAGACAACAATCAAAGCTTAGTAACTTTGACACAAGTATAAGAAGGTAAAACTTGAAGATTGAAGCTTCTATGAGATTCAAATTCTCAAATCTATAAAAGGTCATATTCGAATTATGTTTCAAGGCATGCAATTCGAATGGGATCTTCATTAAGATGCAAAATTCGGATTCCATTTACCATTTGGGCTAACTTTGCTACTTAAGCCTATTATCTATCTAGTTTTCTGTTTCGTTTCTTTTAATTTTCGTGTTTGTTTGTTTCAATTATATTTTGTCTTTATTCCGTGTCAAATATATATATAAAAAAAAAATGTATTCTTTCATTTTGCAGCAAATTGAATTTGGGTTGTATCAAAACTCTAATTTGGTTTATTTGCAAAGTCCTTGTCTATCCGTTTCTTTTTGTTTCTTTCTATTCTTCGTTTTTTTTTTTTAATTTCGCCAATAATGGTGTCTGGAGGTCAAAAGAATTAAAAAAAAAAAGAAGGAAGAAGAGAAAGCAAAGCACTCGGCCAAGAAAAAAAGAAGGGAACTTGGCAAATTAAGGCTGTGTTGGGTATACTAGTTCAATCCCATTTCTAGTTTGGAAAGGACCAAAAAAAAGAAGAAAAAAAAAAGGATCTGAATCCAACGAGAAATAAGGAGATTACCAAAAAAAAAAGGAAAAAAAATCAGATTGCTTTAAGGAGTTTGACCAAATCAGACCTGCATTCCAAAACAAGCTAGGATTAACTTCCTAATCTTTTCATAATTTTTGCTTGACTTTCTTATTCCTATACTGATTTTTTTTCTTTCCCTTTTCTCAGTGTTTTCCTTCTTCAATTCTGAAATTTATTTCCTAATTATGCCTTTTAATTTGTTGCCTATCTAAATTCGTTTAGGGTAGTTATTTTGCTTCTGAATATTTTATTTCCATATTAGAGTTTCTCCTAATTTCATTTTCTATTATAGGTATTTAGGTCCTTAATTTTAAATTTACCTTGGTTTTATTTTACTTTTAATTGTAATTTAGTAAGTTTGTATAAAAATTTTATTTTTACAACTAATCTTAATAAGAGAATTAGAGTGAAAAAAGGCTTAGTGTGAGCTCATCTAGAGAAAAGCCATAAATAAATGTGAAACACGAGCGAACTTGAGCAATAACATTACTTGAGTGAAACACGTGAGGGAGCGAAGCGAGGAATTATTCTTTTGCTTTACTAACCTTGTCTTGCAGCGTAAAACAAGATGAGTAGACAAGCAAAAAATCCACAATGTGAGATAGATCGATTCCAAGCCTTAACCGAGATGTTGCAAGCAATATATAGAAAATATGGTGAGATACTTGGTAGAATGGAGAGATTGGAGGTTTCGGTCACAATGGGACAGCTACCTAATGCTCCTAATTGAACCATGCAAGCTAGGCAAGTTCCACTAAGAGTTCAAGTAGATTATGATTTTAGTGAATCATTTCGTGACAATAGAGAGGAAGAAGAGGTGAGACCAAGGGCAAGAAACAACCACAATAACAGCAATAATGGGGTAAAACTGAAAATTCTATCATTTCATGGAAGAATGGATCCCGAGGCATATTTGGATTGGGAAAAGAATACTGAATTAGTGTTTGATTGCAATGACTACACTGAATCCAAGAAGTTGAAGCTTGCTGTGGCTGTTTTTGAAGATAATGCTATTACTTGGTGGGATGAAACCAAGCAAAAGCGAAGAAGAAATAGGGAGAGGCCCATTGAAGAGTGGAGAGATGATAAGAACCCACTAGACTACCTGCCTTATGAACCCTTGAATTAGTTGTTATGCACACCTAAAAAACTAGAAAACAAGTTGTAGATTATTAGATTAGAACCTAAGGAAACTAAGTCCTTAAAATTCCAATCTTGAATATGCCACAAAGGTTGATCACTCCCTTGATAGGTCAAAATATTATATTCTGCGAAGAACATAAGAAAGCAAAGCAAAGCTTGCTAAAATATCTAAATATTATTAATAATAGATGAAATTCGTTTTACATACTTGTAGCCTTTATATAGGCATGGAAATATCATAATCCTAAATAAAAAAGGTATCCAAAATTAAGTAGGAATATAAATCTTAACTTAAGTTGAAAAATATGACTATAATCCTAATCCTATAAGGAAGCCTAAATAACAATCCTAATCTGATAAGGAAACTTTAATAACAATCCTAATTTGATAAGAAAACTTAAATAACAATCCTAAACAAACAAGGAAACTTTAATAACAATCCTAATATAATAAGAAAACTTAAATAACAATCCTAAACAAATAAGGAAACTTTAATAACAATTCTAATATAATAAGAAAACCTTAAAAAATAACAATCCTAAACAAATAAGGAAACTTATTCCATATAGAACAAAGAATCTTCAAAAAGCTCAAATTCTCCATATAGCATAAGGAATTAGTAATGCAAGGTGATTTTTTTCTTCTTCTTATATAGTTCACTTGAATTTTTGTCATATATTCAATCCATCTCTTATAGTTCAACTCACTTGAAAAGCTTAATGGATTATGTGAATGTTGCCCTTGAGTTTCTCCGAGCTCTCGTGAGAATTTCCTCTTTTGTATGCATGATTGCACATCTTTGTTCACATCAAGAGATCTGAAATCCATTGTGCGAAGGAGATTTGTACCAAGCTACCACTATAGAGAATTGTACAATCGACTTCAAAATCTCACTCAAGGGTCCAAGAGTGTTGACGATTATTATAAGGAGATGGAGGCTATTGATGTGATCTTTGGAGATGTAGAGGCTGCCCAAGGTTGTGTGGTTCCTAGTGTTGGGCAGATCACTCGTTCCATGGCTAAGAAACTTCAGACGACACTTGAATTACTTCTCAAAATGAACACAGCCCATTCGGAAAATCTGGAGGCCAAAGCTTTAAAGCCCAAATTGTTAACCTTTGCTCACTTGCTTGGAAGATTAGGCATTCTTATTTAATTTTGTTTTTTTTAATCTTATATTATTGTTATGTTCTTAATTAGCCCAACCCATGTCATTTATTTACTAGGTTAAGTTATTTTTGAATTTTTATTTAATAAGGGTGCACAGCCCAGCCCATTATAATATTTTCTTGGTTATAATTTATTTTTTTGGCAGCTGCATGTTGTTAGATTGTTGTTTAAAGGTTAGAACAATATGTTGGAGGGGGGTAATTATTTTCTGAAAAAAATTGCAGAACGCAATTTCACTTTAATTAAATAGATTCTTATCACTCACCTTCTTCTATCTGAGTGTGGCGAATCAACCTAATTTTATTTATTTGTGGCGATTTCTTCTTATCAAATAGGTAACCGCTAGCCTTTTACATTTCACTTGTTCAGATCAAACTCGTAACATATCTTAATCAATTCAGAATTCTACAAAATAACCACTGCAAAATGTTTGTTTTGTGTTTTTTTGGCACATCATATTGGTATCAGAGTAAAGTTCTAGGTGTAGATTGTGTGTGTTGTGGAGAAACATGTGATTTGAGTGATTTCTATTCCTTCAAATGATCTAATCTAAATCATGGCAGAAGAAGACCTGACAACTCCAAGAGTTCTTTCTTTGTAGCAAGCGCAAATCATGGGACTTCAATGCAAACAAAAAGAGATGATGGAGCAACTTACTCGTTTGACTCAAGCATTTGAATGATTGGTGGAGCAACAACCACCACAACAACATGAACCTCGGGCATTAAGAGGGGCTGATCGTGTTGAATTGGGTGATGAACCCAGAGATGATGAGGAAATGATAGAACAACCTTGGCAAAGGAGGCAGCAATGGACTTTGGGGAAACAATATAAAAATGAAGATTCCGCCATTTAAAGGGGCTAGTTCACCCAAGGAGTATTTGGAATGGGTGCAACGAGTGGAAAAAGTATTCGAGTGCCAAGAATATTCTGAGGTTAACAAATGTAAATTAGCCACTCTTGAATTTACAGATTATACTAATTTATTGTGGGAAAAATTAAAGGCACAGCGTAGGAGATACGAAGAAGAGGAGATTAGAGTTGGAGAGTCATGAAAAGAATAATGCAAAAACGCTTTGTTCCTGAATACTATAGACAGGAACTATATATCAAATTACAAAGTCTTAGGCAAGGAGGGATGTGCGTTGAAGACTATGTTAAAGAATTTGAAATGTTGATGATGAGGTGTGACTTACAGGAACCTCAAGAGCAGACCATTGCAAGGTTCTTAGGGGTGCTGAACAAAGATATTATAGATAAGGTAGAGTTATTGAATTTGGAGGATGTGATCAAGTTAGCTGTTAAGGTGGAGAGACAGTTTAAGTGAGGTATGAATATTAAAAGTGTATCACGACAAATTGGAAATAAGTCAAGCCACTCAACGCCTCCATATTCAACTTCAAATTATAGTACCAAGCAAATAGAGAAAGGCGATTTTAGTATGCAACCAACAGACTTGGCTAAGGGAAAGGACAAAGTAGGTGATCATAAACCTTCAAGAAGGTCTTGAGATATCAAATGCTTTAAATGTTTTAGCCATGGGCATATTGCTTTTGAATGCCCAAATAAGAGAGTCATGACCATTCGAGAGTCACAACGCAAGATAAAGAGTGAAGATGAAGCAGCGTTGGAGGAGGAAGAGTATGAGCGTTTTGAAGAAGACATTGTAGAGTATGCTAATGAAGGGGAATTGCTTGTAATTCGACGTGCCTTGAATTTACAAGCAAAGGTGAATAGTGACCAGTGAGAGAAAATCCTTCATACAAGGTGCACAATCAATCAGAAGGTATGTGGAGTTATTATAGATGGCGAGAGCTGCACCAATGTTGTTTCCACCACCTTGGTGAAAAAGTTAAACTTAGCAACAGCAAAGCACCCATACCCATATAAGCTGCAATGGTTGAACAATGATGGAGAAGTGAGAGTTATGCACCAGGTTTTGGTGCCATTTACGATTGGAAAATCATAAAAAGATGAAGTGTTGTGTGATGTGGTTCCCGTGAGTGCAAGTCATTTGCTTTTAGGAAGACCATGGCAATATGATAGGAGAGTTGCACATGATGCTTCAAAAATACCTATTCTTTTACTAAGAATGAGAAAAAGATAGTCTTAGCTCCTCTTAGTCCGCAACAAGTGCAGAGAGACCAGTTGTTGGGTGAGAAATAAAAGATGGAAAGTTTGTTTGTGAGCAAAGGGGAGGTTAAGAAAGCCTTGTCCATGCATGAACCGATTCTAATGCTAACTGTGAAAGAGTTGTCAACTAGTGAGAGTACTTCCTTACCACCACAAATTGAGAAGCTTTTGGAAGAATTTGCTGATGTGTTTCCAGAAGAGCTACCAAAGGGGCTACCACCAATTAGAGGGATCGAGCATCAAATTGATCTCATATCGGGGGTTGCCTTACCAAATAGAGCAGCTTATAGTAGTAATCCAGAGGAGGCCAAGGAGTTGTAGCGGCAGGTATCCGAGTTGTTAGAGAGGGGTTATGTGAGGGAGTCGATGAGCCCTTGTTCAGTGCCAGTCTTGTTAGTGCCGAAAAAGGATGGGACTATAAGATTGTGTATGGATAGTCGAGCAATAAATAAAATAACAGTGAAGTATCGCTATCCTATTCCTAGGTTGGACGATATGCTTGATGAGTTGTATGGTTCTAAGGTGTTTTCAAAGGTGGATCTGAAGAGTGGATACCATCAAATTCGAATGAAAGAGAGAGATGAGTGGAAGATTGCATTCAAAACAAAACATGGACTGTACGAGTGGTTAGTTATGCCATTTGGCTTATCTAATGCACAAACCACTTTCATGCGACTAATAAATCATGTGTTTCATAAGTTTATTGGCAGATATGTTGTGGTTTATTTTAATGATATTTTGATTTATAGCAGGAACTCTGAGAAATAAAAGATGGAAAGTTTGTTTGTGAGCAAAGGGGAGGTTAAGAAAGCCTTGTCCATGCATGAACCGATTCTAATGCTAACTGTGAAAGAGTTGTCAACTAGTGAGAGTACTTCCTTACCACCACAAATTGAGAAGCTTTTGGAAGAATTTGCTGATGTGTTTCCAGAAGAGCTACCAAAGGGGCTACCACCAATTAGAGGGATCGAGCATCAAATTGATCTCATATCGAGGGTTGCCTTACCAAATAGAGCAGCTTACAGTAGTAATCCAGAGGAGGCCAAGGAGTTGTAGCGGCAGGTATCCGAGTTGTTAGAGAGGGGTTATGTGAGGGAGTCGATGAGCCCTTGTTCAGTGCCAGTCTTGTTAGTGCCGAAAAAGGATGGGACTATAAGAATGTGTATGGATAGTCGAGCAATAAATAAAATAACAGTGAAGTATCGCTATCCTATTCCTAGGTTGGACGATATGCTTGATGAGTTGTATGGTTCTAAGGTGTTTTCAAAGGTGGATCTGAAGAGTGGATACCATCAAATTCGAATGAAAGAGAGAGATGAGTGGAAGATTGCATTCAAAACAAAACATGGACTGTACGAGTGGTTAGTTATGCCATTTGGCTTATCTAATGCACAAACCACTTTCATGCGACTAATAAATCATGTGTTTCATAAGTTTATTGGCAGATATGTTGTGGTTTATTTTAATGATATTTTGATTTATAGCAGGAACTCTGAGGAACATTTGGAGCACCTTAGGGAAGTCTTTGAAGTACTTTGACAAGAGAAATTATTCGATAATTTAAAGAAGTGTCAATTCTGTCAAGATCGAGTTATCTTTCTCAGTTATGTGGTTTCGCAGCAAGGGGTTGAAGTTGATGGGGAGAAGGTGAAAGCTATTAAGGAGTGGCTTGTGCCTACTAATGTGTCAGAGGTAAGGAGTTTCCATGGGTTAGCATCCTTTTACAGAAGGTTCGTGAAAAAATTCAGTACTATTCTTGCTCTTTTGACTGAATGCATTAAATAGGGTGGAGAGTTTAGATGGACCAAACATGCTTAGAAGAGTTTTGAGTTGATTAAGGAGAAGTTGTGTTCAGCTCCTATTTTAGCTCTCCATGAATTTTCAAAGACTTTTGAAGTTCAGTGTGATGCATTAGGAGTGGGAATTGGAGCTGTTCTTACGCAAGATAGACGACTTATAGTATATTTTAGTGAAAAGTTGAGTGGGGTGAGCCTGAATTATTTAATATATGATAAGGTGATACGAACCCCTAGCATATTAAACTTGAGACCCAATATCTTTACGCATGGAAGCAACTCCTTGGAAAGCTAAATCAGTTTTAACCAAGTCCGCGACTCAATTTCAACTTGCGAAATAGAACCTTGGAATAAAATACCCTCAAAGTAATTAGCTTTGATTGTAAGAATCTTGATTCAAGTAAGAGTCAAAACAAGAGAAAAACACTCTTAATTTTAGCTTTCATTCAAAACATAATCTGTCCCTATTTTGGGCACATGGCCAAATATATAAGGATACAAGAATAAGTAACCCTAATAAGAGTGTTTGGCCACAAAACTAAACTTATTATAACTTAAATTATGATAAATTTAATTTCGGCTTAATGATTAACATAAATAACCCAAATACACAACAAATTAAATAACATATGTTTAAAAATAAAACTAAGATAGATAATGGGTTTAAGTAGCAAAGTTAGCCCAAATGGCAAATGGAATCCGAATTTTGCATCTTGATGAAGATCCCATTCGAATTGCATGCTTCTTTAGCCTTGAAACATCATTTGAATATGGCCTTGTACAGATTTGAGAATTCGAATCTCATAGAAGCTTCAATCTTCAAGTTTTGCCTTCTTGTACTTGTGTCAAAGTTACCAAGTTTTGATTGTTGTCTTCAAGTCCAAGCTTGATATTTGACTCTTCCGTACACTCTTGAATTGTTGCAAGATCATCCCACAAGCCTTAAATCATCCCATTCAATGCATCCTTGAATTTCTTCATTCTTGCTCTTGTAATGGGACCACCAGGTAATTGAATTGGATCTTTTTTCTTGTGTGCATCCTTATTTGCATCATTCCCTCCCTCCTCAAGATGATTCGTGGACGAATCTTCATCATCTACATCAAAAGGAGAAAGATCAGCCACATTAAAAGTTGCACTCACAGTATACTTACCTGGAAGATCCAATTTGTAGGCATTGTCATTGATCTTCTCAACGACTTGAAAGGGACCATCTCCTCTTGGATGAAGCTTTGATTTTCTTTGAGTTGGAAACCTTTCCTTTCGCATGTGTACCCAAACCCAATCACCAGGTTCGAATACAACTCGCATTCTTCCTTTATTTACTTGGCTCGCAATTCGTAAATTCTTCTTCCCAATGTTCTTGCGCACATCTTCATGTAGTTTTTTTACCAAATCTGCCTTCATCTTCCCTTCCAAGCTAGTTCTTTCATCACAAGGTAAAGGAACTAAATCCAAAGGGGTTAGTAGGTTAAAGCCGTAAACAATTTCAAAAGGCGAAAAGCCAGTAGTAGAATGCACAACTCTATTATATGCGAATTCAACAAATGAAATGCACTATTCCCAATTCTTCAAACTCTTTTGGACAATAGCACGCAACAAAGTTCTTAAAGTCGTATTCACAACTTCTGTTTAACCATCAGTTTGTGGATACCAAGTAGTAGAAAATAACAATTTAGTACCCAATTTACCCCACAAAACTTTCCAAAAACGACTTAGAAACTTTGCATCCCTATCACTAACAATAGTTTTTGAAATGCTATGCAAACGTACTACTTCCCTAAAAAACAAATTTGCAATGTTAGTGGCATCAGCTGTTTTATTACAAGGTATAAAATGTGACATCTTTGAAAACCTATCAACCACTACAAAAATAGAATCTTTTCTACTTTTTTATCTAGGTAAACCCAAAACAAAATCCATAGAAATGTTAGTCCAAGGTTCACTAGAAACAGGTAAAGGAGTATACAAACCTTGATTCAAAACTTTAAATTTAGTTCGTTTGCACGCAACACATCTATCACAAACTCTTTACATATCTTTTCTCATTTTAAGCCAATAGAAGTGCTCATTTAAAGTATTTAAAGTTTTTGTCATGCCAAAATGCCGCATTAAACCACCTCCATGAGACTCTTTTACAAGTAACTCTCTCATAGAACAAATAGGTATGCATAGTTTATTCTCTTTAAACAAAAACCCATGCATTCTATAAAACTTACAACATGTCACTTTCTCACATGCTTTGAAAATGCTAGAAAAGTCAGAATCATCATCATAAAGAGATTTAATATGTTCAAATCCAAGCATTCTTGCATCTAAAGCATTAAGTAAAGTATACCTTCTTGAAAGTGCATCGGCCACAACACTGTCCTTACCTTGTTTGTATTTAATCACATAAGGAAAAGTATCAACAAATTCGACCCATTTGGCATGTCTTGTGTTCAACTTACCTTACCCTCGTATGAACTTCAAAGATTGATAATCAGTATGAATAACAAATTCCTTGGGCCATAGGTAATGCTGCCAATTTTTCAAAGCTCTAACCAAAGCATAGAGCTTTTTATCATAAGTAGGATAATTCAATGATGCGCCATGGAGCTTTTCACTAAAGTAGGCGATTGGCCTATTTTCTTGCATAAGAACAGCCCCAATACCTAATCCTAATGCATCACACTCAATTTCAAAAGTATTAGCAAAGTTAGGCAAAGCAAGAATAGGTGCCTTACAAAGCTTATCTTTCAATAAATTAAATGCATTCGTTTGTTTTTTATCTCACTTAAAAATACAACTCTTTTTAATTACCTCTATGAGAGGTGCTGCAATAGTGCTGAAATATTTTACAAACCGTCTATAAAAACTAACCAATCCATGAAAACTTTTTACCTCACTTACCGATTTAGGAGTAGGCCAATTTTTTATAGCACTTAGTTTCTCTTCATCAACCTCAACACCTTGAGCACTTACCACGAAACCTAAAAACACAATTCGATCTAAACAAAAAGAACACTTTTTAAGGTTAATATATAAATTTTCTTTTCTCAAAATATTAAGTACAGTTCTTAAATGTTCTAAATGTTCTTTCGAATTTTTGGAATACACAAGGATATCTTCAAAGTATACGACAACAAATTTTCCAATTAAATCTTTCAAAACATGGTTCATAAGCCTCATGAAAGTGCTATGTGTATTAGTTAAGCCAAAAGGCATAACCAGCCATATTTTGTATTGAATGCAGTTTTCCACTCATCACCCTCTTTCATGCGAATTTGATGATACCCACTTTTCAAATCAATTTTGCTAAAGATAATAGAACCATGCAATTCATCAAGCATATCATCTAACCTAGGAGTAGGATGACGATACTTTACCGTGATGTTATTAATTGCACAACAATCGACACACATATGCCAAGAACCGTCTTTCTTAGGTACCAATAAAACAGGAACAGCACATGGACTCATACTTTCTCTAACATGCCCCTTGGTTAACAACTCCTTAACTTGCCTTTAGAGCTCCTTTGTCTCCTCGGGATTACTCCTATAGGCTGGTCTATTTGGAATTGAAGCTCCATGAATGAAATGGATTTGATGCTCAATACCCCTAATGGATGGCAACCCATTGGGTATCTCTTTCGGAAAAACATCTACATAAGCCTATAAAAGAGAAAACAAAAATACTAGGCAAAGAAGCATTAAGGTTATAAGTACAAGTATACATTTGTTTGAAAACCAAGCCTCCTTAATTTCACTCCTTTTTGCATAAAAGCTCACTTGTTTCTTTTTACACTCAGTTGTTTCTTTTTCCTCCACTCCTTTACCCTTATTCGAATTCTGCCCCTCTTCATTCGAACTCACTTTCTTTTTTTATTTCTCATTGTTTTTGCCACTCTTTCCCTTTGAAAACTCATTCTCTTTTGTTACATCTTCGCTCACTCTTTTTTCCTCACTCTTGTGTTCTCCCTCACTGTGTGCATTCTTCTAAGCTCACCCTCATAAACTTCTTTAGGTGAAAGTGGTACAAGAATAATTTTCTTCTCATCCTTCTCAAAAGTGTAGTGATTTGTGTAACCATTATGCAACACCCTTCTATAAAATTGCCAAGATCGTCCTAACAAAAGATGACCAGCATGCATAGGTACCACATCAAATAACAACTCATCTCTATACTTGCCTATTTTTAAAGCAACAAGAACTTGCTTTGTCACCCTAATTTCCCCGCAATCATTAAGCCACTTTAACTTGTAAGCATGTGGATGTTTTAAAGTAGGTAACCCTAACTTTTCTACAAGAGTAGTACTAGTAACAATAGTTACACTACCACTATCAATTATCACATCACAAACCCTATCCTTTACGAGGCACCGAGTATGGAAGAGATTCTCTCTTTGGTCACATTCTTCCTGTTGGACTTGCATATTCAAAACTCTTTTAGCCATAGGAAGTTGTTCATCCCCTTCTTCGTCACTGGCATCTTCAAGTGGTGGCATCATCTCTTCTCCATTCTCTTCTTCACTAGCTAAATAGTACTCACCATCAAGCAAGAATATGTTTCTTTGATTTGGGCAATCTCGCTTGTAATGTCCTACACCTTAACACTTAAAACATTTAATATTTCTGGTGTTAATAATATAGTCAAGTTTACCCTTGTCGTTGCTCAGGTTGTATGTTTTTGGAGCCTCTTTAGATTCGGTTTTAGGCTTGGATGATGAAGCTTTGTCATCTTTCCTCCAATTTGATTTGAACGAAGAAGTATAGGAGAAAGAACGATTTGTACTACCTCTCTTTTTCAGTTGCTTCTCAACCTTTAAAGCGAGGTGAAGCAAGTCTTCTAGCTCCATATATGGCTGCAATTCAACCACATTAGAAATTTCCTTGTTCAAACCATTAAGGGATCTTGCCATTGTAGCTTCATTATCTTCCTCTACATTTGCTCATATCATAGCTACCTCCATCTCCTTGTAATAATCCTCAACACTCTTGGACCCTTGAGTGAGATTTTGAAGTCGATTGTACAATTCTCTATAGTAGTAGCTTGGTACAAATCTCCTTCACATGATGGATTTCAGATCTCTCCACTCTTCAATGGGCCTCTCCCTATTTCATCTTCGCTTTTGCTTAGTATCATCCTTCCAAGTAATAGTATAATCTTTAAACACAGCCACAACATGCTTCAACTGCTTGGATTCTGTGTAGTTGTATTGCAATCAAACACTAATTCAGTGTTCTTTTCCCAATTCAAATATCCCTCGGGATCCATTCTTCCATGAAATGAGGGAATTTTTAGTTTGACCCATTATTGTTGTTATTGTGGTTGTTTCTTGCCCTTGGTCTCACCTCATCTTCCTCTCTAGTGTCACGAAGTGATTCATTATCATCAAAATCATCATCTACTTGAACTCTTCGTGGAACTCGCCTAGCTTGCATGGTTGGATTAGGAGCATTAGGTGGCTGTCCCATTGTGACCGAAACCTCCAATCTCTCCATTCTATCAAGCATCTCACCATATTTTCTATCCATTGCTTGCAACATCTCGATTAAGGCTTGGAATCGATCTATCTCACCTTGTGGATTTCTTGCTTGTCCACTCATCTTATATTACGTTGTAAGACAAGGTTAGTAAAGCAAAAGAATAATTCCTCACTTCTCTCCCTCACATGTTTCACTCAAGTAATGTTATTGCTCAAGTTCACTCGTGTTTCACATTTATTTATGACTTTGAGCTCACACTAAGGCTTTTTCCACTCTAATTCTCTTATTAAGATTAGTTGTAAAAATCAAAATTTTATACAAACTTACTAAATTACAATGAAAAGTAAAATAAAACCAAGCTACAATTAAAATTAAGGAAGACCTAAATACCTAGAATAGAAAATGAAATTAGGAGAAACTCAAATATAGAAATAAAATATTTAGAAGCAAAATAACTAACCTAAACGAATTTAGATAAGCAACAAATTAAAAGGCATAATTAGGAAATAAATTTCAGAACTGAAGAAGGAAAATACTGAGAAAAGGGAAAGAAAAAAATCAGTATAGGAATAAGAAAGTCAAGCTAAAATTATGAAAAGATTAGGAAGTTAATCCTAGCTTGTTTTGGAATGTAGGCCTGATTTCCTTGAAGCAATCTGGTTTTTCTTTTGCTAATTTCCTTAATTTTCGTTGGATTCAGGCCCTCCCTCCCCTCCTTTTTTTTTGGGTCCTTTCAATCTAGAAATTGGATTGAACTAGTATACCCAACACAGCGTTAATTTGCCAAATTTCCTTCTTTTTCTTGGCCGAGTGCTTTGCTTTCTCTTCTTCATTTTTTTTTTTTTTGTAATTCTTTTGACCTTCAAACACCTAGGATTGCCGAAACAAAAAAAAAATATAGAAAGAAACAAAACGAAATGAATAGATAAGGACTTTGCAAATCAACCAAATTGGAGTTTTGATGCAACCCAAATTCGATTTGCTGCAAAATGAAAGAAAACACTATTTTTTTTTTTTATATATTTGACACAGAATGAAGATAAAATATAATCGAAACAAACATACACGAAAATTAAAAGAAACGAAACAGAAAACTAGAGAAAACGACATAACCTGATTTAGAGCCGAAGCTCTGATACCAAACTGATACGACCCCTAGCATATTAAACTTGAGACCCAATGATACGAACCCACTAGGCGACCTGCCCTAGGAACCCTTGAATCAGTTGTTATGCACACCTAAGAAACTAGAAAACAAGTTGTAGATGATCAGATTAGAACCTAAGGAAACTAAGTCCTTAAAATTCCAATCTTGAAGACGCTACAAAGGTTAATCACTCCCTTGATAAGTCAAAATATTGCATTCTGCCAAGAACACAAGAAAGCAAAGCAAAGCTTGCTAAAATATCTCAATATTATTAATGATATGATGATATTCGTTTGACATACTTGTAGCCTTTATATAGGTATTGGAAACATCATAATCCTAAATAAAAAAGGTGTCCAAAATTAAGTAGGAATATAAATCCTAACTTAAGTTGGAAAATCAGACTATAATCCTAATCCTATAAGGGAACCTAAATAAAAATCCTAATCTAATAAGAAAACTTAAATAACAATCCTAATCTAATAAGGAAACTTAAATAACAATCCTAATCTAATAAGAAAACCTAAAATAACAATCCTAAACAAACAAGGAAACTTATTCCATATAGAATAGGGAATCTTCAAAAGCTCAAATTATCTATGCGGCGTAAGGAAGTAGACGCAGGGCCGTTTTTTCTTCTTCTTATAGTTCACTTGAATTTTTGTCATATAATCAGTCCATCTCTTATAGTTCAACTCACTTGAAAAGCTTAATGGATTATGTGAAAATTGCCCTTGAGTTCCTCTGAGCTTTCGTGAGAGTTTCCTCTCTTGTATGCATGATTGTGCACCTTTGTTCACATCACCCAATATCTTTACGCATGGAAGCAACTCCTTGGAAAGCTACATCAGATTTAACCAAGTCCGTGACTCAATTTCAACTTGCGAAATAGAACCTTGGAATAAAATACCCTCAAAGTAATTAGCTTTGATTGTAAGAATCAAAACAAGGGAAAAACACTCTTAATTTAGCTTTCATTCAAAACATAATTTGTCCCTGTTTTGGGTACATGACCAAATATATACGAATACAAGAATAAGTAACCCTAATAAGAGTGTTTGGTTACAAAACTAAACTTATTCTAACTTAAATTAAGATAAATTGAATTTGGGCTTAATGATTAATACAAACAGCCCAAATACACAGCAAATTAAATAACCTATGTTTATAAATAAAACTAAGATAGATAATGGGCTTAAGTAGCAAAGCTAATTACTTTGAGGGTATTTTATTCCAAGGTTCTATTTCGCAAGTTGAAATTGAGTCGCGGACTTGGTTAAATCTGATTTAGCTTTCCAAGGAGTTGCTTCCATGCGTAAAGATATTGGGTCTCAAGTTTAATATGCTAGGGGTTCGTATCTATTTGATATCAGAGCTTCAGCTCTAAATCAGGTTATATCGTTTTCTCTAGTTTTCTGTTTCGTTTCTTTTAATTTTCGTATCTGTTTATTTCGATTATATTTTATCTTCGTTCCGTGTAAAATATATAAAAAAAAATGTATTCTTTCATTTTGCAGCAAATCGAATTTGAGTTGCATCAAAACTCCAATTTGGTTGATTTGCAAAGTCCTTGTCTATTCGTTTCGTTTTGTTTCTTTCTATTTTTTTTTGTTTGTTTCGACAATCCTAGGTGTTTGGAGGTCAAAAGAATTAAAAAAAAAAGGACGAAGAAGAGAAAGCAAAGCACTCGGCCAAGAAAAAAAAAAGGGTGCTGAATCCAACGAAAATTAAGGAAATTAACAAAAGAAAAAAAAAGAAAAATCAGTTTGCTTCAAGGAGTTTGACCAAATCAGGCCTACATTCCAAAACAAGCTAGGATTAACTTCCTAATCTTTTCATAATTTTTGCTTGACTTTCTTATTCCTATACTGATTTTTTTTCTTTCCCTCTTCTCAGTATTTTCCTTCTTTAATTCTGAAATTTATTTCCTAATTATGCCTTTTAATTTGTTGCCTATCTAAATTCGTTTAGGGTAGTTATTTTGCTTCTGAATATTTTATTTCCATATTAGAGTTTCTCCTAATTTCATTTTCTATTCTAGGTATTTAGGTCCTCCTTAATTTTAATTTTACATTGGTTTTATTTTACTTTTCATTGTAATTTAGTAAGTTTGTATAAAATTTTGATTTTTATAACTAATCTTAATAAGAGAATTAGTGCGGAAAAAGGCTTAGTGTGAGTTCATCTAGAGAAAAGCCATAAATAAATGTGAAACACGAGCGAACTTGAGCGATAATATTACTTGAGTGAAACACATGAGGGAGTGAACTGAGGAATTATTCTTTTGCTTTAGTAACCTTGTCTTGCAGCGTAATACAAGATGAGTGGACAAGCAAGAAATCCACAAGGTGAGATAGATCGATTCCAAGCCTTAACCGAGATGTTGCAAGCAATGGATAGAAAATATGGTGAGATGCTTGATAGAATGGAGAGATTGGAGGTTTCGGTCACAATGGGACAGCCACCTAATGCTCCTAATCCAACCGTGCAAGCTAGGCGAGTTCCACGAAGAGTTCAAGTAGATGATGATTTTGATGATAATGGATCACTTTGTGACAATAGAGAGGAAGATGAGGTGAGACCAAGGGCAAGAAACAACCACAATAACAACAATAATGGGGTCAAACTAAAAATTTCCTCATTTCATGGAAGAATGGATCCCGAGGCATATTTGGATTGGGAAAAGAAGACTGAATTAGTGTTTGATTGCAATACAACTACACAGAATCCAAGCAGTTGAAGCATGCTGTGGCTGTGTTTAAAGATTATGCTATTACTTGGAAGGATGATACGAAGCAAAAGTGAAGACGAAATAGGGAGAGGCCCATTGAAGAGTGGAGAGATCTGAAATCCATCATGTGAAGGAGATTTGTACCAAGCTACTACTATAGAGAATTGTACAATCGACTTCAAAATCTCACTCAAGGGTCCAAGAGTGTTGAGGATTACAAGGAGATGGAGGTAGCTATGATATGAGCAAATGTAGAGGAAGATAATGAAGCTACAATGGCAAGATCCCTTAATGGTTTGAACAAGGAAATTGCTAATGTGGTTGAATTGCAGCCATATATGGAGCTAGAAGACTTGCTTCACCTCGCTTTGAAGGTTGAAAAGCAACTGAAAAAGAGAGGTACAAATTGTTCTTTCTTCTATACTTCTTCATTCAAATCAAATTGGAGGAAAGATGACAAGGCTTCATCATCCAAGCCTAAAACCGAATCTAAAGAGGCTTCGAAAACATCCAACTCAAGCAAGGACAAGGATAAACTTAACTCTACTATTAACACCAGAAATATTAAATGTTTGAAGTGTCAAGGTGTAAGATATTACAAGCGAGATTGCCCAAATCAAAGAAACATATTCTTGCTTGATGGTGAGTACTATTCAGCTAGTGAAGAAGAGAATAGAGAATAGATGATGCCACCACTTGAAGATGTCAGTGACGAGGAGTGGTAAAAACAATGAGAAAAAAAAAAGTGAGTTCGAATGAAGAGGGGCAGAATTCGAATAAGGGAAAAGTAGTGGAGGAAAAAGCAACAAGTGAGTGTAAAAAGAAACAAGTGAGTTTTGATGCAAAAAGGAGTGAAATTAAGGAGGCTTGGTTTTCAAACAAATGTATACTTGTACTTATGTACAAGGAACTTTATTTCAACACTAATGACCTTAATGCTTCTTTGTCTAGTATTTTTGTTTTCTCTTTTACAGGCTTATGTAGATGTTTTTCCGAAAGAGATACCCAATGGGTTGCCACCCATTAGGGGTATTGAGCATCAAATCCATTTCATTCCTGGAGCTTCAATTCCAAATAGACCAGCCTATAAGAGTAATCCCGAGCAGACAAAGGAGCTCCAAAAGCAAGTTAAGGAGTTGTTAACCAAGGGGCACGTTAGAGAAAGTATAAGTCCATGTGTTGTTCCTGTTTTATTGGTACGTAAGAAAGACGGTTCTTGGCGTATGTGTGTTGATTGTCGTGCAATTAATAACATCACGGTAAAATATCGTCATCCTATTCCTAGGTTAGATGATATGCTTGATGAATTGCATGGTTCTATTATCTTTAGCAAAATTGATTTGAAAAGTAGGTATCATCAAATTCGCATGAGAGAGGGTGATGAGTGGAAAACTGCATTTAAAACAAAATATGGCTTATATAAATGACTGGTTATGCCTTTTGGCTTAACTAATGCACCTAGCACTTTCATGAGGCTTATGAACCATGTTTTGAAAGATTTAATTGGAAAATTTGTTGTCGTATACTTTGATGATATCCTTATGTATTCTAAAAATTCGGACGAACATTTAGAACATTTGATGGCTGTACTTGATATTTTGAGAAAAGAAAAGTTATATGCTAACCTTAAAAAGTGTTCTTTTTGTTTAGATCGAATTGTGTTTTTAGGTTTCGTGATAAGTGCTCAAGGTGTTGAGGTTGATGAAGAGAAAGTAAGTGCTATAAAAAATTGGCCTACTCCTAAATCGGTAAGGGAGGTAAGAAGCTTTCATGGATTGGCTAGTTTTTATAGACGATTTGTAAAAGATTTCAGCACCATTGCGGCACCTCTCACAAAGGTTATTAAAAAAAGTTGTATTTTTAAGTGGGATAAAGAACAAGTGAATGCATTTAATTTATTGAAAGATAAGCTTTGCAAGGCACCTATTCTTGCTTTGCCTAACTTTACTAATACTTTTGAAATTGAGTGTGATGCATCAGGATTAGGTATTGGGGCTGTTCTTATGCAAGAAAAGAGGCTAATCGCCTACTTTAGTGAAAAGCTCCATAGCACATCATTGAATTATCCGACTTATGATAAAGAGCTCTATGCTTTGGTTAAAGCTTTGAAAAATTGGCAGCATTACCTATGGCCCAAGGAATTTGTTATTCATACTGATCATCAATCTTTGAAGTTCATATGAGGGAAAGGTAAGTTGAACAGAAGACATGCCAAATGGGTCGAATTTATTGAGACTTTTCCTTATGTGATTAAATACAAACAAGGTAAGGACAATGTTGTGGCCGATGCACTTTCAAGAAGGTATACTTTACTTAATGCTTTAGATGCGAGAATGTTTGGATTTGAACATATTAAATCTCTTTATGATGATGATTATGACTTTTCTAGCATTTTTAAAGCATGTGAGAAAGTTGCATATGGTAAGTTCTATAGAATGCATGGGTTTTTGTTTAAGGAGAATAAATTTTGCTTACCTATTTGTTCTATAAGAGAGTTACTTGTAAAAGAGTCTCATGGGGGTGGTTTAATGGGGCATTTTGGCATGACAAAAACTTTAGATACTTTAAATGAGCAGTTCTATTGGCCTAAAATGAGAAAAGATGTGCAAATAGTTTGTGATAGATGTGTTGCGTGCAAACGAGCTAAATCTAAAGTTTTGAATCAAGGTTTGTATACTCCTTTACCTGTTTCTAGTGAACCTTGGACTAACATTTCTATGGATTTTGTTTTGGGTTTACCTAGATCAAAAAGGGAAAAGATTCTATTTTTGTAGTGGTTGATAGGTTTTCAAAGATGTCACATTTTATACCTTGTAATAAAACAGCTGATGCCACTAACATTGCAAATTTGTTTTTTAGGGAAGTAGTACGTTTGCATGGCATTCCAAAAACTATTGTTAGTGATAGGGATGTAAAGTTTCTAAGTCGTTTTTGGAAAGTTTTATGGGGTAAATTGGGTACTAAATTGTTATTTTCTACTACTTGTCATTCACAAACTAATGGTCAAACAGAAGTTGTGAATAGGACTTTAGGAACTTTGTTGCGTGCTATTGTCCAAAAGAATTTGAAGAATTGGGAAGAGTGCATTCCATTTGTTGAATTCGCATATAATAGAGTTGTACATTCTATTACTGGCTTTTCACCTTTTAAAATTGTTTATGGCTTTAACCCACTAACCCCTTTGGATTTAGTTCCTTTACCTTGTGATGAAAGAACTAGCTTGGATGGGAATAAGAAGGCAGATTTGGTGGAAAAACTACATGAAGATGTGCGCAAGAACATTGAGAAGAAGAATCAACGAATTGCAAGCCAAGTAAACAAAGGAAGAAGGCGAGTTGTATTCGAACCTGGTGATTGGGTTTGGGTACATATGCGAAAGGAAAGGTTTCCAACTCAAAGAAAATCAAAGCTTCATCCAAGAGGAGATGGTCCCTTTCAAGTCATTGAGAAGATCAATGACAATGCCTACAAATTGGATCTTCCAGGTGAGTATACTATGAGTGCAACTTTTAATGTGGCTGATCTTTCTCCTTTTGATGTAGATGGTGAAGATTCGTGGACGAATCATCTTGAGGAGGGAGGGAGTGATGCAAATAAGGATGCACACAAGAGCAAAGATCCAATTCAGCTACCTAGTGGTCCCATTACAAGAGCAAGAATGAAGAAATTCAAGGATGCATTGAATGGGATTATTCAAGGCTTGTGGGATGATCTTGCAACAATTCAAGAGTGCACGGAAGAGTCAAATATCAAGCTTGGACTTGAAGACAACAATCAGAACATGGTAACTTTGACACAAGTACAAGAAGGCAAAACTTGAAGATTGAAGCTTCTATGAGATTCGAATTCTCAAATCTATACAAGGCCACATTCGAATGATGTTCAAGGCTAAAGAAGCATGCAATTCGAATGGGATCTTCATCAAGATGCAAAATTCGGATTCAATTTGCCATTTGGGCTAACTTTGCTACTTAAGCCCATTATCTATCTTAGTTTTATTTATAAACACATGTTATTTAATTTGTTGTGTATTTGGGCTGTTTATGTTAATCATTAAGCCCAAATTCAATTTATCTGAATTTAAGTTAGAATAAGTTTAGTTTTGTGGCCAAACACTCTTATTAGGGTTACTTATTCTTGTATCCTTATATATTTGGCCATGTACTCAAAATAGAGGCAAATTACGTTTTGAATTAAAGCTAAAATTAAGAGTGTTTTCTCTTGTTTTGATTCTTGCTTGAATCAAGGTTTTTACAATCAAAGCTAATTACTTTGAGGGTATTTTATTCCAAGGTTCTATTTCGCAAGTTGAAATTGAGTTGCGGACTTGGTTAAATCCGATTTAGCTTTACAAGGAGTTGCTTCTATGCGTAAAGATATTGGGTCTCAAGTTTAATATGCTAGGGGTTCATATTAGTATATGATATGATTAGCAACATTGTTGCGTACAACCACTGTTTCCACCCATTTTAAAACATAATCTACAGCCACCAATATATATTGAATCGAAAAAGATGACGAAAATGGACCCATGAAGTCTATCCCTTAAACAACAAACAATTCAACTTCAAGAATATTATTCAGTGGCATCTCACTTTTTCGAAAAATATTTCCAATTCTTTAACATCAATCACAAGCAGCAACAAATGAGTATGAGTCCTTGAACAATGTAGGCCAAAAGAAACTAGATTGTAGTACCTTTGCCGCTATTTTCATTGCTCCAAAATGTCCCACATATTCAAAAGAATGGCAATGTTTCAAAACGCTCACTATCTCATCTTCCGGAATAAAACTTCTAATTATTTGATCTGGACATTGTTTATATAAGAATGAGTCCTTCCAATAATAATGCTTGACATTCGCAAAGAATTTCTTCCTTTATTAGTATGACAAATCAATCGGAATAATATCGTTGGCCAAATAATTTACAAAATCTGCATACCAAAGATAATTATGAAATTGTATGACAAAGAGGCTATTTTAGAATGTTCTAAGACTGTTTATAAAGTTTCCAAAGCTTCACCAAAGATAATCAGTTAAAGTTATCTTTATATGCACCAAGAAGAATAAAATAGCCATGCACTACTAAATCCTAAACCACATAGATAATTTGGGCTTATGAAAATTTCTTTGTCCTATAGGAAATAAGTTTCCTTATTAGATTATGATTGTTATTTTTTTAGGTTTCCTTATATTAGATTAAGATTGTTATTAAAATTTTCTTATAAGATTAAGATTATAGTTTTATTTTTCAACTTAAGTTAAGAATTCTATTACAGCTTAATTTTGGACACTTATTTTATTTAGGATTATGATGTTTACATACCTATATAAAGGCTACAGATGTGCTTAATTTTTATACAAAAAGTTGTCATACTTTCATTCTTAATTTTATGCTAATTCATATTTATTTTACTTAATTATTTGTGTTTTTCTTATTTAATTTATTTATGTCATTACTTTGAGCTTGGTTCTTTATTTTTATAGGAGAAAAGCTTAAACAACCCAAGAAATGGAAAGAAAAGAACAGCTGCTGGAGTGCACAAAATTGATGCCATTACCGCTTTAACAGCCCAGGTTGTGTAATTTTAATAACTCAAGTGCACGTTATCGTTAATAAGTAATAAAATGATAAGTCAAGTATCGTTCCCATGAGTATTGGTTAATTTGTTCATTACCGAAGACAAGTAATCCTAAATTTAATTGAAGAATTCGATTAATAAATTTTGATTAACAAGAAATTGCAGAAATTTAAATTAAACTAATTAAACGAAATTATGAATTTAAATTGATTAAAACACTAGGGCAGTAGATTTTACCGCAGCTAATTAAACTCAATTTCTTTAATTGTGTTATTTCAATTTGTTACCAATATTGATAGAAAATTATCCTAATTTATTTGATATTCTTTCTCAAGATATACCAAAAATATTTGCACATACTAATTCACTATATCTCTATGTGTATTGAAATACATGAAAGTTCATTAAGTATAATGATAATTAACTTAATTCTGCATGAATCATGATAGTATATCTCTATCTAGCATGTAATTCATTGTGTTCATTACATAATCAAAACACATAAATCACTTCTCAGATCAATATAGTTCACAAATCATTCAAATATTGGCCAAATATTCAAAAGCATTAAGCACAATAATGAACACTCAATATAAACAATAAATCATGAACAACACAAATTCTGGAAATTGATATTCTTCGCTAGGTTACATCTTTGCCCTAGTTAAGAGAAATTAGTTCATAATGAAATTATAACACACCATAATCAAATTGAAAATCATAATAAAAATTTCAGAAAGAGAAAAGTAGAGAGTCGAGGAAGAAAAACTCTATGTAAATCAATGACTTCAGATTCCAGCAAGCTTCACTTCCTCTTCCTTCCCCTCTTTCTTCAAGCTTCTAAAATCTCCAAAATGGTAAAAGAAAACCTTCACTTTCGTTCTCTCTCTCTCTCTTCTGGTCGTTCACCCCTTTCAGTTGCCCATTTAGTCTTCAAAAACACTCCAAATTCACTCCCCCTTGTTAATGAGAAGCTGTCTCCCACTTGTTTCCATTCAAACCAAAATTTAGGCCACTAAACTTGACTTTTTACTTCCTTCCATGACAGGTGGGTTTGTTAATCATTATGTCTAGTTTTTAAATTATTTTAAATTAGTCAAATATAATTCTTGAGGACAAAAATACACTAAAAAATATGGACTATGTTCAGTACAAACGGGCCTTGTTGTTTTCTTTCCATTTCTTAGGCTTTTTGGGCTTTTTTCCTACAAAAATAAAGAACCAAACTCAAAATAATGACAAATAAATTAAATAAGAAAACACAAATAATTAAATAAAATAAATATGAATTAGCATGAAATTAAGAGTCAAAGTATGACAAATTTTGTATAAAAATTAAGTATATCAAATACCCCCAACCTTAATATTTGCTAGTCATCGAGCAAACAGAAAAAAAAAGGACTCAACAACAAAAACTAACTTCCTTACTTCATTTTTCATGGTCAACAAGAATACAACAAGATACAAAATTAATCAAGCAATCATCCAAGGATTAACAATGCTTCATATGTTATGCTCATGTGTAGTGTGTGATAGCCATTAATAATCATCATCTCTCATTTCATCTTCACAAAATTAGAGTATAGCATGCATAGAAGTTTAAACACCAAATCTCACAAAGATGATCACTATTAAAGAAAAACACTCAAAATTTGAGTTAAAACTCAAAAGTATGTGAGACAAGCATTATGCTTAGAATTTTAATAGAGAACAAAGCTCACATATAATAGAAAGAACATGCTATTTTTCGATGTGATGATGGTGATCTCATGAAAAGAATGCCAATAACTTGACTGATGCAAATAAGGATGCACACAAGAATAAAGATCTAATTCAGTTACCTGGTGGTCCCATTACAAGAGCAAAAATGAAGAAATTCAAGGATGCATTAAATGGGATGATTCAAGGCTTGTGGGATGATCTCGCCACGATTCAAGAGTGCACAGAAGAGTCAAATATCAAGCTTGGACTTGAAGACAACAATCAAAACTTGGTAACTTTGACACAAGTACAAGAAGGCAAAACTTGAAGATTGAAGCTTCTATGAAATTTGAATTCTCAAATCTGTACAAGGCCATATTCGAATGATGTTTCAAGGCTAAAGAAGCATGCAATTCGAATGGGATCTTCATCAAGATGCAAAATTCGGATTCCATTTGTCATTTGGGCTAACTTTGCTACTTAAGCCCATTATCTATCTTAGTTTTATTTTTAAACATATGTTATTTAATTTGTTGTGTATTTGGGCTGTTTATGTTAATCATTAAGCCCAAATTCAATTTATCTTAATTTAAGTTAGAATAAGTTTAGTTTTGTAGCCAAACACTCTTATTAGAGTTACTTATTCTTGTATCCTTATATATTTGGCCATGTACTCAAAATAAGGACAGATTACGTTTTGAATGAAAGCTAAAATTAAGAGTGTTTTTCTCTTATTTTGATTCTTCCTTGAATCAAGATTCTTACAATTAAAGCTAATTACTTTAATGGTATTTTATTCCAAGGTTCTATTTCGCAAGTTCATATTGAGTCGCGGACTTGGTTAAATCTGATTTAGCTTCCCAAGGAGTTGCTTCCATGCGTAAAATTATTGAGTCTCAAGTTTAATATACTAGGGGTTCGTATCATTGACTATCATAACAATGAATGCAATCTAATCATATAACACACAAGATCAACGTAGGACTTTCTTTCAAGGTTGGAATGAAGCCAACGAGTAAGCTATTATTAAGAAAGAATAGATAACAGGTACAACAAAGTTATAAGAGCTCGATAACATATGCATCTATTATCAAATTCTCATATTTTCTTGCAAACACATTTCACCACCACCACTTCTTCATATTCTTTGCTTCTTCTTTTCAAAGCACATTATCCTATTTTCTTTTTCTCTTTTCTCTTTTTCAATGCTTACTTAGGCACGAGTCTCGGTTACTCAGTAAAAGTATGGTTACACAAATGAACACAATTTTTTTTTTTATAGCCGTGCATCAAATAGATAATGCATTGTTAAATCAACCACCCATACAACAAGTAACAACCTCTAAATTTATGATGAAGCATATGTCAATACTATACATTTGTAGCTCAAATGATAAGAATAAGGATAAAGACAATTGAAAATTGGCTATTGAGATTGGTTGTTATTGGTTTTAAGAAAGATAGAGATTATTTTAAAGTTCAAAGTGGTTAACTAAGGAAACATGTGTAAGGTCGGCTTGAAAGGCTCAAACGATACAAACAAGGCATAGAATCACTTCTTGTGCATCATAAAACCAAAATTACATCTAAAGCATGAATAATCAAATCAATTGGTCAAAATAAAATATAATGAGATCATTAGAACGAAAATATAACAAGAAAGATGTAGAATAATTATGTAACACTCAAAATTGAAGGATAAGGGGTTCAAAAACTCACAATTAAGGTTACATGAGTCTACACTTTCTTACATAATATTCTCTAATTATATGAATTCATCAATTTAAGATTCTGATCAATCATGACATTAAGTGCTTATGAATTGTGAGAACAAATAATGAAACCTAGGTAATAAAAGGATAATATTATGATCAAACTTAATATCTCATTAATTCCAATTGACCATGCATAAATCATTTCTAAATCTTGTAATTGAATAAGGAAGCAACTCAAACAACTCAAAAACAGAAAATAAGTACGAATTTTCTTTTTTTTTAAACAAATGCAAAGCTAAAGAAATTAATTATAATCAAAGTAAAACATAAAATCTCACCCTCAAACTTAAATCTAACATTGTCCTCAATGTTTGCAATTAAAAATCATGCAATGAATAGATCAAATAAAGGTGAAAATGTAAGGAAATACTTCAAACACAAAGAAAGCAAAAAATGGAAAAGATGGCACCTGATTTGGCAATACTTCAATTGTTGCAGATTTCATATTCTCCCTTTCGTCCACTTTGGGTTGCCTCCCAAGTAGCACTAAGTTTAACGTTTTCAGCCGAACCATATTCTTCAGCAAAGAAAACACTCAAACACTAGCTAATGTGATTGTGCTCTTGCATTGCTCAAAATCACCATCTACATAATGCTTCAACCTCTGTCCATTGACTTTGAATGTTCCTTTTGTATCATGATGGACTTTAACTGCACCATAAGGAAATACACGAACAATGATGAAAGGACCAGACCAGCGTAAGCGTAATTTTCCCAAAAGGAGTCTGATGTGAACAAAGCTACGCAATCATGCATACAAGAGAGGGAAAATTTGGGCTTTTGAAGATTTCTTTGTCCTATAGGAAATAAGTTTCTTTATTATATTAGAATTGTTATTTTTTAGGCTTCCTTATTAAATTAGGATTATTATTTTCTAGGTTTTCTTATTAGATTAAGATTACTATTAAAGTTTCCTTATCATATTAGGATTGTTATTTAGGTTCCCTTAAAGGTTTAGGATTATAGTCTTATTTTCTAACTTAAGTTAGGATTTATATTCCTACTTAATTTTGGACACATTTTTTATTTAGGATTATGATATTTATATGCCTATATAAAGGCTACAAGTATGTAAAACAAATTTAATCATATCATTAATAATACTGAGATATTTCAGCAAGCTTTATTTTGCTTTATTGTGTTCTTGGTAGAATACAATATCTTGACTTATCAAGGAAGTGATCAACCTTTGTGGCGTCTTCAAAATTAGAATTTTTGAGACTTAGTTTCCTTAGATTCTAATCTGATCATCTACAACTTGTTTTCTGATATGATCTGTGGAGATGTAGAGGCTGCTCAAGGTTGTGTGGTTCCTAGTGTTAGGCCGATCACTCGTTCCATGGCTAAGAAACTTCAGACGACACTTGAATTACTTCTTAGAGTGAACATAGCCCATTCGGAAAATCTGGAGGCCAAAGCATTAAAGCCCAAAGTGTTCTTGCTCACTTGCTTGGAAGATTAGGCATTTTTATTTAATTTCGTTTTTCTTATCTTCTATTATTGTTATATTCTTAATTAGCCTAGCCCATGTCCTTACCACCTCTTTCATATTAGGATTCAAACGACGTTGATGTGCAACTACTGGTCTAAAATTTTCTTCCATTAAAATTTTGTGCATGCAAATTGAAGGGTTTATACTTTTAATATCGAAAATGGACCATCCCAATGCAGCCTTATGATCTCTTAAAACTCGAAGTAGTTTTTCCTCTTCCAATTCACTAAGAAGCTGAAATTATGACTGTTAATGTTGAGTTTTCATCTAAGTATGCATATCGAAGGTGAGATGGCAGTGGCTTGAGCTCAAGTTTAGGAGTGGATGACAACAGTTGAAATGATTTCTATCAAGTTCTTCAAAATTCTGCCTTCAAAGAGAATACGGTGGGGCAGCTCCCAAATAATGTGCATATTCTACGATTTCTGCATTTTCGACTTTGGTAGATTCGGCATGCACAATACAAGCTTCAAGTGGCTCATTTGGACGCCCATGTTTGAATGTCTCTGCCACCATCTTGTCTAAAGTGTCAATTTGAAAACAACAATCAATTTCGGATGGATACTTAATTGCTTTGAACACATTGAAGACAACTTGCTCATCTTGAACTCGTAAGATTAATTTCTCTTGTTGTACATCAATCCTCCCCGTAGCTAAAAATGGCCGTCCCAAGATAAGTGGAATTTCTCGATCAGCTTCTGTATCCAAGACAATAAAATCGGCTGGAAAAATAAATTTATCCACCTTGACTAATACATCTTCAATTACACCCCTTGGATGCTTAATTGATCAATCCGCTAACTATAAGGAGACGGTTATCGCCTTTGCTTCACCAAGCCTTAATTTTCTGAAAATAGAAAAAGGCATTAAATTAATACTTGCACCTAAATCACATAAAACTTTTTCAAAATAACATTCTCCAATTGTGCAAGGTATTGTAAAACTCCATGGATCTTTTAACTTTTATGGCAATTTATTTTGCAAGATAGCGCTGCACTCTTCCGTTAACATCAGTGTTTCATTTTCCTTCAATTTTCTCTTGTTGGATAAAATCTCCTTCATAAATTTGGCATAGCTTGGCATTTGCTCCAATGCATCTACAAAAGGAATGTTAATATGCAATTTCTTAAATACATCAAGGAGTTTAGAAAATTGCTTATCTAATTTATTTTTTCGTAGACGTTAAGGGAATAGAATCGATGGCACATAATTCTTGTTAAGACTTGCTCTTTCAGCTTGCGGAATGGAAAAACTTGCTCCCGTAGATGTTTTGTTGGCATTTTCAGAGACCTTGTCATTGTCCTTGTCAATTGTGGATGTTACATTTGATGGACAGAATTCCACTTGTTCTTCCGTTGCTTCTTCTAACTTGTGTTTCAGCTCACCGAGTTGTTTTCCATTGCGAAGTGTAATTGCTTTCACTTACTCCTTTAGATTCGTCTCTGTATTGCTTGGTAAGGCACCTTGCTGTCTTTTCGCTAATAAATTTGCCATTTGACCCATTTTTATTTCAAGATTTCGTATGGATGCAGCCTGATTTTGCAATGTTGTCTCAATCTAGGTAAGTGCATCTTCTAAATTCACTTTCTTCTCTTGCTGCTGAAATCCGGAAGGTGGTTTCATTACATTCTGATTATTGCTCCATGAAAAGTTTGGATGATGTTTCCAAGCTGGATTGTAAGTGTTCGAATAAGGATTATGTTGCTGCCGTTGGAAATTCGACACAAAGTTTGCTTGCTCGGAAGATGAAGAAGCGAATGGACTGCCAACTTGACAATCAATGCTTGCATGATTTCTCCCATATAATTCGCACACCTGAACATGAGATTGGATAGCATTAACATTCAAAATACCAAGCTATTTTGACAAAGTAGAAACCTGCGCTGTCAAGGCAGTGATGGCATCAATTTCGTGCACTCCGACAACTTTTCTTTGTGTTGAACGATCTGAGGGCCATTGATAATTATTAGAAGCCATTTCTTCCAACAACGCATGCACTTCATCATATATTTTGCTTATCAACGCGCAACCCGCTGTAGCATCTATCATTGTTCTAGTTGTGCAACTTAATTCATTGTAAAATGTTTGAACTTGCAACCATGTTGGTAACCCATAATGTGGACACCTCCTTAGCATATCCTTATACCTTTCCCATGCTTCATATAGAGATTCCATGTCAAATTGAGAAAAGGATGTGATATCATTTCGCATCTTTGCTGTATTCACAGGAGGGAAAATTTTCGCTAAGAATTTCTGAGCCAATTCATTCCAAGTTGTAATGGTTCCAAAAGGAAGTGAATTTAGCCATCATTTCGCCTTATCCCTAAAGGAGAACGGAAAGAGTCTCAGTCTTATAGTATCATCTGAAACACCATTATGCTTGAAAGTATCACAAATTTCTAGAAATTTTGTGATATGTGTATTCGGATCATCAGTCGGCAAACTGCTGAATTGGATGGAAGATTGAATCATTGAATTATTGCAGGCTTAATCTCGAAGTTGTTAGCTTGAATTGTAGGCCGCCTAATGCTAGATGAAGTGCCATTAATTGTTGGAATAGCGTAATCCTTCAATGCTCTATTATTTTCAGCCCCAACAATATCAGCCACGTTTTCTGCCATGATATCAGTTTGATGTGTTCTTGATACTTGTTTTCGCTTTTTGTTTTACTTGCGAAACACCCGTTCTATCTCTCTATCCAAAGGAGCAAGATTAGAACTTTCAGAACGTTTCATGCACCAAATGAAGCACCTGAATTTACAATAAACTCAACCTTTAAATTAAAATCAGAATTAATCCAAATCAATATTAACAAAAATAAAAAAAATAAAACAATCCCTGGCAACGGCGCCAAAACCTTGTTGTATAATTTTAATAACGCAAGTGCACGTTATCGTTAATAAGTAATAAAATGATAAGTCAAGTATCGTTCCTATGAGAATTGGTTAATTTGTTAATTACCGAAGATAAGTAATCTTAAATTTAATTGAAGAATTCGATTAATAAATTTTGATTCACAAGAAATTGCAGAAATTAAAATTAAACTAACTAAACGAAATTGTGAATTTCAATTGATTAAAACACTAGGGCAATAGATTTCACCGCAGCTAATTGAACTTAATTTCTTTAATTGTGTTGTTTCAATTTGTTACCAATATTGACAGAAAATTATCCTAGTTTATTTGATATTCTTTCTTAAAATATACTAAAAATATTTGCACATACTAATTCACTATATCTCTATGTGAATTGAAATACATGAAAGTTTATTAAGTATAATGATAATTAACTTAATTCTGCATGAATCATGATAGTATATCTCTATCTAGCATGTAATTCATTGTGTTCATTACATAATCAAAACACATAAATCACTTCTCAAATCAATATAGTCACAAATCATTCAAATATTGGCCAAATATTCAAAAGCAGTAAGCACAATAATGAACACTCAATATAAACAATAAATCATGAATAGGTGGGTTTGTTAATCATTATATCTAGTTTTCAAATTATTTTGAATTAGTCAAATACGATTCTTGAATATAAGGATACACTCAAAAATACGGACTATATTCAGTACAAACAGGCCTTGTTGTTTTCTTTCCATTTCTTGAGCTCTTTGGGCTTTTCTTCTATAAAAATAAAGAACCAAACTCAAAGTGCCATATAAACAAATTAAATAAGAAAATACAAATAATTAAATAAAATAAATTTGAATTAGTATGAAATTAAGAGTGAAAGTATGACAAGTTTTGTATAAAAATTAAACACATCAGTAAGCAACAAATTAGAAAGGCATGAGGACTAGAAAATAAATTTCAGAAAGGAAAAAAGGAAATATTAAAGAGAAAAAAAACAAAAAGAAAAAAAATCAGTAGAGGAATAGAAAGTCAACCAAAAATTATGGAAATCTTAGCCTCTTTTGGAATGCAGGATTGATTCGGTCAAACTCCTTGAAACAGGCTGATTTCTTTTTTCTTAATTCTTCTTGATTTTGTGGGGTTCAGCACCTTCCTTTTTTTTTTCTTGTCCAATCCAAACTAGAAATTGGATTGAGCTATATGCATACCCCACACAGCCCTAATTTGCCAAAAAAAAATTCTTCTTTTTTTCTTTTCTTGATCGAATGCTTTAGTTGATCTTTTTCTCTGTTTTTTTAT
This sequence comes from Melia azedarach, assembly GCA_028052125.1. NCBI lineage: Eukaryota > Viridiplantae > Streptophyta > Magnoliopsida > Sapindales > Meliaceae > Melia > Melia azedarach. Next base: position 8,714,814 of record CM051399.1, read on the forward strand.
ACCTTCAAATGCCCAAGATTGACGCAACAAAAAAGAATAAAAAGAAACTAAAAGAAATGGATAGATAAAGACTATGCAAATCAACCAAATTAGAGTTTTGATGCAACCTAAATTCAATTTGCTACATATTGAAAGGAACACTTTTTTTTAAATATAAATGACATTGAACGAAGACAAAATAAAATTGAAACAAATAGATACGAGAATTAAAGAAAGAAAATAGAAAACTTAAGAAAATGATATAACCTGATTTAGAGTCGAAGCTCTTGTACCAAACTGATACAAACCCTTAGTATATTAAACTTGAGATTCAACATCTTTACGTATGTAAGCAACTTCTTGGAAAGTTAGATCATATTTAACCAAGTTCGCGATCTATTTTCAACTTGTGAAATAGAACCTTGGAATAAAATATCTTCAAGGTAATTAGCTTTGATTGTAAGAACCTTAATTCAAGCAAGTAATGGAGATCGAGGTGGTGGTCAAATGGTTCAAGCTAATATTCCCAATTCTTTTCAAGATCCTTTGCAAGTAATTGGCGGTCCAATGACTAGGGTAAAGACAAATAGGATGAAAGAGGCTTTATCAGGCTTAATCATGGAAGTGTATGACAAAAAGGTTATTCTAGAAAGTTCTAAGATTGTTCGTGAAGTTTCCAAAGCTTTACCAAAGATAATCACTTATCTTTATGTGCAAGAAGAAAAATAAAATAGCCTTGCGCTGCTAAATCCTAAAGCAGCATGGATAATTTGGGCTTATGAAGATTTCTTTATCCTATAGGAAAAAGTCTTCTTATTAGATTAGGATTGTAATTTTTTTTAGGTTTCTTTATTAGATTATGATTGTTATTAAAGTTTTCTTATTAGATTATGATTATTATTTAGGCTCCCTTATAGGATTAGGATTATAGTTTTATTTTTCAACTTAAGTTAGGATTTCTATTCGTACTTAATTTTGGATACTTCTTTTATTTAGGATTATGATGTTTACATGCCTATATAAAGACTACAAATATGTAAAATGAATTTTTATCACATCATTAATAATATTGAGATATTTTCAGCAAGTTTAGCTTTCTTGATTTTGGTAGAATACAATATCTTGACTTATCAAGAGAATGATCAACCTTTGTGGCGTCTTCAAGATTATAATTTTAAAGACTTAGTTTCTTTAGGTTTTAATCGGATCATCTACAACTTGTTTTCTAGTTTTTAGGGTGTGTATAACAATTGATTCAAGAGTTCCTAGAGCAGGTCGTCTAGTGGGTTCTTATTGGCAAGACTCAATACAGGAGAAACACTTTGATGCAAATAAGGATGCACACAAGAACAAAGATCCAATTCAGCTACCTAGTGATCCCATTACAAGAGCAAGAATAAAAAAATTCAAGGATGCATTGAATGAGATGATTCAAGGCCTGTGAGATGATCTTGCAACAATTCAAGAGTGCAAAGAAAAGTCAAATATCAAGCTTGGTAATTTTGACACAAGCACAAGAATGCAAAACTTGAAGATTGAAGCTTTTATGAGATTCGAATTCCCAAATCTATACAAGGCTATATTCGAATGATGTTTCAAGACTAAACAAGAATGCAATTCGAATGGGACCTTTATCATAATGCAAAATTTGGATTCCATTTGTCATTTGGGCTAACTTTGCTACTTAAGTCCATTATCTATCTTAGTCTTATTTATAAACATATGTTATTTAGTTTGTTGTGTATTTGGGCTGTCTATGTTAATTGATGTGCTTAATTTTTATATAAAATTTGTCATACTTTCACTCTTAATTTCATGCTAATTAATATTTATTTTACTTAATTATTTGTGTTTTCTTATTTAATTTGTTTATGTTATTACTTTGAGTTTGGTTCTTTATTTTTGTAGGAGAAAAGCCCAAAAAGTCTAAGAAATGGAAAGAAAACAACAAGGCCCATTTATACTGAACATAGTCCGTATTTTTTAGTGTATTTTTATACTCAAGAATCGTATGTGACTAATTCAAAATAATTTGAAAACTAGACATACTGATTAACAAACCCACCTGTCATAGAAGGAAGCAAAAAGTCATGTTTAGTGGCCTAAATTTCGGTTTGAATGGAGACAAGTGGGAGACAGCTTTTCCTTAACAAGGGAGAGTGAATTTGGAGTGTTTTTGAAGACTAAATGGGCAACTGAAAGGGGTGAATGACCAGAAGAAAGATGGAACGAAAGTGAAGGTTTTCTTTTACCATTTTGAAGATTTTAGAAGCTTGAAGAAAGAGGGGAAGGAAGAGGAAGTGAAGCTTGCTGGAATCTGAAGTCATTGATCTACATAGAGTTTTTCTTCCTCAACTCTTTACTTTTCTCTTTCTAAAATTTTCATTATAATTCTCAATTTGATTATGGTGTGTTGTAATTTCATTATAAACTAATTTCTCTTAACTAGGGCAAAGATGTAACCTAGCTAAGAACATCAATTTTCAGAATTTGTGTTGTTCATGATTTATTGTTTATATTGAGTGTTCATTATTGTGCTTAATGTTTTTGAATATTTGACCAAGATTTGAATGATTTGTGAAATTTATTGATCTGAGAAGTGATTTATGTGTTTTGATTATGTAATGAACACAATGAATTACATGCTAGATAGAGATATACTATCATGATTCATGCAGAATTAAGTTAATTATCATTATACTTAATGAACTTTCATATATTTCAATTCACATAAAGATATAGTGAATTAGTATGTGCAAGTATTTTTGGTATATCTTGAGAAAGAATATCAAATAAATTAGGATAATTTTCTGTTAATATTGGTAACAAATTGAAATAACACAATTAAATATATTGAGTTCAATTAGTTATGGTGAAGTCTACTGCCCTAGTGTTTTTTATAAGAACCCACAGATGACTTACCCTAGGAACTCTTGAATTAGTTATTATGTGCACCCAAGAAACTAGAAAAAAAGTTGTAGATATCATATTAGAACCTAAGGAAACTAAGTCCTTAAAATTCCAATCTTGAAGACGCCACAAAGGTTGATCACTCCTTTGATAAGTCAAAATATTGGATTCTGCTAAGAACACAAGAAAGCAAAGCAAAGCTTGCTAAAATATCTCAATATTATTAATGATATGATCCAATTCGTTTTACATACTTGTAGCTTTTATATAGGCATGGAAATATCATAATCCTAAATAAAAAAGGTGTCCAAATTTAAATAGGAATACAAATCCTAACTTAAGTTGGAAAATAAGACTATAATCCTAATCCTATGAGGGAACCTAAATAAGAATCCTAATCTAATAAGAAAACTTTAACAACAATCCTAATCTAATAAGGAAACTTAAATAACAATCCTAATCTAATAAGGAAACCTAAAATAAAATAAAAATCCTAAACAAATAAGGAAACTTATTCTATATAGAATAAAGAATCTTCAAAAGCTCAAATTCTCCATGTGGCATAAGGAAGTAGTAACGCAGGGCGACTTTTTTCTTCCTTTTATAGTTCATTTGAATTTTTGTCATATAATCAGTCCATCTCTTATAGTTCAACTCACTTGAAAAGCTTAATGGATTATGTGAATGTTGCCCTTGAGTTCCTCTAAGCTTTTGTGAGAGTTTCCTCTCTTGTATGCATAATTGCGCACTTTTGTTCACATCAGTTTTAATCAATAGAAATTCACAATTTCGTTTAGTTGGTTTAATTTAAATTTCCGCAATTTCTTATTAATCAAAATTTATTAATCGAATTATTCAATTAAATTTAGAATTACTTATCTTCGGTAATTAACAAATTAACCAATCCTCGTGGGAACAATACTTGACTTATCATGTTATTACTTGTTAATGATAACGTGCACTTGCGTTATTAAAATTACACAACATTAATCCTTAAGTCCAAGTTCAGTTTGTTCTAATTTAAGTTAGAATAATTTTAGTTTTGTGGCCAAACACTCCTATTAGAGTTACTTATTTTTATATCCTTATATATTTGGCTATGTACTCTAATGGAGGCATATTACTTTTTTTTTTTTAATGAAAACTAAAATTAAAAGTGTTTCTCTTGTTTTAATTTTTGCTTGAATCAAAATTCTTACAATCAAGCTAATTACTTTAAGGATATTTTATTCTAAGGTTCTATTTTGCAAGTTAAAATTGGGTCGCGGACTTTGTTAAATCTGATTTAGCTTTTCAAGAAGTTGCTTCTATATATAAAGATATTGGGTCTTAGGTTTAATATGCTAGGGGTTCGTATCACACTTTTAATTTTAATTTTCATTCAAAAAATAATCTGCCTCTAGTAGAGCACATAGGTATATAAGGATACAAGAATAAATAACCCTAATCGGAGTATTTGCCCACAAAATTAAACTTATTTTAACTTTAATTAAAATAAACTGAATTTAGGCTTAATGACTAACATAAATAGTCCAAACACATAACTAACTAGTAACATATGTTTATAAATAAGACTAAGATAGATAATGGACTTGAGTAGCAAAGTTAGCCCAAATGACAAATAGAATCCGAAACTTGCATCACGATGAAGATCCCATTCCAATTGCACGATTGTTTAGCCTTAAAACATCATCTAAATATGGCCTTGTAAAGATTTGACAATGTGAATCCTATATATGCTTTAGTCTTCAAGTTTTGCCTTCTTGTACTTGTGTCAAAGTTAGTAAACTTTGATTATTGTCTTCAAGTCCAAGCTTGAAGTTTGACTCTTCTTTGCACTCTTGAATTGTTGCAAGATCATCCCGCAAGCCTTAAATCGTCCCATTCAATGCATCCTTGAATTTCTTCATTCTTGCTCTTGTGATGGGACCACTAAGTAATTGAATTGGATCTTTACCCTTGTGCACATCCTTATTTGCATCAAGGATTATAATTTTTTTTCTCTTTATTTTAAGATCTTTGTTCCAACTTAAGTTAAGATTTCTATTTCTACTAATTTTGAATTTTTATTTATTTAGAATAATAATATTTACATGCCTATATAAAGGCTACAACTATGTAAAATAAAATTTTAGGATCACATCATTAATAATATTGAAATATTTTCAGCAAGCGTAGCTTTGTCTTCTTATGTTCTTGGTATAATATAATATCTTAATTTATTAAGGGAGTGATCAACTTTTGTGGCGTTTTCAAAATTAAAATTTTAAGGATTTAGAATCCTTTAAGTTCTAATATGATTATTTTCAACTTATTTTCTAGTTTTTGGGTTCGCATAATAACTGATTTAAAAGTTTTTAGGGTAGGTAGTGTAATAAGTTCTTATCAAGTCATAGGACAAAACTGTATATTTCTCCCTCTTAGGATGATGATGCTCATATTCAAAATACCCTCATCAATCATTGGATTTTATAATTTCCATAACATCAACCATAGTCTAATAATAATAATAAAGTAAAAATGATAAAACTAAAGAAAAAAATATAGTATTTTCTTCTAAAATTAAATATCACAGTTCTTATTTTTTAAGAGATGATTTTAAAAGTGATAATAAATAGTCGTCTATTACCTAAAACAATAAGTAATACTTTAGATACGAACTCAGTTTTCTAAAAACTCGAATCCCTCAATATAAACTCAACTTTCTAACGCATGGTTGCTGGTCAATAATCATTTTATTAAAAGTACTACTAGTTCTAAAGTTCAAAGCTACTTAATTAGCTAAATCCATTTTATTTTTATTAACTACAATATTGATGTTCACAAATATGCTCGTTATACAATTAAAGCATATTGAGAAAAACTCAAGTTAAATATTCTAAATATTGTTTTAATGAAATCAATTTGTATCTTTTCAATTATTGTACTTGTATATAAGAAATAATGTATATTATGTAAAAGATTATATGGATTTAGCATAATTATAAATAAGTATTCTTTATTTCCTTGCATAATAGACATTTAATTAATTTTTATGAAAAAATATATTAAAAAAAAGAACAATTGATAACCTCATATTTGTACACATATTTATATCATTTGTAAATCATTAGATCTATATACTTCTAATGATTGAGATTGAATTTAATACATGTAATTAATATATATATGTCAAATTCAATTTCAACCGTTAGAAGTGTATAGATTTATAAATAAATGTAAACATATGTATAAAAATATACGGCTGCCAATCTGGTTCCTATTAAAAATTAATACAATTTTTTTAATCTTACCGATCGTGTACTCTTCTAAAAATGGGTTTAAATCTTTTTCTCATATATTTTTTCCTAATATTTTAATAAGAATAATTATAGTGCATAATTTTAAAATTATTTTAAGACAATTTTTTTTATATGACACCCAAATATATTGTATTTTTATTTTTTAAAATTGGTAATAATTTTTCAAACTCCTAAATATAAGTTGTTTGAAAATGATGGTTTGCTCACAAATTAAATTATTTAAAAAGTAAAAAGAAAGAAACCAAGTGTAACAATGAGAAGAAAAAAAAAAGTATAACGATTTCAATATATCTTTAAATCTCTTTTAACTTTTTTATCCCTGACACCATTATGTTTTAACAATGAACTACTCGAAAATAAATATTGGCCGATGCCCTAGAAAAGTCAAATTAACTCAACTGTTGGTGTCTCGTTTTAAAATTTAAAATCCATTAATTTTAACTGACAAGCATGCAATTTTTAATAAAAAGGTTATTGAGTAATCAATTAGTTGAACAAATTATGTAAGAAGATTTGTATAGTAAACAAAAATAAAAGTTGAATATTGCTTATCACTATAGTTATTTAATAATTTTTTTTTTGGGAGATTGTTCGGTACTCCTACCTTGTTTGGCCTAATACTCTATCAACTTCTATTATTTGACAAATAACTCATCACTCTCTAACGTAAGTTCTGTTATTAAAGACTATTATGGTTTTAGGACAATTAAGTAAGTTGAATGACATGCATACAATGACATATTGCTTTCATTAAATGTGTCAGAAATACTTGAAAAATATACTTAAAATTTAAATTTCTAAATATTTAGATACTAAATTAATTTAAAAATAATAACTAAATTTATTAATATTTTATAAATAATAATTGATTGCAAGCTGCCACCACACTAGTCAATATATGTTGCCGGTGATCTGCTCCAAATAAATTATCTTTTGACATCATTATATTTTATATTTTTTAATCTACGTGATAATAATTATTTTTTTAAAAAAAAGAGGTGGCCAAATTAGCCAGGCCACCTTGCAACTTTATCAAACCAACGGCAAATAGTGCACAACGCCATCATTATTGAATAGATCGACTTTTCACAACTCTGGTGATGGTGGTGATGTGCTTCCACTTACCGCCAGTAAAATGGAGCCACAAAATAGCTACCACCATTTAAATAGATCAAAAAATTTAAAATCTAATAATGTCAATAACAATTTATTTGGAGTCTAATGATGCCACCATTGATAAAATATTCATAAATTAATTTATAAATTTTAAATCAATTTGTTATGTAAAATTATTGTAAATATTTGTAAATTTTTATTTTATATTTTTCTATGTTTATCACTTAAACCATTTGCTTTATTCTTTATCTTTTTATTTGTTTATTTTGCAAATTGCTTCTGGATCAAAATTGTGGAGATTTGGAAGAAAGAGAATGGATGAATAATATTTGTCTTTTAGGAAAAATATTTATGTAACACAACTAACACACCGAAAGGTATATAAATAATTTTCTCCCAAAAATAACTTTTTCATTTAACAAAGCTAACGTTCAGGATGTAAGGGATATCAAGCAAATAACATGAGAAAAAAGAGATGTTAAGCCAAAAATATATATATATATATATCAAAAAATAAATAATTTAATATTTATATTAAAATTTTAGATTAAAAAAAATAAATGCAAGTGTTTTTTCACCAAATGAAATGTTAATTATTATTATTTCATTTACTAATAATAAGTATTTAAATATTTGTTTAAATTAATTGGGTAATCTTCAATTTACCCCAACCATTATTGACAAACATCAATTTACCTCTAAATTTATCAAAAGTCCTCATTCCACCCCCAAACGTTAAGTTTAACATAACCCTTAAATATTACCATTGACCATAACTTATTTATAAAAATACGATTATATCCCTATCAAATTCAAAAATATTTTTTCTCATTTAAAAATATTTTTAATATAAGTATCAAATTCAATAATGGTATTTTTAAATGAGAAAAAATATTTTTAAATTTGATAGAGATATAATCGTATTTTTATAAATAAGTTATGGTCAATGGTAGCATTTAATGGTTATATTAAATTTAACATTTGGGGGTAGAATGAGGACTTTTGATAAATTTGGAGGTGAATTGATGTTTGTCAATAATGGTTGGAGGTAAATTGAAGATTACCCAAATTAATTTATCAATCTATTCTAAAGAATTACATTTCAATTATAACTAATAAGAACTATTTAAAATAAAAATGCATTAATTACTTAGTGCTGTAGATAAATTACCTAGATAAATTACATTTCAATTGTCTTTTAGTAATTAAGCCAATAGCTAAATTATTATGTACAACATGAGCCGTATACAAAAAATAAGGATCGACGCAATATACAGGTCAAATTTACATTTTAGGTATAAAATCACAAAGACCAGCTCGAAAGTCAACATGAAAACATAAATAATTAATTAAAATATTTGGATGAACTCATGAAACAACATATACTTTTTGTAGGTGTATTCATCACTTTATATGATCAATTTGCAGGGCATAATGTAATGTTTGAAACTAACAGAGAATTGATATAAGCAAACAATGAAGCAATTTTAGACTTTTACAACTAAAAATGGTAACCCAGTACAATCCTTCTTGCACCAAGGGCAACACAGTAAAGTTAGTTTTACTGCCGAAATCAAGAGTGTAATTAGATACGAGATTAAGGGGATAAATAAGTTCGGAAGTACCCCACTGACACTGCCCTCTCATTGCTCAGCTGATTAGTGTAAGAACCTTGAACTTACAAGCACTTGCATTATAATGTTAATTTTCAGACACACCCCTAGCAAAAACAAATACAATATAATACAATTTGGCAAAAATTTACTGAACCACGTTTCAAAAAGTATACAAATCTGGAAAAAGAAAAAGTTGAACACGAAACACAAACACGACCAAAATATTTGCATGATTGAATTGGTTAGAATGCATAGAGTGATTTGAAATTCAGGAATCAGAATTAAGAGTGATATTGATTTAACTCTATGCTCACGTCCTCTGCAAACTCATTTCATGTACCATAGTAGTTAACGCCAAAAATGTTGATAGATGAACCTCTATTCCTACTTTACATCTTCATCAATCAATCAAGGTGTAAAAGAAAAACTACATAGCCTCTTTCATACTCACGCTGATGGAAATCATAATGCTGCCAGTTCAGCCTTTTTATCCTCCAAAAGCTTTAGCTCCTCGCGCCAACCTTCCAGTTTTGAGAACTTCTCCAACTGCTCTGGCTTCAATTCTTGCTGCCCAGTTTTCTGCTGTTGGACTTCCGCAAGTCGAATCTGCAGTCATGAGTGCGAAAATAAATGAATATCCACACTCAAAATTGTCCGAGTTATAGTTGCTTCTGGTACTTCTACCCGACCTTCAAAATTGTTGGTTGCCCAATTATAGCACATCAAAGTAGCAAACAAACTTGCAGGAATTTTGGATTCAGAAATAAGAGAACAACAAAAATGAAATAACATTTAGGCTGTGGTACAAAGCTGAACAGAATCTTTATGAAGTAAAAATAAGCTGAACCTCAAGTCATTCTTTTTGCACATCCTCCATCATTGTTTTCACCAAATTAAATGCAGTACTTGTCCAATATAATATGCATTTGGAAGAAAATATATAAATGCATGTCTTAAATAATGAGTCCATGGATATATGCTACTTACTAATTCTTTTTTCAAATTTTGTACAAGAAACATTTAAAGTAGTAACAAATACAAAATGAGAAAAACTGTTCATTGTGAAACAACCAAGTCATCTAAAATATCCTTGAATCAACTAGAACCTGAAGCCATAATCAAGCAAGATAGTAGCTTTATCCCATCGGAATTTGTAATCTTCCTCCCAAGAATCTTAAACTACTCTTCTAACCTTTTCCAACCAAACCCAATAGTAAGACTGCAAGTATTAAGAATAAAGAAAAAGGAGGATGAGAAGAAATGATAGCAGCTATTGCTATTATTAGTGCCTTAAATGGGTTTATCATTTAGCAGGATGAAAGAAAAGCTTCAAAAGGCCTGTTTTTTGAGGCTACCTATTGAGACAAGTAATTGCATTTGGATTGGGCTACATGTGACTCAATTTGGTGCAGATACTATTATCGTGGAAAGTGTGTTCTGAGAAATTCAAACAGTAAGGACTCAGCAACACCAATGCAAGTTTTGTCAAGACCTAAGCATTTCAAGCTTTCCCACATAAAACTGGAGAAATGCCAGTGGACTCTCTGTTATTAAATTCATGGCTCAAGGGAGTCACTCAACTGATCCTTACAATGGTTAAGAAGATGAAGAAGAATGAAATTAACAATAAATGGTGACAATCAAATAATAATTAGCCACAAATCATATCCATTATGGCTACTGATCAACAAAAAGAGAAAACACAAATATGAGTACATATGAGCACTTGGTATTTCCCCACTCTAAAAGTTGACAACTTTCCACAAGTATCATGAAACCAATAAAATGCGCAGGCAGCAACCAAATTAGATGGGGAATAAGGGAGCAAAAAGAGAAAGAGGATGAGAAACTAGTTATATTAAGACTAGAAAAACAATCAGCTAAAAACCGTCTCAGAATACAGGTATATCAATTGGCACAACTAACAGACCCTAAACCGATATCAATTTTGCTTGTGGCAATATCATGAAACTGCATTTTGGTCAAGGAAAGACATTCTCAACTTTTAGCTTTGTATTCAGGTATGAAGCAAAAGTTTTCCCTTTTCTTAGCATTTCTTCCTAGCTTCAGCATTCTACACATTCCTCTTCTGAAAAGAACTTTGATTCATTTATGCCTAGAATTACAACAAGCTTAAGAACCTGCAAATACATGTTATGTTTGTTAATATTTTCTAGTGCACAGATGACTCAGAATTAAATTTTAAACAACAAAATTACATGGAATGACCAAAATCATATTTTTCTGAGTTGGATCCGGTATTACGAGAAACTACCATTTCTAGAACAAAGTCTCTTTTGAATTTCATTTTGAAATTTGGTGGGCATTCTGCTAATTTCCAATAAGCCAAATGTAGCATCATGATTCAGCATGGACTCGAGTAGGGAATTTAAGGTCAAGTTCATTCTATTAAATACTGATGGCAATGAAAAATGGGCCAATTTAGTGTTCTTTTGCTTTTGTTTCTTTTCATTTGATTCTGAGAATGTCAGGAAAATTAGTAATCAAAATAAATAACTGAAATAAGAGTGTGCAAATTGTTCATTCAGAACTAAATATAAAATCTTAAAATCTTTTAGCCTTTACCCTTTAAACTAGTCCCAGTTGACCTAATAACCCAAAGCCATGTTATTTGCATTACACCCAAGGAAGAGGGAAATTCTACCTTGAAAAAGCTAAAAAATTATCATCATTGGCATAGTAATTATAAAAGGGAGTAAGATTTGTGACAGCCAACACATAAAGATAATGAATATAGATTAGTTATACTTGCACCAAATTCATCAATATTCAAGTTTAGCAGCCATGGATAATTTACAAGTGCGTCAAAGTAATCTAAACTAAAAACTTTATAGTATGTCGCTTGTTGAAATATGTAGCAATAATGCTAATTTTATCAAGAAAAAGTATGACATCCAAAAAATATCTCTTCATAAAAAATTAACACCTGACACAAATCAATGAACAGTTACAGAGTAGTGAGTCAATGTGAACTTCCAGTCACGTCCAGATTGAGCAGTGTCAATCATTGTTAAAGTCCCTCTTCTGCATTGCACGTGGATTGGGCAGAATGTTTTCTATTATTTATAACTAGCTGGGCCAACAATTTAACCTATTAGGTTTGTTATAGCATCACTTCACACAAGTTCACCAGTGGCATCGCAAACATGTAGTCACCTTCTAGGGAATATGGTTTAGGAATAAATGCTAACTGTAGAAATCAGAGGTTTGAATGATTCTCTATTTCTCTTACCTTTTAATATCTGAAGGGATAATAAATAGGGATTGGTTCCCTTACAAAACAATCTCCTAATAAAAATACACTTAACAATTAACTAATCTAAGTATATGTCTATCTCCCTAACTAATAGATAAGCTTTTCAACAATTATCTAAAATTCTACAAATAAAACAAAATAATCTACTATTCTACACTCCCCCTCAAACTGAGGAATAGATATTTATCATTCCCAATTTGCTTGAAAGATCATCAAACCGTTGTCTTGACAAAGCCTTAGTTAGTATGTCAACTATTTGTAACCTCATAGGAATGTACACCATCTTAATCAAGCCATGATCGATCTTTCCTTGATGAAGTGTCAGTCAATCTCCACATACTTCGTTCTGTCATGATGAACTGGATTATGAGCTATACTAAGTGCCGCTTGATTGTCACAAAACATACCAACTGTAGGCTCAGATGGCATTTTTAGTTCTTCAAGAATTCTTTTAATCCAAAGAGCTTCACACACTCCAAAAGCAATTGTTCTGTATTCAACCTCAGCACTACTACGAGCAACAACTGACTGCTTTTTACTTTTCCAAGTCACCAAATTGCCCCATACATAGGTACAATACCCAGATGTTGAACGTCGGCCTGTCATGGAGCCAACCCAGTTTGAAGTTGTGTATACTTCAATCCCTTTGTTCTAGTGTTTTCCAAAAAATAAACCTTTTCCAGGTGTCATTTTGAGATACCCTAGAATTCGATAAACAACCTCAAGATATTCCTCTGTGGGACTATGCATAAACTGGCTCACAACACTTACTAGAAATAAAATGTTAGGTCGAGTACGTGAAAGGTAAATGAGTTTACCAACTAACCTTTGATATTGCCCCTTATCAATAAGTGTACTTTCCTTCAAAACTTCAAGCTTCATATTTTGTTCCATTGGTGTAGAAGATGGTTTGCAGCCAAGCATTCCAATTTCTTGAAGAAGATCTAGTACATACTTTCTTTGAGAAATTGAAACACCATCTCTCATCCTAGCTACTTCCATTCCCAAAAAATATTTGAGTTTCCCTAAGTCTTTAATTTCAAATTCCTTAGACAAAGTGGCTTTCAAGTTCTTCATTTCCTCCAAATTATTATATGTGACTACTATATCATCAACATATACAATTAGAATTATAATCTTACCACCAGATGCAAACTTGAAGGACGTTGTGTGATTCGATTGACCTTGAGTGTATCCAAATCTCTTCAAAGCACATGAAAACCTCTCGAACCAAGCCCGAGGAGATTGCTTTTAACCCGTAGAGCGACTTTTTAAGCTTGCATACTCTACCTGAGTTGTAGTTATTTTCAATGCCTGGAGGAACAATCATGTATACTTCTTCAGTGAGATCCCTATTTAAGAAAGCATTTTTCTCATCAAGTTGTTGTAACGGCCAATCATTATCTACTGTAAGTGAAATAAAGACTCTTACAATGTTGAGCTTTGCTACTAGAGCAAATGTTTCTTGGTAGTCCACTCCATAGGTTTGAGCAAAGCCCTTAGCAACAAACCGAGCTTTAAACTTATCAATGTTCTATCTGCTAAGTACTTTACAGTAAATATTAGGGGTGGGCATAAAACCCGGCCCGAACCAGAACTAACAGGTTCGGTCTAATGTTTCAATTAAATCGGTTCGGTTTAAATTCTAAAATATAAAAACCTAGAATTTTCAGTCCGATTTCGAGTTTGACTCAAAAAACCAAAACCAAATTAGAATTATTATTTTTTAATATTTTTCTTATAAAACGACGTTGTTTCAGAAACACGACATCGTTTTATTCTTAAAAATCTTTAAAAAATAATAATTTAATTTAAAAATCGATCCGACCCAAAATCCGAATAGTTCGATTCTGTTTTATTTCGGTTTCCTCTTGTATTCGGTCTGGTCCGGTCCGATTCTTTATTTCAATTTGGTCCAGTTCGATTCTAAAATTGAAAAATTATGGGCTCCATTGCAATGGTACTTGCTAGAATCTCAAGAGGAATAGATTTCGGAGTTGAGTCATGATTGTGATCAAGTATTTCTGCAGACACTATATCATCAGTATTATAGCGGTGTGAGTAAACACGGAGCTCAGTTGTTGGTGCAGTAGTGTTAAACTCAAGAGGTTTAGACTTTCTTGTTGGTGCAAGGAATTCAGACTCGGTTGCTGGAACATATTCATATTCAAAAAAAGACTCGATGGAGAAGACTCAGACTCAATAGTAATATAAATAACACTTTCCCAAAACTGAAAAGACTTGGTGGAAGAAGACTCAGACTCAATAAGTATAGGAATAACACTTTTCCAAAACTGAGCTTGACCTTGACTTGAACTCTCCCCTTCAAGAAGAGTTTTGGAGTAATAACGAAGTTGTTCAAAAAACTTAACATTCATACAAGTATAGAATTTTCTAATGATCGATGAATAACAACAATATCCTTTTTGTGTAGATGAGCATCCCAAAAATAAACACTTAATGGCACGAGGGTCTAGTTTGCTCTGCCCTTGATTATGGATATGGACAAAAACACTAACCAAATACCTTTGGTGGAAGAGAATTGATTATTTGGATATTATGATAGGTTGCTTTCAGAACAGTAATAGGAGTTTGAAATTTGAGAACCTGGGAACATAATCTATTGATCAAATATGTAGCAATAAGTATAGTTTCTCTCCAAAAAAATTTAGGCACGTTTGAGGTAAACAGTAATGATCTAGCCGCTTCTAAGAGGTGTCTATTCTTACATTCCGCAACCCCATTTTGTTGTGGTGTATCCCAACAAGATTTTTTATGAATAATACCATTTTCACTAAGATATGCTCCTAAAATAGAGTTGAATTGGGTTTGGATCATAGAATAAAAGCTTTTAAATATATTTCTAACTTCTGTTTTGTCTTTGATTAGGTAAACCCAACTTATCCTTGAATGGTCATCTATTAAAGTGATGAACCATTTAGCACCATTGATATTAGAAATTTTGGAGGGTAAATCACTATGAATAAGAGAGAAAGGAACAGTAGACTGATAAGGCTATGGAGAATAAGAGACACGACTCTGTTTTGATAATTGACAAACTTCGCAATACAATGACTCTAAGTTTGTATCTTTGAAAAGAGAGGGAAACAACATTTTCAAATATGGAAAACTAGGGTGGCCTAACCTAAAGTGTCACAACATTATTTCATGACTTCTAGACTATCTAACAAAAACAAGATCACTACTAACATTTTGAGCTTGTCCAGTTGCCGATTTATTGTTGATGGTATAGAGACCATCATATGCCCAAGCACAGCCAATCGTCTTCCCTGATTCCATTTCCTGAAACTCACAGTAAGTAGGGAAAAACTTAGTGACACAATTCATATCTTGTGTAAGTTTGTTAATTGAAAGAAGATTACATAAGAGGTTTGGACCATATAAGACTGGAGATAACACCATTTTATTTGATAGAACCACTTTTCCTTTACCAACTACCGGGGAAAAAAAACCACCTGTTATTTTGATTTTATGATTTTCACATGAAGGTTGGTAAGATTGGAAAAGATTAATGTTACCAGTCATATGATCAGAAGCGCCAGAATCAACAATCCATGATATATTAGACTATTTTAGCATTTAGAGCCTGAAAAGCTATACCTTTTTGTGCCACAGATCCAATTGCAATTGTTGAGGCACCAAAGTAATTTTGATCGAGTAATTTTTGTAAAATATCCATTTGTTCTAGACTAAATGGACTTGTTTTGGCTATAGACTTATCAATTGTGGCCTGGTAACCACGATTTTCCTTTTCGGCATCCTTTCCACCCTTCCAGTTGGCTGGTTTCCCATGTATTTTCTAGCAAGTGTCTTTAGTATGTCCCGCACAATGACAGTGATCACACCAAATTTCCCTTAATTACAAGGGCTGATCCTTCATTGGTTGAGTGTTGAGTGACAATCTCTTTTAGCATCACCTTTTTCTAGCTTTCCTTCCTACGAACTTCAAAACACGCTTCTCGAATGGAGGGGAGTGGCTTAGTGGCAAGGATTCTCCCCTCACTTTATCTAGATTTTTGTTGAGGCCTGCAAGAAACATAAAATCCTCTCCTTCTCAATAATTTGCTAGTACTTGATGGAGTCATTTGGACAGTCCCATTCAATTGTTTCAAACACATCTAGTTGCTACCAATATCGCGAAAGAATACTGAAGTATTGAGTCTCGAAGATTTATGTAGAATTTTCGCTGTCAAAAAGGTCTCTCTAGCAGCATCCTAAATTCTTTTTCCGTTTTGTAGAATAGAAAAGTTTGCCCAGTATCAGCCTTCATTGAATTTATTAGCCAGGACATAACCATGTTGTTTTCTGCCCTCCAAAGTTTGAAACAAGGATCATCCTTATTCGGTTGAGACTTCTCGCCAGTCAAATAATCATCTTTGCCTCAACCGCTAACGTACATCATCACGGATTGTGACCATTGCAGAAAATTCCGTCCGTTGAGCTTGTGGACGGTGAAATGCAATACAAACCCCTCAGATGCTCTGCTGGTGCCTGGAATCATTGATGTTGTTGCTAAAGTAGTCTCCATAGACATAGTAGACTGCCTGTCAATAGTTCTCGATGTGACCATGATTATATCCAAATTTACTAAAGAAGAGATTGAATTTGGATTTCAAACCCGTAGCTTTGATACCATGTAGAAATCAAAGGTTTGAATGATTCTCTATTTCTCTTACCTTTTAATATCTGAAGGGAACAATAAATAGGGATTGGTTCCCTAACAAAACAGTCTCCTAATAAAAATACACTTAACAATTAACTAATCTATGTTTATCTCCCTAACTAATAGATAAGCTTTTCAACAATTATCTAAAAACTCTACAAATAAAACAAAATAATCTACTATTCTACACTAACCTTGATTCCACCTCATATACAGCTAATTATGTGTAGCTACAAAAGTTGATTATAGATTAATTTGGTTAGACATATTTAAATGTTTAGGATATTTTAATGAGGATTAGAAAATTCATGGTTTTTTTACTACATCTGAGAATGCATGATCAGTTCTAATGCTTATTGTTTAAAAGAATTCAGAGGAAAGTGTGATAAGGTTCATTTTCATGGGAATACTGGTGTCATATTTTTTTTTGTCTTAAACCATTCAATGAGCTTATGAAATCCAAAGTGAATACATGTTACTAGTTTTAATGTACAATATTTCATTCTTCTTTGACGACCTTTTTGGTCATAGAATCTCATATTGGTAAACATTTAGATTCTTACAGGCATTCCTTTGCAAAATATATTCCATCCGCAACCAACGCATAATCCCCTTTTCATTAAAACCGAAAATGATAACACTGTAAAATCATTAAAGAATTTGTTAGACCAAAGGACTATGATGAACTTTACCTTCTTTTTAAGAGCCCGAATTCTTTTATCAATGTCTTGACCAGGTGCCCCAACATCAGTAGTGTCCTTTGCATCTGACAGAAGGGTCTCTAAAACCGCATTTGAAGAAACATATAGTTCATTCATCTGAGACATCAATGACTTGGCAGATGCTGATCCATGATCTAGATTTTCAGCAGGCAGCGCTTCTTCCTTTTTCGACTCCCCGTCACCTGTGTTCTCTATATTCTTACCCTTTGCAAGAGCAGCCTGCGACAAGGTAATTGGTAAATTAACTTGCACTCATTATAAAGGGTGAAGAAGCTGCTTCCATGAAATTAGTAACTAGGAGCATTAACCTTTACCTAGCATTATCATGACCGAACAGACCAGAAACTTTTATTTGAATAACAGCAGTGTAGGTAAAGTAAAGTTCATTACAGAAAATTAACACGTTCTGGAATCTATCCAGTCTACATAATTTAAAATATTTGCACACCTACAAGCTTTTAGGTATCAAGTTACAGACGCTAAAATAATCCTTGAATAAATAAGTTGTTACAACTCAAAAATGATGCTTTTTACTGAGGGGACTTCATCCTCTTTCTTTATAATACTGTAATAACATGGATGACAAAGTGCTCAAAAGAAATGTGTTGGTTGAAAATAGCATAAGTTGAAAATAGTTGGTGCAAAGAGAAACTCTACTCTACCATGAATTTCTTCTTAATTGCTCCTCAATTGCTATGACGACAATTTACACTTCCAGTTCATGACTGAAGCAACAGTAGTCACAATATGTCTAAATTCCAATCATTCCAAGAACTACAATGGAGAATGAACAAATGCATTATTTGTCTAATCAGAATTTTATCTACTTTAAGGACATTGTTTATTCAGATTATTATTTGTTTCAGAAATTATTTAGAAATTATTTTACTTTAGGAAACAAGGAATATTAATTATTGTATCAGTTTGGATTTTCTTTTACTTATTCAGTGTAGATCACTTTTGCTTATTCAAAGATATTTTATTTCGTTTTAGTTTATAAATGCTTTATAAATAGGCCTTATGTTTTTTTTTTAAGGACAATTGTGATTAGAAATGATAATAAGGGCTGAATTGTTTATCCTGGAATCTCTACAAATTTTTCTACTCTCCTGATTCCATTTTCTCTTCAATTTTAATTCTTTATATCTTCTTCATTCTCTTTCCTTCTTTGGTGTGAAGGCCTTCCAATTCGACACCAATTTTGCTGCAGAAATGTCTTTAAAAGTTTTATAGTTTGTAGAAAATTCTCATATCCGTCCTTTCTCTTAGAATTTACAATCACTAAAAATATTTGCTAAGTTTGTCAAGATAATTTATCTTTCAGACAAAGAGACAAAAGAACCATAGATCATGATAATTTAGGTTGTCAGCCTCACCTCAATAACCCCTAAAAATGTCTACAGCTTGATAATGAGCCATATTGTGTGTAGTCCTCACAATATGTGTGATCCATTTCCTAGACTTTAGAAATTGGCATACGCTTACAGCTATCCCATTGTTAATAGATGGTTATCTATCCTTCCAGTCGACATCAAGATTTCTATTTCCAAGATAATCTTAACGAAATAAAATCCCTTAATTGTCACAAGCTTCTAGAGATATTAGAAAGATAACTATTTGGAGATTCAGGAAGATAGGAAATTTTGGATGTTTGAGACATCCAGGAACTTTGCAGTGAAGTCCTTTTTTCATAGGATAGGTACATGATTCTAACCCGCCTCCCTTTAGGCCTTCAAACTCAGGTATGGATAGCTAAGGTTCTTACAATGGTCAAATCCGTGTCTTGTTTGGTTGCTCACAGAAAAGTCAATTCTAACAATGTGACTCAAAAGAAATTCTGCTATGCATCTCGTTCCCTCAGTGGTGTACCTCATGCAAAAAGGATGTTGAATGCACAGATCATCTCTTCCTTCTCTGCTACTTTACATTATAGTGGAGAATCTTATGAAAATCTACAATTCAAATTGGGTTTTTCCTCATGCTTGTTTTACTCATGCTCAACACTCTTTGCCCTCAACGGAGAAAGAAAGCTGGGATTTTACAGAAGTGCGCTGTGATGGCCATCTTATCAGTGACTCAGATTTAGAGGATCAAAAAACCATTTGGCAATTATGCAGGGAAGTCTCCACCATCCTAACAGCACAGAGTAAAATTTTGGCTTCTTTGGAGATAAAGATGATATCAGAGTTTTGAGATGCGCCTTTCTTTTTCAATATCAAAATTTGGAACTTGATATCAATTTATTTGTTTTATGTGTAGCTTTTCTGGGAATATTTAACATTTGTGGCCATTTTTGGATTCTTCTCTCCAGACTATATACAAACATAGCATGCATAGATGAGGTAGTTTAAGTTTTGCCACCTCAGTGGATTTCCTATTCATGCATTGTAAATCATTTTCCATCAATACATTTTGAGTTTCCATCAATGCATAGATGAGGTAGTTTAAGCTTTTGCCTCCTCAGTGGATTTCCTATTCATTTATGGCAAATCTTTTTCCATCGACACATTTTAGTTTCCAGTCAAATGCATATCTATCTCATATATGTAAAGTTAAACCATGGATCACAAAAGTCTGAAAGCTGTATTGTAATAGTACCTAACTTGATTAAGACATGCTGTCTGTAGATAAACAACGTAGAGAAATACACAATACCATAGAACATATAAATAATACCAAAAGCAATTTAATTTCCTTACAAATCAAGTTTAAGAATGAATAGGAAGAAAATATGAGAGATCCACTAAACAAAAATCAAAATCAAAATACCTGCAGCCGTTTCTCCTTCTTTCTTTCATTTCTCATTTCAGATTTAGTCTTGGATTTCGCATCAATAACTGGATCATAACCAGGAGGCACCTCCTGCAATGCCATCAATTCTTTTTTCAACTGCATCAAAACAAACAACAATAACAACCAATGTCTACTCATTGATCCATCAAGGCCAAAAGAAACAAACAAATAACAACTATATTCATCCATTTACTAAGAATTTGCCATTAAATTAAAAATTCAAATACTAAAATTTTCATTTTAAACAACCCAAAACGACATATTTTAGGCCAACGAACACATTTTCTGAAACCCAAAATTTTGCCATCTTCAAACTTTCTTCTCATTCTTGGTAGTAGGAAGATTACAGAAAGAAAACAAAGAAAGATACCAGGGCTCCTTTGGATTGATATTTTGCAACTTCTTCTTGAGGAACGTAACCGGCCCGAATCCGAATGGGTTTTCGGAGGGTACCGTCAGGTCTACGGGTTGGCGCCACAATTCTTTCTCCTTCTTTTAGGGTTTTGCTAAGTTCTGCCATTTTCCTCAGCTCGTCTTCTTCTCCTCCTCCTCCTCCTCCATTACTGCCAGCCATTGAATGGATTCTTATTTTATCAATGTAATTATTTGATCAGACTTTTCTGTCATGTGATTATCACTACCACTTCACTGCTTGCTTCTTCAACTCTTCAAAACAGAAACAGGGGGGAAGAGGAGAGGATTTTCCCTCTGTTTTTCCTTTTTCGTAAATGGGGTGATTTTTGCATTCTGCTCCCTCCAATTAATTATCTTTCTTATTTAACCCCAAATACTTTTCTTTTTATTCTCTGTCCAAACATTTTTAGAAAGTATATAAATGAAAAGAATGACGGTTTAGTACTCTTAACATGTACTTTTTTAAATTAAATTTTCTTCAAGCATAATTTTCAATCAATCAAAAAAAAGTAATATACTCATGATAGAAATTTAGTGAAAAGTGTGTAATGTATTAAGAATACATATATGATATAGGTATCTTATCATCGTATAAAAATGATCTTATTTGTTGATTCTTTCTTATTTTATTGTAATTGGTCCGTCTTTATAATAATACACTAACCTTAAGTAAAGAAAAATTAAAATAAAAATAGAAGCATGTCTAAGATTTTTTTAAGAAAAGAAATATTAAAAAAGTTTTATCAGTTTTGGCAAAAGAATCTTCACAACGGATTGCCCCGGAGTGCTTAGCTCAAATGGTTGATACACCACTTTTTAAGTGCCTGCTTGGATTTGAGTCTAGGGTAGGTAAAGAAAAAAACAAAAAAACTATTTGGGGCTCTACTTCACTCCCTTATCTTTTTAAAAAAAAACTTCACAATGGATAAAAATGGACACTTATGTACGTCATCACATATAGATCCAACCAGTGGAAGAGCCATGTTAAGACCTGCAACCTTACAAAAATTTTGAAATTTTTAATAAAAAAGTATCAAATTTCACTATTTAAATTTTATATTTTCTATCTTGGCCATTGTAGATTTTGAATCCTTATAATTTGGTCCCTATAGAAATTAATTCTAGTCACAGGATCCAACTACTTTTAATAAGAGTTTTATTAATTATTTTATCTCAATAATGATTTTAAATTAATTTATCTTGAATTTTTTTGTCATTTTATTTAATAAGATAAAAGTATATTTGTATTTGTTATTAAAATTATAAATTATTTGTACAATTATGACAAAAAAATAATTTGAGGAGACAACTAGAAGCTTAATTGATGTAATAAAATATTTAATTTGATTGATAATTTTTTCTTAATAAAATGAGAATATTTATTGATAATTATTTTAAATTAAATTTTGTTAAATATGTAGGGTCGGTATAGTCCCGAAGACGGTGACCAAATACTACTGTAAACCACTAGATTAAGGGTCAGTGATACGAACTCCTAGTATATTAAACTTGAGACCCAATATCTTTACGCATGGAAGCAACTCATTGGAAAGCTAAATCATATTTAACCAAGTCCGCAACTCAATTTCAACTTGCGAAATAGAACCTTAGAATAAAATACCCTCAAAGTAATTAGCTTTGATTGTAAGAATCTTAATTTAAGCAAGAATCAAAATAAGAGAAAATACTCTTAATTTTAGCTTTCATTCAAAACGTAATCTCTCTCTATTTTGAGTACGTGGCCAAATATATAAGGATACAAGAATAAGTAACCCTAATAAGAGTGTTTGGTCACAAAACTAAACTTATTTTAACTTAAATTAAGATAACTTAAATTTGGGCTTAATGATTAACATAAATAGCCAAAATACACAACAAATTAAATAACATATGTTTATAAATAAAACTAAGATAGATAATGGGCTTAAGTAGCAAAATTAGCCCAAATGGCAAATGGAATCCAAATTTTGCATCTTGATGAAGATTCCATTCGAATTGCATGCTTCATTAGCCTTGAAACATCATTCGAATATGGCCTTATACAGATTTGAGAATTCGAATCTCATAGAAGCTTCAATCTTTAAGTTTTGCCTTCTTGTACTTGTGTCAAAGTTACCAAGTTTTGATTGTTGTCTTCAAGTCCAAGCTTGATATTTGACTCTTCCGTGTACTCTTGAATTGTTGCAAGATTATGCCACAA